>CAWUFW010008651.1:0-600000 GCA_963921515.1 Calotriton arnoldi | reverse complement strand
TTCATCCAGAGGGCCTCCACTGAAATGTAACTCACATACTTCACTTGTCATTGAGGATGGAGATGGTGAGCTGTTTCTCGTCGGCATACCAAATGTTGAAACAATTGGTATGGACAATGTTAGCGAGTGTGGACATGTAGAGCATGTGGACAAGAGATGAGTTTTGAGGGACGCTGAAGAACAAATAGGGGGTACGGGGGTATAGGTGGCCATCTGACAGGCTGGGTGAGGTCCGTAAGGAAGAAACTGATTAGTTGAAGAGCCGATCTGCAAATACCTGTCTTGCAGAGGCATTGGGGCGAGGAGCAGGTGGGAGACAATGTCGAAGGGCATGGAGATGTCTTGTGGATTGTTACCTGCCTTGTTATGTTGGCCTAGGCCTGGCTGCCATGCTGCTTTTCTTTGCGCACGTTACACTGAGCCGGGCCTCCCTCGCCCTTTGCTCGTGCCAAGTTCTTTTGCACTGTCTGCATTTTCTGTTGTTCACCTTTTTGGGCTCAGTCTGCACAAACATGTACAAGGTCGCATAACAATGTATTTTGGTTCTTCCTGATATGGCCAGTCTCGCGCACCCAGACATAACATTAGGTGCAATTGCCATGAAGAATTTGGTATGCTTTTAATACTGTGGTTTACTAGCGCTTAACACACTTGGAGAAATCCCTTTCAGTGAGAAGAGCTATGATGTCCTGCTGATGTAATTCTGCATCTAGAGACTGAGGTATGGGGGTTCGCTAGTCAAAGCCCAGAGGTCTTCTATTATTATAATAAACTATCTTACTGCAAGGGGAGGGTGGTAATGTTATTTATACGTTTATCCACTGAGCTCTGAGATGCTTTCCCCGTTTGTATTCTATGGAATTGTAACCATGCTGCTTATATTAGTCATATGCATTATGCTATTAGTACTGACACGTGTACTGTACATTAGAGCACGTAAGTTGGAATAAACATTTTAACCTATCCAGTGTCTCTTCCTACGCACCTTGTGGACAAGTACGAGTGAGTGACGAAAGAGTGTTCTTGCTTCTGCGAGTCCTGAGATAAAGATACCGTGTTCTGGGTTGTCCAAACATTAGTACTTGGGTGCTAATGGGATGCTAAGCTAGTTGGGTTGGGGTTTTTGGGTGCTACGGTATGTGGTGGCAAACCACTGTATTCCGGGGTCCCATTTTCCTGTGCATAGCTCTGTGTATGTGCAGAAACCTTATGACATGGCGCGACCAACGTGGGGCAGCTTATCTGCGAGACGCTTGAGTAGTACTTGTGCTTGTCCACAAACCCCTCGCGTACGCTTCCGGAGGCGTATGTGACGGTGATACCTCCTATATTGAATGTTTTATAGGTTCTTTCAAGCTTGATGTTATTAAAAAGGTTAGTTAACAGACCCATTTTTGTGCTCCCTGTTAGGTTGTCGAATATATCTGTTTAGTCATGGCTGGTGTGGCGATTGCTGCACATAGTCGAGGAGCACTCCGAGACCACTTACGGGTGTATGGAGTGCCTGATACAGGGATCGATTTGGTCTTTGTGGTTCAAGCCGATCCGGCTTACCACTTTGAGGTGTTTTACACTTGGATCACTTTTGAAGCGGTGGAGGCAGATGATAATCTGTTTCATGAATATAAACCCACCGTTATTCCTGCTGCATATCGACCCTATACCACTCTTGAAGTACCTCTCACGGCTTGGCAGCACCGTGTTTGGTTTAATGGCGCCCTACCACAACCAACTACCGCAGTTCGTTTAGGCCCCTTGTCAATTCAGGGGGCCACTTGGCCTGTATTGGCCGGGTATACCCCGCATCCAAATTATCTGGCATTACCGCTTGCGGAACTGCGCACTATGCATACCGAATTGGTACGAGTGCATCGAGCCCTAGTGACATACGTTACAGGTAGTCTACATGGAGCTGCTCCTGTAGTCGCAGGCCAACCAGCTATAGCCGCTGGAGTGACCATAAGTCCTGTCATGGTAAATTCTGTGATGGGCAAACGTCCACAAAATAAGGACGACTATCCTTACTGGCTTGCAGAAAAGTTCGATCAGATAGAAGCAGTGTTTCCCCATACATCCCCAGTAGATAAACACCGCATCCTCACGATAAGTTTGCCAAAAGACATAATCCCCGATTTGACATCATGTGAAAACTGGGGTAAGGTATTCGCAGCAGTTTATTCAAAATGTTTTGGAACTCCTTCCATGACGGTTCTACCCTCTGTAATTAAAAAGTACAGGATGAACATGGCCCTGAAGCGGCTGTGGAATTAGGGATGAGACTAGTGGGAGTGTTTGATGTAGTAGCTGAGCTGATCCTTGGAAATGTCAAGGGCGATGCTATGAACTTTCAAGTAGCGAATGCTTTGGCTTTGGTCCCAGAGTTGGACAGGCCCCGCGAATTACCGAAAATTATTGCCCGGGCTTATAAAACAATTGGAAGAAATAGCCTGGGCAACAAGCCTTTTGTAAAAATGCAAACTCAATCGCAAACACAAGTTACACAAACAAAAAGTGCATCTGAGAAAGATGATAAACCGGTCTTCACTAAAAAGAGTTGGAGACAGAAAAAACAGGGTAAGCAACAAAAGAAGCCGGGGTCGAGAGGCGCTTCCCCAGTTTCGGTTTCTTCTGAACGTACTTATGATTTACGTGATAGGTCAAGGATTAAATCACCAGAAAGGTTTCAGAGCTCTGATACGCGTTCTCCTCGTTCTTCACAGGCCCAGACGTCGTCACAGGCTGGTGGAGGAGGACGGCAAGATAGAGGAAGGGGCCGAGAGGCTCCCCAGGAGCGAGACCAACCTCGACAACAAGTCAGAGGGAAAGCAGAAGACTTTCATCTTCCTCGACCGCAATTTCAGAAGAAAAAGTTGCCGCTGTCACAGCGAAATATGCCTCAGACCGTGAGAACGAGACTCCAGAATTGGACGTGGGCAGTGACCCTCCTAGACAGCGCCGCGGAAGTTACCATAGTGCGGGAGGCGCTACGTCCTCATATGGAGGCGACAGCAACTGAAACATTCGTTACTGTAGAGACAGCTGACACGAGAGTGGCACCCCCTGACAGACTATATAATATAGTCATACAAATTGAAGGTGACATACCGCGTGAAATAAAAGGGATTTTTTGGGAAAATCTAACCTCTTCATATGACATTTTGTTAGCAGAGGTGGATTGGCCACCCCCATTCGTTTTAGCTGCACATAAAGGAGAGGAGGTAATCCTTCCAAGCTTCTCACGGCATGTCCCAAAAGACAAAGCTGAAGCACTTGCAGCTGAGTGGGCTGTGTACCTGGCACCAGCGTTATACCGCAACCATGTGGGATGGGATGAAGAATCACCTCCTCATGCAATACCTTTGCGGTCACTACCGCAGCCACAACCCCAATATCCCATCAAACGGCAGGCAAAAGGCCCCGTCTCCGAAATTCTGACACAGTTGGAATATCAGGGAGTAATTGAACCATGCGTATCACCTATGAACAATCCCCTTTTCGTGGTTTCTAAACCCGATGGAACGTACCGCTTAGTTTTGGACTACCGGCATTTAAATACACATTGTCGGAACTTTGCGGTGCAAAATACACACAGTTCTGCGCTTGTAGACAGTCTTGTTCGTAAAAAATACAAAACGACACTTGACCTTTCAAACGGTTTCTACACGCACAACCTAGCCCCGGAGAGTGGTCAATGGACCGCATTCACTTCCGGTGGTAAATTATTCCAGTTCCGGCGTTTACCCATGGGCTACAAAAATAGTCCGGGTATATTCGCCGCCCGTGTTGTTTCTTTGTTAAATGACATTGATCAAGACGCATGTTCGTACGTAGATGACATCTATCTGACGGACGACGAATTATTTCAGCATTTGTCCCGTGTGGACCGCATTATTCTTGAATTTGCGGAGCAGGGTTACAAATTTAACTTTGCTAAATCACACATTGCTGAATTTACAGTTCTGTTCTTGGGCTATGAGCTCAACAACGAAGGTAAGGGCTTAGCCCCCCATTTCTTGGAAAAATGTGCACATTTGTGCCCCCAAATACTCTGAAGAAACTTCAGTCTTTGCTGGGTTTCCTGAATTTCGGGCGTACTTACATTCCCGAATATGCCCAGCGTATCAAGTCTTTGTATGCTTTGATACAACCTACTTATTCAAGGTCTTGCTGGCTGCCTGAGCATACCTCAATTCTGCAGTCTTTGCAGACAGACCTTTTGGAGTCTAAATATCTTTTGACTCGTGATAACCACACAAACCTGGTGATTAGAATAATTCCGGGGGCGGTGGGATTCACATACTTAACCTTTAATGAAGGTGATACAGTACCCATCGCATACAAGTCACATCTGTACACTTCCGCTGAATTGCGCTTTACATCTGTTGAAAAAGTTCTAACTGCAGTGCAAATGGCGATTCTAAAAGAACGCGCACTGGCACAGGGAAAGCGAATTCTGGTGGTAACACCCTGTCCTGCCCTAGAGGCAGTAACAAAGGCAAGTGTACCGAACTCAAAAGCAATGCATCCCCGTTGGATACAATGGGCTACATCCTTGACGTCTTCGGACGTCACTTTTGTTTTTGATTCGTCTCTGCAGACTCAGGAGTTTTTGCAGTATGAATTCGTTCATCCTCCTCCTTTGTTTTTATTACCGCTTGAGGATTACAAATGTGTGATCTACACCGATGGTTCGGCGCAGCCGGCCACTGGGTCCAAGCACGCTTATTCAGCTGCATGTGCTATTGTTGCGGGTTCCTTTGTAGATGGAAAGTTCAAATCCTCTGCAGTGCATACTCGCACACTTGGAGATAGTACCGCACAATTGGCCGAGCTGCATGCATTGCTACTTGCACTTGAGTTCGCTTCTCAGGATGAGACCACTCTTATTGTATGTGATTCTTTTTACTGTGTACAATCTTACAATGACAATCTGTTTTTCTGGTCGAAAACGACTACAAGGACGCAAAAGGGAGCACAATTAAGCATAAAATGCTTTGGGTTCGAGTGGCAGAATTGCAACAACGTCTGCCCCTCACACAGGTGGTTCACACCTTAGGCCATCAGCGGGTGGGCGCACACGCTATTGGTAACGATCTGGCAGATGAAGCTGCCCGTTCAGCAGTAGTCACGTGTTCAGTAGCAGCGGTTACCAGGTCCATGTCGAAAATAGACCCTGTTATATTAGCAGCTATTGCTGCAACCAAGGAAGGTAATAATTACCCTACAGGTTTCCCTTCCAAGTATTCTTACACATTAAGTCCCGATCAGGTTCCTTATGTAACTATACCTGACGTTGGAGATCGGCTGATCCCCAACGCGGACCGCAGGAGTGCCTTGATATCAGCTGCACACGAAGGCATGGCTTCGGCTCATGCAGGTGTGTCAGCTACAGTTTCCATCTTGCAGCAGCGTTATTGGTGGCGTGGATTGTATAAAGACACCCGTGCTTTTGTGCTTTCTTGCGATGTTTGTCAACAGATTAAGCCTTCCACGGTAACACGTCCACCACAAACCCCGCTCTGCATTGCTAACAGACCCTTTGGGTGTGTTTACTTGGATCACTGCGGTCCATTCTCATCAGACACTGCCTATAAATACATCTTAGTGGCAGTGGACTCGTGCACACGGTTTCTCTGGGTCTGGCCACAACGGAGTGCTGACGCCCGAAATGTAATCAGGGATTTGCGTGTCTTTGTGGGAATTTTCGCATGCGGCACCTTCCATTCGGACCAAGGTCCAGCGTTTGCCTCTAGGGCTTACAAGGATGCAATGGCTTCGCTTGGGGTGCGGGTGAAATTTTCGTCTCCGTATAGGCCTGAGGGCAACTCTATCGTTGAACGAATGAACCGTGACTTAAAGCAATCCTTAACAGCTAGGGTTATAGGTACTGGCAGGAACTGGCTGGCCCATTTGTATACCGTTCAGCGTGCACTTAATAATCTCCCTAGAAGACCTCTGGGTGGGCGGACCCCATACGAAATGCTCTTTGGCATAAGAATGTTTGTGCCTGACCTTGAGGGTCCAGACATCGCGGCGCAATCCGCCAAGTTTGATGTAGATAACCATTCTGCTATGTTACAGGACTTACAAGAAGCCCGAGACAAACTTGCAACTACACATTTGCCTTCAGCCACAGATCCTGCGTTGCAGATTCCGGTAGCCGGCTGGCTTCCAAAGGTTGGAGAACTGGTTCGAGAAAAGGTTGAAAACAAAAAAGAATTCGGCCCCTCTTTTCGTGCACCGGTTCCAGTTCTGGGCTTGAAGGGAACACGTACAGTCATTTTACCACCGCTTCCTGGTCGCAAGGAGAACAGATACATCTCAGTGGAAAATGTCAAGCTACAGCGCCTGGCCGATCCTGAATAGTGTCACACCAGCGGTCTCTTGTCCTGCCATTTATCGGACATATGTTCATAGTCCATCTGCACGAACGATCGCTGATGCTGTAATTGAGATGGTTGATTTGCCTGAATCCTCTACTTTGCCTGAAACTATAATTGATCCCCAACTCTCCACCAACATCGACGAGGACGAGTATACTTATCCTGCATCTGAATCGGTGGCACATCAACCAATATCGCCACTAAGCCAGACTCGTTATTCCTTTGATTCGGATTCCACATCTTCAAAAGTTCCATCCAAGTTCAGTATTTTTATATCCTGGTTTAGAGACAATTTTTTGATTCCACCCTGGACATACATCTGGTTGGTACTTTTCTTGATATTTTTGTTCATGTCCATTGGCTTTGTCACAGTGTTTTTTCTACTAATTAATGGTCACTATTTACCTGAACGCTCTGCTGTAGACTATGTTTCTGGAACTTTGGCTCCTCATTCCTCGTCTCACATCATGAAGCGTGACCACACATTTGTGAACATTTCAGCTTTCCCAGTTGCTGATGGCATCGTATGGGATGCAGTGAATTATCAAATCCATGGTCCGACGGAAATTATTAATGTACCTAATGTCCTTCGTGTTTCAATGGGTGATGTAGTACAAAATAATATTCATTCTGATGATTGGGATGTGCATGCCGTTGAAGCATTGTTTGCCGATTTAAAATATTATGCATCTTTTAATGCTGAAGATCTATATATGAATTCTGCTAATTATGCCGATTTGTATTGTTACCAACATTGGGGTAATCATTTTCTCCATAAGCCCAGTGCCCTGCGTAGTTCTGTTAACTATACCCAATGGGAACATTGTCCAAACCCCTTGCCAGGTAGCTCTCAAACTCTTCGAAATAAGTTTAATTATTTTACTGATTTTAATCGGTCGAACCCTGCATCCTATTATTTTAGACTAAATAACACATCAACTCAGAAAATTATGTTAACACACACCAAATTGCTTTATTCAGGTTCCTTTCTAAGTGCCCTAGCTGTGGGTGGTTATGAGTACTGGGATAATACAGTGGATTTAAAATCTATTTGGGGCTCCAAGCCATGGCAGGTACAGGGAACCGAGGCATTACACCGTGCTTGCCTCATCCCTACACAAATTATGTTCCTCAATGTCTCCATCTATCAGACTACATGTTGGGGCTTAGCAACCACTAAACAATTGAATACTCCATCAATACCATCCCTGTCGAGTTTTCCCAATGAAAGCTCACGATTCAATATGTCCCTCGTGTCCCTGCAGGCTCTGTTACAAAATAATTCGTATAATGTTTCTGAGCTAGTTCAGTCACCCTGGTTGGTATGGCCTACATCATCAAATGCATGTCAAATGCGTTTTCACGACTCAGGAGCTAATTACACACAGGATAGGCCTGATCCGAGATTTACTGATTCCCGTACTGTCACTACATATTCTGTTGGTAAATTATGCAAACAATGGCTGCAACATTCGTCCCTTGATTCTGTTAAACAACATTTGTCCCTCCTTTCAGGCAATATTGATCTGTCCGACTTTGTTTTGGGACCTCGTGGTCCCCGACCTAAAAGATTCATTTATGAAACATATAATGAACTCTGGAAGCTATCACAAATGGAAGCTGCTTCCCGTCTTCGGGAAATAGATCAAGCAAATTTGGAAAAGGTGCTTGCTGTTGTTGACAATAGTATTAATACCCTGTCTTCTCGCATTTATACTTTGGAGAATATTGTGTCCTCTGTTGTTGATATTGTACAAGATGATGTTTCTGTGTTATATCATGGTCAAAATCAATTGCGTTCGGTTATGCAGTTTGCATGGACTTTACAAACGCTCAAGTTAGGTAAAGTTCCTTGGCATTTTTTGAACACCTCTGCCTTGTTTCTACCTTTTAACTTAACTGACAAACAGCAATTTATGTCCATGAAAGATGCAACTTACACTCTATTACATATCGAAAAGATGGATCCTTTGCCGTTCTCTGTTGCAGAACTCGATTCTGCTGTATGGCTAGTCCATGGGGTTATCGCTTTACCTTTTTCCTTGTTTGAATTTGACTCCTGCATGAAACATTATCCTGTGGGCCGTTACCGGCCCTTGGGCAGTGCTTTCCTGCATGAACTCTGGTCCTTGCCTTTCATGTATAAATGCCTTCGGGACGGCAAGGAAGTCTTTCTCACGGGGGAGTACTGCGACTCGACTATGGGTCATTCGCTTATTTGTAAACACATTAAATTGCATGGCTCATGTAGCGTTTCCGCTCCTAATCTTGCTTGTGTGCTGAAAGGTATTCCTGCTCCTGTTATTTCACCTACTTTCACTCTCCTTTCCAATGGTAGTTATTTACTTTTAAATAACGAAAACTGTTGTGGCCTGCAGGCTGGCATTCCTTACATTGTAACAGTTTCGCACAGGGTTGTCTGCTGCAAAAATGTGCTTTTTCCTCCCCCTCATGGCAAGGTTGATATCTCTATTTGGCCTTCCATCCCTACCATGGAAGCAGATTTCAATAGACTAAGCAGAATAAAGGCACTATTATTAAACGAGGAAGTTATGCTCACGTCCGCCCGGGAGACATTCATTCTCCAGGTGGCGAGTACCCACAGTGAAATACAGGCCCTTTTAAACACTAATCTCCCCCAACATTTTGGGGAGTTAATACATCGTATTTTTAACGCATCTAACACTGAAGGCCTAGTACACTTTTTTAAGGTCGTGGGGTCGGGCTTGGTGTCCTCCTTCCAAACTATTTTTGGTGCCATCCCGGCTTTCATACATTCTATTTTTTCCAGTGTCTTTGGCGGTTTCCCATTGATCCTCGCTTTAGCGGCTGGTGTCTTGCTCTTAATTTGCTTTCTGCGCAATGGCTGCTCCCCGATGGGACCTGCTCGATCCAGAACGCCTCCAGCTGCTCCGTGAGCGCCTTTTGGCCGGTTTTGGTGTCTTGCCATTGGCGACACTGAGTGTGTCATATACTCTTTCATTTCGCTTTGCGTATTTCACTTGCGTGCAACCTGTGATGACTTGTGTCCGCTGTCCTTTCACCTGGACTCTGGATTATTGCCTCTCCAATTCGTCATTGTCTGTTCCGGATTTTGTTCAGTTGATGGGTCCCTTAGAGGCCCATGAGCAGGACTGTTCCGTTGCTGGCTGTATGGCGCGTGCGGCTGCACTGGGGATTTTGGCGCAATGGGATATCTGGGCGGCTGCCCAGGATCTCCTACAACGAAGCTGTTTCGATTATCACGCAAGCTGTCCCGCATTGCTTCTGGATGCTCCCTTTGTTGAGGAGCATTCCTGCTCTTTTGATCTCATGGATTGGATGGCATCTATGTTTTTTGACAATTCCAATGATGAACTCTTGGAGGGTATGGCTTTTCTCTGCACTTACACTTTCATGGATTGACCTGCCCTTCGCCGTTTGGGCGCTCCCTGTGCTCCAACGGCTGTGTTTTTCCTCTGATGGGCCTCTGTCCTGGCCGCTGGACTGACCAGGGAGGGTGTCTTGTGGATTGTTACCTGCCTTGTTATGTTGGCCTAGGCCTGGCTGCCATGCTGCTTTTCTTTGCGCACGTTACACTGAGCCGGGCCTCCCTCGCCCTTTGCTCGTGCCAAGTTCTTTTGCACTGTCTGCATTTTCTGTTGTTCACCTTTTTGGGCTCAGTCTGCACAAACATGTACAAGGTCGCATAACAATGTATTTTGGTTCTTCCTAATATGGCCAGTCTCGCGCACCCAGACATAACATTAGGTGCAATTGCCATGAAGAATTTGGTATGCTTTTAATACTGTGGTTTACTAGCGCTTAACACACTTGGAGAAATCCCTTTCAGTGAGAAGAGCTATGATGTCCTGCTGATGTAATTCTGCATCTAGAGACTGAGGTATGGGGGTTCGCTAGTCAAAGCCCAGAGGTCTTCTATTATTATAATAAACTATCTTACTGCAAGGGGAGGGTGGTAATGTTATTTATACGTTTATCCACTGAGCTCTGAGATGCTTTCCCGTTTGTATTCTATGGAATTGTAACCATGCTGCTTATATTAGTCATATGCATTATGCTATTAGTACTGACACGTGTACTGTACATTAGAGCACGTAAGTTGGAATAAACATTTTAACCTATCCAGTGTCTCTTCCTACGCACCTTGTGGACAAGTACGAGTGAGTGACGAAAGAGTGTTCTTGCTTCTGCGAGTCCTGAGATAAAGATACCGTGTTCTGGGTTGTCCAAACATTAGTACTTGGGTGCTAATGGGATGCTAAGCTAGTTGGGTTGGGGTTTTTGGGTGCTACGGTATGTGGTGGCAAACCACTGTATTCCGGGGTCCCATTTTCCTGTGCATAGCTCTGTGTATGTGCAGAAACCTTATGACAGAGAGGTCGAGGAGGATAAGAACCCTGATGTCATGCTGGTCCATGATCAAACGAGTGTCATCGGTAGTGGTGATAAGGGCAGTCTTAGTGCTGTGGTTGAGTCTGAATTATGCTTGGGATTTGTCCCGGAGGTGGTTGGCATTAAGGTGGTCAGCCAACCTCTTGCTGATGAGCTTTTCCTAGGATTTAGCCAAGTAGGGTAGCAGTAAGATGGATCTGTAGTTTGCTGGCGTGTTAGGATCTACTGCAGAGTTTTTCAGTAGCCACAGGATGGTGGCATGTTTACATGTGTGCCAGAAGATAGCAGATCTTGAGAGAGTCATTGAGGATAGGGATAAGGTTGGGCCAATGGGTTTGAGTCCTATGGTGAAGGCAAAGTGCAGGCAGGGGTCCAAGGGAGCTCCCACGTAGATAGAGCACTTGGTGTTGAAGGTTTCCATGTGGGTGATGGTGGGCAAGCAGGACATGGCAGTTTCTGGTGTGTTCCCAGCAAGTAGCTCTTTGGCATCATCAGGGAGTTCACCAACCCAACAGCAACAGAGAATGCCACCCTCCCGAACCTCTGTGGCTCCCTCGCAGAGTTCTTCCACAACAAAATTGCAACAATATACAAACACTTCAACCCTCATTCTCTCCTTGATACCCTCAAAACTCTATAAACCAACAAAGACAAGACCCCAGCCACCATCTCAATCTGGGAACCCCTCACCACCATGACCACCGCCACCCTTATGAGCTCCATCCACTTCGGAGCTCCAAGGGTCCCCTGCCCTCAACACATGTTTAACAAAGGAACCAGCTCCATCAGCAAGGAGCTCACCCCCATCCTGAATGCCTCCATCACCCATGCCTACCTTCTCACTGCATGGAAGCACGCAGAAGCCAAACCTCTTCTAAAAAACCCTACACGGACCCAGCAGACCTAAAAAATTACTGACCTAACTCGCTACTACCCTTCCTAGCCAAAGTCCTGGAAAAAGCAATCAACACTCAACTGACTAACAATATTGAAACCAACAGCCTCCTGGATCCCTCGCAAGCAGGATTCTGTGCCAACCATAGCATGGAAACTGCCCTCATAGCAGCCACGGATGGCATCAGAGCTCTCATGGTCAAGGGCAAAATCGCTGCCCTCATCCTCTTTGACCACTCTGCAGCCTTCAACACTATATCACACTACATCCTCCCCCACGGCCTCTACCAGGTGCTCATCCAAGGAAATGCCCCCAAATGGAACGCCTCCTTTCTCACAGGCAGAACCCACAGCATTCACCTTCCACCCTACTCCTGAGCTCCAAACGACATCATCTGGGGAGTCCCCGAAGCCTCCTCTTTTAGCCCTACCCTCTTCAACACCTACATGGTCCCCTTGGCCACCCTAGTCAAATGTCATAATATTAACATCATATCCTACGTGGATGCCACCCAACTCATCTTGCCCCTTTCCTCCGACCCTACCAACACAAAAGCCAACTTTCACAGGTGCATGACCAGCATCGCCAGATGGATGCAGAGCAAATGCCTCAAACTTAACACCAATAAAACCAAGGTACTCCTCTTTGGGAGCCCAGCCTCCCCCCTGGGGCCACAACTGGTGGCCAACTGAACTAGGACCCCCTCCTGAGCCCACAGAACATGCAAAACATCTAGGCATTATTCTCGACAGTAATCTATCCATGAAAAAACAGATGAACGCCATCTCCTCTGCATGCGTCCACATCCTCCGCATGCTGAAGAAAATCTTCAAATGGCTCCCCAAAGACAACAGAAGCACCATCACCAGCCGCCTGGACTACAACAACCCCCTCTATGTAGGGATCAACATCCAACTCCCAAACAGGCTCCAGACAATACAGAACGCGTCTGCCAGTCTCGTCCTTCGCCTGCCAAGACAGACCCACAAGACCCCCACCTCACAGCAATGCACTGGCTCTCCACCAACAAACGTTGCCATTTCAAACTCCTCACCCACACTTACAAAGCACTCTACAACGAAGCACCAGCCTACCTTAACAAGAGAGTGAACTTCCAACAGCCCACAAGATTGCTTTGCTTCTCCTCCCTGCACCTCGCCCACTCCCCTTGCATTATGAGAAGCTGAAGCAGTGGCCGATCCTTCTTCCACCTTGCCCCAAACTCTGGAACGGCCTCGTCCTACCTCTTTGATCAGCACCAACACTACTGGAGTTCAGAAAGAGACTTATATACAAATAGCTCGGAGCAGCCGAACCCCCCCAGCGCCTGGAGACCCTCACAGGTGATAAGTAGCGCTCCATAAATCCCGTTTGATTGATTGATTGATTCTCATTGCCTTGTTGGAGGCCTACCAAAGTGGAGAGGTCAGGCTGGGGTGCAAAGTTGTTATATATTGTGTTTACCTTGTTGCAAAAGTACAGAGCGAGCTGGGATCAGAGCTTCTATGAGGGAGGGCAAGCAATATCTTGTCTTGCTTGTGCAGTGAAGGTTATGAGAATAGTAGCTACCTAGCAAGTCCCTTTGCATACTCTAGGACTCTGGCCCAGGTCAATAAGGTTTTGCTTCCTTACCCACGGGTGCCTGGACTGACTTCAGTGCACCGTAACTTGTGAAGTGGAGTCCAGGTTGCTACATGTGATGTTCATGCTTTCTGGTGTTGTGTAAACTACAACTTTGGCGTAGTACTACAAGGTTTGCTTTCCCACTGACAGATGACACAGGTGAACTCGGTTCAATGCACTAATGCTGAATGTGAAAGACAGGTTATTGTAGCCCTGCAGAACCCTACCTAATACATTGTTGAAGTAGAGTTATTGCTTTTGGGTTATTAACAATCCTAGCAATGGGATCAGGGGCACCGTGGTAACAGAAACAAACCTTTTTTTTTTAATTCACAATATCACACACACACACCGTGCACTATGCAGAATAGGCACTTTTAATTAAAAGCATTTATTACAACAGGACAAATCTGTTTCTCAGTACATCTTAAATAACTACACAGAATATCATAAAAACAGCAAGAAGGCAGGTTGTGAGCAACAAGAAAAAAATGAACATGTTGGGAGCCGGAGATGGCGGACGCGTGAGCTTTGAGCCCCGCGCTAGCCAGGCCATTTCTCCGACTTAGACGGTGATCCCGATCGGACCCGGAGGCACACGAGGAAGATTTGCCCTTGCGCAGACGTGAGGCTCCCGATTTTCTCTCCGGGACGCCTCTGGGACATCGCCAAACGCCCGCTGTGGCGAAGGAGCGGCCGGGCCGGGTCGGCCCCAAGATGGCGACTTCTGTCGCTGCTGCATAGCTTGGAGGAGAGTACGTGGATGAAGCCCTGAGCTAGGGGTCACTGCCCTGGGTGAAGGCGGATTGTCCCTGACGGCGGAAGACGGACCCGCGAACGAGGACACCCCGCTGTGAGACGCCTGCGGTGGTTGGGCAGGCCCCGTGGGCAGGCCTCTGGACTGGTGCAGGGTGCTCCCTGTGCGGCGGCCGACGCAGGGATCCAGGTGCCACTGGAGAGACCCCGAGAAAGGGACGCAGGCAGGCGTTGAAGAGCGGACGTCGCTGTGGCATCATTGGGGGTCGGTAGCGAGCTGCTGGGACACTCGTAGTTCAGTGCTGGTTCCCTGGCTGGGTGCGGCGACCTCCGCATTGGCCTGGTCCTGGGGTGAGGCAGCTTGCGGACAGCGCCCGCCTGCAGGCAGATTGAGTTGGCGGAAGGCTCTGGGAGCGGTCCTGAGACCCGGTGCACCACCCACACTGCATGAAAAGGTGGCGCCAGCTCAGGTGATTGAGGGCTGGTGCAGGCGGGTCCCCCCTTTGCTACCGTCTGGAAACCGAGCGACCCCCTAACAGAGACTGTAAGTGGCCTGTCCCCACCACCATCGTGGGCCTTGAACCGGGGGTGGAGAGGCATATAATGGGCTCTGGCCTACACCGCGAACTACGGAGAGGCGCTAGGAGGACCCGCCGAACGGTGTGCGACCCTGGAGTGGTGGGTGCCAGCCGGGCAAACGACGGTTTCCTGCTCGCCCAAGACCCGCCGAACTCGGGCGGAGGGAAGAGGGGTCCCAGCCATGGGGAAGCCGCGGGGAAAGCAGACAAGTCCCCCCACGGATCTGGAGGACGGTAAGATGGACTCTGCTGCAAAGGACACTGGTGATGAGCAGGCGGAGGTTCCGGTTCACCAACAACTAGCCAAAATTCTCGAGGCTATAGCGGATACCAAGGCGACCCTACATCAAGACATTAGCACAGTGGCGGTTGGCCTTGGTTTATTGCGCGCCTAACATGCTAAACTTTCTGGGAGGGTGAAACAGACGGAATCATCCCTAGAGGTGCTGGCACCAGCCCAGCAGGCTCTGTCAGCCCAGGTGGGCGAGCTGTCCAACAGGGTCGGTCAACTGGAGAAACGTGCGGAGGACGCAGCAGGTCGCAATCGCCGCAACAACTTGCGAGTGGTGGGCCTTCCGGAAGGAGTGGAAGGGCGGGACATGGTCTGTTATCTGGAAACATGGCTGAGGGATGTTGTAGCGCCTCAGGGCCTTTCCCCATTCTACACCCTGGAGAGGGCCCACCGTGTGCCTGCCCGACCACCGGCGCCTGGCCGACCGCCCCGTGCTGTGGTGGCCCGGCTGCTCCATTTCCGGGACAGAGATTTGCTACTCAGGAGGGCTCGGGAGGCTGGTCCTTTTCTCGTCGAGAACAGTAGAGTCACGCTGTTCCCAGATTACACGTTGGAGGTCCAGCGGCGCCGCTCCTCCTTCCTGGAAGTTAAAAAAGCCCTGCGGGAAGAGGGGGTACAATACTCGCTGATGTTCCCGGCCCGGCTCAAGATCATGCTCGATGGGACGACCCACTTCTGCGAGGACCCGAAGGCAGCCTGGGACTGGGTTGAGGCCTACCACGCGGGGGCCCTTTACAGCCTCGACCGGAGCGGCAGCCGTCTGGGACGGAACGTCCGGTGAGACGACTGCGGAAACGCCGAAAGAAAACGGAACTCAAGAAGCCGAGTCCGTCGCAGACGGCGATGGGGAGAGCTGCGGCGCTGGAAGCTGTCTCCCTCATGGTGCGATCTGGGGCCTCCTCTGCAGGGATGGAGTCAGAGACAAAATATGGTGAGGACAACACTGATTCAGATGCCTCCCGGACCACCGGCGGCACCTTGCCCATAGTGACTCCGCAGCTTTCAAATGACATGTAAGACTCGAAGTTCCGGAGAATGAGGGGCGGTTTCTCCTTGCTTCCTTTCTCCTGCCTGTTTGTATTGTCGTCTTATATTCTTTATGATTTACCTGGGCGGGATTACATTTTGAGAACACTCAGGTTATTGCTAGATGTTGAGGGCGCCATAGGGAGAGGGGGGGATCTCTGGGCGGGCGCTCCCGGGTGCGGGTTGGGACGGCCTATTAAGGCTGCTGCTATGTGAAGAAAGTTTTTCGGACGATTTGTTGGTTCCCTGACACGCTGCGCCCCTCGCAGGTCCCAGTGCAGTTAGCCTTGGATCTTTCCGATTTGGTGTGAGTTTTCACTATGCGGTTCGCTTGTGTGTTTGGGCAGCTGACCGTTGTCAGTCCGCTCTTGGGATGGGGAGTTGTTTTCAAGGGATTTGTTGTTTTATGCCAGGGGGTGGTTTCTGTGTGGGAGGGGGTGGGGGTTGGGGGATGGGGGGTATGCAAGCGGGAATGATGGCTGCATTTGCGGGTAGCCCTGATGGGATTAAGGTTATGACCTGGAACATTAGAGGCATGTGGTCACCAGCTAAGCGTTATAAGTGATTTTGCTGCAGGAGACTCATCTCATTGAAGGGGAGGTCTCTCGCCTGAGGCGTCGCTGGCGGGGTCAACTCTTTGCTACGACATATTCGGCCTTCTCCCGGGGAGTGTTGATATGGATTAGACCGGGGGTGCCCTTCCAGCTTACCCGGAAAGTAGTGGACCCCGAGGGGAGGTATGTGGTGGTCACGGGCACTCTAAAGGGCAGGGAGATCACATTGGGCAGTGTGTATGGCCCTAACCGAGAGCAGCTTCCATTTTTAAATCAGCTGTCTGGGGTGTTGGTGGGGTTTCCCCATGGGACCTTACTGCTGGGAGGCGACTTTAACTGTGTTTTTGATATTCAGCGGGATAGATCCACCCCTCCTCTGCAGGGAACCACGGCGGCTGCCACCGCTAAGGGTTTAAGAGCCTGGGCCACGGGTTGGGACCTTCATGAGGTATGGCGATTACATAACGATGGGCGCAGAGAATATTCCTATTATTCACACCTTTATGACCTACACACACGCCTGGACATGTTCTTTTGTTCTGCCACTCTGTCCCCCATGATGACCGGCACTGAGTATCTTGGCAGATCCCTTTCTGACCATAGCCCTTTGCTTGTGGGGTTTGTCCCGGTCCTGGAGAGAGCCCCGATCCCACGTTGGCGGCTGGACCCGTCGCTGCTAGACGGCGATGGGTTCCGTCAGGGTCTTTCAGAGGCCCTAACTGACTATTCCTCCGTCAATCAAGGAACCGCCAGCTCACCGCTGGTGGAATGGGAGGCGTTTAAAGTGGTGACACGGGGGCACTGTCTGGGCAAGACTGTTGGCATTCGACGACTGGTCACCCAGGAACTGACAGACTTAGAGGCCCAAATCCTGACACTGGATAGGGGAACCACGGAGACAGTCCAGAACCTGGAGAAATTAGCAGAAGTAAAGAGCCTTTACAGTGCTACCTGGGACAGATTGAGAGCCCTCGATTTTAAACAGTATCAGGCCACACAGCACACAGAGGGGGGCAGGGCTGGGAGACTACTGGCTTGGTTAGTCGGACCCAAGAGTAGGGGTTCACCCATAGTGAGTGTCACGGATTCCCGGGGTCAAATTCTCTCCTCCCCGAGGTTAATCAATGACGCATTCAAGGAATACTATGAGACCTTGTATGGTCCTCCAGGGCCGTCCCATGGGGAAGAGTTACAAGCCTATCTAGATGAGCAACGACTGGTACAATTGGACCGAGATGCCCGGGATCAGTTGGCCTCACCTATCAAGGCGGGCGAGATCAGGGCAGCTATTAGAGAAATGGGCAGAGAGAAAACACCTGGGCCGGATGGCCTCCCAGCCGAATTTTATAGTACTTACGTGGACATTCTCGCCCCGCAGTTGGAACACATGTATGCCGCTGCACTTCGCGATGTGAACCTATCGTCCTCGCTTCGGGAGGCGTTAGTAATCCCACTGCCCAAATCTAAATTGGTTCATCCTAGGTTAACGGAATTTAGGCCGCTCTCCATGTTAAATACTGATCTAAAAATTTTAAGTAAAGTATTGGCCCTGAGACTCCTACCCCACATGTGCCGTCTGGTGCATGCGGACCAGAGTGGTTTTATCCCCTCACGTTCTACGTCCAGTAATCTGAGAAGATTGTATCATGTTATGTTTCATCCTGACTTGCGAGATTATCCTGATGCAGTGGTAGTGGCGATTGATCTGGAAAAGGCCTTCGACACCCTACGGTGGGACTTTTTATTTTCGGTTATGGGCGTTTTGCAGCTGGGTGATGGATGGTTGCAGTGGCTTCGACTGCTCTATGGACACCCCACGGCACGTGTGCGAACGGGGACCATGATCTCGGCGTCCTATCCCATTTATAGGGGGACCCGGCAGGGGTGCCCCTTGTCGCCGCTGATTTTTGCTCTTGCCATGGAGCCTCTGGCGGCGAGAATGTGGAGGGAATGTGGGGGGTTAGGGGTGACGCTCGCTGGGACTCCCCATATAATTTCGCTCTACGGGGATGATGTGCTGATCTATCTGCGGGACGGGACTTCGGGAGTCCACCAAGTTCTAGACATCCTGGATGAGTTTGCCGCTCTATCCGGCCTCCGGGTAAACGGGAGGAAAACATTTGTGTTCCCGCTGCACCACACCATGCCTCGGCCATTGAGCCTCCCGGCTACCCTGACATGGGCACCTGTATCTGTTAAATATCTGGGGATACAGATCTACCATACACAGGCAGACTTGTTCGATGGAAACCTTGGAGGCACCCTGAGGGCTTTGCGATCGCAGGTGGGCTTCTGGCGCACCCTCAAATTGCCACTCATGGCTCGGCTGGCGTTATCGAAAATGATTGTTCTCCCCCGCCTCTTGTATTATTTCGTTAATCTTCCAGTATTAATACCGAAATCGTGGTTTAGGACGTTGGATGGGCTTCTTAGAGACCTCATCTGGGATGGCGGCCGTAATAGAGTGTCACTGCAGACCCTGCGCCTCCCGCTTGCGGTCGGGGGTTTAGGGGCCCCGGATTTTGAGGCGTATTATTTGGCGGCCCAACTCCAATGGTTGGCAAGATGATTGGATGGCCGAGATCCAACTACGCTCTCCCTTCCTGCCGGGGCATTGCATGTAAGGTTACTTCCTAGGCTTCTTAACCGTCGCCAGAGGATATTAAGTATAGGAACACTGCTTTCGGTGGCAGTGAAGTGCTGGGACAGGTGTGTGGCCCGCTCCCGGGAGAGACAGCTTTACGCCCCGGGCCTTCCGCTTGTGGGCATTCCTCAGGCAGGGCTGGGTCCCACCCTTACTCAGCGACACTTGCAGGGTTGGGAGGAGGCGGGAGTACGTACGGTGGGCGACTGCTACAGAGATAGGGAGTGGCTCCCGTTGGCTGATTTTCTTACATTTCATGAACTTCCACCGGGCCAATTCTTAAACTACCATAAGCTCCGAGGGGCGGTGTCGGAACTTTGGGGTGCTGCCACTGGCGAGCCGGATACACACCCGGCCCTGGAAGCGGTGGTGACTCTGGGTTCCGCGGGGCACCTGATACGCTGGCTTTATCTAGCCATAAGAGAACTGGTGCCTAGGACGTTGCCGGGTCTACGGGAGAGATGGGAAGGACTGCTGTCGCGACCAATGACAGATAAGGAATGGCAGAGAGTTCTGGCGAGCCCGAAAAAGGTCTCTAGGAATACGGCCTTTAAGGCCCTCCAGTTCAACGTCCTCCATAGAACCTACCTCACACCGCATCGGCTGAACGTGGTTTACAATAGGGACGATCAGGTCTGCGCTAGGTGTCTATTGGGGAATGCGGACTTTGATCATATGATTTGGTCCTGTCCGATGCTCTCTAACTATTGGAACAAGATTGTAGATTTGGAGGGGGCGTGGCTTGCAGCCACCGAAGATGGCCGCAGCTGAGGAGAGCTCCGCGATCGCCTACAGTTCTCCCGACTATCCTGTATTCAATCCGCAGGCCTGCTGTCCCCAAAGGGTAGGCGGGAACACCGGAACATCAGGCGAGCAGCTGAGGGAGATTTGGGTCGTCTGCGATCGGGCGCCGGAGCTCCAGACCCTGAAAAAGAGGTGTGGCCTAGGGGCAGCGCAGAAGCCGGGGCCTCGAGTAGCCCTTGGCCCGCCTCAGTATCGACGCGGCAGATCGCAGCGGCTGGAGGAAGCCCCGGAAACAGCTGAGAGGTGAAAGGCGGTGAGTTGGGTCCCCGACTCACACAACACGAGCGCCTCAAATCCGCACCCCCGACGAGGGGGGGGGGAAGAAGGAACGGACCGGGCCGAAAATCCCAGCAAACCGGTCGGTGCAGAGGCAGTCCTGAGGGCCCAGCACGCACAGCGGTGGGTGCGCCAGGCAAAGAACGCAGCAGGCCCGCGCGCTAACCCCCTCCAACAGCAGTATCAAGAGAGGGCGCCGAACTGTGGATTAAGCGTCAACCTCCCAGTGGAGTGTGAGACATAGAGACAGACAGAAACACCCTGAGGGCCCAGCGGTATACCCCAAGACGAGGAGGAGGCAGGGGCTGACACCGACACACATAGCGGTGGGTGCACCAAGGCACATCCGACGAGACCTCTCGAGCAGCAGTGAGAAAACTAAAAGCCACATTGGAGGTGAAATACCTACAGCGTGGTGGGCGGCGGATTGGCGGTGACGGCCTAGTGAGGAACACGGGCGTAGGAACACCAGACAGCGCTACTGAACACGCGGCAAAAGGGAGGGCAGGAAAACCGAGAGGCCGCGTGCGGAAAACACTACCGCCGGCAGGCGCGGCGATTACTGTCGTCCCTGTAACACCGACAAACAGTAACCGGCAAGATGAGTGATGAGTGGACGTGCTCAGCGAGGGTCGCAAAGCAGTAAGATGGATAAATACGTCTACCAAAAGGAACATTTGGTCACGACAACGGCGCCCCAGCCCAGCGGAAGCGCCTCACCGACCGCAAAGCAGGGGGAGGTTACCCTACTAGATGTTATGGCCTCCCTACACCAGATGCAATCGTCTATTGGCACCATCTCGACGGACATCACGCTGCTACGTGCTGATGTCTCCAAAATCAGCACCAGGGTAGCGGAGGTCGAAAATGCGACAGCTGCCTTAACCGTAGATACGGTAACCCTACAGCGCCAGGTCCGCCAGCTGGAACAAACGGCCCAGCAAATGGCTGACAAGCTGGAAGACCAAGAGGGGCGCGCACGGCGCAACAACATACGCCTGGTGGGGGTGCCGGAGAGCATCCGGGGACCGGCGCTAGCCCTCTTCGTAGAAGACTTTGTCCTGACGAAGTTGCAACCCCGCGGCCTATCAAGTTTCTTTTCAGTGGAACGGGCCCACAGGGTGCCTGGCGGCAGACCGAGGCCAGGGGTGCCACCCAGACCCATACTGGCGCGCATATTTAACTTCCGCGATCGGGATACGATCCTACAGGCTGCGCGCACGAGCCCCCACTACAGGTAGACAATAGTACGGTAGCGCTCTATCCGGACTATACGGCGGCGGTGACCAAGAAAAGACGCAGTTTTCTAGAAGTCAAAAAAGAACTGCGTAACAGAGAATTAAAATATGCAATGCTATTCCCGGCGAAACTAAGGGTGGAAGCAGAGGGAAAAGTCTGGTTTTTTGAGACGCCGGAGGAGGCGAACGACTGGTTGGAGGGATGGCGCCCGGCCGCGGGCCCCAGACGACAAACTCTGAAACACAGACAGATGTCTAAGCCATCAGGCACACCGAGTAGCGGAGGGACGGCCATCGTGGAAGAAGAACGCCTTGATGGGACGGGTGACCCTGAGTGACGTCCCAGCGTGACAAGAGGATGGAGAACTCACCGCAAATGGAGTGGCGACCAGATGCAAAGTGAAACACACCGACATCAGCTAGTTATGATTGCAGTTTGAAAAGTTGAGACACTTTGTGGGGGACCAATAATGTAATTGATAGGATACAATATTACACAAATGATGAAAGTGTGCTGAGGTGACACGGGCTGCTGCCCTCGTAGCCACAACCAAAAGCGCCTCCGTATGGGACACTGGCCGCAACCAGAAGTTGAACAAGGGAGTGACTGGAGGAGATCGATGGCGGACTCTTCCCCCTTACGCAAGTACAAGTTATGGGTCAGAAGCACTCTGCTCAGTTGGGGTGGCGGGTAGTTCAAGGTCCGCCGGGCAGGGAGGCAGGGTGGGGGAGGGGGTGGGGAACAGTTCAAGGAATTTGACGTGCTTCTCAGGTTTCCGGCACAAGGGAATATGGGAGGTACTACACACTATACTAGATTGATACTTCATACCTTAATGTTTGAAGGGATGCAAAAGTTTAGCAGGTTAGCAAATAGCATTTTTGATGATAAAGCACAGTGGAAGCAAGGAGAGACTCAATGCCCGTCCAAATCCCAAATCCCAAGTCATACATGACAGACACAGAT
Source organism: Calotriton arnoldi (assembly GCA_963921515.1). Classification (NCBI taxonomy): domain Eukaryota; kingdom Metazoa; phylum Chordata; class Amphibia; order Caudata; family Salamandridae; genus Calotriton; species Calotriton arnoldi. The sequence continues at coordinate 577,569 of CAWUFW010008651.1, read as the reverse complement.
ACACCCGCTGATATTCCTAGCTCCCAAACCTCGGACCCTGGGGGTTGTCGCCTACACTAACAATACTATCCTGGAATGTCAACGGATTGGGCGACAAGATTAAGAGAGGGCTAGTCCTTCAATACATTAAACGAAAGGGCCCAGCGGTGGCATTACTACAGGAAACACACTTGACAGGCTCAGCCTGTAGAGCTCTAGACAGATGGGGATACAAAATGACAATACACTCAGAATTTACCTCAGGGTCGCGGGGGTAGGTATCCTGATCAATAAACGTTTCCCCTGATAATCACCGGGTCATGGAAGGACGAACAGGGCCGATTTGCTGCAACGGCATGTCAATGGGAGGGAAGGACATATAACTTCGTAACAGTGTATATACCACCGACGCTGCACCAGTCAGCCTTCCCAGCGCTGGGGGAATTCCTACTGTCACTACCGCAGGGGAAACTTATCATAGGCGGAGATTTTAATGCAACGATTGATCCCTCGCTAGACAGGCAGCCCCCTAGAGATACATGCAGTGCCAATCTCAAACTGGTGGACTTTGTGGAGGCTATGGGGCTCACCGATGTATGGCGGAAGTGGCACCCACAAGACCGTCAGTACACCTTTCATTCTGGGGCACATAATAGCCTTTCAAGAATAGATTATTTATTTACGCTAACAACCGGACTAGAAGGGATAACGGAGACTCGACACCTGCCTAGAGGCATTTCTGATCATTCACCAGTATATGTCACGTATGCTTCACATACCGTAGCAAGACGGCGACTGTTTCCTTTATACCCAGGATACCTAAAAAACCCACAGATTAAGAAGGGCCTACATACTTCCACAGAGAAATACTTCAAAGAAAACGAGCACTCAGTAACTTCCCCGACAATACGGTGGGAAGCATATAAAACAGTGCTGCGGGGGCAGGCCATTTCACTAGTAACCAGCCATAAAAAGCGACACAGACAACAGCTCGAAGAGCTTGAGCGGGGGTGGCTCAGGCAGAGGTAGAGCACGCGCGAGATGCAAACGACGACACAACACGCGGGCTTAGCATGGCACAGCTAGCATATAGGGCTTACGCCTGGGAAGAAACGAAATCCAGGCTTACCGCCACGCAACACGCAATATACGAACTTGGGGACAAGGCAGGCAGGCTCCTTGCGTGGCTTGACAGGAAGGAGCGTGCCAACAATTGGATAGCCCACATTAAGTTAGCGGATGGGAGTATGACCTCAGACCCCCAGCAAATAGTTGAGGCACTAGCCGAGCATTATCGGCAAATATATACACCTACTGCCACAAACACTAAGGAAGACAACTTGGACTTCCTCAAAGACATTCAAATGCCTACATTGTCAGAGAATGCTGTTAAGACACTAGACGCAGACCTAACCACTGAGGAACTCACCTCGGCCATAGGAGCATTACGATCAGGAAAGGCTCTGGGACCTAATGGTATCCCGGTGGAATTATACAAGGGGACAGTGGCCCAACTCGCACCACACCTGCTAAACATGTATAAGGAATGCTTAGAAAAGGGAGAATTACCTAAAGACCAACGTGTAGCGACTATAGTCGCAATTCACAAACCAGGCAAGCCACCGCAGGAATGCATGTCATACAGGCCTATTTCCTTAATGAACGCCGAAGCTAAAATACTGGCCAAAGCGTTAGCCACGCGGCTACAACCCCACCTCACAACAGTAATCCATCCTGATCAGTCAGGCTTTATGCCAAATAGAAACACAGCGTTAAATCTCAGGAGACTACATGGTGTCATGGCACGGAGGTCTACTATCGAAGAGGATGCGATAATTCTGTCCCTAGATGCGCACATGGCATTTGATATGGTTGAATGGCCCTTTCTATTCGTAGTCCTTCGCCATATGGGGTTTGGGCCCAAATTCTGCGAATGGGTTCAATTGCTATATACGAAACCCTTGGCGCAGGTGGTGGCAAATGGCCGTATCTCCGCAGAATTTCCCCTTGGGAAGGGAACGAGACAGGGCTGCCCCCTCTCCCCCTGCTGTTTGCTATAGTGTTGGAGCCATTGGCGGCATGGATACGCCAGGACCCGGTGGTACGCGGGCTGAGATGGGCCATGGGATGGGAGGACCGCATTTCACTCTACGCGGATGATGTCTTATTATATCTGGCATCACCTGCGCGTTCTCTAAATCGTCTGTTAGACTTATGCGCCGCATACGGCAGAGCGTCAGGATACATAATAAATTGGACGAAGTCGCTTATCTACATCTTACACGGTCCTCCACCGAGGATTCCACGCCGTTGTGAAATTCGGATCGCAGAACGGGGATTTAAATATCTCGGTATCTACGTAACACCACAAAGCGAGGTCTTTACTGACGAAAACCTAATGAAGCCCTTGACGCGACTTCGCAATGATGTTAAGCACTGGCGTTCCCTGCCGCTAACACTACTGGGCAGAGCAGCACTCTTCAAGATGATGGCACTCCCCAGATTCCTATACATCTTACAGAATACTCCGTTTCCAGTAAACCCAGCATACTTTACTATGATAAATACAGAGCTCACTACACTACTGTGGGATGGGAAGTCGGCACGTATAGCCTTGCAGAAATTAGTGAGGGGATGGTATGATGGTGGGATCGCCCTACCAAACATACAGATGTACTATTGGGCTTCTCAGCTCACCACAATAAATCAGTGGATTCACGCGTCACAGGAGGACCCCGCCTTCCGGATGGACAGGCACCTTCTAGAAGCCGGAGGGATAATGGGGGCGTTGTACAACAAACCCCGGAAAACAAATCTAACGGGCCCAACAGCACATACGGTTCACGTTTGGCACACAGCACAGCGGGCATTGAAATGGGACGGGGTCATTACGCAAGCTACGCCTTTATGGGATACTAGGAAATTAGGAACCCTGAAAAAAACAAAGGGATTCAAACAGTGGGACTTGATAGGAATATCAAAGGTTGGGGACCTGTGGGAGAAGGAGGGGGTCATCCAATTCACGCAGCTGCAGGACACCTACGGCCTGGCACAGACTGAAACTTATAGATATTTACAGATACGACACGCCCTTATGGCAGCGATACCACCAAACACGCAATTACCGGAGGCCTCACCATTAGAGGACAGACTGTTAACAGACCATTTACAAAAAAGGCAATATCCCAAACATACCGTAAAATAATTAATAATCAAACTGATCCCACGGCAGTACTTAAGGGAAGATGGGAGGTAGATCTGGGAGTACTGGAGGAAGACGACTGGATGGAGGCAACGGCATCGCCAAGGGAAATCGCAATACCTTCAAAACTTAGATTAGTGCAGCTAAAAATCCTGCATCGCACGTACTATACACGACCACTACTGCACAAATTAGGCAGGACTGACACCCCACTCTGCCTGCGTCAATGTGGAGCACTGGGGACTTTCTGGCACACAATTTGGGACTGTCCATCAATAACGAAGTATTGGGAGGAGATTATGCGTACAGTTTCGCAGGTGACAGGAGTCATGGTACCGCTGGAACCAAAGAGATGTTTGCTCAACATCTGGGAACCCACAGACCTCAATCATGCAGATCAAGGATGGGTGACACTGGGAATGGCGCTGGCAAAACGCAATATAGCACAACATTGGGGGTCACAGTTAACTCCAACGCATTCGAAATGGTGCAAAGACCTAGACCACACTATGATCACCGAAAAATCGGTTTATATACATCGGGGATGCCCCAAGAAGTGGGAAAGGATATGGGGGAAATGGAACACTTTTCGAGGGAATATTTGTGAACCCCCTCAGGAAGAACACATATCTATAGAAAGGGACTGAACATAGGGGGCGGGAGCAGGGAGACAGGTGAAAATAGTAATAACAACTTATCAGACTTGGACGGGAAAAAAAAAAAAAGGATATTGTATGTATATTGATTGAAGAGAAACGATGTAAATAAGTGAAAAATGACAAACTGTGTATGTATTCAAAAGTAAACGCCACTGTAACAACTGCTAATATGCAAAAATGTTAATAAAAAAAAAAACTTAAAAAAAAAAAAGATTGTAGATTTGGTTAATAAAGTTCTGAATCGCACTTTGCCGTGCAACCCGGAGGTCTGCCTTTTGGGCCTCTTTCCGAGACCTAAGTCCCGTAAGTTGGGGCACAGGTTCGTAGATCTGGCCCTCCTCCTGGCCAAGAGGAGGATTGCGATCCACTGGAAAGCTAAGACTCCGCCTCTTGTTACCTCATGGGAAGCAGATGTTGCTTGCTGGGTCCGTGCGGAGGAACGGGTGCTAGTTTCTGAGGATGAGATTACTAAGCGGCGTAAGCCGTACGCGGAGCCATTGGGGGATATCGCCAGGTCGTGGGAAGCATTTCATGGATTGGACCAGGACCCCCAGGGAAACGGGACGGAGACTGCAGAGTAGGTACGCATATGGAGGATGCCCTGAATGCTCTGCGCTATTTGCTTTGAACGGTGGACAGGACTGACCCCCTCCCCGGGTCCCCACCACCACCACTATATTGTTGACATTTAACTCCTCTCATGCAGTTGAACCACGTAGACTCCTGGAGGTTATTGATTTTTTCTTAGTCGTTATAATTAAGTTTACTTTCATGTTAGCATGCAGAAAGATTCTTTTGGTTTGGAGTATGGTGATAAATGATTATATATATTGTTGATTGAAATGGACAAGGATTGCAGAACATTGAAAGATATTCACTGAGTCATTTGACATGGCGACACCCCGTCCCTTGGGTGCAAACAATTCCTGTGCACTGTGATATGTTTATTTGTACATGTATATAGTGACAGCTTCTTTCAGACGGAAATGTATCTGTGTAACTGGTGTTCGCTGACATGTTTTTCAACAAAAAATTAATAAATAATTTTTTTTTTAAAATGAACATTTCTAACATGGTTAAAATGTCATCTGAAACCTAACACCCTAAACGCTACTTCTATGCGATACACTAAGAAAGCATTGAAAGCAGAGTAACTAGCAGTCTAGAGTTTCTTAGGGAGTAGCGATGCACCGCATACCTTGTGGACAGCAAGAGCTGTCATTATCAGATGAGGCTTGAAGGCAGTGTTTTCTGCAAATGGCAAATGCACGCTGCAGTAGCGGCCTTCCTCTGGACTCAGCTTTATCAGCATCAGGTGAGATGCGGCATCTTCGAAGTGTGCTAGCTGTAGGCTGGTGGGTTCATGTTAGGGCTGCACTAGGCCTCTCTAACTCAGCTTGTGCACTGAACTGAGTCCTTACACAGTGGGTCTGAGATCCCACCCCTGCAGTTCTGACGGAAGCTTCCAGAATTCATATCAATTGGCACTCAACCCGGGCAAAAAATGTATTTCTCTGTGCTTTTCAAGTAGTTTGCAAAAACACACTCAAGGCAATTATTACAAATATACGGAGAAGTCCTTTGCGATATTGGTTACCTCCTCCAGGTTAAAAAAGACATCTCTATCGATCATAGGTTCTGTCAGTCTTGATCATTAAAAGGTATTTTTCCCATTGTGTCTACATTTTGGATCTAATGTTTAAATGGAATCTGTTAATTTAAAATAGCGGCTACTGTAGTGATAGGAGTAAATTACAGACAGGCAGTTACACAACATCTCAAAGACAACATAGAATCCTTACTATGTGTCTTTCCCTTAGGATGAAGCTACCCGAAGAGGAATGCAACACCTGGGGAAGTGTCTTTGCGTGTGTTTATACCATTACACATGGTACGCCTCCATTAGCGGTTCTTCCAGATGTATTTAAACAAGTACGAAATTGACAGAAAGCTGCACCATCTCTAGATCTAGTGATGAAATCAATGGGACATTTTGAAACTTTTTCTTCAATCATTCTGAGTAACATCCAAGGTGAAGCAGCAGCTTTGGTCATTCGTCGGAGACTGAACAGTTCCTATTTAGCAAGGTGAATGGGAACTACCAAAAATAATTTCTGTAACGTTTGCATCTGTGGATCGTCATACCTCGGGTTCACAAACCGTTAAACCGCACCATAAAGCCAAAGGCAAAACTGAGGGTTGCAATAAGAAAAGAATGTGCCTTGAATCTAAAAACTAGCAGAAGGTGAAACTGAAAAAATGGACTGATCTCCGTCAACACAGGAGTCCAGCAGGGTGATTACAATATGAGGGACCATGATAAAATTAAAAAGCCTGGTTGATGTCAGTATTCTGATAGCTGTTCTTCCCATTCTTTTCAGGACTCTGATGTTATAAGGACAGAGAAAGGTAGACAGACCGAATGCACTGGAAAGACAACTATAGCAAGCAGATAGATAAATGAGGAAGAGGAACCGAGGTAAGTGTAAAGAAGGAAGAGAAAGGTCCTGGCTCCAAGATACACTTTAAAAAACCAAAGTAACTGGATTAGCTAAAAACATGTCATGCAAATGAAGGATACTTCTGCAGAATGGGACTTGGACAATATCATCCCTAGACAGCGCAGCAGAAGTGACAATAGTGCATCAAACTCTCCAGAGGTTTCTGGAGGTGAAACCAACTGAAGAATTTATACATATTGAGACTCCGGATAGGTGTCTAAGTCCTCCAGATAAGGTTTATGATGTGAAAATACAAATGGTTACATACCGTGCAATTAAGTCAATATTTTAGCTGCATTTATCTGATACCTATGACATTATCCTTGCAGCAGACGCCTGGACTTCAGTTTTCATTAGGGAAGCACCTTGTGGAGAGAAGGTGATTATTGTAGGCTTTTCCTCTACAGTACTCAAAGACATTAGGGAACTCTATGCATGGGAGTAGGCAGTGTAAAATAGCCCCAGCAATTTGTAGCAATAAAGAGGGGTGGTATAATATTCAATTCTTCATGTCATTCTTTTAAGGAGTTGTAGGAAGCTGGCTCTGTTATGGTATACCACTAAGTAGTTATATCGTGCACAGAATCCAGAGATTTCCCCAGAAGTGTACATGGCTCAATGTAAACCCAAAGTGCTCTATTTGCGGTAGTGTGGTCAAGCAGCCTTAGACCTTACACAGAGGACTGTAAGACATTTGTTATACACACACTGATTAATAAATGACACACAATTGGAAATGGAGATCCACATGAAATTTAAGAAAATTAATTTTTGTACAAGTTTTATTTTAAGACCAAAATGTTCGCAAAATGGTAAGCACGTTTTTCAGGAAAAAATACTTTAGACTTTAAAAAGTAGACACCGTGCATTTTTCAGTCTTTGTAATGTTGATCTATGGGAGGAAAACAAAAATGCAGTTTTTGCAGGTCATTACTCAACTTACAGTTTCAGTCTTTGGGGTCTTTGGTCAACACCAGGCAGGGTTGAAATCATTACCAACGGTGCACCACCAGCGGCACAGGGGCGGCCGGGTGCAGAGGTAACATTTGAGGTCGGGCGGCCAATGTTAACCAATGGAGACTGGGGTACTCAAAGTCGCACTGCTCGCCAGTCGCTGCTGGCATGACTCGCAGGTGGGGGTGGCGGGGGTCGCACGGGAGGATTCATTTTAAATAAAAATTAAATAAAAACTTACCTTCGGCGGTCCGGTCTCGCGTCACGTCGTCTGTCCTCACAAGAAGCAGCCGCAGGCAGCCTCCCTCCCCCCGTAAGCCAATCACAACACTACAATGGCAGCGTTGTGATTGGCTGGGACGCCGACCGCACAGGCGTCTATGGGGAGGCCGTTTTTTCCATGCAGGCGGGAGAGTGTGCATGACTGGTTTTGTCGGCCCTGGGGCCGACCAAACAGTCAGTGCCCACAACATTGGGCTAGCCACTCCGCCCCGACCTGCCCCCCCCACCTGCCCCCAATCAAAACCTTCTTCTGCTTTCTCGCATTGCGAGAAGCAGAAACATAAAATGGTATCTATACCATTTTATGTTTCTGCTTCTCGCACTGTGACAAAGCAGTGGGGCGACGCTCCTCCGCCCACATGGAGGAGCCGCCCCTGCTGCTCACAGGTGAGTAAAGCGATACAAAAGGGGATGATGGACGGAACGTTTGAGCCAATCAAACACTCACCCCCAGTCAACTGATCTGGGTTTAATCCATCATCATTCTTTAGCTCACTCCACCACCCCAGTTCAGACATGGCCATATGCAAATCAGTCTGACCCTGTGCCTCATGGGAACAGTCCAGCCCGAACTGCCAAGCCATGTCTTCCCTGGACCGGAAACAAGCATCCTAGGACCGGTTTCTGGCATTCCAGCCGTCATCAGCCAGGCTTGCTTGAATCCAGTGGCAAAGTGAGCAAGGGACCCACGTCTGGGCATACCCCCGCCAACTTAGGGCGAACAAAGCGATACAAAGGGAATGATGGACGGAACGTTTGAGCCAATCAAACACTCACCCCAGTCAACTGATCTGGGTTTAATCCATCATCATTCTTTAGCTCACTCCACCACCCCAGTTCAGACATGGCCATATGCAAATCAGTCTGACCTTGTGCCTCATGGGAACAGTCCAGCCCGAACTGCCAAGCCATGTCTTCCCTGGACCGGAAACAAGCATCCTAGGACCGGTTTCTGGCATTCCAGCCGTCATCAGCCAGGCTTGCTTGAATCCAGTGGCAAAGTGAGCAAGGGACCCACGTCTGGGCATACCCCGCCAACTTAGGGCGAACAAGCGATACAAAGGGGATGATGGACGGAACGTTTGAGCCAATCAAACACTCACCCCCAGTCAACTGATCTGGGTTTAATCCATCATCATTCTTTAGCTCACTCCACCACCCCAGTTCCAGACATGGCCATATGCAAATCAGTCTGACCCTGTGCCTCATGGGAACAGTCCAGCACGAACTGCCAAGCCATGTCTTCCCTGGACCGGAAACAAGCATCCTAGGACCGGTTTCTGGCATTCCAGCCGTCATCAGCCAGGCTTGCTTGAATCCAGTGGCAAAGTGAGCAAGGGACCCACGTCTGGGCATACCGCCGCCAACTTAGGGCGAACAAAGCGATACAAAGGGGATGATGGACGGAACGTTTGAGCCAATCAAACACTCACCCCCAGTCAAGTGATCTGGGTTTAATCCATCATCATTCTTTAGCTCACTCCACCACCCCAGTTCAGACATGGCCATATGCAAATCAGTCTGACCCTGTGCCTCATGGGAACAGTCCAGCCCGAACTGCCAAGCCATGTCTTCCCTGGACCGGAAACAATGATGATGGATTAAACCCAGATCAGTTGACTAGGGGTGAGTGTTTGATTGGCTCAAACGTTCCGTCCATCATCCCCCTTTTGTATCGCTTTGGTCGCCCTAAGTTGGCGGGGGTATGCCCAGACGTGGGTCCCTTGCTCACTTTGCCACTGGATTCAAGCAAGCCTGGCTGTTGACGGCTGAAATGCCAGAAACCGGTCCTAGGATGCTTGTTTCCGGTCCAGGGAAGACATGGCTTGGCAGTTCGGGCTGGACTGTTCCCATGAGCACAGGGTCAGACTGATTTGCATATGGCCATGTCTGAACTGGGGTTGTGGAGTGAGCTAAAGAATGATGATGGATTAAACCCAGATCAGTTGACTGGGGTGAGTGTTTGATTGGCTCAAACGTTCCGTCCATCATCCCTCTTTTGTATCGCTTGGTACGCCCTAAGTTGGCGGTATGCCCAGACGTGGGTCCCTTGCTCACTTTGCCACTGGATTCAAGCAAGCCTGGCTGTTGACGGCTGAAATGCCAGAAACCGGTCCTAGGTGCTTGTTTCCGGTCCAGGAAGACATGGCTTGGCAGTTCGGGCTGGACTGTTCCCATGAGGCACAGGGTCAGACTGATTTGCATATGGCCATGTCTGAACTGGGGTGGTGGAGTGAGCTAAAGAATGATGATGGATTAAACCCAGATCAGTTGACTGGGGGTGAGTGTTTGATTGGCTCAAACGTTCCGTCCATCATCCCCTTTGTATCGCTTTGGTACGCCCTAAGTTGGCGGGGGTATGCCCAGACGTGGGTCCCTTGCTCACTTTGCCACTGGATTCAAGCAAGCCTGGCTGTTGACGGCTGAAATGCCAGAAACCGGTCCTAGGATGCTTGTTTCCGGTCCAGGAAGACATGGCTTGGCAGTTCGGGCTGGACTGTTCCCATGAGGCACAGGGTCAGACTGATTTGCATATGGCCATGTCTGAACTGGGGTGGTGGAGTGAGCTAAAGAATGATGATGGATTAAACCCAGATCAGTTGACTGGGGGTGAGTGTTTGATTGGCTCAAGCGTTCCGTCCATCATCCCCCTTTGTATCGCTTTGGTCGCCCTAAGTTGGCGGGGGTATGCCCAGACTTGGGTCCCTTGCTCACTTTGCCACTGGATTCAAGCAAGCCTGGCTGTTGACGGCTGAAATGCCAGAAACCGGTCCTAGGATGCTTGTTTCCGGTCCAGGGAAGACATGGCTTGGCAGTTCGGGCTGGACTGTTCCCATGAGGCACAGAGTCAGACTGATTTGCATATGGCCATGTCTGAACTGGGGTGGTGGAGTGAGCTAAAGAATGATGATGGATTAAACCCAGATCAGTTGACTGGGGGTGAGTGTTTGATTGGCTCAAGCGTTCCGTCCATCATCCCCCTTTTGTATCGCTTTGGTCGCCCTAAGTTGGCGGGGGTATGCCCAGACGTGGGTCCCTTGCTCACTTTGCCACTGGATTCAAGCAAGCCTGGCTGTTGACGGCTGAAATGCCAGAAACTGGTCCTAGGATGCTTGTTTCCGGTCCAGGGAAGACATGGCTTGGCAGTTCGGGCTGGACTATTCCCATGAGGCACAGGGTCAGACTGATTTGCATATGGCCATGTCTGAACTGGGGTGGTGGAGTGAGCTAAAGAATGATGATGGATTAAACCCAGATCAGTTGACTGGGGGTGAGTGTTTGATTGGTTCAAGCGTTCCGTCCATCATCCCCCTTTTGTATCGCTTTGGTCGCCCTAAGTTGGAGGAGGTATGCCCAGACGTGGGTCCCTTGCTCACTTTGCCACTGGATTCAAGCAAGCCTGGCTGTTGACGGCTGAAATGCCAGAAACCGGTCCTAGGATGCTTGTTTCCGGTCCAGGGAAGACATGGCTTGGCAGTTCGGGCTGGACTGTACTGTTCCCATGAGGCACAGGGTCAGACTGATTTGCATATGGCCATGTCTGAACTGGGGTGGTGGAGTGAGCTAAAGAATGATGATGGATTAAACCCAGATCAGTTGACTGGGGGTGAGTGTTTGATTGGCTCAAGCGTTCCGTCCATCATCCCCCTTTTGTATCGCTTTGGTCGCCCTAAGTTGGCGGGGGTATGCCCAGACGTGGGTCCCTTGCTCACTTTGCCACTGGATTCAAGCAAGCCTGGCTGTTGACGGCTGAAATGCCAGAAACCGGTCCTAGGATGCTTGTTTCCGGTCCAGGGAAGACATGGCTTGGCAGTTCGGGCTGGACTGTTCCCATGAGGCACAGGGTCAGACTGATTTGCATATGGCCATGTCTGAACTGGGGTGGTGGAGTGAGCTAAAGAATGATGATGGATTAAACCCAGATCAGTTGACTGGGGGTGAGTGTTTGATTGGCTCAAACGTTCCGTCCATCATCCCCCTTTTGTATCGCTTTGGTCGCCCTAAGTTGGCGGGGGTATGCCCAGACGTGGGTCCCTTGCCTACTTTGCCACTGGATTCAAGCAAGCCTGGCTGTTGACGGCTGAAATGCCAGAAACCGGTCCTAGGATGCTTGTTTCCGGTCCAGGGAAGACATGGCTTGGCAGTTCGGGCTGGACTGTTCCCATGAGGCACAGGGTCAGACTGATTTGCATATGGCCATGTCTGAACTGGGGTGGTGGAGTGAGCTAAAGAATGATGATGGATTAAACCCAGATCAGTTGACTGGGGGTGAGTGTTTGATTGGCTCAAACGTTCCGTCCATCATCCCCCTTTTGTATCGCTTTGGTCGCCCTAAGTTGGCGGGGGTATGCCCAGACGTGGGTCCCTTGCTCACTTTGCCACTGGATTCAAGCAAGCCTGGCTGTTGACGGCTGAAATGCCAGAAACCGGTACTAGGATGCTTGTTTCCGGTCCAGGGAAGACATGGCTTGGCAGTTCGGGCTGGACTGTTCCCATGAGGCACAGGGTCAGACTGATTTGCATATGGCCATGTCTGAACTGGGGTGGTGGAGTGAGCTAAAGAATGATGATGGATTAAACCCAGATCAGTTGACTGGGGGTGAGTGTTTGATTGGCTCAAACGTTCCGTCCATCATCCCCCTTTTGTATCGCTTTGGTCGCCCTAAGTTGGCGGGGGTATGCCCAGACGTGGGTCCCTTGCTCACTTTGCCACTGGATTCAAGCAAGCCTGGCTGTTGACGGCTGAAATGCCAGAAACCGGTCCTAGGATGCTTGTTTCCGGTCCAGGAAGACATGGCTTGGCAGTTCGGGCTGGACTGTTCCCATGAGGCACAGGGTCAGACTGATTTGCATATGGCCATGTCTGAACTGGGGTGGTGGAGTGAGCTAAAGAATGATGATGGATTAAACCCAGATCAGTTGACTGGGGGTGAGTGTTTGATTGGCTCAAACGTTCCGTCCATCATCCCCCTTTTGTATCGCACAGGTGAGTAAAGCAGTGGGTTCGATCTCCTGGAGTTAAAGTAAGTAAATGGGGGGCCACAAGGCAGCACCAAACTTACACCCTCAGCGGAACAGGGGTGGCCGGGTGCAGAGTGCCAACACAGGGTCGGGCGCGCAATGTTAACCAATAGGGAGATCGATCTTGAAGAAAGGCTGCAGGCTCTGTCCAGGAGGACGGACAAAGAAAACCCACAGCTGCCCAGGTAAGTAGAGATGCAAGGGGATGTAGGGACACTGATGGGTGAGGTCCCCAAGGCCCAGGAGCTTCGGGTGCCGGATTGTCCTTAGGCACGGAACACTCTTACTGGGGAGGTCACGGTCAGGGAGAGTCTTCCGATTGAGGCTGCCGGTGTCGAGGTGGAGTCTGGCAGGGATAAGTCCACGGTGGACTCGGGCTCAGAAGTGCTGGGGAACTTTCGCAGAACCGGTGGGCCACTTAAGCTCGGGCCGTGGGCATCAGGTGCAGAGGTGGATCCGGAAGAGTGTTCGCGGTTCCTCAAGGCAGAGTTCTTTTTCTTTTCAGATGGTTTCTTCTGGACAGGTCCGCTGTCCACAGAGTTTTTCTTGAAGGCAGGCAGTTCTCCCAGCATTCTGGAGGTTGCTGGTCTGTGGGGTGAGTCACTCTTCTTCAGCAGAGACTTTGAGGGCTGCAGACAGGCCGGTAGGGCTGGGGACAAGTCATTTGGTGTCTTCAGTCTTCGCTGCTGCACTGCTCTTCTTCGTAGGTCATCAAAATCTGCTTTCAGAGTTTGGGGGAGCCACCAAAATACTAAGAGTGTTACAGGGGAGGAACAGGTAGGGGCCAATGAGTACCTTACCTGTGGTGTCTACACTCGCTATTATGCCACCCTACTGTGGAAGGGAGGCATAGCCCTAGCACTGATTGGATAAGTCCCACCATCTTCAAGATTGTGGGCCCTGAAAAATGTGCTTCACTTCACCTCCAGCATCTGAGGGGTGGAGTTTGGTGAAGGAGGGTACCCCTCCTATTCTTACTAAGTATTCCCGTCGGTTCTCCCACCAAAAGTAGGCGTTTGAACCGGGGGCTGCTATTTGCTGCTAGCAGCAGAGGCTGGGGTTTATTGACACCAATAAAACCAAGGTACTCATTTTTGGGAGCCCAGCCTCTCTCCTGGGGCCACACCTGGTGGCCAACTGAACTAGGCCCCCCTCCCGAGCCCACAGAACATGCAAAAAATCTAGGCATTATTCTCGACAGCAATCTATCCATGAAAAAATAGGTGAATGCCATCTCCTCTGCATGCTTCCAAACCCTACGCATGCTGAAGAAAATCTTCAAAATGGCTCCCCACAGAAAACAGAAGCACCATCACCAGCCGCATGGACTACAACAGCCCCCTCTATGCAGGGATCAACACCCAACTCCAAAACAGGCTCCAGATGATACAGAACGCGGCTGCCAGTCTCGCACTTCACCTCCCAAGACAGACCCACAAGACCCCCACCTCAAAGCAATGCACTGGCTCTCCATCAACAAACATTGCCATTTCAAACCCCTCACCCACACTTACAAAGCCCTCTACAACGAAGCACCAGCCTACCTTAACCAGAGAGTGTACTTCCAAAAGCCCACAAGATAGCTTTGCTTCCCCTCCCTGCACCTCGCCCACTCCCCTTGCATCATGAGAAGCTGAAGCAGTGGCCGATCCTTCTTCCACCATGCCCAAAACTCTGGAACGGCCTTGCCCTACCTCTTTGATCAGCACCAACACAACTGGAGTTCAGAAAGAGACTTAAAACCTGGCTCTTCAACAACGAGCTCGGAGCGGCAGAACCCCCCCAGCGCCTGGAGACCCTCACAGGTGATAAGTAGCGCTCCATAAATCCTGTTTGATTGATTGATTCTCATTGCCTTGTTAGAGGCCTACCAAAGTGGAGAGGTCAGGCTGGGGTGCAAAGTTGTTATATATTGTGCTTACCTTGTTGCAAAAGTACAGAGCGAGCTGGGATCAGAGCTTCTATGAGGGAGGGAAGGGAATGGAGCTGTTGTCAGAGGAAGTGAATTCCTTCGCTCTGGAGATTATTTCCTTTGAGTTATTGGTGCTGTTGCCAATCCTGAATATATTTATAGCAGACAAGCAATATCTTGTCTTGCTTGTGCAGTGAAGATTATGAGAATAGTGGCTACTTAGAAAGTCCCTTTCCATACTCTGGCCCAGGTCAATAAGGTTTTGCTTCCTTACCCACGGGTGCCTGGACTGACTTCAGTGCACCATAACTTGTGAAGTGGAGTCTAGGTTGTTACATGTGATGTCCATGCTTTCTGGTGTTGTTTAAACCACAACTTTGGCGTAGTACTACAAGGTTTGCTTTCCCACCGACAGATGACACAGGTGAACTCGGTTCAATGCACTAACGCTGAATGTGAAAGACAGGTTAATGTAGCCCTGCAGAACCCTACCTAATACATTGTTGAAGTAGAGTTATTGCTTTTGGGTTATTAACAATCCTAGCAACGGGATCAGGGGCACCGTGGTAACAGAAACAAACCTTTTTTTTAAATTCACAATATCACACACACACTGTGCACTATGAAGAATAGGCACTTTTAATTAAAAGCATTTATTACAACAGGACAAATCTGTTTCTCAGTACATCTTAAATAACTACACATAATATCATAAAAACAGCAAGAAGGCAGGTTGTGAGCAACAAGAATAAAATGAACATTTCTAACATGGTTAAAATGTCATCTAAGACCTAACACCCTAAAACCTACTTCTATGCGATACACTAAGAAAGCATTGAAAGCAGAGTAACTAGCAGTCTAGAGTTTCTTAGGGAGTAGCGATGCACCGCATACCTTGTGGACAGCAAGAGCTGTCATTATCAGAGGAGGCGTGAAGGCAGTGTTTTCTGCGAACGGCAAATGCAGGCTGCAGTTGCAGCCTTCCTCTGGAACTCAGCTTTATCAGCATCAGGTGAGATGCGGCATCTTCGAAGTATACTAGCTGTAGGCGAGACCATCTCTGGTAGAATCTTATTCGATATTCTGGACGAAAGATCTCTCCTGACATGTTGCCGTCCTTATATACTAAATATTATTATAGATTGGAATTTCTGACAGAAGTTTAGGAATGTCTGACATAGATTATATGCCTCAAGGTGTGCGTCCCAGACATTTACTTATGAACATATAAGGTGAAAGGATGTCAATTCAGACTACGCTATTTTGGCTATATGTCTGAATTTGTTTATTTAAACTTGATATGGTGATAATTAGTCACTTGTCCCAGACTGATGTCGCATCAGGTGTTATATCTATGTCATAAGCCAAATGACTTGATGCTTTCACAGTTCTTAGTAAGATAAGGTCAGACAAAATCTGTGTCAATCGCAGACATGATAATGATTCTGCATAAATCAGGAAAGATGGTAAATTACAGTCCCAAAGAAGTATTCGGGGTCTACTCCAAAATCGAGTCGGACCTTACAACTTGACGTCACTGGATTACTAACAGTCCCATAAAGAGTTCAGGGACACAATGGTAGTTCAAACCCAATTTTAGTCTTTAGAATACAACACTCAAGCACTCCACTATTAAAAGACCTATAAACACTTAAAAGTGTTTTATCTCAAAAGTTCCAACCTTTTGCTTAGTGCATGGGTAATAACTGCACATAATATAACTGAAACAGCACTTATGCATGTTGCTAGCAGCAAGAATAGATTGAATAATTCTAACATAATTGGAATGTTCCTATCAGCCTAACATCTTAAAAGCATGGAGTAGCTAATATGCCTCTAAAGTCCAGCCCACAGCATACCTTTTAACAGCAGATCAGCTGTAGATGTCAGACTTCCGCCAAGAGAGAATGTTCCCTAGGAAGGATAACACACGATTTGCAGCGCTTAGCTTCTCTCCTCTCTTTATCATCTCTCAGCATATGAGTGGACGCTACGGCAATCTGGCAGGACATCTCGTGATAACCTAGTGGTGTAGAGGAATCTTGAATTTAGTGGTCAATTCATGGGGTTCATATAGGGTTGACCATTGGCTTTTAGGGGCTTACATATGGTTGACCACTGACTTTTAGCCTACATTGGTGGACTTTCCAATAATCCAAGACATAACCTGCCTAAACCAGCTTGATGAAATATGTCATCTCGAACTACATGTTTATTTTACATGTCTACTTTCGGATCTTAAATTGTAGATGCCAGGTACTCAGTGGCAGCATTGTATCGCCTTATGACTTAACAAACTAATTGTTTAGATGAATTGACACTTTCACGAGTGCTGCGAAAGATAATGGCATTCTGAATGTGTACCAAGGGCAGACAGACTAACTTAACATGCTCAAAATGGAGTCTGGCTTTGGCAGTTTTATGACATCCCTGGCTTGCATGTCTGAGTATGACATCATTTAACACATATGATTGATGCTATTTTTTGGATTTTGTTAAATAAAATCCATGCTCTTAAAAGAATGAAATTTATCACATCACATCTAAAATAATTCAACTAATAAAATCAGCATAAATAAATATCTGTAAATCAGCATAAAATGTTGCTTTAAACTTTCTTTCAAACCTTGCATGTTTCAAGCAGTAATATAAAAACATTATATCCCATTAAAAATATTATCATAATGGTACATCAGTTAAGAAGAGATGCATTTTGATGATTAAGTAGGCCAGGCATGATAAAGAAACGTGTAAATGAAAAATAATGCGGCTTCTTAATAATTGAAGAAAGAAAAAAAATATCAGACAATGGCTCTCTTTTAGGTGGATCCGGCACACAGTTTCTTGCGTTCAACATTTTATTCTGTCCATTTTCGGATTGTAAGACAACCAACTGTAGTTGTTGATCAAAGATGTTGCAAAAGCAGCGGGATCCCAGTGGTACAAGCCAATCCTGTGGAAGCCTTTCAAAGCGCAAAGCCGGTTCATCATAGTGAGCATTTCTCAGCATGGGCAGGTACAGTGCTCTGCAATGCTATATCCAGGAGAGCCAATGGGGAGCTGCTCCAGATGCAGTTCCAAGATGATTACAGTTGTGCAGTTCATAGCTTTCACTAAGTTCAGAAAGCCATTTATGCCCAAGATAGTGTGCTAGGGTTTCTTGGCACTTTTGCTCAGCTCGATATGTGTACTTCATGTTGAATGGTAGGGAATCCTCCAAAAAGTCTTGAGAACAAGGAGTAAAAAAATGATGGAATCAAATTCAGGCACCAGACCAGATCCGATGTTCTTAAAAAAGTGCACAAAACCGGTTGTACTAGATGTGTTAAAAATCATTTGTACAAAGTTTGCAAAATGACTGTGGCATTGTGTTTTTAACAGCCTCTGAATCTCTGAAGCTGTTTACAAGTAGTAGGTTTTAGACACATAGGTCAAGGGGGACTTCTTTCATAGTAAAACTGCAACAAGTTTACTAATTTTGCCAAAACACATGTCCTTCCTATCTGTTCTAAATAAATAGAAACTCGTTGATTGCATGTTGAGGTGGGGATAAAAGGTTATACCACAGAGCTGTATTTTCTTAGAAACTGTAATCACATAAGGTTGGCCTGGTTCCAACCCACAACAGACGATGTTGGTTAACATTAACATGGCAACCTGATGAGGCACCGAGGCCGACGCATGGTTTGAATTAAGCTAGGCTCAAGTAATCCCCAGAGCTAGCCGTTACGACCCTTCCAGCCCCTGGATCGCCGACACCGCAAGAAAACCGAAGCGACCAGCGGGGAATGAACAAGTGATGACGGCGAAACGGGCTGGCATGCAATATCGAGTGACTCTGGAGGGGGAGAGTGACACATTACGGCGACCATGCCCTTCCTCACAAAGCCGAGCGGAGCAGTCCTGATGAACCGAATGCCACATTGGTGAGTGCTCCCGAAAGTGGAAAGCAGACGCTACTCACCAGGTTATCGTAGCACCGACCACGAGAGGCGGCAAGATTGAGGGATGGGCGATTCCGGCTGCCTGACTCAAAGATGGCGGCTCCCTGGGACGGAGACGCGGGTTGGGAGCCGGCTGTCCTCTCTACTGTCTGTTAAGAGGCTCCAACCCCGCACCACTCGAGCACTGCAGTATTTACCGCCTTGCTCTACTGAAGGTAGCATCGCTCCTGAAGAACAGGCGATCCCGGCTGCCTGACTCCAAGATGGCGGCTCCTTGGGACGGAGACACGGGTCGGGAGCCGGCTCACCTCTCTACTGTCTGTTAAGAGGCGCCAACCCCGCACCTCTCGTACACTGCAGTATTTACCGCCTTGTTCTACTGAAGGAAGGATTGCTCCACTACAATTAGAACCCTCCTGAGGAGCTCGTTGAGGGTCTTTTACTTCGTACAGGTGACCTCACTCCATGGGGCTCCCTATTATCAGTGCTCTATACTGGGGCATAGTGAGACCTGCTTATTCAAAGAATAGGTCAGCCCAGACTTGCCAATCTCTAAAATGGCGCCTAGAACAAATATACAATGTCGCTGTGGGGGGCTAAGAAAACTAAAATCTGTTGAGGATCAGGTCTCTAGGCACAACTCCTCTTCAGCTCCTCCCCCGCCAAGAGGTTGAAGGCAAGAACGATGGGTTGTCCTACAATTTGCCGACCTTGGAATCTGTCCTTTCCACCTCTCCTCTCACCACTTTTGCCCTGGGAGCCAGCTGGAGAACGTAGCGGAAGGCGCTTCCCAGTAGCACCAGGACCGGTGCCTTTCGATGGAACTTTGACGATGCCCCCTGGGCGGATAACATAACTGTTTTTACTTACCCCGGAGCCCGGGCTACCTTGGCCGATGCCCGGTGGAGCTGTCCTATGCAGCTATAGAGGAGTTTTGGCTCTTGTTCACCCCCTCGGCCGACACCTACCCAGCCGGACATCTGACATTGTTTTCCTTGTCGCCCCGTTGTGTTTCCTTCCCTCCCCCGCATCTCATGTTTTTGTTTTCTCCTATGTCTTTACTTGAAGCCTGTAACTTGATGTAATTATGTAACTTGTAACGCTCTGTTCCTCATGTAAAGCGCTCTGATACCTCCGGGTCTAGCTAGCGCTATTTAAACTTCGCAAATAAATGAATAAATAAAAAATAAAATAAATAAATTAAATATGAACCATTATTTAAAAGTGTGTGGTGTTTTGCGATCGATGAAACTGGAATTGCTGACAAGATACAATTTAAACATGGCATCAAAGGGTCACACATCCCATGCAAAGAAATAGAATCGTACAGTTGTGAGTGACCTAAAGGATTTCTACAACTAGAAACACTAATCAACACAAGGTCATCGTCATTCAAACACATGTAGGGAGAGGGACATCTCCACAAATTTAAAAAAAGTGAATTGTACATTTTCTCGTACCAGCCCAATGATTTACATTTATATTTTTGGCAATTATGAAGGTGGACAGTTGTATTTGTAAAGGAAATGACTACATGTATACGCCAAGTAATAAAATGATTTTCACTAACAGAAAATTAAGTTCCCTCCATTTGCTCAATGCTTAACAAAGAGAGCGTAAATTCTTTCTTAGCTATTATCTTATATGTTAATGCTAAGTTGCAAGCCTCAAAAATGACTGTTTCATTTAGAAGTTGCCAAGCCACATAACCTGATGGTGTGGCTCATAAAGTCCAATGTAATTGTATTATCAATCATTGTTGAGCCTGATCTTGGTGTAAAATACCTAAGTTCCCTTTGAGGCAAATAATGTTGAGGACATGATGTGATCCAATGAATACACTCTATTGGGAAATGTGTGCATTGCCATTGTCGATAACGTTAAAAACTGCTTGGACTTTTTTTTATATATCTGTCAAATTTTTCAGCAGCTTCTCTTTTTATTTATTGCATTTATTTTAAATGGCATATATACTTGTATCTATGTATCGTTTAGCTCTAATGAGGCTTGGTCCTAGAAGAGAATCAGAAAAATCCACAATTCTTTTCATTATGGACAAATGCTCCCTCAAAAGCGGAAGATTGAAATGTGGTAACCAACGTTGGCACAACCTACCCAAAATGTATGTAGTTATACCTGGGTTCAGGGAGATTCGCGTTTGCACCAGGAGTGTGTGGAAAGAAAAAGATGCATGCATTTATTAGAATCATTGGGCCATAAGGCTAAACCTTTAGGAGAAAATTGTGAAGAATTATCAGTTTCATTCTGAATCATGTCATTTATTTCAGAGTCTGATGCAGAAGTCTGTTTCTGTGGCAGTACTCTGATAACAAACAGCCAGGCTTGCTGTTTCAAAAGGTATGCTGTGCAGTCCATTCCAAATACTCAACAGGCAGAAATAATATATAATGTTTAGCCTACGAATTTAGTGTAGGGAATAGAGATACCATTGGGGTCTAGGATGCCATTTAACATGAAAAAATGTTTGAAATGTTTCTACTGTTCTTAGCAGTAACAATAATTTAACTGCATGACAATTTTATTCTCATTCTGTGTTATTACCGTACATTTTATCTGCACAAGATTAAAGGGCTGATTTAGATGTTGGCGAAAAGGAAACGCCGTCAGAATGGTGCCAGTGTTCCCTCCCCTTAAATTGTTAGGTTTGATTACGGCGATGACTATTCCATAGCCAAACTTTTCCATTGGAGTAAGGGAAGGGTTGTTGGAAAATTGGCTATGTGTCCGTCCACACCATTAGCACGGGCAAATATACATTACTTTTTTTTACTGTATGTTACCGCCAGGCAAACTCTGGTGGTAAAGGACAGTAAAAACCACAAAATGCCCCCCAAGAAATGGGAGATGTCTCCTATGGTGAGGGGGGCATTATCTTCTTTATTTTGGCCGCCCACTTTGTATAAATTGTCCCCTAAGTCTTTTAAAATAACCTTTTAAAACTACAGTTCCTGATTTCTTAATGTAACATGTGAGTATGTTTTCTGCAAGATGAACAAACTGTTTTGATTACCACTGTGTCCCTGAACTGTTTAACAGAACTGCTGATAAGTAACCTGAAATCACTTACTGTGCCAAGAATAGCTTGGTGGGTTCATGTTAGGGCTGCAGTCCACTGGGCCTCTCTAACTCAGCTTGTGCACTGAACTGAGTCCTTACACAGGGGGTCTGAGATCCCACCCCTGCAGTTCTGAAGGAAGCTTCCAGAATTCCTATCAATTGGCACTCAACCCGGGCAAAACATTTATTTCTCTGTGCTTTTCAAGTAGTTTGCAAAAACACACTCACAAGGCAATTATTACAAATATACGGAGAAGTCCTTTGTGATATTGGTTACCTCCTCCGGGTTAAATAAGACATCTCTATCGATCATAGGTTCTGTCAGTCTTGATCATTAAAAGGTATTTTTCCCATTGTAACGTTTCTACATTTTGGATCTAATGTTTAAATGGAATCTGTTCATTTAAAATAGCGGCTACTGTAGTGATAGGAGTAAATTACAGACATGCAGTTACACAACATCTCAAAGACAACATAGAATCCTTACTATGGGGTCAATTCCGATCTCGGCCGGTAGGGCTCCGAATCGGATTCGGCTTTACAGGATCCGATTCGGACGCCCTGTTTCCGACCGAGTCGGACGTGCGTCCGGGCGAGCGAGTACGATGCAAACGTACGCAAAATCGCCTACCGACTCGTTCGCGGGACCCAACCGCTCCGACCGACTCGCATGGACACGACTCGCACCGCGCAATGGAGACGTTCCCCGGCCGGGTAAGTACGATGCGCGCCGCAAGCAGTCCGACCGACTCGTGCCGTCTGGCTCGAAAGAGCAGTCGGATCCGCACTTTGGGGGTCCGTGTCGGGCCCCCCTGTACGACTAGCCGCACGAGCCGCACACAGGGGGGACCCATGGGTCCCCCCTACCTGTGCGTGTACGGCACAACCCGCTTCAACGCGTACCCGCTATAGGGGGCGCCCTTGTTCGCCTCGCACCCATTGAGTCAATGGGAGCCCGCGTACGCGTTGTACGACTGGCTCCCATTGACTTCAATGGGAGTCCGACCGAATCGAGTCCGATAGCATGCGAACGCATCGTACTCGTTCGGTCGGACTGCTAGGGTCCGATTCGGTCGGAAATCTCACCGGGTCCGGCTCGGTCGGAGAGATTTCCTGCCCGAATCGGAATCGGCCCCACAGTGTCTTTCCCTTAGGATGAAGCTACCCGAAGAGGAATGCAACACCTGGGGAAGTGTCTTTGCGTGTGTTTATACCATTACACATGGTACGCCTCCATTAACGGTTCTTCCAGATGTATTTAAACAAGTACGAAATTGACAGAAAGCTGCACCGTCTCTAGATCTAGTGATGAAATCAATGGGAAATTTTGAAACTTTTTCTTCAATCATTCTGAGTAACATCCAAGGTGAAGCAGCAGCTTTGGTCATTCGTCGGAGACTGAACAGTTCCTATTTAGCAAGGTGAATGGGAACTACCAAAAATAATTTCTGAAACGTATACATCTGTGGATCGTGATACCCCGGGTTCACAAACCGTTAAACAGCATCTCAAAGCAAAAGGCAAAACTGAGGGTTCCATTAAGAAAAGAATGTCCCCTGAATCTAAAAACTAGCAGAAGGTGAAACAGAAAAAATGGACTGATCTCCGTCAACACAGGAGTCCAGCAGGGTGATTACAATATGAGGGACCGTGATAAAATTAAAAAGCCTGGTTGATGTCAGTATTCTGATAGCTGTTCTTCCCATTCTTTTCAGGACTCTGATGTTATAAGGACAGAGAAAGGTAGACAGACCGAATGCACTGGAAAGACAACTATAGCAAGCAGATAGATAAATGAGGAAGAGGAACCGAGGTAAGTGTAAAGAAGGAAGAGAAAGGTCCTGGCTCCAAGATACACTTTAAAAAAACCAAAGTAACTGGATTAGCTAAAAAACATGTCATGCAAATGAAGGATACTTCTGCAGAATGGGACTTGGACAATATCATCCCTAGACAGCGCAGCAGAAGTGACAATAGTGCATCAAACTCTCCAGAGGTTTCTGGAGGTGAAACCAACTGAAGAATTTATACATATTGAGACTCCGGATAGGTGTCTAAGTCCTCCAGATAAGGTTTATGATGTGAAAATACAAATGGTTACATACCATGCAATTAAGTCAATATTTTAGCTGCATTTATCTGATACCTATGACATTATCCTTGCAGCAGACGCCTGGACTTCAGTTTTCATTAGGGAAGCACCTACAGTACCCAAAGTACCCAAAGACATTAGGGAACTCTATGATTGGGAGTAGGCAGTGTAAATTAGCCCCAGCAATTTGTAGCAATAAATAGGAGTGGTATAATATTCAATTCTTAATGTCATTCTTTTAAGGAGTTGTAGGACGCTGACTCTGTATATGGTATACCACTAAGTGGTTATATCGTGCACAGAGTCCAGAGATTTCCCCAGATGTAAATGTAAAATGTAAATCCGTATTTGTAAAGCGCGAACTACTCACCCTTACGGGTCTCAAGGCGCTGGGGGCCGTCGTGGAAATTAAGTGAGCTATTGCCCAGAGTCACAAGGTGCTGAGCTGAGCTGCCGCCGGAGCCGGGGATCGAACCATGAGCCCTGTGCTCCGAAGTCAGCTGCCCTGGCCGCTGCACCACACCTCTTCCACTGTACATGGCTCAATGTAAACCCAAAGTGCTCTATTTGCGGCAGTGTGGTCAAGCAGCCTTAGACCTTACACAGAGGAGTGTAAGACATTTGTTATACACACACTGATTAATAAGTGACACACAACTGAAAATGGAGATCCACATGAAATTTAAGAAAATTAAGCTTTGTATAAGTTTTATTTTAACCCCTTCGCTGCTAGGCCTTCCCCCCCCTGTGCTAAGCCTTTTTTTGGCTATTCGAGGTAGTTTGCGCTTAGGCCCCTGTAACCTTTTGACCACATAAGGTATCCACGCCAAATTTGCGTCCTTTTCTTCCAACATCATGGGGATTCTAAAGATACTCAGGGTTTGTGGATTCCCCTGGAGAGGACCCAGAAATTAGCCAAAATACAGCTAAAAACATTTTGGGGGAAAAATGGGAAAAAAGCGCTGCAAATTAAAGCGTCTGGTTTTTTCTCTGCAAATGGTATCAACAAAGGGTTTGTGGGGCTGAAATCACCATTTGCCCAGCTTTCAGGGACTGACAGACTTTTGTCAGAAAACCAACATTTTTTACACAGTTTTGGTATTTTACTGGGACAGAGCCTATTTTTGCTATTTTTTGTGCTTTCAACCTTCTTCCAGTTAATGGTAGAAATGGGTATGAAAGCAATAATGGATCCTGAAAAGCTATACATTTTAGAAAAGTAGACAAAATTCTGAATCCAGCAAGGGGTCATTTGTGTAGATCCTTCAAGGTTTCTTTCTAGAAACTAACAGTTGAAGATAGGAAAAATTGAAAATGAGTTGAAAAAAACAGCCATTTGTGCCAACGTTTTCACCTGTAACTTCTTCTAACTATGACAGATGTTTGAAAGCAATATACCATTACATCCGCTGGACCATGGTTGTGGGGATATATAGGACTTGTAGGTTCACCAATAACCCGACGAACCCAGAGCCAAAAACTGAGCAGCATCTTGCAATGTTTCTTTATTATGTACCGGGTATATAGCAATTAATTTGGGAAAATATATACAGGGAAAAATCAGGATGAAAGACACCTATGTATTTCTGAAATTGGAACAAAATATAGAGTTTAGAAACAGTAGCTATTTGTACATTTCCGAAATTGTGAGTACCCATACTAGCATGAGAATTATAGGACATTTTTCAAAGTGACTTCTTTTTTACACATTGGGGCATATTCTCAAGGACCCATCGCCGAATTAGCGGCACTTTACCGCCACGAAAGTGGCTATAGACCCATTGCCCCATTCACAAGCCTGTGCCAACAGCCCACATCGTCAGTTTACCTGCGATAGCTGCCGCCAAAAACATCGCCAAGGCTGACAGCGACAACTAACGCTAATCATATGCAGAGTAGGCGTCCCCGTGCAGAAACCCACAATAAGACCACTTCGCGTAATTCCCAACGACCAGCCAGATCGGCGATGCGGTCCAAAAACAGGCGATAAGGCACGTTAGCAGCAGGGACTTAAGACCTGCTTTTTCCTGGTCTTAAGTAGGACGAAAACCTGCAGCACAAAGGGAGCCCAGCCCAGAGCCACATCTACAGACCAACAGATGCCATGGAGCTACTAATCATGCAGCCTGGAGACCCAAGAGGGCCACAACACCCACCGCCACCACCCCCAGGACCACCCCCACCCCCAAGACCCCCCCCCGGACTGCCACAGAGGCAGCGCAGAACAAGACAGCGGACCTTCCGAAAACGCACCAGCCCCAGAGACTCAACACCAGAGGATGTCATTGCCCACTACAGGCCCAAAAGGACAACCATCCACCGCATCCTGACCCACATTGCCCACAGGCTGACGGCACCAACACAGCGGACAACCAACATCCCTCCGCAGACAGAGCTGCTGGCTGTGCTGCACCTGTTGGCCCCTTGTACCTCCCAACCAACAACTGCCAGAGTCGGAGGAGTCTCACAGCCAGCCCTATCAAAGTTCCTCACAACTGTCTTGGATGCCATCATCAGCTTGTTACCCCAGCACCTTCACCACCCCCACACTGCGCAGGAACAGCTGGAGACCAAGCAAGGCATCTATGCCATAGCTGGCTCCCTGCACCTGCTGGGGGCAATTCACTGCACACATGTCCTACTTGTGCCCCCTGCCGACACTGCACACAATTACCGCTACAGAAAGCACACGCATCCCATCAATGTGCAGGCAAAAGTGGACCACTCGGGACTGTTCACCAATGCCGTTGCCATCTTCCCAGGCAGTGTGCATGACTCCCACATCCTCCGACAGTCCATCATCAACCAGCGCTTCCAGGATGGCACCTAGGGAAATGCACTGCTCGTTGGTAAGCACCAACGGAACACACCACACACCTCAACTCCACAATCATTTAACTCACAACTGTGGGAATGCACACATAACAAAATCACATACAACATGCCAACAAACATGCCCACCTACCAGACACGACAACACAAGTAACTGTGGTAACAGGGGCCAGACATGTAGACAAACCATCCACAAAGGTATAGCCCCTCTGCCACACGACTGCAGAAGGTGGGGAGAGGTGGGAACCAAGAATGTGCGAAGGAGGCAATGGATCCATGAATGAAAATGTACACAATGCCAAGTGTGGCGATGATGTGCCGGACAGTCTTGAGTATGCAGAGCACAGACATGTCCATGTGGACAAATACTGCTGGTGCCTGTAGTGATGTGGACGGTGGATGCAACCATGTCACCTCAGGCAGTGGGGAAGACCTTGGACATGTAGCCATGTCGCCACCCCTGTAAGCGTAAGCGTAGTGGGCTGGTCCGGCGTACACCAGTCCAGCGCAGGAGTGTGAATTAACAGCCCGGAGCCCTGGGCGTGGTCCACTTCCGGGATGGCCACCAAAGTAACTATGGCGTGTGTCACTGTTGTGGTGTCGGCGCCACCCCGCCCTCAATCGACAATGTTGCAATGTAGTGTTGTAGGGAGTCTGCACATACACAGAACTATGCACAGCAATGCGGGACTACGGTATATAGGGGCTACGCCTCCTACAGCCTTAGTACCCACGAGCCCACGACCGGCTAGCTATGGTGTCCCACCTGCCCTCCTATACACAGATTGAGAAACTGTCGTTTAGACAACCCAGAACACAACACTCCCCTAATCACTCAGGGATCGTGGTAACAGGTTATTCCCCATCGCTCAGACTCTCACACTCATCCACAACAAGAGATTGACAGAGCCACTGAGTCAGTCCAAAATGTTTATATCAACTAACATGCTCTGAAATGCAGCATACGAGCCACTACTAAAATTAGAATGCATAATACAAACATTGTCAGCATTGTAGCCAGTCCATACCAAATAATAGGAGAAATCATTGTACATTGATCCTGGAGACAGGACTATTAAACCTACACTCCCTCCCCAAGGACGGGAAATCCAAGATGACAACATAGCAGATCCCTGGGTCTGTATAGCAGATCCCAAACCCCTAAGACATAGATCGTGTCTCCACATCACAGCTCCATACAGCTCCTCATTCCTGAAAAGTCACTCCTCAAGTGTGTCTGCATGTAACATGCATTCTCCTAATATCAAGAAAAAGGTGCATGTCCCACAAACAGCAGCTGCAGGGTATGTTTTGTAAACGTGCCAGGGCCTGACCAGATCAAAATCACAGGGGACGGTGTTGTTTGACCTTGCTCACGATGCACAGACAAAACTCCAGTAACAAGTAGGGAACCAGCGCAGCCAGCGGCTCGCATGTGACCAGCGAACACATTCTTGCATTAGAAGAAGCCTGTAGTGTCGTGTGCTAAAGCAGCATCATGGCCTCCGGACCCATTCTACCTAAAGATGCCAATGGGGTCCCTTAAAGCCACATGAGACCCTTCCCCTGGCCAGTTTGCAGAAGAATAGAAAAAACAAGGTCCAAGTCGCAAGCAGAGTCAAAGCACTGAGCATAGCAGGGGCAAAGTTCAATAAAATCAAAATCAGAATAAGGTGGATTAGTGGTAAAATACGAGAAGAAGAAAAAAATAAAAATGTCTTGTTGAACATTAATCATCGGAATCATATGAGATCCGTTTAACCTTGGAAGGCAAGGTGTTCCAAAAGACGGTCCCCCTCCTCATAGACAAGGAGGGACAACACCCAATTCAACAACTCGAAGGAGCATACGTGCTCATCATAATCCATAGCTTCAAAAAGCATGGTCGGACATCCTGTATCGTACTCAATGTAGCTGTGGTGCAGCAGGTGCGACGCCCCTTCACAGTTGTCCCATTGTGCCAGCACTCAATTCACAGCCGGCATCAGCATGCGGGTACCAGTTGCACATGATTGATCATGACGCAATAGGGGCCACAGCAACCGGTCGTAATCAGGGCAAAGCCGTATGGCGTTTGAAAGGCACAAATCCAAAGCCCAGGAGAAAGGACAGTCGCGGCACCAAAAAACTGGATGTACGCATGTAAAGTATGCGTATCTGTAAGTCACATTGTAGGCAGCACCCACAACAGCCATAGGCAGGCAACCAGTAATTCCTGCAATGGGCTACGGTACAGCTCCAGCTGGACCGGATGATCGAGTACCCCATGAAGAGCAGCCATTACGAAGTAGTAATACAAGTACCAGGACAGCACCAGCGAGCAACAGGATCAACGGCAACCCAGCCAAAGGCGCTGGAAAAGAATGGAATGAATAAAAGCCGGAATCACACTAAATATCCTTCGAAACGAGGACACAAGACCTGAGCCCAACAATCTAAAAAAAGGTGCAAGGCCTCCTGTGTCAGATACATTGTATAATTGGTGTATCAACTCCCCAAAATGTGGGAGGCGATTGCTATTTAATTGAGGTTGTATTTCACTTGATGTCCGAGCCACCTGTAGCTCGAATGTTTCACGGGCCGAAGTCAAGGCAACCTCATGTTGGAATAACAGTGCTTTGAGCCTCCTTAATTTGTTGAAGCTTGCTATCGTAGTGGGAACAGAAGGCCACAGAGAGCTATCAGCAATACCATGTGGGGGCGGAAACAGGACGTTGCTGCAAGAGGGACACCATTGCCGATACACCGGCGTGCGCCGAAGCCTTGCCCTCATGTGCAGCTATGATCAACGCATGTCTGCGGTCCTTGTTGGGAATCAGCGGATCCCCAACGGAAGGAATTGTTACTGTCGGAACTTGTTCTGGGGACAATTGGTATTCATATCTGGACGGAAAGCCCTGTGGGTATTACGTCCCGTCTCTGGTAGCCGATACGGCTGCCAGTGTGTCGGAATCGACTTTTGTCACAGACCTTGTGACTGCTGCTACTGAACAAGTGGCTACTGCATTTCTGGCTGCCTTGTCAGCCAGAGTGTTGCCTACAGCGTGGGGTCCCACGGGCTGATGGCCAAGAGTATGTATTACATGTGTAAGTGGCAAGCCCTCTATGAGAGCCGCCACTCGCACCCAAAGCGTTTCATGCTTGATCGTGTTACCCACATGACATGACATGACAGTAGCATGCACCCGGAGGGCGGGCTCGCCGGAATGGAAAATGAAGGAGCGCTTGGGGTCTTGGCTCATACATGCCAACTGTTGTGTGTGTATCTTCATTGCCGCAGCATGAGCCAGAGGCCTAGCCCCAAATGCAGCGCGAGTTCAGCCAGGCCTGAACTCCACATCTGTGTCCGCCCTATCCTTACCAAGGCCTATGCACACATGGCCACCCACCTTCAACGGCCAACATTGCAGTGTTGTTGTCAGGCTAGCGGACATGCGCAGACAGGCATGACAAAGGTGTGCCGTAGAAGTGCAAGTGATGCAACTGCGCAGCGCACACAGGTAATTAGGCCCGGGGGGAGGGAGGAGCAGCTGTGAGGCTACGTAAGACACAGTGTCCCCGCACATTTGCCAGAAGCAATACATGGCAAACATGAATCCCAAAGTCACACAAATCACACACCACAAAACTTGTGAGTCTGCCAACACAGCATGCAAAACCACCAGTTTACACTGGTCTCACTTACCTCCCACAGGTGGTCAGGGATATGCACTCTGCCCGTGGATGATGACACCCCTCCGAGCCCCGAGCACCCCTGCCCAGGGGCAATACAATGTGGCCCACAAACGCACCAGGGGCATTGTTGAGCGCACATTTGGCGTGTCTAAGTCACGTTTCAGGTGCCTGGATGTCACAGGTGGTAGACTCCTGTACAGCCCAGGAATAGTGTCCAAGTTGATCATTGCATGTTGTGTATTGTGCAACATATTTGTACGCAGCAATGCCCCATGGATCCAAGTGCCAGATGCACCGGACGATGATGAGGGAGATGAGGCAGGTGGGCCACACCCCACTGTAGCTACAGCCGGAATGGCCCGATGGAACACAATCATTGACAATTTCTTCGCATGAGCACGTCACATTGTGCCAGTCATTAGCAATCATGGTACAGTACAAAATGACCACATGACCAGCATGTGCAGATAAATTCATTGCAACACACATTCCCTGTGTGCATGTCAGTCCTCTGCATTAGCACATCACTCGGACAAGTGTAAGTGCAACATTGAGTGCTAACAATCTCACATATGGCAAATAGATGGTGGGTATGTCGCCTCTGTACAGAGAGGCTGTTCAGGGTGTCACGTATTCGGAATGCCATCTCAGGGTGTCAGATGTAGTACGTATTCCCACTCATCAGCGTATCACATGTGTACACATACATGACATGTAGGCTGTCATTGGTGTTCCAAATCAGACAACAGGGTGTCATTCGGGGTCAGGTATGAAATTGCGGGTGTCATTTGGGGTCAAATATTAATTAGCGGGTATCATTTGGGGTCAGATATGACCCACCCTGATGCAGAGATGCACCCTGTGACTCAAGTCCCACAACATGTGCAACATGGACGTAAGGGGGATGGGGGCACAGTGAACACCTCAGCAGCATGGGAGATGCACACCAGCTAAATAGGCAGCAGGAATACCGTGCCGGAAGGCGAAGCAGTGACATCCCCCCCAACCATATCACTCTTCCACAATGCTAGCAGATGACAAATTAACATTAGGGAGGAGAGCTCCTTTGTCTGTACTGGAGGCGGTAGCACATCTGCACCTCCGACCTTGGAGTTGCATGCACCCGGCTCCCCCTGAGAGATACCATAGCAGCTGATGACGACTCCCACACTACGCACAGCACTAACCAGGGACCAACGCATACACACCCCACACACAGAGGTCCTTGCTCACAGTTCTCTTGCATGGAATGACCTTCACACTTACACACAGACCATCCCAGGAGTCCAACCGCTGCACACTCAAACAAATCATTGCTCCGAGCTGAGGCATCCACATAACTTGGACTTAGGCATTTTTACACACAGCCCTATTTCCTACATTGACGTGGGGCTAAGTTGGGAAATTGTGAGATTGTTGTTTAGGAGCACTGGGGCCAGAGGTAATTCACATATTCCCAGTCATCTCACTGCCTGTCTGGGTCATGGTCAGACATGCGCATTGATATCAGTTCCCAGGGAGTACCTTTTTCTGGTATCACTGCCCCTACATCCATCCATGATTTCATACTTGCTTGCTAATATACATGACACATCTGTGTGAGTTAGAATGTTTTGGTCACATTCGGTGGAGTGTTGAAGCTGGACCAGTACATGGCCATGCATACCCCACTTTACATTGTTCCCCGTGGAGGGCCAGCCTTGTGCATGTGCATGGGTTTGCACATGCATGGGTTTGTTGTGAGATTGGTGATGTGTGGGGGGGCCTCCTCTGGGCACATTGTCGACGGGGGCCTACTTGCTGTTTCTATGTGTGCTGCAGTATGCCGGGGAGATCAGGGACATGATCCAGTGTCATTGTGGATGTGCACTGTGCTATACTTAATTGTGCATGTGTGCCATTGTGCCCATCTCCCCCCGTCCCCCCAGTCCCTAGTCGTCACTCACCCTGTTGCTGTTGGGTCAGGTCATGTTGTGCAGTGTCCGGTCACCCAACTCCTGCCACCGTCTCCCCACTGATGACTGTTGACACCATTTCCTCCATCTCATCCAGCTCCTGCTGTGACGCTGGACTCTCACCTCCAGTCTGCATTGCTGCTTTCTGGTTGTTGGCGAGTTTCTGCTTGGTTTTGCTCTTCACATCATTCCAGCGCTTCTTGCAGTCGTCCACTTCCCTTCTCTTCACTCCGACTGCATTCACCTTGGCCAAGATGGACTGCCATATTGCATTTTTGGTAGCCTATGACACAGTGGAGGTGATGAACAGTTGTTAGTGGTGTTCTGTCACCTCCGTTATCAGGATCTTGTTTTCCTGCGGACTGAATCGCGGGTTCCTCTTCTTCTTCTCCTTGCCCTTCTCCTTCTCCGAGGTCCCTGGCTGGTCCTCCGGGGGTTTTGTGGGGTTCTGGTTGGGCTCTGTAGTTGCTCCAGCGTCCTCCATGGTGCTTCTCAGTTGTTTGGGTTTGGGTTTTGTTTCTCTTTTTTTTTTGTAGCTTTTATGGTGATTTTTCCCGCCCGACGTGGGAATTGCAGGCCTGGTGCTGCTTATCGCTGATGTTTTTATCGCTGTTGGGCCCATCGACACTTTTTTCACGTTCGGGTTTCCTTTTTTATCGGCGTCCCGGTAATTTTATCGTGGACATTTGATGCGTTATCGGGACACTTTCGCCTGTTGCCGGCATGTTGTGAATACGCCATTAACACGGCGTTAGTTTCCCGCAAATGTGAAATTGCGTTAGCCTAGGTTGTCGATAATTATCGCCGGTTCTTGTGAATATCCCCCATTGTCTTTCATTTGGAAGGCAGAAATGCATTGAAAGTCAATAGGTAATAACAGTAGCTCTACAATTCTGTGCTACCCTAAGTCTCCCGATAAAAATGGTACCTCACTTGTGTGGGTAGGCCTAGTGCCCGCGACAGGAAATGGCTCAAAACGCAACGTGGACACACTTTATTTTTACAGTGAAAACTGACCCTTTTTTTGCAAAGTGCCTAGCTGTAGATTTTGAACTCTAGCTCTGCCGGCACCCAGGGAAACCTAGCAAACCTATACATTTTTGAAAACTAGACACCCAGGGGAATCCAGGATGGGGTGACTTGACTGGCTCTCACCAGGTTCTGTTACCCAAAATCCCTTGCAAACCTCAAACTTCGTAAAAAAAAAACCCACATTTTACTCACATTTCTGTGGTGGAAAGTTCTGGAATCTGCGTGGATCCACAAAATTCCACCCACCCCGCATTCCCCATAGTCTTCTGAGAAAGATGGTACCTCACTTGTGTGGGTAGGCCTAGTGCCTGCAACAGGAAACGGCCCAAAAGACAACGTGGACACACCACATTTTCACAGTGAAAACTGACCCTTTTTTTTTGCAAAGTGCCTAGCTGTAGATTTTGAACCCTAGCTCTGCCGGCACATAGGGAAACCTAGCAAACCTATACATTTTTTAAAACTAGACACCCAGGGAAATCCAGGATGGGGTGACTTGACTGGCTCTCACCAGGTTCTGTTACCCAGAATCCCTTGCAAACCTCAAACTTTGTAAAAAAAAACACATTTTCCTCACATTTCTGTGGTGAAAAGTTCTGGAGTCTGCGTGGATCCACAAAATTCCACCCTCGCCGCATTCCCCAAAGTCTTCCGAAAAAAATGGTTCTTCACTTGTGAGGGTAGGCCTAGTGCCCGCGACAGGAAGCGGCCCAAAATACAAGGTGGACACACCACATTTTCACATTGAAAACGGACCCTTTTTTTGCAAAGTGCCTAGCTGTAGATTTTGAACCCTAGCTCTGCCGGCACCTAGGAAAACCTAGCAAACCTATTCATTTTTAAAACTAGACACCCAGGGGAATCCAGCATGGGGTGACTTGTCTGGCTCTCCCCAGGTTCTGTTACCCAGAATCCCTTGCAAACCTCAAACTTTGTCAAAAAAACAAATTTTCCTCAAATTTCTGTGGTGGAAAGTTCTGGAATCTGCGTGGATCCACAAAATTCCACCCACCCCACATTCCCCAAAGTCTTCCGAGAAAAATGGTACCTCGCTTGTGTGGGTATGCTAGTGCCCGCAACAGGAAACGGCCCAAAATGCAACGTGGACACACCACATTTTCACAGTGAAAATTTACCCTTTTTTTGCAAAGTGCCTAGCTGTAGATTTTGAATCCTAGCTCTGCCGGCACCTAGGGAAACCTAGCAAACCTATACATTTTTTAAAACTAGACACACAGGGGAATCCAGAATGGGGTGACTTGTCTGGCTCTCACCAGGTTCTGTTACCCAGAATCCCTTGCAAACCTCAAACTTTGTAAAAAAAAACACATTTTCCTCACCTTTCTGTGGTGGAAAGTTCTGGAATCTGCGTGGATCCACAAATTTCCTACCACCCAGCGTTCCCCCATGTCTCCCAATAAAAATGGTACCTCACTCGTGTGGGTGGGTCAAGTACTCGCGACAGGCAATGACCCAAAACGTATTGAGGAGACATCAAAATTACCTATCTCAAAACAACCTGGTTTTGCAAGGGGGGTCACCTGGGTTACACGGCGAACTGGAGACAACAGGTCGAGGTGGAGCACCATCCTTGGAGTAAGTGTGACTATAGGGGGTCTCCTCCTCTAAACTAGCCAGTTTAAGAATGGTTCATTGGTAAACTCGATTCTCTGGAGTAAGTTACTTATCGAACCCCTCGCTCTGCGATCAATTGGTTTCAGAAACCCAACACTGAAGGGTTTCGGGGGGGTCCATAATTTTCAGAGTTCTGTATTCTGAAAGGTCCTGATGTAGGCTGTGATGACCTGAAACTGTAGGCATTTAAAAAGCAGCCGAAACATGTTGACAATTTGGCAGTAAGGAGGGGTGTAGGAACTCCTAATACTTTCCTATCACCACCATCCTTTTTGGTTTTTAATCCTAGTCGGTGGATCTAGGAATAACATTACTTCTAATAGATACCACTGAACTAGTTTTAACTCTCACTGCACCTTTTTCTTTCGGTGATCCCAGGATCGTTCACGTATATTATTATTTATATGTGTTTGTATTGTCTTCCCCTCCCTTTTGCTCCACCCCAGGCGTTGGTCTGCGCAGGGGTGTATTGAAACGGTACACAGACAAAATATCGAGTTTTTTATTTCGACATACAGAAATATCGAGTTGATAATATCGACAGTGTTAAATATCGATGTTCTGTATATCGATGTAAAAATCTATTTGAGGTGTGTAGGTAAATATCGATGTAAGTAATAGCGAAAGCATAAATATCGACATGTTAAAATATCGTTTTTGTATGTTTTTTGAAATATTTTATAGTGAATGTTAAGTATTAAATTGTGTTTAAAATGTGTATAATAATGTTTTATTTTTATATTGTTTTAGGAGCGGGATGTTGGGTTATAGGGGATAAGGGTGGGGAGTGTTTTAAAAAAGTTAATTTTATTTTTAAAAATGTTTATATTTTAAGTATGAATTTATTTATTTTTATTTCGAATTTCAAATTAAATTTTAGGAGCAGGATGTTGAGTTTATAGTGGATAAGGGTGGGGAGTGTTTTAAAAAATATTAACATAATTTCGTTAAATTTAAAAAAATTAAAAATCAAATTTGAATTTGAATTTTGAATTTCATTTAAAATTTTAGGAGCGGGATGTTGGGTTTATAGGGGATAAGGGTGGGGAGTGTTTTAAAAAAATATCAATATAATTTCTTTAAATTAAAAAAATAAATTCCATTTTTAAATTTTAATTTAGAATTTCACTATAACATTTAGGAGTGGGATGTTAGGTTTATTGGGGATAAGGGTGGGGAGTGTTTTTAAAAATATTAACATAATTTCGTTAAATAAAAAAAAAAAAAAATCAAAATTTAATTTGAATGTCGAATTTCATTTAAAATTTTAGGAGTGGGATGTTGCATTAATAGGGGATAAGGGTGGGGTATGTTTTAAAAATACTAAATTAATTTGTATAATTGTTTAATTTTATCTATGAATATATTTTAAATTTCTTATTTTAAAGTTAACTTTTAGGATTGGCATGTTGTGTTTATATGGGAAAAATGTGGGAATTGTTTTCAAAATATTCACAAAAATATTTGGATAATTTAAAAATTAATATTAAAAAATTTATTTAAAATTGCGAAAATTAAATTAAAAATTTGTAGTGGGATGTTGAGTTTATAGGGGATATGGATGGGGATTGTTTAAAAAAAAAAGAATTGGGAACAATTTTAAAATCATAAATATAAATTATTAAATTAATTTTAAATACAATTTTTTTAATGATTTGGATGTTGAATTTATTAATTATAAGGGTGAGGTGTTTTTAGTACAAATATTAATTTAATTTGTATAAATTGTATAAGAAACAATGTTTTATTTTTATATTTAAATCTAATTTTAAGTAACATTAATAAGTATAATGTAGTGTTTATAGGAGATAAGGTTGTTACATTTTGAAAAATATCTATTTATAAAAAAATTAAATTAAAAAAATTAATGTAATTTATATTATAAATATATTTCTATATTATTAAATTTAGTGAAGTGTAAATATATTTTTTTAAAATTATTTTTATAGGAAGTCTTAGGAAAGATGTTATAAAGAAAAAAAAATATTAATAAAATTATGTACTGGTATATCATTTGTTAATTTAATAGTTATTATAGTGAGAAAATTAACTTAATGTAGATTAGTGTCCAGCACCTATCCCAATTAAATATAGATTGGAGTGGGAAAAGTAAGTTAATTAAAGTCAGTGTCCAGCACCTACCCCAATTAATTTTAGACTGGAGTTGGAATAGTAAATTAATTAGGTTCACTGTCCAGCACCTACCTCAATTAATTTTAGACTGGAGTTAGAATAGTAAATTAATTAGGGTCACTGTCCAGCACCTACCCCAATTAATTTTAGACTGGAGTTTGAATAGTAAATTAATTAGGGTCAGTGTCCAGCACCTACCCCAATTAAATATAGATTGGAGTGGGAATAGTAAATTAATTAGGGTCAGTGTCCAGCACCTACCCCAATTAAATATACATTGGAGTGGGACTAGTAAGTTAATTAAAGTCAGTGTTCAGCACCTACCCCAATTAATTTTAGACTGGAGTGGGAATAGTAAATTAATTAGGGTCAGTGTCCAGCATCTACCCCAATTAAATATAGACTGGAGTTGGAATAGTAAATTAATTAGGGTCAGTGTCCAGCACCTACCCCAATTAAATATAGATTCAAGTTGGAATAGTAAATTAATTAAAGTCAGTGTCCAGCACCTACCCCAATTAATTTTAGACTGGAGTGGGAATAGTAAATTAATTAGGGTCAGTGTCCAGCACCTACCCCAATTAAATATAGACTGGAGTTGGAATAGTAAATTAATTAAAGTCAGTGTGCAGCACCTACTTCAATTAATTTTAGACTGGAGTTGGAATAGTAACTTAATTAGCGTCAGTGTCCAGCACCTACCCCAATTAAATATAGACTGGAGTTGGAATAGTAAATTAATTAGGGTCAGTGTCCAGCATCCACCCCAATTAAATATAGACTGGAGTTGGAATAGTAAATTAATTAAAGTCAGTGTCCAGCACCTACCCCAATTAATTTTAGACTGGAGTTGGAATAGTAAATTAATTAGCGTCAGTGTCCAGCACCTACCCCAATTAAATATAGACTGGAGTTGGAATAGTAAATTAATTAAAGTCAGTGTGCAGCACCTATCCCAATTAATTTTAGACTGGAGTGGGAATAGTAAATTAATTAGGGTCAGTGTCCAGCACCTACCCCAGTTAAATATAGATTGGAGTGGGAATAGTAAATTAATTAGGGTCAGTGTCCAGCACCTACCCCAATTAAATATAGATTGAAGTGGGATTAGTAAGTTAATTAAAGTCAGTGTCCAGCACCTACCCCAATTAATTTTAGACTGGAGTGGGAATAGTAAATTAATTAGGGTCAGTGTCCAGCACCTACCCCAATTAAATATAGACTGGAGTTGGAATAGTAAATTAATTAGGGTCAGTTTCCAGCACCTACCCCATTTAAATATAGACTGGAGTTGGAATAGTAAATTAATTAAAGTCAGTGTCCAGCACCTACCCCAATTAATTTTAGACTGGAGTTGGAATAGTAAATTAATTAGCGTCAGTGTCCAGCACCTACCCCAATTAAATATAGACTGGAGTTGGAATAGTAAATTAATTAAAGTCAGTGTGCAGCACCTACCCCAATTAATTTTAGACTGGAATGGGAATAGTAAATTAATTAGGGTCAGTGTCCAGCACCTACCCCAGTTAAATATAGATTGGAGTGGGAACAGTAAATTAATTAGGGTCAGTGTCCAGCACCTACCCCAATTAAATATAGATTGAAGTGGGATTAGTAAGTTAATTAAAGTCAGTGTCCAGCACCTACCCCAATTAAATTTAGATTGGAGTTGGTATAGTAAATTAATTAGGGTCAGTGTCCAGCACCTACCCCAATTAATTTTAGACTGGAGTTGGAATAGTAAATTAATTAGGGTCACTGTCCAGCACCTATCTCAATTAATTTTAGACTGGAGTTGGAATAGTAAATTAATTAGGGTCAGTGTCCAGCACCTACCCCAATTAAATATAGACTGGAGTTGGAATAGTAAATTAATTAAAGTCAGTGTCCAGCACCTACCCCAATTAATTTTAGACTGGAGTGGGAATAGTAAATTAATTAGGGTTAGTGTCCAGCACCTACCCCAATTAAATATAGACTGGAGTTGGAATAGTAAATTAATTAAAGTCAGTGTCCAGCACCTACCCCAATTAATTTTAGACTGGAGTTGGAATAGTAAATTAATTATCGTCAGT
The DNA here is from genome assembly GCA_963921515.1 of Calotriton arnoldi. NCBI lineage: Eukaryota > Metazoa > Chordata > Amphibia > Caudata > Salamandridae > Calotriton > Calotriton arnoldi. The sequence goes on along the minus strand of CAWUFW010008651.1, from coordinate 538,607 downwards.
GTGCAGCACCTACCCCAGTTAAATATAGATTGGAGTGGGAATAGTAAATTAATTAGGGTCAGTGTCCAGCACCTACCCCAATTAAATATAGATTGGAGTGGGATTAGTAAGTTAATTAAAGTCAGTGTCCAGCACCTACCTCAATTAAATGTAGATTGGAGTTGGAATAGTAAATTAATTAGGGTCAGTGTCCAGCACCTACCCCAATTAAATATAGACTGGAATGGGAATAGTAAATTAATTAGGGTCAGTGTCCAGCATCTACCCCAATTAATTTTAGACTGGAGTTGGAATAGTAACTTAATTAGCGTCAGTGTCCAGCACCTACCCCAATTAAATATAGACTGGAGTTGGAATAGTAAATTAATTAGGGTCAGTGTCCAGCACCTACCCCAATTAAATATAGACTGGAGTTGGAATAGTAAATTAATTAGGGTCAGTGTCCAGCACCTACCCCAATTAAATATAGACTGGAGTTGGAATAGTAAATTAATTAAAGTCAGTGTCCAGCACCCACCCCAATTAATTTTAGACTGGAGTTGGAATAGTAAATTAATTAGCGTCAGTGTCCAGCACCTACCCCAATTAAATATAGACTGGAGTTGGAATAGTAAATTAATTAAAGACAGTGTTCAGCACCTACCCCAATTAATTTTAGACTGGAGTGGGAATAGTAAATTAATTAGGGTCAGTGTCCAGCACTTACCACAGTTAAATATAGATTGGAGTGGGAATAGTAAATTAATTAGGGTCAGTGTCCAGCACCTACCCCAATTAAATATAGATTGGAGTGGGATTAGTAAGTTAATAAAAGTCAGTGTCCAGCACCTACCCCAATTAAATTTAGGTTTGAGTTGGAATAGTAAATTAATTAGGGTCAGTGTCCAGCACCTACCCCAATTAAATATAGACTGGAGTTGGAATAGTAAATTAATTAAAGTCAGTGTGCAGCACCTACCCCAATTAATTTTAGACTGGAGTGGGAATAGTAAATTATTTAGGGTCAGTGTCCAGCACCTACCCCAGTTAAATGTAGATTGGAGTGGGAATAGTAAACTAATTAGGGTCAGTGTCCAGCACCTACCCCAATTAAATATAGACTGGAGTCGGAATAGTAAATTAATTAAAGTCAGTGTCCAGCACCTACCCCAATTAAATTTAGACTGGAGTGGGAATAGTAAATTAATTAGGGTCAGTGTCCAGCACCTACCCCAATTAAATATAGACTGGAGTTGGAATAGTAAATTAATTAAAGTCAGTGTGCAGCACCTACTTCAATTAATTTTAGACTGGAGATTAGAATAGTAACTTAATTAGCGTCAGTGTCCAGCACCTACCCCAATTAAATATAGACTGGAGTTGGAATAGTAAATTAATTAGGGTCAGTGTCCAGCACCTACACCAATTAAATATAGACTGGAGTTGGAATAGTAAATTAATTAAAGTCAGTGTCCAGCACCTACCCCAATTAATTTTAGACTGAAGTTGGAATAGTAAATTAATTAGCGTCAGTGTCCAGCACCTACCCCAATTAAATATAGACTGGAGTTGGAATAGTAAATTAATTAAAGTCAGTGTGCAGCACCTACCCCAATTAATTTTAGACTGGAGTGGGAATAGTAAATTAATTAGGGTCAGTGTCCAGCACCTACCCCAGTTAAATATAGATTGGAGTGGGAATGGTAAATTAATTAGGGTCAGTGTCCAGCACCTACCCCAATTAAATATAGATTGAAGTGGGATTAGTAAGTTAATTAAAGTCAGTGTCCAGCACCTACCCCAATTAAATTTAGATTGGAGTTGGTATAGTAAATTAATTAGGGTCAGTGTCCAGCACCTACCCCAATTAATTTTAGACTGGAGTTGGAATAGTAAATTAATTAGGGTCACTGTCCAGCACCTATCTCAATTAATTTTAGACTGGAGTTGGAATAGTAAATTAATTAGGGTCAGTGTCCAGCACCTACCCCAATTAAATATAGACTGGAGTTGGAATAGTAAATTAATTAAAGTCAGTGTGCAGCACCTACCCCAATTAATTTTAGACTGGAGTGGGAATAGTAAATTAATTAGGGTCAGTGTCCAGCACCTACCCCAGTTAAATGTAGATTGGAGTGAGAATAGTAAACTAATTAGGGTCAGTGTCCAGCACCTACCCCAATTAAATATAGACTGGAGTTGGAATAGTAAATTAATTAAAGTCAGTGTCCAGCACCTACCCCAATTAAATTTAGACTGGAGTGGGAATAGTAAATTAATTAGGGTCAGTGTCCAGCACCTACCCCAATTAAATATAGACTGGAGTTGGAATAGTAAATTAATTAAAGTCAGTGTGCAGCACCTACTTCAATTAATTTTAGACTGGAGTTAGAATAGTAACTTAATTAGCGTCAGTGTCCAGCACCTACCCCAATTAAATATAGACTGGAGTTGGAATAGTAAATTAATTAGGGTCAGTGTCCAGCACCTACACCAATTAAATATAGACTGGAGTTGGAATAGTAAATTAATTAAAGTCAGTGTCCATCACCTACCCCAATTAATTTTAGACTGGAGTTGGAATAGTAAATTAATTAGCGTCAGTGTCCAGCACCTACCCCAATTAAATATAGACTGGAGTTGGAATAGTAAATTAATTAAAGTCAGTGTGCAGCACCTACCCCAATTAATTTTAGACTGGAGTGGGAATAGTAAATTAATTAGGGTCAGTGTCCAGCACCTACCCCAGTTAAATATAGATTGGAGTGGGAATGGTAAATTAATTAGGGTCAGTGTCCAGCACCTACCCCAATTAAATATAGATTGAAGTGGGATTAGTAAGTTAAGTAAAGTCAGTGTCCAGCACCTACCCCAATTAAATTTAGATTGGAGTTGGTATAGTAAATTAATTAGGGTCAGTGTTCAGCACCTACCCCAATTAATTTTAGGCTGGAGTTGGAATAGTAAATTAATTAGGGTCACTGTCCAGCACCTATCTCAATTAATTTTAGACTGGAGTTGGAATAGTAAATTAATTAGGGTCACTGTCCAGCACCTACCCCAATTAAATATATACTGGAGTTGGAATAGTAAATTAATTAAAGTCAGTGTCCAGCACCTACCCCAATTAATTTTAGACTGGAGTGGGAATAGTAAATTAATTAGGGTCAGTGTCCAGCACCTACCCCAATTAAATATAGACTGGAGTTGGAATAGTAAATTAATTAAAGTCAGTGTCCAGCACCTACCCCAATTAATTTTAGACTGGAGTTGGAATAGTAAATTAATTAGCGTCAGTGTGCAGCACCTACCCCAGTAAAATATAGATTGGAGTGGGAATAGTAAATTAATTAGGGTCAGTGTCCAGCACCTACCCCAATTAAATATAGATTGGAGTGGGATTAGTAAGTTAATTAAAGTCAGTGTCCAGCACCTACCTCAATTAAATGTAGATTGGAGTTGGAATAGTAAATTAATTAGGGTCAGTGTCCAGCACCTACCCCAATTAAATATAGACTGGAATGGGAATAGTAAATTAATTAGGGTCAGTGTCCAGCATCTACCCCAATTAATTTTAGACTAGAGTTGGAATAGTAACTTAATTAGCGTCAGTGTCCAGCACCTACCCCAATTAAATATAGACTGGAGTTGGAATAGTAAATTAATTAGGGTCAGTGTCCAGCACCTACCCCAATTAAATATAGACTGGAGTTGGAATAGTAAATTAAATAAAGTCAGTGTCCAGCACCTACCCCAATTAAATTTAGATTGGTGTTGGTATAGTAAATTAATTAGGGTCAGTGTCCAGCACCTACCCCAATTAATTTTAGACTGGAGTTGGAATAGTAAATTAATTAGGGTCACCGTCCAACACCTATCTCAATTAATTTTAGACTGGAGTTGGAATAGTAAATTAATTAGGGTCACTGTCCAGCACCTACCCCAATTAAATATAGACTGGATTTGGAATAGTAAATTAATTAAAGTCAGTGTCCAGCACCTACCCCAATTAATTTTAGACTGGAGTGGGAATAGTAAATTAATTAGCGTCAGTGTGCAGCACCTACCCCAATTAAATATAGATTGGAGTGGGATTAGTAAGTTAATTAAAGTCAGTGTCCAGCACTTACCTCAATTAAATGTAGATTGGAGTTGGAATAGTAAATTAATTAGGGTCAGTGTCCAGCACCTACCCCAATTAAATATAGACTGGAATGGGAATAGTAAATTAATTAGGGTCAGTGTCCAGCATCTACCCCAATTAAATATAGACTGGAGTTGGAATAGTAAATTAATTAGGGTCAGTGTCCAGCAACTACCCCAATTAAATATAGACTGGAGTTGGAATAGTAAATTAATTAAAGTCAGTGTCCAGCACCTACCCCAATTAATTTTAGACTGGAGTTGGAATAGTAAATTAATTAGCGTCAGTGTCCAGCACCTACCCCAATTAAATATAGACTGGAGTTGGAATAGTAAATTAATTAAAGTCAGTGTCCAGCACCTACCCCAATTAATTTTAGACTGGAGTTGGAATAGTAAATTAATTAGCGTTAGTGTCCAGCACCTACCCCAATTAAATATAGACTGGAGTTGGAATAGTAAATTAATTAAAGTCAGTGTGCAGCACCTACCCCAATTAATTTTAGACTGGAGTGGGAATAGTAAATTAATTAGGGTCAGTGTCCAGCACTTACCCCAGTTAAATATAGATTGGAGTGGGAATAGTAAATTAATTAGGGTCAGTGTCCAGCACCTACCCCAATTAAATATAGATTGGAGTGGGATTAGTAAGTTAATTAAAGTCAGTGTCCAGCACCTACCCCAATTAAATTTAGATTTGAGTTGGAATAGTAAATTAATTAGGGTCAGTGTCCAGCACCTACCCCAATTAAATATAGACTGGAGTTGGAATAGTAAATTAAATAAAGTCAGTGTGCAGCACCTACCCCAATTAATTTTAGACTGGAGTGGGAATAGTAAATTAATTAGGGTCAGTGTCCAGCACCTACCCCAGTTAAATATAGATTGGAGTGGGAATAGTAAATTAATTAGGGTCAGTGTCCAGCACCTACCCCAATTAAATATAGACTGGAGTTGGAATAGTAAATTAATTAAAGTCAGTGTGCAGCACCTACCCCAATTATTTTTAGACTGGAGTGGGATAGTAAATTAATTAGGGTCAGTGTCCAGCACCTACCCCAGTTAAATATAGATTGGAGTGGGAATAGTAAATTAATTAGGGTCAGTGTCCAGCACCTACCCCAATTAAATATAGATTGGAGTGGGATTAGTAAGTTAATTAAAGTCAGTGTCCAGCACCTACCCCAATTAAATTTAGATTTGAGTTGGAATAGTAAATTAATTAGGGTCAGTGTGCAGCACCTACCCCAATTAAATTTAGATTTGAGTTGGAATAGTAAATTAATTAGGGTCAGTGTCCAGCACCTACCCCAATTAATTTTAGACTGGAGTTGGAATAGTAACTTAATTAGCGTCAGTGTCCAGCACCTACCCCAATTAAATATAGACTGGAGTTGGAATAGTAAATTAATTAGGGTCAGTGTCCAGCACCTACCCCAATTAAATATAGACTGGAGTTGGAATAGTAAATTAATTAAAGTCAGTGTCCAGCACCTACCCCAATTTATTTTAGACTGGAGTTGGAATAGTAAATTAATTAGCGTCAGTGTCCAGCACCTACCCCAATTAAATATAGACTGGAGTTGGAATAGTAAATTAATTAAAGTCAGTGTGCAGCACCTACCCCAATTAATTTTAGACTGGAGTGGGAATAGTAAATTAATTAGGGTCAGTGTCCAGCACCTACCCCAGTTAAATATAGATTGGAGTGGGAATGGTAAATTAATTAGGGTCAGTGTCCAGAACCTACCCCAATTATTTTTAGACTCGAGTTGGAATAGTAAATTAATTAGGGTCACTGTCCAGCACCTATCTCAATTAATTTCAGACTGGAGTTGGAATAGTAAATTAATTAGGGTCAGTGTCCAGCACCTACCCCAATTAAATATAGACTGGAGTTGGAATAGTAAATTAATTAGGGTCAGTGTCCAGCACCTACCCCAATTAAATATAGACTGGAGTTGGAATAGTAAATTAATTAAAGTCAGTGTCCAGCACCTACCCCAATTAATTTTAGACTGGAGTTGGAATAGTAAATTAATTAGCGTCAGTGTCCAGCACCTACCCCAATTAAATATAGACTGGAGTTGGAATAGTAAATTAATTAATGTCAGTGTGCAGTACCTACCCCAATTAATTTTAGACTGGAGTGTGAATAGTAAATTAATTAGAGTCAGTGTCCAGCACCCCCCGCAGTTAAATATAGATTGGAGTGGGAATAGTAAATTAATTAGGGTCAGTGTCCAGCACCTACCCCAATTAAATATAGATTGAAGTGGGATTAGTAAGTTAATTAAAGTCAGTGTCCAGCACCTACCCCAATTAATTTTAGACTGGAGTTGGAATAGTAAATTAATTAGCGTCACTGTCCAGCACCTATCTCAATTAATTTTAGACTGGAGTTGGAATAGTAAATTAATTAGGGTCAGTGTACAGCACCTACCCCAATTAATTTTAGACTGGAGTTGGAATAGTAAATTAATTAGCGTCAGTGTGCAGCACCTGCCCCAATTAAATATAGACTGGAGTTGGAATAGTAAATTAATTAAAGTCAGTGTCCAGCACCTACCCCAATTAATTTTAGACTGGAGTTGGAATAGTAAATTAATTAGCGTCAGTGTGCAGCACCTGCCCCAGTTAAATATAGATTGGAGTGGGAATAGTAAATTAATTAGGGTCAGTGTCCAGCACCTACGCCAATTAAATATAGATTGGAGTGGGATTAGTAAGTTAATTAAAGTCAGTGTCCAGCACCTACCTCAATTAAATGTCGATTGGAGTTGGAATAGTAAATTAATTAGGGTCAGTGTCCAGCACCTACCCCAATTAAATATAGACTGGAATGGGAATAGTAAATTAATTAGGGTCAGTGTCCAGCATCTACCCCAATTAATTTTAGACTGGAGTTGGAATAGTAACTTAATTAGCGTCAGTGTCCAGCACCTACCCCAATTAAATATAGACTGGAGTTGGAATAGTAAATTAATTAGGGTCAGTGTCCAGCACCTACCCCAATTAAATATAGACTGGAGTTGGAATAGTAAATTAATTAAAGTCACTGTCCAGCACCTACCCCAATTAAATATAGACTGGAGTTGGAATAGTAAATTAATTAAAGTCACTGTCCAGCACCTACCCCAATTAATTTTAGACTGGAGTTGGAATAGTAAATTAATTAGCGTCAGTGTCCAGCACCTACCCCAATTAAATATAGACTTGAGTTGGAATAGTAAATTAATTAAAGTCAGTGTGCAGCACCTACCCCAATTAATTTTATACTGGAGTTGGAATAGTAAATTAATTAGGGTCACTGTCCAGCACCTATCTCAATTAATTTTAGACTGGAGTTGGAATAGTAAATTAATTAGGGTCAGTGTCCAGCACCTACCCCAATTAAATATAGACTGGAGTTGGAATAGTAAATTAATTAAAGTCAGTGTGCAGCACCTACCCCAATTAATTTTAGACTGGAGTGGGAATAGTAAATTAATTAGGGTCAGTGTCCAACACTTACCCCAGTTAAATATATATTGGAGTGGGAATAGTAAATTAATTAGGGTCAGTGTCCAGCACCTACCCCAATTAAATATAGATTGAAGTGGGATTAGTAAGTTATTTAAAGTCAGTGTCCAGCACCTACCCCAATTATATTTAGATTGGAGTTGGAATAGTAAATTAATTAAAGTCACTGTCCAGCACCTACCCCAATTAAATATAGACTGGAGTTGGAATAGTAAATTAATTAAAGTCACTGTCCAGCACCTACCCCAATTAATTTTAGACTGGAGTTGGAATAGTAAATTAATTAGGGTCACTGTCCAGCACCTATCTCAATTAATTTTAGACTGGAGTTGGAATAGTAAATTAATTAGGGTCAGTGTCCAGCACCTTCCCCAATTAAATATAGACTGGAGTTGGAATAGTAAATTAATTAAAGTCAGTGTGCAGCACCTACCCCAATTAATTTTAGACTGGAGTGGGAATAGTAAATTAATTAGGGTCAGTGTCCAGCACCTACCCCAGTTAAATGTAGATTGGAGTGGGAATAGTAAACTAATTAGGGTCAGTGTCCAGCACCTACCCCAATTAAATATAGACTGGAGTTGGAATAGTAAATTAATTAAAGTCAGTGTGCAGCACCTACCCCAATTAATTTTAGACTGGAGTGGGAATAGTAAATTAATTAGGGTCAGTGTCCAGCACCTACCCCAATTAAATTTAGACTGGAGTGGGAATAGTAAATTAAGTAGGGTCAGTGTCCAGCACCTACCCCAATTAAATATAGACTGGAGTTGGAATAGTAAATTAATTAAAGTCAGTGTGCAGCACCTACTTCAATTAATTTTAGACTGGAGATTAGAATAGTAACTTAATTAGCGTCAGTGTCCAGCACCTACCCCAATTAAATATAGACTGGAGTTGGAATAGTAAATTAATTAGGGTCAGTGTCCAGCTCCTACACCAATTAAATATAGACTGGAGTTGGAATAGTAAATTAATTAAAGTCAGTGTCCAGCACCTACCCCAATTAATTTTAGACTGGAGTTGGAATAGTAAATTAATTAGCGTCAGTGTCCAGCACCTACCCCAATTAAATATAGACTGGAGTTGGAATAGTAAATTAATTAAAGTCAGTGTGCAGCACCTACCCCAATTAATTTTAGACTGGAGTGGGAATAGTAAATTAATTAGGGTCAGTGTCCAGCACCTACCCCAGTTAAATATAGATTGGAGTGGGAATGGTAAATTAATTAGGGTCAGTGTCCAGCACCTACCCCAATTAAATATAGATTGAAGTGGGATTAGTAAGTTAAGTAAAGCCAGTGTCCAGCACCTACCCCAATTAAATTTAGATTGGAGTTGGTATAGTAAATTAATTAGGGTCAGTGTCCAGCACCTACCCCAATTAATTTTAGACTGGAGTTGGAATAGTAAATTAATTAGGGTCACTGTCCAGCACCTATCTCAATTAATTTTAGACTGGAGTTGGAATAGTAAATTAATTAGGGTCACTGTCCAGCACCTACCCCAATTAAATATAGACTGGAGTTGGAATAGTAAATTAATTAAAGTCAGTGTCCAGCACCTACCCCAATTAATTTTAGACTGGAGTGGGAATAGTAAATTAATTAGGGTCAGTGTCCAGCACCTACCCAAATTAAATATAGACTGGAGTTGGAATAGTAAATTAATTAAAGTCAGTGTCCAGCACCTACCCCAATTAATTTTAGACTGGAGTTGGAATAGTAAATTAATTAGCGTCAGTGTGCAGCACCTACCCCAGTAAAATATAGATTGGAGTGGCAATAGTAAATTAATTAGGGTCAGTGTCCAGCACCTACCCCAATTAAATATAGATTGGAGTGGGATTAGTAAGTTAATTAAAGTCAGTGTCCAGCACCTACCTCAATTAAATGTAGATTGGAGTTGGAATAGTAAATTAATTAGGGTCAGTGTCCAGCACCTACCCCAATTAAATATAGACTGGAATGGGAATAGTAAATTAATTAGGGTCAGTGTCCAGCATCTACCCCAATTAATTTTAGACTAGAGTTGGAATAGTAACTTAATTAGCGTCAGTGTCCAGCACCTACCCCAATTAAATATAGACTGGAGTTGGAATAGTAAATTAATTAGGGTCAGTGTCCAGCACCTACCCCAATTAAATATAGACTGGAGTTGGAATAGTAAATTAATTAAAGTCAGTGTCCAGCACCTACCCCAATTAAATTTAGATTGGTGTTGGTATAGTAAATTAATTAGGGTCAGTGTCCAGCACCTACCCCAATTAATTTTAGACTGGAGTTGGAATAGTAAATTAATTAGGGTCACCGTCCAGCACCTATCTCAATTAATTTTAGACTGGAGTTGGAATAGTAAATTAATTAGGGTCACTGTCCAGCACCTACCCCAATTAAATATAGACTGGATTTGGAATAGTAAATTAATTAAAGTCAGTGTCCAGCACCTACCCCAATTAATTTTAGACTGGAGTGGGAATAGTAAATTAATTAGCGTCAGTGTGCAGCACCTACCCCAGTAAAATATAGATTGGAGTGGGAATAGTAAATTAATTAGGGTCAGTGTCCAGCACCTACCCCAATTAAATATAGATTGGAGTGGGATTAGTAAGTTAATTAAAGTCAGTGTCCAGCACCTAGCTCAATTAAATGTAGATTGGAGTTGGAATAGTAAATTAATTAGGGTCAGTGTCCAGCACCTACCCCAATTAAATATAGACTGGAATGGGAATAGTAAATTAATTAGGGTCAGTGTCCAGCATCTACCCCAATTAAATATAGACTGGAGTTGGAATAGTAAATTAATTAGGGTCAGTGTCCAGCACCTACCCCAATTAAATATAGACTGGAGTTGGAATAGTAAATTAATTAAAGTCAGTGTCCAGCACCTACCCCAATTAATTTTAGACTGGAGTTGGAAAAGTAAATTAATTAGCGTCAGTGTCCAGCACCTACCCCAATTAAATATAGACTGGAGTTGGAATAGTAAATTAATTAAAGTCAGTGTCCAGCACCTACCCCAATTAATTTTAGATTGGAGTTGGAATAGTAAATTAATTAGCGTCAGTGTCCAGCACCTACCCCAATTAAATATAGACTGGAGTTGGATTAGTAAATTAATTAAAGTCAGTGTGCAGCACCTACCCCAATTAATTTTAGACTGGAGTGGGAATAGTAAATTAATTAGGGTCAGTGTCCAGCACTTACCCCAGTTAAATATAGATTGGAGTGGGAATAGTAAATTAATTAGGGTCAGTGTCCAGCACCTACCCCAATTAAATATAGATTGGAGTGGGATTAGTAAGTTAATTAAAGTCAGTGTCCAGCACCTACCCCAATTAAATTTAGATTTGAGTTGGAATAGTAAATTAATTAGGGTCAGTGTCCAGCACCTACCCCAATTAAATATAGACTGGAGTTGGAATAGTAAATTAAATTAAGTCAGTGTGCAGCACCTACCCCAATTAATTTTAGACTGTAGTGGGAATAGTAAATTAATTAGGGTCAGTGTCCAGCACCTACCCCAGTTAAATATAAATTGGAGTGGGAATAGTAAATTAATTAGGGTCAGTGTCCAGCACCTACCCCAATTAAATATAGACTGGAGTTGGAATAGTAAATTAATTAAAGTCAGTGTGCAGCACCTACCCCAATTATTTTTAGACTGGAGTGGGATAGTAAATTAATTAGGGTCAGTGTCCAGCACCTACCCCAGTTAAATATAGATTGGAGTGGGAATAGTAAATTAATTAGGGTCAGTGTCCAGCACCTACCCCAATTAAATATAGATTGGAGTGGGATTAGTAAGTTAATTAAAGTCAGTGTCCAGCACCTACCCCAATTAAATTTAGATTTGAGTTGGAATAGTAAATTAATTAGGGTCAGTGTCCAGCACCTACCCCAATTAAATATAGACTGGAGTTGGAATAGTAAATTAATTAAAGTCAGTCTGCAGCACCTACCCCAATTAAATTTAGATTTGAGTTGGAATAGTAAATTAATTAGGGTCAGTGTCCAGCACCTACCCCAATTAATTTTAGACTGGAGTTGGAATAGTAACTTAATTAGTGTCAGTGTCCAGCACCTACCCCAATTAAATATAGACTGGAGTTGGAATAGTAAATTAATTAGGGTCAGTGTCCAGCACCTACCCCAATTAAATATAGACTGGAGTTGGAATAGTAAATTAATTAAAGTCAGTGTCCAGCACCTACCCCAATTAATTTTAGACTGGAGTTGGAATAGTAAATTAATTAGCGTCAGTGTCCAGCACCTACCCCAATTATTTTTAGACTGGAGTTGGAATAGTAAATTAATTAGGGTCACTGTCCAGCACCTATCTCAATTAATTTTAGACTGGAGTTGGAATAGTAAATTAATTAGGGTCAGTGTCCAGCACCTACCCCAATTAAATATAGACTGGAGTTGGAATAGTAAATTAATTAGGGTCAGTGTCCAGCACCTACCCCAATTAAATATAGACTGGAGTTGGAATAGTAAATTAATTAAAGTCAGTGTCCAGCACCTACCCCAATTAATTTTAGACTGGAGTTGGAATAGTAAATTAATTAGCGTCAGTGTCCAGCACCTACCCCAATTAAATATAGACTGGAGTTGGAATAGTAAATTAATTAATGTCAGTGTGCAGTACCTACCCCAATTAATTTTAGACTGGAGTGGGGATAGTAAATTAATTAGGGTCAGTGTCCAGCACCTACCCCAGTTAAATATAGATTGGAGTGGGAATAGTAAATTAATTAGGGTCAGTGTCCAGCACCTACCCCAATTAAATATAGATTGAAGTGGGATTAGTAAGTTAATTAAAGTCAGTGTCCAGCACCTACCCCAATTAATTTTAGACTGGAGTTGGAATAGTAAATTAATTAGGGTCACTGTCCAGCACCTATCTCAATTAATTTTAGACTGGAGTTGGAATAGTAAATTAATTAGGGTCAGTGTACAGCACCTACCCCAATTAAATATAGACTGGAGTTGGAATAGTAAATTAATTAAAGTCAGTGTCCAGCACCTACCCCAATTAATTTTAGACTGGAGTTGGAATAGTAAATTAATTAGCGTCAGTGTGCAGTACCTGCCCCAGTTAAATATAGATTGGAGTGGGAATAGTAAATTAATTAGGGTCAGTGTCCAGCACCTACCCCAATTAAATATAGATTGGAGTGGGATTAGTAAGTTAATTAAAGTCAGTGTCCAGCATCTACCTCAATTAAATGTAGATTGGAGTTGGAATAGTAAATTAATTAGGGTCAGTGTCCAGCACCTACCCCAATTAAATATAGACTGGAATGGGAATAGTAAATTAATTAGGGTCAGTGTCCAGCATCTACCCCAATTAATTTTAGACTGGAGTTGGAATAGTAAATTAATTAGGGTCAGTGTCCAGCACCTACCCCAATTAAATATAGACTGGAGTTGGAATAGTAAATTAATTAAAGTCACTGTCCAGCACGTACCCCAATTAATTTTAGACTGGAGTTGGAATAGTACATTAATTAGCATCAGTGTCCAGCACCTACCCCAATTAAATATAGACTTGAGTTGGAATAGTAAATTAATTAAAGTCAGTGTGCAGCACCTACCCCAATTAATTTTAGACTGGAGTGGGAATAGTAAATTAATTAGCGTCAGTGTCCAACACTTACCCCAGTTAAATATATATTGGAGTGGGAATAGTAAATTAATTAGGGTCAGTGTCCAGCACCTACCCCAATTAAATATAGATTGAAGTGGGATTAGTAAGTTAATTAAAGTCAGTGTCCAGCACCTACCCCAATTATATTTAGATTGGAGTTGGTATAGTAAATTAATTAGGGTCAGTGTCCAGCACCTACCCCAATTAATTTTAGACTGGAGTTGGAATAGTACATTAATTAGTGTCACTGTCCAGCACCTATCTCAATTAATTTTAGACTGGAGTTGGAATAGTAAATTAATTAGGGTCAGTGTCCAGCACCTACCCCAATTAAATATAGACTGGAGTTGGAATAGTAAATTAATTAAAGTCAGTGTCCAGCACCTACCCCAATTAATTTTAGACTGGAGTTGGAATAGTAAATTAATTAGCGTCAGTGTGCAGCACCTACCCCAGTTAAATATAGATTGGAGTGGGAATAGTAAATTAATTAGGGTCAGTGTCCAGCACCTACCCCAATTAATTTTAGACTGGAGTTGGAATAGTAAATTAATTAAAGTCAGTGTCCAGCACCTACCCCAATTAATTTTAGACTGGAGTTGGAATAGTAAATTAATTAGCGTCAGTGTGCAGCACCTACCCCAGTTAAATATAGATTGGAGTGGGAATAGTAAATTAATTAGGGTCAGTGTCCAGCACCTACCCCAATTAATTTTAGACTGGAGTTGGAATAGTAAATTAATTAGCGTCAGTGTCCAGCACCTACCCCAATTAAATATAGACTGGAGTTGGAATAGTAAATTAATTAATGTCAGTGTGCAGCACCTACCCCAATTAATTTTAGACTGGAGTGGGAATAGTAAATTAATTAGGGTCAGTGTCCAGCACCTACCCCAATTAAATATAGATTGGAGTGGGATTAGTAAGTTAATTAAAGTCAGTGTCCAGCACCTACCCCAATTAAATTTAGATTTGAGTTGGAATAGTAAATTAATTAGGGTCAGTGTCCAGCACCTACCCCAATTAAATATAGACTGGAGTTGGAATAGTAAATTAAATAAAGTCAGTGTGCAGCACCTACCCCAATTAATTTTAGATTGGAGTGGGAATAGTAAATTAATTAGGGTCAGTGTCCAGCACCTACCCCAATTAAATATAGATTGGAGTGGGATTAGTAAGTTAATTAAAGTCAGTGTCCAGCACCTACCCCAATTAAATTTAGATTTGAGTTGGAATAGTAAATTAATTAGGGTCAGTGTCCAGCACCTACCCCAATTAAATATAGACTGGAGTTGGAATAGTAAATTAAATAAAGTCAGTGTGCAGCACCTACCCCAATTAATTTTAGATTGGAGTGGGAATAGTAAATTAATTAGGGTCACTGTCCAGCACCTACCCCAATTAATTTTAGACTGGAGTGGGAATAGTAAATTAATTAGGGTCAGTGTGCAGCACCTACCCCAGTTAAATATAGATTGGAGTGGGAATAGTAAATTAATTAGGGTCAGTGTCCAGCACCTACCCCAATTAATTTTAGACTGGAGTTGGAATAGTAAATTAATTAGCGTCAGTGTCCAGCACCTACCCCAATTAAATATAGACTGGAGTTGGAATAGTAAATTAATTAATGTCAGTGTGCAGCACCTACCCCAATTAATTTTAGACTGGAGTGGGAATAGTAAATTAATTAGGGTCAGTGTCCAGCACCTACCCCAGTTAAATATAGATTGGAGTGGAAATAGTAAATTAATTAGGGTCAGTGTCCAGCACCTACCCCAATTAAATATAGATTGAAGTGGGATTAGTAAGTTAATTAAAGTCAGTGTCCAGCACCTACCCCAATTAAATTTAGATTGGAGTTGGTATAGTAAATTAATTAGGGTCAGTGTCCAGCACCTACCCCAATTAATTTTAGACTGGAGTTGGAATAGTAAATTAATTAGGGTCACTGTCCAGCACCTATCTCAATTAATTTTAGACTGGAGTTGGAATAGTAAATTAATTAGGGTCAGTGTCCAGCACCTACCCCAATTAAATATAGACTGGAGTTGGAATAGTAAATTAATTAAAGTCAGTGTCCAGCGCCTACCCCAATGAATTTTAGACTGGAGTTGGAATAGTAAATTAATTAGCGTCAGTGTGCAGCACCTACCCAAGTTAAATATAGATTGGAGTGGGAATAGTAAATTAATTAGGGTCAGTGTCCAGCACCTACCCCAATTAAATATAGATTGGAGTGGGATTAGTAAGTTAATTAAAGTCGGTGTCCAGCACCTACCTCAATAAAATGTAGATTGGAGTTGGAATAGTAAATTAATTAGGGTCAGTGTCCAGCACCTACCCCAATTAAATATAGACTGGAATGGGAATAGTAAATTAATTAGGGTCAGTGTCCAGCATCTACCCCAATTAATTTTAGACTGCAGTTGGAATAGTAACTTAATTAGCGTCAGTGTCCAGCACCTAGCCCAATTAAATATAGATTGGAGTTAAAATAGTAAATTAATTAGGGTCAGTGTCCAGCACCTACCCCAATTAAATATAGACTGGAGTTGGAATAGTAAATTAATTAAAGTCAGTGTCCAGCACCTACCCCAATTAATTTTAGACTGGAGTTGGAATAGTAAATTAATTAGCGTCAGTGTCCAGCACCTACCCCAATTAAATATAGACTGGAGTTGGAATAGTAAATTAATTAAAGTCAGTGTGCAGCACCTACCCCAATTAATTTTAGACTGGAGTGGGAATAGTAAATTAATTAGGGTCAGTGTCCAGCACTTACCCCAGTTAAATATAGATTGGAGTGGGAATAGTAAATTAATTAGGGTCAGTGTCCAGCACCTACCCCAATTAAATATAGATTGGAGTGGGATTAGAAAATTAATTAAAGTCAGTGTCCAGCACCTACCCCAATTAAATTTTGATTTGAGTTGGAATAGTAAATTAATTAGGGTCAGTGTCCAGCACCTACCCCAATTAAATATAGACTGGAGTTGGAATAGTAAATTAATTAAAGTCAGTGTGCAGCACCTACCCCAATTAATTTTAGACTGGAGTGGGAATAGTAAATTAATTAGGGTCAGTGTCCAGCACCTACCCCAGTTAAATATAGATTGGAGTGGGAATAATAAATTAATTAGGGTCAGTGTCCAGCACCTACCCCAATTAAATATAGACTGGAGTTGGAATAGTAAATTAATTAAAGTCAGTGTGCAGCACCTACCCCAATTAATTTTAGACTGGAGTGGGAATAGTAAATTAATTAGGGTCGGTGTCCAGCACCTACCCCAATTAATGTTAGACTGGATCTGGAATAGTAAATTAATTAGGGTCACTGTTCAGCACCTATCTCAATTAATTTTAGACAGGAGTTGGAATAGTAAATTAATTAGGGTCAGTGTCCAGCACCTACCCCAATTAAATATAGACTGGAGTTGGAATAGTAAATTAATTAAAGTCAGTGTCCAGCACCTACCCCAATTAATTTTAGACTGGAGTGGGAATAGTAAATTAATTAGGGTCAGTGTCCAGCATCTACCCCAATTAAATATAGACTGGAGTTGGAATAGTAAATTAATTAAAGTCAGTGTCCAGCACCTACCCCAATTAAATTTAGACTGGAGTTGGAATAGTAAATTAATTAGCGTCAGTGTGCAGCACCTACCCCAGTTAAAAATACATTGGAGTGGGAATAGTACATTGATTAGGGTCAGTGTTCAGCACCTACCCCAATTAAATATAGATTGGAGTGGGATTAGTAAGTTAATTAGGGTCAGTGTCCAGCACCTACCCCAATTAAATATAGATTGGAGTGGGATTAGTGAGTTAATTAAAGTCAGTGTCCAGCACCTACCCCAATTAAATTTAGATTTGAGTTGGAATAGTAAATTAATTAGGGTCAGTGTCCAGCACCTACCCCAATTAAATATAGACTGGAGTTGGAATAGTAAATTAATTAAAGTCAGTGTCCAGCACCTACCCCAATTAAATATAGACTGGAGTTGGAATAGTAAATTAATTAAAGTCAGTCTGCAGCACCTACCCCAATTAAATTTAGATTTGAGTTGGAATAGTAAATTAATTAGGGTCAGTGTCCAGCACCTACCCCAATTAATTTTAGACTGGAGTTGGAATAGTAACTTAATTAGCGTCAGTGTCCAGCACCTACCCCAATTAAATATAGACTGGAGTTGGAATAGTAAATTAATTAGGGTCAGTGTCCAGCACCTACCCCAATTAAATATAGACTGGAGTTGGAATAGTAAATTAATTAAAGTCAGTGTCCAGCACCTACCCCAATTAATTTTAGACTGGAGTTGGAATAGTAAATTAATTAGCGTCAGTGTCCAGCACCTACCCCAATTATTTTTAGACTGGAGTTGGAATAGTAAATTAATTAGGGTCACTGTCCAGCACCTATCTCAATTAATTTTAGACTGGAGTTGGAATAGTAAATTAATTAGGGTCAGTGTCCAGCACCTACCCCAATTAAATATAGACTGGAGTTGGAATAGTAAATTAATTAGTGTCAGTGTCCAGCACCTACCCCAATTAAATATAGACTGGAGTTGGAATAGTAAATTAATTAAAGTCAGTGTCCAGCACCTACCCCAATTAATTTTAGACTGGAGTTGGAATAGTAAATTAATTAGCGTCAGTGTCCAGCACCTACCCCAATTAAATATAGACTGGAGTTGGAATAGTAAATTAATTAATGTCAGTGTGCAGTACCTACCCCAATTAATTTTAGACTGGAGTGGGGATAGTAAATTAATTAGGGTCAGTGTCCAGCACCTACCCCAGTTAAATATAGATTGGAGTGGGAATAGTAAATTAATTAGGGTCAGTGTCCAGCACCTACCCCAATTAAATATAGATTGAAGTGGGATTAGTAAGTTAATTAAAGTCAGTGTCCAGCACCTACCCCAATTAATTTTAGACTGGAGTTGGAATAGTAAATTAATTAGGGTCACTGTCCAGCACCTATCTCAATTAATTTTAGACTGGAGTTGGAATAGTAAATTAATTAGGGTCAGTGTACAGCACCTACCCCAATTAAATATAGACTGGAGTTGGAATAGTAAATTAATTAAAGTCAGTGTCCAGCACCTACCCCAATTAATTTTAGACTGGAGTTGGAATAGTAAATTAATTAGCGTCAGTGTGCAGTACCTGCCCCAGTTAAATATAGATTGGAGTGGGAATAGTAAATTAATTAGGGTCAGTGTCCAGCACCTACCCCAATTAAATATAGATTGGAGTGGGATTAGTAAGTTAATTAAAGTCAGTGTCCAGCATCTACCTCAATTAAATGTAGATTGGAGTTGGAATAGTAAATTAATTAGGGTCAGTGTCCAGCACCTACCCCAATTAAATATAGACTGGAATGGGAATAGTAAATTAATTAGGGTCAGTGTCCAGCATCTACCCCAATTAATTTTAGACTGGAGTTGGAATAGTAAATTAATTAGGGTCAGTGTCCAGCACCTACCCCAATTAAATATAGACTGGAGTTGGAATAGTAAATTAATTAAAGTCACTGTCCAGCACGTACCCCAATTAATTTTAGACTGGAGTTGGAATAGTACATTAATTAGCATCAGTGTCCAGCACCTACCCCAATTAAATATAGACTTGAGTTGGAATAGTAAATTAATTAAAGTCAGTGTGCAGCACCTACCCCAATTAATTTTAGACTGGAGTGGGAATAGTAAATTAATTAGCGTCAGTGTCCAACACTTACCCCAGTTAAATATATATTGGAGTGGGAATAGTAAATTAATTAGGGTCAGTGTCCAGCACCTACCCCAATTAAATATAGATTGAAGTGGGATTAGTAAGTTAATTAAAGTCAGTGTCCAGCACCTACCCCAATTATATTTAGATTGGAGTTGGTATAGTAAATTAATTAGGGTCAGTGTCCAGCACCTACCCCAATTAATTTTAGACTGGAGTTGGAATAGTACATTAATTAGTGTCACTGTCCAGCACCTATCTCAATTAATTTTAGACTGGAGTTGGAATAGTAAATTAATTAGGGTCAGTGTCCAGCACCTACCCCAATTAAATATAGACTGGAGTTGGAATAGTAAATTAATTAAAGTCAGTGTCCAGCACCTACCCCAATTAATTTTAGACTGGAGTTGGAATAGTAAATTAATTAGCGTCAGTGTGCAGCACCTACCCCAGTTAAATATAGATTGGAGTGGGAATAGTAAATTAATTAGGGTCAGTGTCCAGCACCTACCCCAATTAATTTTAGACTGGAGTTGGAATAGTAAATTAATTAAAGTCAGTGTCCAGCACCTACCCCAATTAATTTTAGACTGGAGTTGGAATAGTAAATTAATTAGCGTCAGTGTGCAGCACCTACCCCAGTTAAATATAGATTGGAGTGGGAATAGTAAATTAATTAGGGTCAGTGTCCAGCACCTACCCCAATTAATTTTAGACTGGAGTTGGAATAGTAAATTAATTAGCGTCAGTGTCCAGCACCTACCCCAATTAAATATAGACTGGAGTTGGAATAGTAAATTAATTAATGTCAGTGTGCAGCACCTACCCCAATTAATTTTAGACTGGAGTGGGAATAGTAAATTAATTAGGGTCAGTGTCCAGCACCTACCCCAATTAAATATAGATTGGAGTGGGATTAGTAAGTTAATTAAAGTCAGTGTCCAGCACCTACCCCAATTAAATTTAGATTTGAGTTGGAATAGTAAATTAATTAGGGTCAGTGTCCAGCACCTACCCCAATTAAATATAGACTGGAGTTGGAATAGTAAATTAAATAAAGTCAGTGTGCAGCACCTACCCCAATTAATTTTAGATTGGAGTGGGAATAGTAAATTAATTAGGGTCAGTGTCCAGCACCTACCCCAATTAAATATAGATTGGAGTGGGATTAGTAAGTTAATTAAAGTCAGTGTCCAGCACCTACCCCAATTAAATTTAGATTTGAGTTGGAATAGTAAATTAATTAGGGTCAGTGTCCAGCACCTACCCCAATTAAATATAGACTGGAGTTGGAATAGTAAATTAAATAAAGTCAGTGTGCAGCACCTACCCCAATTAATTTTAGATTGGAGTGGGAATAGTAAATTAATTAGGGTCACTGTCCAGCACCTACCCCAATTAATTTTAGACTGGAGTGGGAATAGTAAATTAATTAGGGTCAGTGTGCAGCACCTACCCCAGTTAAATATAGATTGGAGTGGGAATAGTAAATTAATTAGGGTCAGTGTCCAGCACCTACCCCAATTAATTTTAGACTGGAGTTGGAATAGTAAATTAATTAGCGTCAGTGTCCAGCACCTACCCCAATTAAATATAGACTGGAGTTGGAATAGTAAATTAATTAATGTCAGTGTGCAGCACCTACCCCAATTAATTTTAGACTGGAGTGGGAATAGTAAATTAATTAGGGTCAGTGTCCAGCACCTACCCCAGTTAAATATAGATTGGAGTGGAAATAGTAAATTAATTAGGGTCAGTGTCCATCACCTACCCCAATTAAATATAGATTTTTTTAGTAAGTTAATTAAAGTCAGTGTCCAGCACCTACCCCAATTAAATTTAGATTGGAGTTGGTATAGTAAATTAATTAGGGTCAGTGTCCAGCACCTACCCCAATTAATTTTAGACTGGAGTTGGAATAGTAAATTAATTAGGGTCACTGTCCAGCACCTATCTCAATTAATTTTAGACTGGAGTTGGAATAGTAAATTAATTAGGGTCAGTGTCCAGCACCTACCCCAATTAAATATAGACTGGAGTTGGAATAGTAAATTAATTAAAGTCAGTGTCCAGCGCCTACCCCAATGAATTTTAGACTGGAGTTGGAATAGTAAATTAATTAGCGTCAGTGTGCAGCACCTACCCAAGTTAAATATAGATTGGAGTGGGAATAGTAAATTAATTAGGGTCAGTGTCCAGCACCTACCCCAATTAAATATAGATTGGAGTGGGATTAGTAAGTTAATTAAAGTCGGTGTCCAGCACCTACCTCAATAAAATGTAGATTGGAGTTGGAATAGTAAATTAATTAGGGTCAGTGTCCAGCACCTACCCCAATTAAATATAGACTGGAATGGGAATAGTAAATTAATTAGGGTCAGTGTCCAGCATCTACCCCAATTAATTTTAGACTGCAGTTGGAATAGTAACTTAATTAGCGTCAGTGTCCAGCACCTAGCCCAATTAAATATAGATTGGAGTTAAAATAGTAAATTAATTAGGGTCAGTGTCCAGCACCTACCCCAATTAAATATAGACTGGAGTTGGAATAGTAAATTAATTAAAGTCAGTGTCCAGCACCTACCCCAATTAATTTTAGACTGGAGTTGGAATAGTAAATTAATTAGCGTCAGTGTCCAGCACCTACCCCAATTAAATATAGACTGGAGTTGGAATAGTAAATTAATTAAAGTCAGTGTGCAGCACCTACCCCAATTAATTTTAGACTGGAGTGGGAATAGTAAATTAATTAGGGTCAGTGTCCAGCACTTACCCCAGTTAAATATAGATTGGAGTGGGAATAGTAAATTAATTAGGGTCAGTGTCCAGCACCTACCCCAATTAAATATAGATTGGAGTGGGATTAGAAAATTAATTAAAGTCAGTGTCCAGCACCTACCCCAATTAAATTTTGATTTGAGTTGGAATAGTAAATTAATTAGGGTCAGTGTCCAGCACCTACCCCAATTAAATATAGACTGGAGTTGGAATAGTAAATTAATTAAAGTCAGTGTGCAGCACCTACCCCAATTAATTTTAGACTGGAGTGGGAATAGTAAATTAATTAGGGTCAGTGTCCAGCACCTACCCCAGTTAAATATAGATTGGAGTGGGAATAATAAATTAATTAGGGTCAGTGTCCAGCACCTACCCCAATTAAATATAGACTGGAGTTGGAATAGTAAATTAATTAAAGTCAGTGTGCAGCACCTACCCCAATTAATTTTAGACTGGAGTGGGAATAGTAAATTAATTAGGGTCGGTGTCCAGCACCTACCCCAATTAATGTTAGACTGGATCTGGAATAGTAAATTAATTAGGGTCACTGTTCAGCACCTATCTCAATTAATTTTAGACAGGAGTTGGAATAGTAAATTAATTAGGGTCAGTGTCCAGCACCTACCCCAATTAAATATAGACTGGAGTTGGAATAGTAAATTAATTAAAGTCAGTGTCCAGCACCTACCCCAATTAATTTTAGACTGGAGTGGGAATAGTAAATTAATTAGGGTCAGTGTCCAGCACCTACCCCAATTAAATATAGACTGGAGTTGGAATAGTAAATTAATTAAAGTCAGTGTCCAGCACCTACCCCAATTAAATTTAGACTGGAGTTGGAATAGTAAATTAATTAGCGTCAGTGTGCAGCACCTACCCCAGTTAAATATAGATTGGAGTGGGAATAGTACATTGATTAGGGTCAGTGTTCAGCACCTACCCCAATTAAATATAGATTGGAGTGGGATTAGTAAATTAATTAAAGTCAGTGTCCAGCACCTACCTCAATTAAATGTAGATTAGAGTTGGGATAGTAAATTAATTAGGGTCAGTGTCCAGCACCTACCCCAATTAAATATAGACTGGAATGGGAATAGTACATTAATTAGGGTCAGTGTCCAGCATCTACCCCAATTAATTTTAGACTGGAGTTGGAATAGTAAATTAATTAGGGTCAGTGTCAGCATCTATTATAATTTAATACAGAGTGTACTTTGAGTAGTAAAAAAGGTTAATTAAATAAAAAATAGTATTAGGTGTTTATGTTGAGTTGAGTTGTAAGTATAATTTAGGTGAGTATTTTTTAAATGTAGTGCAATAATATTATTTAAGGTAAACATATTTAAAACATATTTAGTTATATGTTGAACAAGAATATATATTTTATATATATTTTATTTTATTAAATTATATACTTTAAATGAATTAATTATAAGAAAAACATTTTTTTATGTACATTTAAAGTGATAGCAATGAAAAGGTAGATAAAAAAATAGAGATTTTTTTATTTCACCAATTTTATTATATAAAACATAGAAGTGATAATTTCATTCAAAATGTTATTTTTTATTGAACAGAAGAAAAATAATCACAAAGAATAAGTATTTGTAGGATAGTGTATTTATTACAGAGAATTCTTTTTTTATTAGTATGTATATTTTAACAAGTAAATTATTGTAACAAAAATTTTATAATGAACAAAATTATATTTAACAATTGTATGTATTTAACAAATATAGCATGATGCATTTCAATTTTTTTAATGATATTTTGTAAATTGGTACATATTTTTTAATAAGTACCACATATTGTTTTTTAATTTTAATATTGTTACAACTGTTACAAAATTTGGTAAGTATTTATTTATAATATACTGTAAATATTTTACAATAAAGTTCACAAAACAATAACATAGTTTAATTTTATCATACAAACTAAATATATTTTTATTATTAATATTAATATTAAAATATTAATATTAATAATTATTACACATTAGAACAGTTTTTATTTTATTAACATTTTACATAATTTTTTAAACAATAAAGAATATTAATACAATGTTTTAGTAATTTAACATATATAAATTTGTATAATTATAATATTAAATATTATTATGTCATACTATTTATTATTATAATTTTACAATAGATAAAAAACACATAATATATTTAAAAATAAAAGGTATATTTTTAATTATTTTATTAGAATGCAACAGTAATTTTTAAATCATTATTTAATATTAAATAAATTGTTTAGTCATTTATTTAACATTTTTATAGTTGACATCTTTATATGGGCCTTTAATTTAGTAACCGCTCGTTGTTGTTTTGGGACATTTGGGAAGAAAGAAGCTCGCGGTTGGGAGCTGCTTCGTGTTTGAGAAGGTAAGAGTAATTTTCTTTTATATTAAACTATTTTAAGTGTGTTTTGAAGGTAGTAGTGTTGTGATTAGGGTGCGTGGAGTTATGTTTTAGAAGTTATAGGGGCCGATTCCGATTCGGGCCGGAAAACTCTCCGACCGAGCCGGACCCGGAGAGATTTCCGACCGAATCGGACTCTGGCAGTCCGACCGAACGAGTACGATGCGCACGCATGCTATCGGACTCGATTCGGTCGGACTCCCATTGAAGTCAATGGGAGCCGGTCGTACAACGCGTACGCGGGCTCCCATTGGCTCAATGGGTGTGAGGCGAACAAGGGCGCCCCCTACAGCGGGTTCGCGTCGATGCGGTTCGCGCCGCATACGCACAGGTAGGGGGGACCCATGGGTCACCCCTGTGTGCGACTCGCGTGGCTACGCGTACAGGGGGGTCCGACACGGACCCCCAAAGTCCGGCTCCAACAGCTGTTTCGAGCCGGACGGTGCGGGTCGGTCGGACTGCTCGCGGCGCGCATCGTACTTGCCCGGCTGGGGAACGTCTCCATCGCGCGGTGCGAGTCGAGTCCGAGCGAGTCGGTCGGTGTGGTTCGGACCCGTGAACGAGTCGGTCGGCGATTTCGCGTGCGCTCGCATCGTACTTGCTCGGCCGGACGTGCGTTCAAATCGATCGGAAAAGAGGGCTCCGAATCAGATCCGGTTAAGCCGAATCCGATTCGGTGCGCTACCGGCCGAGATCGGAATCGGCCCCATAGTGTTTTTAGTTGTTTATTTAGGTATTAATTATTAACCTTGTGTTTGGTATTTGCGGCCTAGTTAGTATTTTTCTATTTATGTGTAGTTTACGTTAATATTGTGTTAATAATGTTTGTAGTGGTGTTTTCAAGTGTATTATTTGTACAGTTGTGTGGGTGGGAATGTTTCTTTTTTATTTTAGGTTTTACGACGAAGCATTTGGGAAAAACGGAGCATTGCGTTTTTTTTTTTAAAGGAAGTGTGTATTAGTTATATCAACTAATATTTATTTGACACTTCTTTTATTATTCGGTTTTCATGGAGCGGTTTTTAACTTTTTTATGAATTTTTGTTTTTTTATGGTTATTGGATTGTCGATTTTTACATGGAGGATCTACTTTTTGACACAGTTGTATTTTTGCATTTTATTGGGGTCTGTTTTTAAAAAATATGGATTGTGAACTACATGGATTATTTTGGATGATGTGGATTTTCGTATTACAGCAGCGGAAAAGGTAAGTGTTTTTAACATTTTTTATTGTGGGAGGGAAATTATGTTATTTTAAATACTGTAGTTGTTTAGTTGTTTTGTTGTTTAATTATTTTTTCTCTATATATGTTGTTATAAAATAATAATATATATTAGACAAAATAATTATTTGGTTTATTTAATAGAATGCACTGTTTTTATTCCAATAATTGTTTTTTGAGATTGGTACATTAAAATTGTTTCATGTTTCAGACTATAGTTTTTGCTATCATATTTAAGTACTCTAGGCCTCTTGTTGAAGGATATAGCTGTACTTGTTGTTGAAGATACTGATACATTTGAGCAGTTTGTCTAGATAGTTTTGGCTTTAATTGTATGATAGATTGTTCCATTCTTAGTTCTTGGAAGCTTTGTTCTTTTTTTATGGCAATTAATAGTTTACGTAGGGTAGGAGTGCTTCGTCCTGTAGAAGATAGGAAGGCATTATGCCAACCTTCAACTGCGTTGTTTGTTTTGGCTTCTTGGTTGAGTGTAGTTAGGTACACATTCCACCAAGGAATTTGGAATTTAGGTTGCCGTCTATGGCCTGATTTGTGTAATCTCCCCAGCCAGGTATCCTCAAAATAATCTAGGAGGGGAGATAATTTTTGTTCATTTTGGTGGTAAAATGGACTTTCAATTAAAATGTTATAGTGCTCAGCCACATCTGTGACTGGCACATAGGCCAGGGCTATTAGGTGTTTTATTTGGTATGTAAAGGTAATATTTGTTGCATATTCCACACTAAGGGGGTCATTACAATGACCGGCGGATCGCCACCGCCCGTATGGCGGTGGCGATCCACCCGCCATTCCCCTCCGCCCGCATGCCATTTCCCCCTGCCACATTACGATGGTGGGGGGAGCCCGGTGGACGGAAAGACCGTCTGCCGGTTTTCCGCCGGTCACACAGGTGACCGGGCGGAAAAAGGCACTAATATGGTGGCGGTGTCTGCAAGACACCGCCATCCATATTAGGATGGTTGCGGAGAGCATACGGTCTTCGCTATTGGGGGCCCGTTGCGGGCCACCAGAGTGTTGAGGGGGTGGGGGGGTGCACATGGGAGGTACCTATGGTACCCCCCTGCATTGGCATGGACGCGGTGCCTGTCACCTTGTGCATGCCAATGCACGACGTGCATTCCCAGCATTGTGGCGGGCGGTGCTGTGAACACCGCCCACCACAATGTTGGGAATAGGGGATGCCACCACCACCGTGGCGGTGGCATCCTAATACTCACGGCAGGACCGCCGCTCCTATGGCGTACGGTCACATTCACCGCTTTTGTCCGCCCGTCATCGTAATATGCCCCTAAGTGCAGATTTCTGTAAATGTCTCCATAAACATTGGTTGAAGTGGAAGTAACATCCTTGTATAGATGTGTGGGGGTATCATTTGAGGATAGAATTTATCATGGCTTGTTCAAAGTCTATTACTATTCTTTGAGGGAAAAAGTTGTTTGTTTCTTGCTTTATTTTACCTAACATTTCAGTATATGTTGCATTCTGTTTGTTTGGTAATAAAGCATATATTAATGGAATGCAAGTGTTATGATATTGCCCATGGATACTGTACAGTTGGTAGAATGGTTTAGGGCATATGCTGAAGGTGCCATCCATCATCCATGTTTGGCATTGTTGAAGTTTAGTTATATTGTTTGCTGTAGCAAATATAATAATCCTTTTATCTTTATTTTTGTTGTCAAAGAAAATAAAAGGTTCATCATTGTGTGTTATACTAAGTTCTGGGGGAATTATGACATCCTCAAAATTTTTAGGTGTAGGTATTGTTGGTGTTGTTGATTTTTTGGTCCTAGCTATTGTTCTTTTAATAGAAGCAATTGATGGTAATTGACCTGTTGCTTCTCTGCGTATTTTAGGTAATAGTTCTTTAACTATAACACTTGTAGGAAGTTGTGAGGTGCTACTTAATTCTTTAATATTTTCAAGGGTTGATCTCACTTCAATTTCAGAAATATTTGGGGGATGGTTATGCTCCCTTGTATATAATACAGTTGTTTCCCTGGTGGTAGCACGACCATAACATTTGTTTGAGTAATATTTTGAACATTTCCAGTTCACTTTAAGGCCTGTTTGCTTCTCTTGGGTGTAGACGTACCCCATATAACACAATAAGAATTTCCCTTTCTGAGATGTTATAAATTGGGCATCTTCAGTCATTGTGAGGTGGTAAAATCTATAAAAAATGTATATGAAAGTATATGTAAAAGAATATTATACATGTTTATATGAATAGTAATAAATGCATTTTAATTATATACTTACCAACTGTTATTTAGTTGTAGTTGAATGGAGATGTTCATTGTTCAACAAATGTTGTTTGTTTGAAGTGCTCTGTGAAAAGAAAGTAAAGCATATTTTATTTCATGTTATACAATTTATATGTGGTGGTGTTGGTGTTTATGACAGAATATAGGGCATCATTACGATGGCGGGCGGACAATAACGGTAAACGGGACCGACCCCAAGAGGTGCGGCGGTCCCGCTGTGCCTATTAGGATGCGACCGCCACCATGGCGATCGCATCCTGTATATTTAACATTGTGGCGGGCGGTGCTGTATTCAGCACTCGCCACAATGTTAAAAGGGCATGTTGTGCATTTGCATGCACAGCGTGACAGGCACTGCGGGGTGCCTGCCACCTTGTGCATGCAAAGTCGGGGGTACCATGGGTATCCCCCAAGTGCAGCCACCTACCCCCCAACCACCTAGGTGCCCACAACGGGCCCCCAAAGGCATTCTCCGCATGCCTTTCCATGGCGGAGTCTCCCCCATGGAAAGGCATGAGACCGCCATCATCGTAATATGGATGGCGGTGCCTGCAGGGCACCGCCACCATATTGCAGGCTTTTTCCGCCCGTTAGGCAATCGGGCGGATTACCTACCGGTGGAAAACTGGCGGACGGTCTTTCCGTCCGCCTGGGTCCCCACCCCCATCGTAATATGGCAGGGGGGAAATGTTAGGCGGGCGGACGAAAATGGCGGGCGGATCGCCACCGCCGGTCGGGCGGTGGCGATCTGCCCGACATCATAATGACCCCCTTAGTTTTATTAACGTTTTAGTTTTATTTTTCAAACGTTTTGAAAAAAGTTTAAAGGTATAAATGGGGTCGTTTTGGCGGTTAGGACATTTTAGGTGTTGAGTTCCCTTTTAGTGAGATTTAACAAGTTATTTTTAGAGTATACTTACTTTGTTAGTTATCTGTTTTTGTAAGGTGAAATCTTTTTCGCGTTTTTGGAGTAATATCTGTTGTGGAAATATAAAGACATAAAATATATGAGTTAGTATTTTAAGTTAGCCATTGAAATCTGTGTTACATTTTAATTTAACAGTTTATTTAGAAATGCTTATTTACTTACTTTTTCCTAGGTGTAGTAGGCTTGATTTTAGAGGTGTGTTTGAGAGTGGTGAAAATCCGGCAGAGTTTCTCCTTCCTTAATTATTTTTGTTTAAGGTGTAAAAGAAGACCTATTTTTTTGTTTATATAGTGTGTTCTTAATTGTTTGTTGAAAATCATTGGTCTATTTCGATCTTCTGTGTTTCTATTGGTTAATTTGATTTTTTTTTTGTTTTGTAATTGTTTTACTTGTATGGAAATCGCAAATTGAGAGAAAAGGTTTTTTTAGGTGAGGAAGGAGATGTTGAATTTATTATTTAAAAAGAAATGTATAATATATATTTTAAATGTTGAATATGTTGCTATTATTTGTTTGTAAATATTATTTGTGTAGTTGTTATGTTATTATTAATTTATGTTGTTATTATTTTGATAGATATGTTTATATATAAATTTTATGTGATATGTGTATTTATGTCATTTATTGTATTTTTGGTGTTGAAAGTAGTAGTTTTAATGTGTATTTGAGTTGTCGATATTTTTTT
This sequence comes from Calotriton arnoldi, assembly GCA_963921515.1. Taxonomy (NCBI): domain Eukaryota; kingdom Metazoa; phylum Chordata; class Amphibia; order Caudata; family Salamandridae; genus Calotriton; species Calotriton arnoldi. The sequence continues at coordinate 509,250 of CAWUFW010008651.1, read as the reverse complement.
TTAAACGATAATATTGCTGTCTATATTTTTGTTCTCGATATTTTGGACATGTCCTATACTTATAACCGTCAATAATTTGTATTGCGATATTTATGTGTGCGATATTTGTGTAGTTGATATAGTTTCATTACGATAATGTGGTTTCGATATTAGTGTATTTTTATAATTAAGTATACAATATCGATATTTTTGATGTAGATATTTTTGCGTCGAAATATTTGTATTTCGATAATGTGTCTTTCGGTATTATGTCAGTGATTCATTGAAACAAGCCCGATGATGAAGCATGTCACAATTATGTGAGTGAGGGCAGTATTTTTCCACAGAGCATGTGCCACCTCTAATCTAGAGACCCATACACACTACTCCCCCTTCTGTGTTCATGTTTGTGGCTTGTGTGGCTCTCACCAGGTTCTCTTACCCAGAATCCCTTGCAAACCTCAAACTTTGTGCAAAAAACCACATTTTCCTCACATTTCTGTGCTGGAAAGTTCTGGAATCTGCGTGGATCCACAAAATTCCACCCACCCCGCATTCTCCAAAGACTTCCGATAAAAATGGTACCTCACTTGTATGGGTAGGCCTAGTGTCCCCGACAGGAAACGGCCCAAAACGCGACGTGGACACACCACATTTTTACAGTGAAAACTGACCCCTTTTTTTGCAAAGTGCCTAACTGTAGATTTTGAACCCTAGCTCTGCCGGCACCTAGGGAAACCTAGCAAACCTATACATTTTTGAAAACTAGACACCCAGGGGAATCCAGGATGGGGTGACTTGTGTGGGCCCCCCAACGTTTTCCTACCCAGAATCCCCTGAAAACCTCAAATTTAGCTGAAATAATCAAGTTTTTCTCAAATTTCTGTGTGGGAAGGTTCTGGAATCTGCATGGATCCACACATTTCCTACCACCCAGCGTTCCCCCAGGTCTCCCGATAAAAATGGTACCTCACTCGCGTGGGTGGGTCAAGATTCTCCCCTTTCCAATGATACCTCTCCCGTCTTTCTACATGCTCGGGGGGCTGAGATAGCCCCCTGAGCAAATAGAAAGTGAAACTGAAATGAGCCTAAGGGCTCATTTCAGTTTCGGTTTCGATGAAATGACGACAGTGCGACGTGCGCGCTGATCATCATTTCATGGAAACCAGGGGGAGTGCCTCGGGAGCTGGGGAAGCTCTTCCCCAGCTCCCGAGGCCTTTGGGGAGAAAAGGAAATTCCTCTGGTGCCTGCACCAGAGGGATTTCCGGTGTCGTGTGCGAGGACGGCCAGTAGCCGTCCTGCACACATGAGCACTGATGCGCACGACGGCTCCCGGCCGTCGTGCGCATGGCAAGGGTTAAAACCAAGATGTTCGCAAAAAGGTAAGCACGTTTTTTCAGGAAAAGATACTTTAGACTTTAAAAAGTAGACACCGTGCATTTTTCAGTCTTTGTAATGTTTATCTATGGGAGGAAAACAAAAATGCAGTTTTTGCAGGTAAGTACTCAACTTACAGTTTCAGTCTTTGGTCAACACCAGGCAGGTTTGAAATCATTACCAAGGGTGCACCACCAGCGGCACAGGGGTGGCCGGGTGCAGAGGTAAAATTTGAGGTCGGGTGGCCAATGTTGACCAATGGAGACTGGGGTACTCAAAGTCGCACTGCTCACCAGTCGTGGCCGGCATGACTCGCAGGTGGGGGTGGCGGGGATTGCGCGGGGGGATTAATTTGAAATAAAAACTTACCTTCGGCAGTCCGGTCTCGCGTTGCGTCATCCGTCCTCACAGGAAGCAGCGGCAGGCAGCCTCCCTCCCCTTCCCTAAGCCAATCACAACACTGCAATGGCAGCGTTGTGATTGGCTGGGACGCCAACCGCACAGGCGTCTATGGGGAGGCCGTTTTCTCCATGCAGGCTGCATGCAGCCTACATGGAGAAAGCGGGAGAGTGTGCATGACTGGTTTGGTCAGCCCTGGGGCCGACCAAACAGTCAGCGCCCACAACATTGGGTTAGCCACTCCTCCCCGACCCGTCCCCCAACCAAAACCTTCTTCTGCTTTCTCGCAGTGCGAGAAGCAGAAACATATGGTATTTATACCATTTTATGTTTCTGCTTCTCGCACTGTGCCAAAGCAGTGGGGCGACGCTCCTCCGCCCACATGGAGGAGCCGCCCCTGCTGCTCACAGGTGAGTAAAGCAGTGGGCTCGATCTCCTAGAGTTAAGATAAGTAAAAGGGGGGCCACAAGGCAGCACCAAACTTACACCCTCAGCGGAACAAGGGCGGCCGGGAGCAGAGTGCCAACACAAGGTCGGGCGCGCAATGTTAACCAATAGGGAGATCGATCTTGAAGAAAGGCTGCAGGCTCTGTCCAGGAGGCCGGACATAGAAAACCCACAGCTGCCCAGGTAAGTAGAGATGCAAGGGGATGTAGGGACACTGATTGGTGAGGTCCCCAAGGCCCGGGGGCTTCGGGTGCAGGAGTGTCCTTAGGCGTCGGAAAACCCTTACGGGGAGGTCGGGGTCAGGGAGAGTCTTCCGATCGAGGCTGTAGGCGTCGAGGTGGAGTCTGGCAGGGATAAGTCCACGGTGGACTCGGGCTCAGAAGTGCTGGGGAACCTTCGCAGAACCGGTGGGCCACTTAGAATCAGGCCGTGGGCATCAGGTGCAGAGGTGGATCCGGAAGAGAGTTTGCGGTTCCTCAAGGCAGAGTTCTTTTTCTTTCCAGATGGTTTCTTCTGGACAGGTCCGCTGTCCACAGAGTTTTTCTTGAAGGCAGGCAGTTCTCCCAGCATTCTGGAGGTTGCTGGTCTGTGGGGCAAGTCACTCTTCTTCAGCAGGGACTTTGAGGGCTGCAGACAGGCCGGTAGGGCTGGGGCCAAGTTATTTGGTGTCTTCAGTCTTCGCTGCTGCATGGCTCTTCTTCGAAGGTCATCAAAATCTGTTTTCAGAGTTTGGAGGAGCCACCAAAATACTAGGGGTGTTACAGGGGAGGAACAGGTAGGAACCAATGAGTACCTTACCTGCGGTGTCTACACTCACTATTATGCCACCCTACTGTGGGAGTGAGGCATAGCCCTAGCCCTGATTGGATAAGTCCCACCATCCTTAAGATTGTGGGCCCTGAATAATGTGCTTCACTTCGCCTCCAGCACCTGAGGGGTGGAGTTTGGCGAAGGAGGGACCCCCTCCTATTCTTACTAAGTATTCCAGTCGGTTCTCCCACCAAAAGTAGGCGTTTGAACCGGGGGCTGCTATTTGCTGCTAGCATTAGAGGCTGGGGTCACATTACAAAGGCGGCAAGGCCTTTGATGGTCCCCTCTTGAGCACTGTGCTCATCCTGGGGGAGGAAGTGTGACATCTGCGCCCATGATGTGCTTTGTTTCTGGCCTCAGAGAGCAGGGACTCCTGACCCAGGGGTCCAGAAACATGTCTGGTGTAAAGCCAGTCAGAGACCACACCACGCTTGGTAGGTTTTCAGGGGGCACATATGAGGTACCCTCTGAGTATATGTTAAAATAAATCCAACGCTGGCATCAGTGTGGGTTTATTAAGAGGAGTTGTTTGAAACCAAACACTCCTGGGTTCAGTGAAGCCATCATGGTGCTGGGGAACTCGAGCTGTCGATTTTCCAGCCCATGTACTCTCTATGGCTTCCCTGGCACTTCCAATATTAAGGAATAGACTTAAATATTGTAAGGGTATATCTGCTCATGTAGATATGCCTACACCTGAAGGATAGTGTACCCTGCCTTAGGGCTTGTAAGGCCTGCTAGAGGGATGACTTGCCTATACCTTAGGCAGTGCTGCTGGACATGGCACACAGGCAGTGTGCCATGTCGTTTTTCACTGCATCAAGGCATGCAAGCTGCAGTGGCAATGGCATGGCCTTGGTGAGGGGTCCCTAAGGGACCCTATTCGGTCCCCATGTAATAGGTACCAAGGGTGCATTTTACTGGGGACTTAGAGGGGGTCTGAAGTGGTGCCAATCGTGGTACAATTTTAGGGAAAGAACACTGGTACTGGAAACCTGGGCTGCAGGGTCACAGGACAATTCAGTCAAAGTTGCATCAAAAGCCAGGCAAAACGTAGGGGTGGTACTGCAACAGAAACCCACTTTCCCACATGAGTGAACCTCAAAAACAAGCTCAATATCCTCTAAAATCAGAAGCAAAGCATGACATAAAAGCCTTTTTGGAACAGGTACAATATCAGGGCGTTAGAGTGCCTGGTAATTCAACAATGACTACCCCTCTTTTTTCTGCTTTAAAACCTGATAAATCATACAGAATAGTCTTAGATTATCAGAATCTAAACCCTCACATTGGTACCTATAAGATACAAAACGCTCACAGAAGTGGTCTTATGATGAACTTGGTGTGTAAAAAAATGACACCCAGGACAAGTAAAATGTTTTTTCCAGTCAACTATAGCACCTGAAAACGTGTCAAACTTCTTTTTCATTCTATGGATGGCAAAGTGTGTTTAAATGACTGCCCATGGGATATAAGAATAGTCCTGATTTATTTGCACAATGAATTATGGAGATCTTACAACCAGATCCTGAAGCATTATCATACATTGATGACATTTACATCACAGACGATAATCTGAACACACACCTGACTAGGGTGGAATGGATAGTGATAGTATTGACTTCACACGGTTATAAAATTAAATTTAAAAAATCTACAACTGCTTACTTGAATGTGATTTTTCTCTGCTATTATTTATCCAGTGACGGCAGGGCATTGGCACTGGACTTCCTTCAGAAGTGTGGTACTCTGCATGCTCCAAATACAATCTTTGTTAGGATTTCTTAATTTTGGATAGACTTACTTGCCACATTATGCTGAGTGAGTTAGGCCTTTGTATGCTTTAATTTTTCCCATATTTTCTGCAAAACATTGGACGGAAATGCACACAGATATCTTACGCGCACTTTAAGCAGACATGCTAGATGCAAAATATTTACAGACTAGGGATAATAAAGTGAACCTAGTTGTTAGAATTATACCAAGCACCTTAGGATACATTTATATAGTCTATAATGAGGGACATACAGTTCCTATTGCTTACAAATCACATTTGTACTCAGCACCCGAAGTATGCTTTGCTGCAACAGAGAAAATTCTTACTGCAGTGCAGACGGCTATTTTGAAAGAGCACCCATTTGTGCAGGGATAACTTATAATAATGGTTTCTCCAATACCTGCACTAGAATGCGCTACAAAAGGCAACGTTTCTAATGCTCAAGCTCTACATCAGAGATGGGTACAATAGGTTTCTTCGTTGAGTGCAGTTGGTGTAAATTTGAATATGGCCCAACTCTCCATACAGGAATGTCTGCAATATGCATAAAAGATACCACAGACTCCTGAAATATTACCCATTGAGAATTACACAAGCGTATTTTATACAGATGGATCTACACAGCCTGCGATAGGCATTAAGCAGAAAATTTCAATGGCTTGCGCTTTAGTGAAGGGAATTTTTACAGACAGTGAATTCCAACTGCTACACACTCATAATAAAACTTTATGTTACAGTACTCTACAACTTGCATAAGTACATGCCTTGTTATTTGCACTGCAGAAAGCTAATAGTGGCAGGCTCATCTTCTACTTGCAGGCTTACAATATCGACTTAGCACATTGGCACCTGAATGGCTTCAAGGATTCAAAATGGAAATCTATAAACAATCTTTGGGGAAAAGTCTCAGTCTTAAAAGATACGCTACCTTGAGCCCATGTTATACCTACCATGGTTCATAAGAGTGAAGGTGGTCATTCTGAAAGGAGCTGTGCAGCTGACTCAGCTACAAAGGCAGTGGTGCAAACTTTCAAATTAGCAGTGGTAACAAGGTCTCCAACGAATATGGATACAGATATACTGGTGGCGGTACCAGCCTCAGCTAAGGATGAAACATCTCTAGACAGTTTTCCCTGTTAATATTCATACATCCTGACTACAGATAATACTCTGTTGGCTACCATACCAGGAGAAGGAGATAGAATCCTACGTAACATGCAAATTTGACCAGATGTAATCAAAGCAGCTCATAGAGGATTAACATCTGCACAAACTGGCATGAGTGCTACTGTATCAGTACTACAACAGACATACTAGTGGCCGTATTTACCTAAGCAAACTAAAGACTATTGTGAGGCAATGTAATACTTGCCAGCAGATCACACATTCTACAGTTCAAAGACCAGCACAGACTCCTTTAACTATCGCCAACTGCATGTTTTGTGTGGCGTATTTAGATCATACCAATCCCATCTTATCAATTAACAAAATACATATTTATAGGTCCAATTGATTCATGCTTAATATTTCTATTGGTATGGCCGCAAAGAAATGTAGATGCTTGAGCAGTTGTAAAAGATTTGCGGTGCCTAGTAGCGATGGGGCTGTCCACACATTTCAGTCAGGCAATGGTCTTGCGTTCGCTTAAAAGTCTTATAGCAATGCTATGTCTGCTCTGGAAGTGTGCCTGCATTATTCTGAGCCATAACGCACAGAGAGCAATAGTGTCATAGAAAGGAAACGCTCAAACAAGCGCAGTGGTGCAAACTTTCAAATTAGCAGTGGTAACAAGGTCTCCAACGAATATGGATACAGATATACTGGTGGCGGTACCAGCCTCAGCTAAGGATGAAACATCTCTATACAGCTTTCACTGTTAATATTCATACATCCTGACTACAGATAATACTCTGTTGGCTACCACACCAGGAGAAGGAGATAGAATCCTACGTAACATGCAAATTTGACCAGATGTAATCAAAGCAGCTCATAGAGGATTAACATCTGCACAAACTGGCATGAGTGCTACTGTATCAGTACTACAACAGACATACTAGTGGCCGTATTTACCTAAGCAAACTAAAGACTATTGTGAGGCAATGTAATACTTGCCAGCAGATCACACATTCTACAGTTCAAAGACCAGCACAGACTCCTTTAACTATCGCCAACTGCATGTTTTGTGTGGCGTATTTAGATCATACCAATCCCATCTTATCAATTAACAAAATACATATTTATAGGTCCAATTGATTCATGCTTAATATTTCTATTGGTATGGCCGCAAAGAAATGTAGATGCTTGAGCAGTTGTAAAAGATTTGCGGTGCCTAGTAGCGATGGGGCTGTCCACACATTTCAGTCAGGCAATGGTCTTGCGTTCGCTTAAAAGTCTTATAGCAATGCTATGTCTGCTCTGGAAGTGTGCCTGCATTTTTCTGAGCCATAACGCAGAGAGAGCAATAGTGTCATAGAAAGGAAACGCTCAAACAAGCATAAACTGCTAGGGTATTAAGTTCAATATTTAGCTGGTTACATATAAACTATACGATGTCCAGAGGGCATTAAATAACCTGCTCAAAAAAGTACTGGATTTACGCACACCATATGAAATTTTATTTGGAGTACCAATGAATGTACCAGACCTAGATAATTCTGGAAAGGTGGCTGAAGAGCAAAATATTGACCTGGAGCACCATTTAACTGTCTTACAGAATTTCCAAAAGGTGTCAAGAGCTGGTCTTGACTTCTTTGCATGAAGATAAGGCCTTTTATCGCCAGAGTCTGTAGGGGATACCAGAATGGAACTAAAAGTCCAAGACTGCTTCAGTAAACAATTCAGCAAGAAGGAAAAACTGGATATCAGAAAAAACCTGTAGGCCGGTTCAGCAGAAAGAGGATACAGGAGAAGACTACCGGATACAACAGAGCAGGACGGCAAAGAGGAAACTGGAGACCGCAGAGGATTCACAGAAACCAGGAGTGAGCAGTGAAGAAACAATTGCGAGGCAACTGGTCTTCATAATAAACTCCTTTATATAGTAAAGAACAGGTAATGACAAGATAAAAAAGGTTCAGCCATCTTGAATTGGGATGAAAGAAATAATAAAAAAGAAAAAAATAGCCACACGTAATTGCTATTTACATATGCTAATGTGTTAAATATGCATTGTTCCTAAGTAATTTATACATGCATGCAGTGTATATAAGGAGCTCATATGCATGAGTATCTTAAAAATTCCTGTGCTATAGAGCACACAGGAAGCAATATGGCAGTTGGTGAGGATGCTACCATAATGGAAGAGCAGCAGGAAGCTGTGTGCACCATGTGCCTGCGGCCCAGGATTGCGTCCTCCCTGAAGCGAGGGAGCATCAGGTAAGTAAAGCCTCCTTACACTGCCTCCTCTTAGGAGCTCTGGGTTTACAAGGATATTTTAAGAAAAATTGTCTAATCAGCCATGGAGCATGGAACATCATTCCAAGAACAATCACAAGAATTATAACCATTCTTATACAGAGAGTCAAAAATGTCCTTAACTTCACACTAAGGTGGTCCTTTAATAACTATAGGAGGACACAGGTGATCCTTGCATGCAAAGGTAAGTTTTTAAACTGGACACATGATAGGAGGGATGAACCTCCCAAGAAGAGATAAGTCTGAAACGAACTGTGACAGGATTTATTAATTTGATATTTCAAATGGGCGATAATGTCTAGGAGAAAAGTTTGACCAGCAAATAGTACATGGTAGGTTAATAGATAATAACCAGACCTTGTCACCCACCTGGTATACAGGAGCTGGTTGTCTATGTCTGCAAGCTTGAACGCTTTGTTTGTCTTTGGTCTTTTGTGAATTAAGGACTAGTTTTTCCCTTTATTCCTTTTAAACCCTTTAAGGGTCTCAAACTGCAGGGACAGAATATTCGGTGTCATAGAATTAAAAAAAAAAGTTGTGGGTGATACCCAGTTAAAGCACAAAAAGGTGAGAAACCTGTTGAGGTATGGATAGCATTATTGTTTGCAAATTCTACTGCTGTTAAAACAGATTTCAATTAAATAACAACTTACAAACTCTTCAAGAGTTTTATGTAACCGTTTTGTTTGACCATTTGATTGAGGATGAAAGCCTGAGGTTAGGGCTCTTTGAATACTTTGTTTATTGCATAAGGAACTCCAAAATTTTGAGATATATTGAGGATCTCTGTCAGATATGATCTTTAAGGGTAGACCATGAAGTCGAAATAGATCTGGGTAAAAGACCTTTGCCATTTCTAAAGCTGTGGGCAATTTAAGGAGGGCAGAAAAATGAGCCATTTTAGTAAATATATTTATGGTGACCATAAATGTAAGACAAGCTTTAAAGACTGTTAAGTCTATGATAAAATCTGTAGAAATTATTTCCGAATGTTTGGGAGGAAGTTTTGGGGTTAATAATAAACCTGCTTTCTTCTGTGCTTCAGATTTGTTCTGGGCACGTTCTTCACAGGTCTAAACTAATGTGTCAACATCTTGATGAAGGGATGGCCACCAGAATTTCCTTTCAAATAGATCTTCTGTCACATGCTGTCCTCGATGGCCAGAAATGAATGTGTCATGACAAATTTGTAGAATCATTCTTTGTGACTGTTTTGTTGGAATAAAGAGTTTCCCTTGTTCTTTAATTTGATAATGTGAATGTAGGTTTTTGAGTGTTTGTAGTTTGTAATGTTTGCAACCCGTAAATATACTCTACTGATGAGGGAGGTATCCCGAAACACTGGTGTCTAGAGATACGATTTCGAAAGACGGCATTGGCTGAAAAATAATATGAACTTTGTGTGAAAAAATGAACTACAACTACCAAGACGCTATGGGGTAATGGCACTGTTACATGCAAGCAGTGAGTTCCTGCCCACTTTCACTGCTAAAAGGCTCTCGTAAGCCGCCCCTCAGCTGACGAGCTTTGGAATGCCTGAACGCTATGTGTGGGATTATACATGAGAAAATTGGCAGCATGTCCAGCAACCCGTAAATATTCTCTACTGATGAGGGACGAATCCCGAAACACTGGTATCTAGAGATACGATTTCGAAAGATGGCATTAGCCAAAAAATACTGAACTACAACTACCAAGACGCTATGGGGTAATGGCGCTCTTACATGCAAGCAGTGCGTTCCTACCCACTTTCAATGTATGTGGAATGGGGTTGAATTGCTGAAAGAAAAATGCCCAGCTGGCTTGATGACTATTCCGACACTCAGCTTGTTGAAGGAGTTGAAGATTTCTATGGTCAGTGTGGACCACTAACCTGTGTTGAGCTCCTAGCAAAACATTTCTCCATTCTAAAAAAAGCCCTATTAACAGCTAGAAGTTCATTCTCAAGCACAAAATAGTTATTTTCTGCTGGAGAGAATTTCTTTGAGAAGAAAGTCATAGGGTGTTTTCCTCTTTTGGGGCTGGGTTGAATCAAGATAGCACCCATGGCCTCATCTAGGGGATTTGGTAGTATTCTGTTGCTGTGAAATAGGGCTCTTAATGAACTTGGATTTTAGCCATTTAAGGGCAACAGCAGCTTTCTGTGACCTGTGAAAAGTTGTATTCTTCTTTAATAGGTTGGTAATGGGTAGAACAAGTTTAGAGAAATTCTTCATGCATTTTTGATAATAGGTTGCTAGCCCCAAATATTCTGTGTTTCTTTTAACAAGACAGAACTGACCAGTCAAGAATTGCTTGCACCTTCTGGGTCTCCATAGCAATACCATCAGATGATAGGACGTAACCTAAGTACTCTACAGAGTGCTTATGGAAGGAGCATTTCTCCATAATCTTTGTAATACTTGCTTCACATGGTTGATGTGTTCATCCGGATTATTGGAATAGGCTAGAATGTCATCAAGGTCAACAACAATGGTCTGTCAAATTAGATCTGAGAACCCTGCATTCATAAAGCGCTGGAATACTGTGGGAGCATTACATCGGCCAAATGGCATCACTTGCTATTCAAAATGTCCAAAGGGTGTTCAGGTAGCTGTTTTCTACTCATCTCCGGACTGGATCTGAATCAAGTGATAGACACCCTCAAGTCTAGTTTAGTAAAGAGTTTGGCTCCTTGGACGGCTTCTAAAATTAAAGGTAAAGGGTGCCGATCCTTTACTGCTACTTTATTTAGGCCTCTATACTCAAAATAGGGATGAAGTTTAGAAGTTCCTTTCTTGGGTATAAAAAACAAAGAGGCTCCAGGTGGTATTCTGTGAATTGAGTCTCAGAGGAAAGAGGAATTTTAGAGCAAAGTATGGGTGTTTTTAGGATAGAATGGTTCATACAGTGGTGAACATAGAACTCAGATCCTAACAAGAGTGTCTTGGCAGCTCAATGATATAGGGATTGTGTCTTGCCAACCAGTTTATTCCCAAAATGATTGGGTGGCAAGGAGAAGCAATTACATCAAAGATAATAATCTCGTAATAAGCAGCTATCTTCAGAGGACAGGTTGAGTTTCTTCAACCACCAACCCAGAAATGTCTAGAGTACCATCAATGGCCTCCACTGCCACTGGAAGCTTTTCCCTGAGAACAGGAATCTGATGCCAAGAGGCCCATTGAATGTGCATATATATATTCGAGGCCCCACAATCAATAAAAATCAGTACAGTAACTGGAGAAGGTTTAGGTTTAGATTTAGGGGATTTGTAAAGCGCATGGCTACCCTTGGGCATCCCAGCGCCGAGGTGAGACAGGACAAGCAGGTGTTAGCGCATGAGTTTAGGGAAAAAGCCATGTTTTGAGTCTTTTTTTGAAGGACGCTTCGTTTTCTATCAGTCGGAGTTCTGGATCCATGCTGTTCCACAGTTTAGGTACCAGGTGTGTGAATGACCGTCCACCCCACCTAGATCTCTTGATTCTGGTAGTATTCATCAGAAAGTTAGAGCCGGACCTAAGGTGGCGGCGGGGTGAATAATGTCAGACCAACTTTTGTATCAGAGTGGGACCTCTCCCATACATGGCTCTGTGAGCCAGGCTTATGGACTTACATTTGATCCTGGCTTCGACCGGGAGCCAATGAAGTTCCCTCAAGGAGGATCTTTCTGATTGATGTCTGGGTATGTTCAGAAGCAGTCGTGCAGCTGCATTCTGTACCACTTGCAGTATATTTGTGATGTATTTGGGAGAACCCAGATAAAGAGAGTTGCCGTAGTCAAGCCTCGATACCAAGGCCAAGGTGACGGTAGTGAAGGCCACCAAGGCCTTCACTACCGTCTTCCTGGACTTTTCTGGGAGCAGGGACATTATTTTTCTGATCAAACGAAGTATCCCAAAACAGGTACTTGACAGTTTTTTGGCCTGGACCTCCATTGTCAGGTTCTGGTCCAGCCACATTCCTAGATTTTTTATGGATGTTTTAGGAGGGGGCGGCCCCCATTTAGCTGGCCAGGGTATCTCCAAGCGGGGGCTGAAGTTGCTGCCCAGAATCATTAGCTCGGTTTTGTCCCCATTCAGCTTGAGGCTACAGTCAGCCATCCAGGATCCGATTTTTTCCAGGCAAGGGACTAGTTGTCTATGGTCCGAGTTAAGGGAATCTGAGATTGAGACCACTAGTTGTGTGTCATCGGCATATGACACGATGGAGAGGCCAAACTCCTGTGTTATGTGGGCCAGGGGGCTAAGGTATATGTTAAAGAGAGTCGGGCTTAGGGAGGATCCCTGAGGGACTCCCCATGGTGCTGAGAGGGAGTCTGACGTGACTCCGGCCTCCATGCATTGAAAGGATCTCCCACTCAGGAATGACGCCACCCATTGGTTAGCTGTTCCTCTAATTCCAACTTCCTCAAGCCTTTGGATCAGCACTGTGTGGTCTACCGTGTCGAACGCCGCGCTTAGATCCAGTAGTACAAGCGTTGCGGCTCTCCCTTGGTCTAAAATGTTTTTAAGTTTTTCAGTGACTACAAGCAGTGCTGACTCCATGCTGTGTTTTGGTCGGAATCCCATCTGGGTCTGGTGTATGATGCCGTTGTCTTCCAGGAAATGTGAGATCGTGCTGTTCGCTTGTTTCTCTGCGATCTTGCCCAGGATGGGCAACAGGGATATTGGGCGATAGTTAGCCAGAGCGGCAGGGTCAAGTTGTTTTTTTTCAGAAGGTGTTTGATAATGGCGTGCTTCCACTCTTTAGGTACCTTGCGATTTTCGAAGGAAAGAGTGATTAGATTGGAAAGTTGGCTTAGGATAGCTCTCCCGCCCTGGGCAAGAATATGTGGTGGAGCCGGGTCTAGAGGAGAGCCGGATTTGATATTCTGTAACAAGGAGCCCACCTGTACTTCACTCATTTTGGGGAAGGATAAGAGGACGGGGGAGGTGGGGAGTCCTGCTTGTTCTCCCTTCCCTGGGGATTTTGTGGTGCTGTTGGAGTCCTCTGTGGTAGCTAATTTCTTGGTGGAGTTAGGGTGGAGGGAGTTATAAATATTTTCCACCTTGCACCTTGAGAAGGCTGGATGATGAGTTCACCTTGCAGTAGCGCTAACCTGGAGGGTCTAAATGATGAAGGCAGAGGTTGTTTATCCTCACTCACGTCTATTTCCTACACAGGGGATGAGTTGTTTAGTTTCCCGACTACAGTATAGGTACAGGCCCAATGTCTGTCTCCTTGCCTTCTCTTTCTCCTTTAAAGGACCCTTTGTAACCCTAACCTGCATAGGTTATTCTTCCAATTCAATAACCCTCTGTGATGGTTTAAATGGTGCCCTAGAAGTGATCTTTGAGGATTGTTTTCTTTTTTCTTGCTGTCTTTCATGAAGACGACTGTCAATCTGGAGTACTAACCAAACAAGATCTTGAAGAGTTGAGGGTCTGGCTACATGTGCTAACTTGTTCTACAACTCCTCTCTCAGTCCTTTGCGGAGGAGTGTGAACAAGGTTGAATCTGTCCAATTGATTTGCCTGGCCAATCCTTTGAATTCCGCTATTTATGATTGTAGAGCCATAGAACCTTGGGAAAGTTCCAAAATTTATTTTTGAGCAGCAAACCTATGATCCTGATGGTCCAACATTTGACAAAATGCAGTCATGAGGGCAAGAAAGTTGTACAGAAGAGGGCTGGGCTCTAAAACCAGAGGCATCACCCATGTTAGGGCATTTCTGATGGTGTTGACGATAATAAAGCCCATGTTATCTTGGTCTGAATTATAGATATGGAGCTTACATTTAAGATGGACTGGAATGTGTTCAGCTTTTTAGAATTCCCATCAAACTTCATCTTCAGCAACCTGGCCAGAGGAGGACCCAGGAAATTGTGTTATAGTATGGCTAAGGACTGTTGAAGAGATGCATTCTTGGAGGACAAATTCTGGACTTGCAGTGTAAGGTTATTAAATGCTGCCAATAACTCTTTCACCTGAGATACTTCGTGAGCTTGGTCCATCTTGGTGTATGTTGGCGTCGCAACCTGTCAAGAGCTTGTCTTCTTAGTGATGCTGGTTATGGCTTCTTTGCGTGAAGATAAGCCCATTTATCTCCAGAGGCAGGAGGGGACGCAAGAATGGAACCAAAAGTCTGAGACTGCTCTATGAAATAATCCAGAAAAAACTGAATATCAGGAAAAAACCTTCAGGCTGATTCAGCAGAAACAGGATATAGAAGAAGCCTCCTGGATACTACAGAACGAACAATGCAAGAGCAAGCAAAGAAGAAACAATTGCTATGCAACTGGTCCTTGTGATGAACTCTTTTATAAAGTAAAGATCAGGAAATTACCTGGGAGAAAAAAAGTTCCGCCTTCTTGTATTATGATGAAATGAATAGTAAAAAAAGAAAAAATACCTTCACATAATTGCAATGTGCATGTGCTTCTGTGTTTAACATATTCTATGCCTAGTTTTACCTGCATGTGATGTATATCAGGAGCTCACATTCAGGAGTATCTTAAAATCTCCAGTGCGCAATAGCTATTGCGCACAGGAAACAACATGGCAGTGGGTGAGGATGCTGTTGCAAGTAGCAGGGAGCCGCTGCGCGCCATGTGTCCATGGCCTGGGAACGTGCCCCCCCATACAGAGAAGGAGCATCGAGAAGCCGCCACGGGCCATGGGCATGAGGCTCAGGTATGTAACTGGTCTTTACATAAGGTCAGAGACAAAGGGGCCGAATCCGATTCGGGCCGGAAAAAATACCGACTGACTCGGTACGGGATAATAGTCCGACCGACACGTACCGGCGTTGCCCGACCTGGGAAGTACGATGAAATGCATGGAAATCACGACCGACTCGCACGGAACGCAAGGCGAATGACCGACCCGGCCGGAAACAAGCTATCCGGCCGGGAAACCACGCGAATCGAACCGACCGACACGCATCAGGAAATAATCCGAACGAAACGTACCCGCGAACTCCGACCCGCGCAGTACGATGCAATGGGTGAAAATTCAGACCGATTCGTACGGAGCCCAAGCCGTACGACCGACACGCATACCAAACCCAGCCGAACAAACAATACTCCGCGACCGACGCGTACGCCGCATATGAAACTGAGCTGAAACACAGCGGGAACGACTCGGAGAGGCGCGCACGAGACAACTGCAACGTCCTACTCGGTCAGAAGAACGACTCCTACATGCACAATAATCACAAATGAAAAAATACAAAAAAAAGGGCCAAACAAGCAATGACAAAGCCAATAAATACAGGGGTGAAAAAATGGAACAAGGACACACCCCCAACTCCACCTACATAAAGCCCACAAATCCCTACCATGATCCTTTGTAAATCCCACTGACCTGCCAGCACAGAACACCATCACACAGCAAACACAGACACACACACAGCTCATCCAACACAAAAGCCACACACCATTAGCACCTCAACAAATAGCACCCTCACACACACACAGCAAAACCTACATACACACACCCTCACTTGCACACACACACATCAATCACCACCACCACCACCCATCACCATGCCCCTAAAGAAGAATCCAAAGTTCCTAGATAGTGAATTGAAAGTCATGGTAGACGAGATCCTGAGGGTAGAGCCACAGTTGTTTGGCACATTGGTCCAACAGACCCCCATGTCGCAGAAAACCAAGATGTGGGCAAGGATCGTCGACAGGGTGAACGCACAATCCCCATGTTTGCGCACAAAGGAAGACATCCAGAACAGGTGGTATGATGTGCGCAGGAGGGTCAGAGACCTACTCAAGAAGGATTACCTCCTGAGCCATCACACCGGCAGTGGCCCTCCTGCAAAACCAGTATACCTCAGGCCCTGGGAGGAGAAGGTGCGGGCCATCCTACCACCAGTGAGCGTATATGGACTAACAGACATCCCAGAGCCTGGTGAGTACACAACTAATATACACAATATTGTGTGCCAATACACACACATCACTGTCAAGGGGACAGTCAAACCATCCACCCCTAGCAAATCAACAGCAACCAGTCAGTCAGTTAGATAAACACAATACATGCCATCTCATAGTGGTATGTCACTGTGTCATGACATGTACAAACCTAACAACAAATAGAGCAAGGCAGTGGCACAAATATAACCAACAAACACTGCCTGATATTTTGCCACCACTAGAACACCACCTCACAGGGAAGCTCACTTAAAGGAAGGAATTCTGTGTATGCTGGTGAAGTTAGTGTAGCCAATAGCATGATGGGAGTTGTAGTCACAGATACTGCTCACCCTCACAATTGGCCCATCAACACCACTCTGAACCATGCTCACATCACAGGGAGTGGATAAGGACTGACAAGATGGCTGACACTGGCTACTGCTGTTGGGAGCACAAGGCCCTGCTGGGAACTGTGCATCAACAAACAGCACAACACCAAGCACGTTGCATGGTGGGATATCTGGCTTGCTGGGAAGGGGGACTCACAGCACTGAAAATAGTTACAAGCAGCTCACCTCACACCCCCCCTCAACACAAACTCCACATAACCCACCAGGGAGAATGCAATGCCTCACATACCAAATGAAGATCCCACAAAGAACCACCACCCTGGGTAATGCTGTGTGAAGCACAGGGACACACCTGGGACTTGTAGCCAAACAAACGCAAGGACAACACTGTCAGCCTTCCTGTCAGCACAGGCACACTATCCCACAGGGAAGCAGAGTCCAAAGGAAGGAAGTACGGGCATGCTGGGAAGGGGGTGTAGGCAATAGCATGATGGGAGTTGGAGTCACAGATACTGCTCACCCTCACAATTGGCCCATCAACACCACCCTGAACCATGCTCACATCGCAGGGAGTGGATAAGGACTGACAAGATGGCTGACACTGGCTACTGCTGTGGGGAGCACAAGGCCCTGCTGGGAACTGTGCACCAACAAACAGCACAACACTACTGCCTGACATCCTGAAAGCCAACTTGCACTCCCTGCAATGCAAGCACGTTGCATGGTGGGATATCTGGCTTGCTGGGAATGAGGACTCACAGCACTGACCATAGTTACAAGCAGCTCACCTCACACCCCCCCTCAACACAAACTCCACATAACCCACCTGGGAGAATGCAATGCCTCACATACCAAATGAAGATCCCACAAAGAACCACCACCCTGGGTAATGCTGTGTGAAGCACAGGGACACACCTGGGACTTGTAGCCAAACAAACGCAAGGACAACACTGTCAGCCTTCCTGTCAGCACAGGCAAACTACCCCACAGGGAAGCAGAGTCCAAAGGAAGGAAGTACGGGCATGCTGGGAAGGGGGTGTAGGCAATAGCATGATGGGAGTTGGAGTCACAGATACTGCTCACCCTCACAATTGGCCCATCAACACCACCCTGAACCATGCTCACATCACAGGGAGTGGATAAGGACTGACAAGATGGCTGACACTGGCTACTGCTGTGGGGAGCACAAGGCTCTGCTGGGAACCGTGCACCAACAAACAGCACAACACCACTGAATGACATCCTGAGAGTCAACCTGAACCCACTGCAAGGGTGGCATGCTTCATGGTGGGATAACTGGGCCAGGTGGAGAAGGATGGCCGGATGTCCACCAAATACAACCAATGCTGGCCATGCACACACCTCAACATTCATATTGAAATGCCCCAGGTATGCATGACAATGTGCTACACCAATATCAACCTCTTACTGTGACAACTTAGGACAATGCAGTGTACATGCCCGCATCCAGAGGTACAGTCACAACTGTCAGGTGTGTGAACCATTGATGTCTGTAGAAACATTACATACAATGTGTGTCTCTTCCAAATACAGATGACGATGATGGGGACACAGCAGCAGGCGAGGAGGAGTCCCTGTCCCAGGCTCCGGGGGACACAGAGCTCACTGGTGTGGAACAGCCTCTGCCCTCCTCGGATGGCGAAGACCTACCCGGCACCTCTGGTGTGAGTCATCATGCAGCACCAGCTGGACCAACATCTGCACCCCCTGCACCCACCCCTCCAACAACTGCTAACATACAGACCACCCCCGCCGACACGGACAGACCAAGGACCACCGCTGACAACAGCACAGGGCCCCAGGCCCACCGTGGAGCAATGGATGACAACACCACTAACAACCCCCAAGTGGGCCTTGGGTCACCTGTGCGTGCCACCGCAGGTCCTGCACGTGTCGCCAGGGGTGGTGGGAGGGGTGGTAGACATAGGTCGCTGCTTGCAGAGGGGTCTGGACTGCATGATGACCCACAACTGGCACGCATCGCTGATGCGTACCAGGATAGCACCGGAGAGGTCAGACAGATAGTGGGGATCCTCAAGGACATACAACAGCAGCAGGCTGCCCATCATGCCCGCTTGGACTCCCACATGGCCCGTGTGGAGACACACATGGCTCGTGTGGAGACACACATGTCGGGCATGGAGTCAAAGTGGGACACATTGCAAGAACTCACAGCGGTGCATAGGGACATATTGACATGCCTCCACCAGATTAGCACCAACATGGCCACACCTCCCTGTGTGCCCACAACATCTGGTGCTGCAACAACTGACACCGCCACAGGGAGGGAGGAGGACTCTGGCGGAGAGTCCCCTGCACCGCCGCAGCCTGCACGTGAGGGTCCACCCCCAAAGAAGAGGGGTCGTCCGAGGAAGGAAAACTGAGAGGTTGATGGCCACGTACATCCCCCAGGAAGCCAACACCTGTTCCGGAAATTCTCCTTTGTGTGCACACGTTTCACCCTGTCGAATGCAACACTACTTTCCCACATGACATGGGGAGTTCAAGTTGGACTAATGTATCATATGACTGTGGACTTCACTCAGGACATTTCTGCTACCAAGACTTCCAACTCATCTGGGAACTTTGGATCACAATCCCAATGTACAGCACCCACCATCCTGTGCACTATACACACACACATTTCTGTAAATAAAATCACTAGTACACCATACTTGCCACTGTTGTTATTCAAATGTGGATACTGTCATGGTGATGAGGTTCTGCTAAATTACACTGTGTATGCTAACTGCTACAGCAAGTACAACACCGTCGTGTGAGTCATGGTGACGTGACACATATGAGGGAGACACACCACTAGGGCTACATAACACAGACACCAGGGCCATCGGACTCATCGCCCACAGTGATGTTGCCAGGAAATACAGTGGAATGCACAGACACCACACCTATTCAGAGTCTGTGTCAACTAGCCCACAGGTGCAGTAAGCAAATGTCAGTCAGATGTGTGACCACAGACAACGCACATCCCAAAGTGAAGCACAGGTTTATTACACATTCGCAACATGTTGTTTCCACTACAAATGCAAGGTTTACCCACGTGGCAGTGGCCACACAGTCAACAAGTGCAGAAGATATGAAGTCCAGGGGTGTGTGGCACATCACTTGTAGGCCAACTACTGCTGCCACCCTGAAAGCTGAATCATGGTGTCGGGGGATCCAAGTTGACCAAAGTACTCAGTAAGCACCCTGTGATGGTCAGACATGACACACAGTTAAAATCACTGTAGAACAGGACAGTACTGCAATACTCATGCCCAATACATGTCACAAGACAACTACACAAAACCAAGTTAGCATATCAAAACTGTTGGGGAGTTCAGACTACCTGGAAGGACACATTGCTGCACGCATCCAGTCAAGTAGCACATGGCCACACTCAAACAGCACCAGAGCACCACCCACACATATCATGCAAACTCACGTCATTCACATTACATCTCCCTGGATACTCACATTCAGCTGAAGAAGTTGGTGATGAGCTGTGTGCGGACATCACCATCATCATCATCACTGGCATCATGGTCCAGGCCAGGATCCTCCACAGGTGGCGGACGTTGGTCATCGTCAACCAGGATGAGAGGCAACTCCTTCCGCACTGCCAGGTTGTGTAGCATGCAGCAGACGAAGACAATCTTGCACACCTTTGCTGGGGCATATGGGAGGGCCCCTCCTGTCTTGTCCAGGCAGCGGAAGCGGCTCTTCAGGAGACCAAAGGTCCGCTCTATCACTCTCCTGGTCCGACCATGTGCCTCATTGTAGCGCATCTCGGCTGGTGTCACAGGGTTCCTGAGGGGTGTCAGCAACCACGGCATGTTGGGGTATCCGGAGTCACCTACGGACAGACAAGTGCACATTAGCTGATTTGGAAAAGTGGGTGGAATACTACAGATCAGAACACACACAATGGTACAAAGTCAGTACACACCGACAAGCCAGGCACGCTGGTTCTGCATCTGTGCCATCATCCTCGGGATGCGACTACTCCTCATCATGTAGGCATCGTGTGCTGAACCAGGGAAACGGGCGCACACATGTGTGATGCTCATATCTGCTAAACATACCACCAGAGCATTGATCGAATGGTAATGTTTACGGTTCCGGTATGCCTGCTCATGTGCCTGTGGTGGTATCAAAGCCACATGTGTCCCATCAATGGAGCCAATGACATGTGGCATCCTCCCCAGGGCATAGAAGTCACTCTTGACGTCAGTGAGTTGTTGACGTGTTGGGAAATAGATGTACTGGTTCAGGCATTTCAACATTGCCTCCAAAACATCGCGTAGCACACGGCTGAACATAGTCTGTGACATCCCACCGGCAGTCGCAACAGTGTGTTGAAAGGTACCGGTGGCAAAGAAGTGTAGAGCTGCCATTACCTTCACCTTGGGGGTCAGTGCCGTAGGGTACGTCCGGCCAGGTTGCAAATGTGGTGCCAAGCGCACTGCCAAATCCTCAATCAGCTGCCTGGTGAAGCGGTACCGTCGGATGCTGTCACGTTCCACCATCGTTGCCAGGTCAGGGAATGGTCTATGGACAGCTGGAGCCCTGCAGTGCATAGGTTGAAGGAAGAAAGATTGTCAGTCACCCCACATATGTGCCATTCACCATACTCAATTTCACATGATACATCATTACGTGACACAAGTACTTGATGTGTGTGCCGTTCTGTCGGACATAACTCGCACCTACATGGCCATCATCTAACTTCTCAGTACAACATGTGTGCACTACAGGTACCAGGTTGTGCTATGGGAAACCATTAGGCTGTGTCACAGTACCCATTTACTGCTGTCACGTTCCACACACACACCACAGTGACATGTCTGGACAGATGCGCCACAGGCATCACAGATCATTGACAGGTAGATTCCCAGTGACCCTGTCTTGCCACATGGCCACTGGCAGTCGCAACAGTGTGTTGAAAGGTACCGGTGGCAAAGAAGTGTAGAGCTGCCATTACCTTCACCTTGGGGGTCAGCGCCGTAGGGTACGTCCGGCCAGGTTGCAAATGTGGTGCCAAGCACACTGCCAAATCCTAAATCAGCTGCCTGGTGAAGCGGTACCGTCGGATGCTGTCACGTTCCACCATCGTTGCCAGGTCAGGGAATGGTCTATGGACAGCTGGAGCCCTGCAGTGCATAGGTTGAAGGAAGAAAGATTGTCAGTCACCCCACATATGTGCCATTCACCACACTCAATTTCACATGATACATCATTACGTGACACAAGTACTTGATGTGTGTGCCGTTTTGTCGGACATAACTCGCACCTACATGGCCATCATCTAACTTCTCAGTACAACATGTGTGCACTACAGGTACCAGGTTGTGCTATGGGAAACCATTAGGCTGTGTCACAGTACCCATTTACTGCTGTCACGTTCCACACACACACCACAGTGACATGTCTGGACAGATGCGCCACAGGCATCACAGATCATTGACAGGTAGATTCCCAGTGACCCTGTCTTGCCACATGGCCACTGGCATGACATGGCGTATCATGTACTCGTCAGAAAAACAAACATGACTCCCACAGGTAGTGGCCCCTGTCGCATCCGCAGGACAGACATGGACGCCAGTGACGCACAACATCAAAGTCCATGCACAAACAACGTTGATGTGGAGACTGTCTCCCATCGTGCACATGGAATCAGTGACATCGGAAACACAACATGCACACAGACTGTGGAGGGACATCACTATTGTGGCAATGGGTCATCCTGTGACGTACATGCCTTCCCACATGGGACTCTGGGGGTATGTGACATGTCATACACATACACAACCTGGAAATGTGACCATGCCACATGCTCCAAAATGAACTGTTGCACATCACAGTGGTCATGTGCACAACATACCAAGGACCCTGTCCCCATGAACACATGCACAGCCTGGGTGTGGCTGCCCACAAGTGCCACCACAAAAACCACATGTTAACCCCCATACACAGAGAAGGAAATGCAGCCTTACATGCCTCAGGAAACAGTGTGGACTGGGTGTGGTGTTGTAGGTGTGCCCCTGGGTCTCTGGCAGGTATATGTGGCTGGCATACGTTCACCAGTGACAAGCATGGTGACATATGCGACTGACCTGTACAGGTATGCGTTGTACAGCAATGGACCGAACGGTGTGTCCGGCCGGCCCATTGCATCTGTTGTGAGCGGGTACGCGTTGAAGAGCAATGGACCGATCGGTGTGCCCGGCCGGCCCATTGCATCTGTTGTGTGTGGGTACGCGTTGTACCCGGAATACGCGTTATACAGCAATGGACCGATCGGTCTGCCCGGGCGGCCCATTGCATCTGTTGTGAGCGGGTACGCGTTGAAGAGGAATGGACCGATCGGTGTGCCCGGCCGGCCCATTGCATCTGTTGTGTGCGGGTATGCGTTGTACCCGGAATACGCATTGTACAGCAATGGACCGATCGGTGTGCCCGGCCGGCCCATTGCATCTGTTGTGTGCGGGTATGCGTTGTACCCGGAATACGCGTTGTACAGCGATGGACCAATCGGTGTGCCCGGCCGGCCCATTGCATCTGTTGTGTGCGGGTACGCGTTGTACCCGGAATACGCGTTGTACAGCGATGGACCGATCGGTGTGCCCGGCCGTCCCATAGCATCTGTTGTGTGCGGGTACGCGTTGTACCCGGAATACGCGTTGTACAGCAATGGACCGAACGGTGCGCACACATTGGCTGGGGCCTGGCATGGCAACGGACGCGTTTCAAGCTCCAACGAGTCTGATGCAGTGAATTCAGTTGGCCAGCCACAACAATGTTGCAAAATCATGGGTGTCATGAAGTTGAAGATTTGAAGGATGCTGTGGGCATGTATTAGTGCTGCTATTCCATGGATTGGTCAGATTCAGAAGATGCAAACGACTTGGACCTATCACTTTGGACACATGGGACAGTATCTGCCTCAGCAGCACACATATAATGCTGTTGTGTGCGGGTACGCGTTGTACCCGGAATACGCGTTGTACAGCAATGGACCGATCGGTGTGCCCGGCCGGCCCATTGCATCTGTTGTGTGCGGGTACGCGTTGTACCCGGAATACGCGTTGTACAGCAATGGACCGATCGGTGTGCCCGGCCGGCCCATTGCATCTGTTGTGAGTGGGTACGCGTTGAAGAGCAATGGACCGATCAGTGTGCCCGGCCGGCCCATTGCATCTGTTGTGTGCGGGTACGCGTTGTACCCGGAATACGCATTGTACAGCAATGGACCGATCGGTGTGCCCGGCCGGCCCATTGCATCTGTTGTGAGCTGGTACGCGTTGAAGAGCAATGGACCGATCGGTGTGCCCGGCCGGCCCATTGCATCTGTTGTGTGCGGGTACGCGTTGTACCCGGAATACGCGTTGTACAGCAATGGACCGATCGGTGTGCCCGGCTGGCCCATTGCATCTGTTGTGTGCGGGTACGCGTTGTACCCGGAATACGCGTTGTACAGCAATGGACCGAACGGTGCGCACACATTGGCTGGGGCCTGGCATGGCAACGGACGCGTTTTCGAAGCTCCAACGAGTCTGATGCAGTGAATTCAGTTGGCCAGCCACAACAATTTTGCAAAATCATGGGTGTCATGAAGTTGAAGATTTGAAGGATGCTGTGGGCGTGTATTAGTGCTGCTATTCCATGGATTGGTCAGATTCAGAAGATGCAAACGACTTGGACCTATCACTTTGGACACATGGGACAGTATCTGCCTCAGCAGCACACATATAATGCTGGCTGTTCCCCTGAGAGCTCCCTTGCCTGCACTACATGCTCCAGGACGACATCTGCCACCAACACTGCTGCTGTTTATGCATCCTCTGGCTCCTGCAATGGCACGTACTGTGGAGAGAGCCCCAGCCTTCAGCCTTGAGGAGAACCAGGCCCTGCTGGACAGCCTCCTTCCACAGTACAGCAAGCTGTATGGGAAACCAGGGGAGCAGGTGAGTGTGCTGTCCACTGCCTCACTAATTGTGCATGTTGTCTGACTAGCAGGACTTTCAGTGTGCACACCACTGGCTAGCATGCCAACTGAGTAGTTGTCACACCCCAAAGTGTGTAGTTACATGCACTGAACTGGTACAGTGCAGTAATAGTGCATTCCAACTAGGTTTACTTCCCATGCAATGATACCATGTAGTGACTGCTGGCAAACTGTTCATAGCCATTGTTGCACTGCCTGTGTACATCATATGCCCCTGTGATTGAGACATGTATATACAACTGTGTGATGCACGTATATGTTGCATGTGTAGTAATGGCCTTTTCACTTTGTCATCCTCACAGGTTGATGCCCACCAGAAGCAGGATATCTGGCTGACCATCGCCCAGAAAGTAAGATCCGTGGGGGTCTACAGGCTCAGGATTCGCAACTGCCAGAAGAGGTGGCAGGACCTTTGTGGCTGGACCCGGAGGATCGCAAGGGTCCAGCTGAAGCTGTCGCCTCCTCGCAGGAGGGGCGGACACCGGACCCTGACCCCCCACATGCTCCGGATCCTGGCGGTGGTCTTCCCTGACCTGGATGGGCAGCTGAAGGACAGACAGCAGCAAGGAGGGGGTGAGTCCATGACTGCACTGTGCACTTTGTCTGACATGCTATGTGCCCTCCTCTGGCCTGGTTAAACTTCCACAGTACATCAGTCATGTGGTCCAGGACCCATGTCCCTCATTTGTGACATGCCCACTTCTCCTCTGATATGCATATGTGTGGCCCTTATAGTCAGGAAATTGTGTCATTTGGGGACTGTGTCATTGCATTTAGCTTTGCTCAAGGTGGGGGACAGCATTTGTTCCCATGACTATGTTGTGCGATTCATGGGTGGGTCAATTGCTTACACAATGCCTAAGTTCTGACATGTAATCTGGTTGTAACTTTGATATGTGGTCCGCTTGCTTCTCTGACTCACCACATGTCCCTGGGGAATTTGGCACACACCCATGCTGCTGGTGGGAACAATGTTTGGGCCTCAGGAGTATGTGTATCCAGTGTGTCACACATGCTTAGCCACCTGCCTACTGTCCAGGACTCATCCCTCTTACAGGTGGAGGTGGACAGTCATGCCTACTCCAGGGCATACAATACACTCTGTACTCCCACTCCCGTGTATCATCTGGCATGTTGTGATCAGTGAAATGTACCCTCAGGTGTCTGCCTCTGTCTCATTGTGCTGTGTCTTCGTTGTCAGGACTACTGGTATGTTTATCGGTTAGGGCTCAGCATGCCATCTGAGATGTGACCATGATAGACGATACTTCTGTGACTTATAGGTGTCTGATCACTTGACTGTGCACACAGGTGTTTGCGACTGTGACTTTCAGGCAGCTGTATTTTCATTCACAGCACACTGTGAGGTGCTCATGTTCAGAGAGTTGTGTTTCATATCCCCCATATGTCCAGTTGGTATGACGTGCACAAATAGTAGTACAGATGATGTGGTATTTGGGGGATGGACATGTGCACTTGTCAGTCACATACCTTGCATTCCCCATGCCCTCGGATTGTGACACAGTGCAGACTGTTGTTGGCTGGCTGCCATGTACCTTGTGACTTGAGACAGTAATGTATGACTTTGCACGCATTCCTGTGTCATGGCATTAAACTTCCTGAGACTGATCCTGCAGGGGAGTGACATGTGCAACATGCACACCATTGTGGCATTGACTATCCGGACATGGGTGCATCATGGTGTCTGGTGCTGGTATGCATCACATGCATTTCTATTTAGACTCTGGCCATCCCTTTATCCGGACACCTGCACTGACTCAGTGGCAAGAGATGTGATGTGTGCATGTTCACATACTTCACCGTGTTCCCTGCAATGTCCAACAACTGTGTAGGTGGTGCATGTGTCCACACTGGGGTCTTACCATCAGACAGGCACCAGACAGATGGGTGCAAGGGCAGGAGGGGTGTGAGTCCCATGGTTGACCATCAGACTGACAATTGGCTTCCCCGAATCTGTGTGAGGACTTTAGGCAATGTTCAACTAAGGATGCCAGGGCTTGCTCTGTAATGTGCTGTACTTACTGTGGTGTGTGCGGTCAGTGCAGGTGACTGATGTTTGTCTGTTTCCCTAATTGTTTGCAGATACATCCACGGCCACAGGAGGGGCCAGCTCCACGGACCAGGAGGAGCAGCGGAGCCAGACTGGGTCAGCATCGGACGAGTGGTCAGAGGGACCCAGTGGCAGTCAGCAGCCACCAAAGGCCAGCTAGTCTGTCTGGCCCTGCCACCACCACCACCACCACCGCCCTCCCATTGGCTCCCATTCCTGAGGTCCGTGGAGGCTCCCGTACTCGGGAGCGTGTCTCCTTCGTGCCAGGCACCCCACCCACTGCCCCTGTGTCCCCTGCTGCCCCGAGTGAGGAGTCTGTGTACCTCCTTCGGCAGCTTCATGTAGGGCAGACAGCAATGCTGAGTGTCCTCCATGCACACACCACTCTGTTGACACAGCTGGTGTCGTTCATGGAGGGCATCTCGACGGGTATGTCTGCCCTACAGAGGAGCAATAAGTCCATGGACTCCTCCCTGATGGCAGCAGTGTCCCTCCTCCAACAGTCCCTCACCCCTCCCACCTCTGCCCCATCCACACTTCCTGCCCCCCTACCTGTCCAAAGCACATGCACACCTGCACAGTCACCCAAACACACAGACACGAGCAACACAGACACACCCAAGAGAAAGGCAAGACGTGCACACAAGCATCCTCAGGGGACTGATACCACAGACACAGGGGATGGGGAACACACACACACACAGGCATCCACATTCACTCCGCAGTCCTCCAAATCCTCTCCCTCCAAGACCCCTTCCCTTGCCTCGCCTGCTACCCCACCTACACAGCAGATCTTCCTGTGTGACCTCAGCCTCTTCCCCTCCAATCCTGCTGATCCAGCATACCGGGGGAAGAGGAAGTCCACCCACACAGAGGGGAGTGCCCCTCGCCCCCGGACACCCTCCCCCAGGCGCAGGCAGACACAGGACCCCATTAGGAAGTCCCCCCGGACCAGGAAGAGCAAGACCCCACCACCACCACCACGCAGCTCCACCGCCCAGTCTCTCTCCTCCATCCACCAGTCCACCACTGCACAGGTTCCCCCGCCACACCCTGCCCCAGGTTCCCCCACACACCGATACCGCATCCCCAGACTGCTTAGGCCCTCCCCCCCTGCCACTTGCTCTTCCACCCCCAACCCAGATGCTCTGCCTGTTAGTGGCACTGTTGTGGAAACCGGGTCCCCCCCCCTCTGTCCTGCCCACCTCATCTGCCCACCCTTCCACTCCCTTGGAGTCATGCACTGCAGTGGAGTCCACAACCACCACGTCTGACTCGGGCACTGCAGTGGGTACCCAGTCCACTACATCAGTCCAGCCCACTGCAGTGGTTGCAGCACCCACACCAACTGACTTGTGTACCACAGTGGTGCCGGCCCCCTCCTGAGTCAGACACCTCCACTGCAGTTGCCGGTGACACTCCTGCACCCACCACCCCTTGACTGCCTCACTCTGCCATCCCCTGATCCTGTCCCTGCGGTGCCTGGCCTGCCCCTTGTATGCCCCTCCAAGGGGGATGTCCCCTAACCGTACCAGTGCAGGCAAGCAATGTGTGACCAGTTGTCACTTCTCACCCCGTTGGGACTGTGATTTTGGACTGGCCATTGGCCTTAGTTTCTTTTGGACTTCCGTGTTTACCCTGACATTTGCTGAATAAAGCCTCTTTTTGTTTACTTGTGGGTTTTCTTTTGATGTACATGATGTGGATGAGTAGCATCCTGCATTTGCAGTTGTAATAGTGTTCACATCAGGAAAATGAAGTGTTGCAGTGATGGACTCCATGTGCTCCATGGGATATGTGTCCTGTTGTAGTCTGGATCTATGACATCCTTTGCTACAGTCTGAGGGTGTAATGTTCTGCATTTGACACAGGGATGTCCATTTTGCATTTGTAAATGAACATCTTTGTCTTACACTGATGCACATCTGGTGGGCTTACCACTGTTCAATGTTCCGATTTCCCTGACTGTGTGCCCAGCTCCACTGGACATGCAGTTTTGCACATCAATGTCGAAGGACTCATCTGTGTATACAGTGCAACTTGCTTGACACGTGTTTTTTGTGTGTGCAGATGACTGACGTGACACTCCCGTACCCAGGCTGATGTGAGCAGAGCTTTCTGTGTGTTGTGGTTGTTGACTCACTGACGGAGTGTTCTGCTGACATGTTTGGGTCGTGCACAGACAAGGTTTGGCACAGCGGACGTTCCACAGGAGTGGAGTGCCCTCATGGCAGTGTGTAATCCCGTGACATTGCGTGGGCCTGTGTTGTGTGTTATGTAAGCATGTCTGTGCGTGTTCCCTTCCCTTTTCCTACACAGGCTGTGTCCCTAGGGATGTTCCTGTTTGTGATGCTTGCTGAGTTGCTCTGTGTTCATCCAGCATCTTTGACCTGGTTTCTCCGTGATGTGGGTGCATGGCAAACTAATGTTCATGAGGTTGTCATACCAGGTTGTCTTTGTTGTCAGGGCTGGGGATGTGGGCAAACGCAGATGGGACACATTCAGGATTCCCCTTGGCACTTGTTGTTTACACGAGTCATGTGATTTACAGTTTGTGTTAGCTTTCAGTGATTGTGACACGTTGTGTGTGTGACTGCTGCCACTCCTCAGGGTCAGAGCTGCAATGTTGGAAGTTGTGTACGTGTGTTCTTCGTGTGTCACCTTGGCTTCTTCGTTGGTGTGTGACTATGGCCAGGATCCCATTGATTGTGGTGGATTTCACATCATGCCCATGTACGGCATACTGTGCTGTGTGTCAGACATTGACGAGTCTTGTTGACTGGCCATGTGTGATGGCTTTCTGCACCTTAGTTCCCACCACCACCCCTGGTATTGTCATGGGTGCATGTCCAATGTCACCAGTCCATGTGAGCTTCACTGCTGCACATTGGTGGAGATCAGGGTGTGTGGTGTTGAGTGTGTGCAAAAGTGAGTTGTTGCATGGCTAGACCCCTACCTCCATATTGGCCTTGGCTGGCAGGCCGTGCTGATTGATTGGAGCTTGTGTAGGTGTGATGGTAGTTAGTTGCTCAGGACACATGGCTGTGGTTCACAGTGTGAACGACATCTACCTTTGTCATCACAGTGGGATTATCATGCAGGCTAGTGTCAGCACAATGTGGGGTCCCTGGGGGTAGTGCTGTGGTGGGTCTGTCTCTTGCTGTGTTAGTTGCTGTTCCTACAAGCTTGTGTGACATGTGTAATTTGGGCTCCCTCTCATCTTACAATGCCTGATTGCCCACATAGGGGTATCCGATCCATGAGTAACTTTTGTATGGCACTGTATACACATCTGTGTGGTTGGAATTCAGGCCTCCTCATGTGTTGTGTGGTTGCCTGGGGACACTGGCACACACCCCCATCACCTGTTGTGTTTGATATGCAGTGTGAGTCTGCCTGTTTGTGTTTGTGCATTTGCACCACTGCATTGGCATATCTTGAGTGTGCCATTGGCTGTATGTTGTTTGGTGGCTTTCCCGTGGTGTCCCTGGGACTCCTAGGTCATCAGTCAGCACAATAATCATGGTTTGTATGTCCCATTGCTGCCATGGTATGGTATTTGTTCACCTGACATCTACAGTCTCCACAGGATATCTACATTTGTGTGTCCATTGGTGCAGATATGTGGGTCAGCATTATGATGGTCACTTCTGTCATTGTGTTATTTGTGAATGTTGACAATGTGTGCCCCCATGGGTGGTGTTTGTATGCACATGGCCAAAACGATGTTTCAGTGACACTGCACTGTTTCCCTCGACCAATCTATGTTGCTATGGGACACAAGCACTACTATGCCACTGATGTGTTTGTTGTTGTGTGACCAGAATTCATCCATGCAGTTTGGCTTTGGCAGCTTTTACCATGACTACACTTCCCTTTTGGTCACTGTGGTGATGGGGCTTTAGGCCCCATTGCCACACTGTTCAAAATGTGCATCAGCTATGGACACCACACTTCCCTTTTGGTCACTGTGGTGATGGGGCTTTAGGCCCCATTGCCACACTGTTCAAAATGTGCATCAGCTATGGACACCACACTTCCCTTTTGGTCACTGTGGTGATGGGACTTTAGGCCCCATTGCCACACTGTTCAAAATGTGCATCAGTTATGGATAGCACACTTCCCTTTTGGTCACTGTGGTGATGGGGTGTTCGAGCCCATTGCCACAGTGGCCATGGTCGTCTTGCATTGTGGAGGCCACACACATTTCTGTGTGACACATGTGCTAGGGGGTCACATTGTATGTTCAATGTCATGTTCAGTGTTGTAGGCATTTGACACAGACTACACACACTTGTCATGGTGTGGGGGGGATGTAATCTTCTGTCATTCCTTATGTGGGAGTATGCTAGTTGTGTCATGCATTACCCGTCCTATGAGTAGGAGTGGTGTTAGTGACAGGCATCCAGCCCCCCCTGAGTAGTGATGGTGGTAGTGGTAGGCATCCAGGCCCACATGAGTAGGGGTAGTGGTAGTGGTAGGCATCCATCCCCCTATGAGTGTGGATGGTAGTAGTGGTAGGCATCCAGCCCCCTATGAGTGGGGATGGTAGTAGTGACAGGCATCCAGGCCCCCCTGAGTAGGGGGGGTGGTAGTGGTGGGCATCCATCCCCCCATGAGTGTGGATGGTAGTAGTGGTAGGCATCCAGCCCCCCCTGAGTAGTGATGGTGGTAGTGGTAGGCATCCATACCCCTAAGGGTGGGGATGGTAGTAGTGACAGGCATCCAGGCCCCCCTGAGTAGGGGGGGGGGTGGTAGTGGTGGGCATCCATCCCCCCATGAGTGTGGATGGTAGTAGTGGTAGGCATCCAGACCCCCTGAGTAGTGATGGTGGTAGTGGTAGGCATCCATACCCCTAAGGGTGGGGATGGTAGTAGTGACAGGCATCCAGGCCCCCCTGAGTAGGGGTGGTGGTAGTGGTAGGCATCCATCCCCCCATGAGTGGGGATGGTAGTAGTGGTAGGCATCCATCCCCCTATGAGTGGGGATGGTAGTAGTGACAGGCATCCAGGCCCCCTGAGTAGGGGTGGTGGTAGTGGTAGGCATCCATCCCCCATGAGTGTGGATGGTAGTAGTGGTAGGCAACCAGCCCCCTATGAGTGGGGATGGTAGTAGTGACAGGCATCCAGGCCCCCCTGAGTAGGGGGGGTGGTAGTGGTGGGCATCCATCACCCCATGAGTGTGGATGGTAGTAGTGGTAGGCATCCAGCTCCCCCCGAGTAGTGATGGTGGTAGTGGTAGGCATCCATACCCCTAAGGGTGGGGATGGTAGTAGTGGCAGGCATCCAGGCCCCCTGAGTAGGGGTGGTGGTAGTGGTAGGCATCCAGGCCCCCTGAGTAGGGGTGGTGGTAGTGGTAGGCATCCATCCCCCATGAGTGGGGATGGTGGTAGTGGTAGGCATCCATTCCCCTAAGGGTGGGGATGGTAGTAGTGGCAGGCATCCAGGCCCCCTGAGTAGGGGTGGTGGTAGTGGTAGGCATCCAGGCCCCCTGAGTAGGGGTGGTGGTAGTGGTAGGCATCCATCCCCCCATGAGTGGGGATGGTAGTAGTGGTAGGCATCCATCCCCCTATGAGTGGGGATGGTAGTAGTGACAGGCATCCAGGCCCCCCTGAGTAGGGGTGGTGGTAGTGGTAGGCATCCATCCCCCCATGAGTGGGGATGGTAGTAGTGACAGGCATCCAGGCCCCCCTGAGTAGGGGTGGTGGTAGTGGTAGGCATCCAGGCCCACATGAGTAGGGGTGGTGGTAGTGGTAGGCATCCATCCCACCATGAGTGGGGATGGTAGTAGTGACAGGCATCCAGGCCCCCCTGAGTAGGGGGGGTGGTAGTGGTGGGCATCCATCCCCCCATCAGTGGGGATGGTAGTAGCGGTAGGCATCCAGCCCCCCCTGAGTAGTGATGGTGGTAGTGGTAGGCATCCATACCCCTAAGGGTGGGGATGGTAGTAGTGACAGGCATCAAGGCCCCCCTGAGTAGGGGGGGTGGTAGTGGTGGGCATCCATCCCCCCATGAGTGTGGATGGTAGTAGTGGTAGGCATCCAACCCCCCCTGAGTAGTGATGGTGGTAGTGATAGGCATCCATACCCCTAAGGGTGGGGATGGTAGTAGTGGCAGGCATCCAGGCCCCCTGAGTAGGGGTGGTGGTAGTGGTAGGCATCCAGGCCCCCATGAGTGGGGATGGTAGTAGTGGTAGGCATCCATCCCCCTATGAGTGGGGATGGTAGTAGTGACAGGCATCCAGGCCCCCTGAGTAGGGGTGGTGGTAGTGGTAGGCATCCATCCCCCATGAGTGGGCATGGTAGTAGTGGTAGGCATCCAGCCCCCTATGAGTGGGGATGGTAGTAGTGACAGGCATCCAGGCCCCCTGAGTAGGGGTGGTGGTAGTGGTAGGCATCCATCCCCCCATGAGTGGGGATGGTAGTAGTGGTAGGCATCCATCCCCCTATGAGTGGGGATGGTAGTAGTGACAGGCATCCAGGCCCCCTGAGTAGGGCTGGTGGTAGTGGTAGGCATCCATCCCCCTATGAGTGGGGATGGTAGTAGTGACAGGCATCCAGGCCCCCCTGAGTAGGGGTGGTGGTAGTGGTAGGCATCCATCCCCCCATGAGTGGGGATGGTAGTAGTGACAGGCATCCAGGCCCCCCTGAGTAGGGGTGGTGGTAGGGTGGTGTTGGTGGTAGGCATCCATCCCCTATTGGGTGTGTATGGCATTGGTGTTGGCCATCCCACCCCTATGGTTCTGCTGTTGCTAGTGTACTTTATTTGTGCATCCCTATGTGTGTGTGACATATTTTGGGTACGTGTAGTTTGTTTGTATTGTTGGTGTTTGACTTACCGTCTGCGCCGTACGCATCCGTGCCGGTCCCGGTAATAGATGTACAGTATAGGTAGGACCTGCGCAATGGGATTCATGCTTGGATCGTCTCGTTCAGGTTTCTCGTGTCTTCGAGTCGTACTCGTAGCAGGCTTGTTCGTCTCGTAGCCGTGGATCGTCTTGTGGCGCGAAACGGAGCTTATGTACGGCTCGCCCGGATGCTCAAACGTCCCGGACGTAGCGACGGGTTCGGCGCGTACGGATTGCGCATCGTACTAGTCCGGCTGGAAGGTGCTGTGTATTTTCTTCCGTGCGGCTCGATTCGGCGTTCACGGATCCGGCTCGGGCGGGGAACAGGAGCTGGATTGGGTGAGTACGGCTCGCTCGGAAAATGAGTTGTTATACGCATCGTACTTGTTCGTACGGACGAGTGTACGAATCGGTCGGGAAACACGCATTCGGCTGGTATTTTTTCCGGACAAATACTGTTAGGTGCCCTACCGGCCGAGATCGGAATTGACCCCTCTGGGTCTAATTTGAAGCCTTCCGGTTCAGTCATCAGTGAAGAATTTTCTTTTAAGCTGTTCAAGGGTGGATTCCCAAAGTGGGTGATGTAGTTCAAGAAAAGATCCTTAGTTCTTGGAGTACAAGGCATGTGAACTGTAATTTTGCCTCCATTGTCTGGCTTGAAAGAAAACAGGATGACGTCCATTGATCACATCAATAAGCACTATGTGGCCTATTCTGTTCAGCAGACCTTCTCAGACACCAAGATGCCTTCTGAGTAGAGCCTACCAACCTCTTCCTTCCTAATATAAAGGAGGTACACCTCAATGAAAGCAGTGAGACTCATAGCTTCAGCCTCAATCTGGGAATTAATAAACTTAATAGGTCTCCAGCTTTACACCAATCGATAGGTTCCATAGATCATGGAGTAATTTAGTGTTGCAATTTCTAAAGGTTCAACACTTTTGATTAATACTTTGGTTTACTATGGGCCTTCTAATGTGCCCACATTAATTGAAATTATGTTGCTGCAAGAAAGAACATTGCATGAAAATGACTCTGACTTTCATGCAAATGATTTGCCTGCACACCCCACAGTCACTTGATGCCAAAGATTGCTTTGTGCTTATCACTGGTACCTTGACACGTATCTACTACCACTGTGGTCCTACTTCTAGATCACTACAGGAGTATTCTTCTTACTACTGTGGCTCATTATGTTCATTGCTGTTTTAATGTTGTTGAATGAACATTACATTGCTGATAGAACTGTGCCATCAGCTGTGGTTGGAGACCTGTGACCGCATTCTTCATCTCACTGAGCCAGATGCTAACTTTAGGCTGTTAATATTACTGCACATCCTGTTCCTGATGGCATGGTTTAGGAAAAGGTTCATTATTAGATAATGAGACCCACTGAAGTTGTTCAAAAACCCATGTGTCAAAGATGGCACTTGAAGATATAATAACACCTGGTTCCTTTTCTGATGAATGGTACATTAAGACTGTTACCCGCATGACTGATGAACTTCAGGCTAACACAAACCCCAATGTTGAGGAACCTTATTTGAATATAAACAATCACAAAGAAAGACTTTGTTTCTACCACTATGCACACCATTTTATACACAGAACTGGTTATCACAGAGAAATATATGTAACAATACACTGTAGGAACATTGCCAAACAGCACCTTTGAACAGTCACCTGAATTTCTCAAAGAAATGTACTTACTTTAATGGTGCCAAGAGGGGAGATCATTCAGCCTACTATTATTTACAAAAACCTAAGAAATTTAAAAAGAACCTGCTAACGAGTAGTGAAATGATTCACTCTTGTGAATTTATTGAAAACCTTGCTATACAAGGCTATGGGTATTGGAAAGAAAATATTGATGAGAAAAGTATTTGGGGAACACAATTCTGGAAAATTCAGGTTAATGAAGCCTTATTGAGAGTGTGTATAATACCTTTAGAATTGTTGTTCCTGAACAAAACAATCCTTTAGAAAATTTGTCTGGGATTTGGGTCCATAGAGGATTTTAAAACACCTTCAATTCCAACAGTGGACTCAGCACAATTTCCAAATTGGTGAAAGAAAGAAAACATTTCTGATGCTGACTCAAATGATATGGTCCAGAATGGAACTTATAATTCAACAATGTTACACCACGAAGGCATAGCCTTATGGCCCAATGACACCGATGTGGGCATACACAGGTTTCTTCCCAAAACTCCTAGCCCTTGAGCTACTGCCTGGACCCCAGCTGTAACAAATTTACACCTGCAACTGTTACCACAGATAATGTAGGTAAGCTGTACCAGCAATGGTTAGCACATTTAAGCTTCACAGATGTTCTTCTGGTTCCCAACCCAATGAAAAGCAAATTACTTGTGTTCTTACTACGCAATATATAATGAAGTACAAAGATATTCAGCAAAAGAGGTTGCAGAAAGAATCAGAGAAATTGACAGGGAAACCCTGCAAGCAAAATTTAAAATAATTGAGAATAGCCTGCATACTCTATCTAAAAGAGTGTATTCCTTAAATAATATAATGACTTCTGCTCTTAATGTTTTAAAGGAAGATTTAACTTTTCTCCAACATGGGCGGACTCAGTTACGAGCAATCACTCAATTAAATTGGGCATGTCAAACCCTTAAAACTGTGAAAGTGCCTTGGAAATTCCTGAACAACAGTTAAATTCTCAATATTTATAATTTGATTTCTACTCAAAAAACAATGTCTAAGTGGAAGCCATATATATATTATTAAATAAAGAGCAGATAGAAGAAGCTCCTTTTTTAGTAGCGGAAAATATGCCTATAACATGGCTTCTTCATGAAGTAATTTCCCTTCTTATTACAACCTTCCACTTTTATGAATGTCAAAAGTACACGTGTTTGAGTTGATATGAAAAAAAATCAGTCCTTCCACCACAACACGAGGGCATTGCCTTTTGTTTTTTAATTCTGTTTATTAAACAGTTGCTTAATACACCATTACAGACAATACAGATACAGGGTATAGTCTGGCGGTAGTGAGCAGAAGAAGCAGTACAGTCTCAAGCAAAGAAAAGCACGCAATATCCAACCCCTGTAGCATGGGGTTTAGACACCCTCTATTTCAACACCCCCCGGCCCTGCACCATTAAGTTCTGTATTTCACCCATGGTATCCAGATCGTTTCCCATTTTTTGGGACACCCTTTGCTCTGGTAAACTACTTTCTCCACCCGCTGACACCAATCTAAATCTTTTGTCCAGTCCCGGCGCTTTGACGAATCGGCAGCCCCCCATGTCCTTGCAATGTTCCTTTTTGCCACTCCCGAGGCTAGCATGAGATAAGCCTTGGTGTGTTTAAGCCAAGTTATGTCCCCTGTCACTCCCAATAGGTGCCACCATGCTTCCACTTGGACCGGAAGACCCACTACTGTAGTAATTACCCGGGCCACTCCAGCTCAGTAACGAATTTTGGGGCAGGCCCAGAGAATGTGGAAAAAGTGCCCACCTCCCCACAGACCCTAGCGTATTGGCCAGAGTCCCATCAGCCCAATCGATGTTGGAGTGTCTGCGGGGCATACAACCTATCTAGGATCCGGAGTTGGATCAGTCTGAACCGTGCTCGTATAGCAGTTTCCCTAGGGCTCTGTATGGCCTCAACCCAGCCGCCATCCTCTAGTAGTCCCTCGTCTGTCTCCCATTCCTCCCTCAAGGGGCCCAAAGGATCCGGAAAGTTATTCATTAGCTTTCGATATGTGAGAGAAATAGCCTTGTCTACCAGCGGGTCGAGTAGCAACCTGTCCTTTAATGGGGAACAGTCAGGTAACAGTTCTCCCTCCGATACATGGCACCATAGGGCATGCCTCAACTGCAGATAATGGAACTGTTCTCTGTCATCCATCTGGTATTCTGTAGGCACGTCTTCAAATTTAATCATGGCCGTTCCTCCAAACATCCCAGAGGCGGTCTATCCCGATAAGACCCCACTTGCGAAAGCCATGCAGACGCCTGCTTCGCCCAGCAGATCGCAGTCCTAGAGCGGGGTTTGCTCTGTAAGTTTGGTCTCCCACCCCAGTAATTTTGTGGCCACTGGCCATGCCTGTATCACCATCTGCGTGTGCACAGGAAGAAGTTTCTCGCAGCCCCTGCGATACAGTGCAGCTGGGTAACCTCCATTTCGCATGGTGTGGCAGTGCATGCTAGTTTGGTGTAGGATGCAAATACCCAATAATTTATATTAATTAATGAGCTGAGATGCCAGATAATAACTCCTGACATCTGGAACCGCCAGTCCACCCTCATAGACCCCACTGCAATTTACGCAACACAATACGCTGGTTGCCCCCCTCCCATAACAGGTCCCATAACAGGTCACGTAGTTCCCCCTCAATCACCCGAAAGAACGCACTCGTGATCTGATATGGAGTATTCTGGAGCACATATAACAGGTGAGGGAGGGCCATCATCTTGAATAAGATTGCCCGGCCCATGAGGATGACCGACCGGGAGCCGCCGCCAGTGGGTCACATCCCCTCGCAACCTCTCCAGTTGAGAGTGAAAATTCAAAGGCAGAAAGTTCTCCTCCAACTTGGTAACCTAAATACCTAAGTATTTGAATTCATCTTGATGTATCAAGACTGCACAGGCTGAAGTGAGGGGCGGGATGTCACCGGCCAGGGGATAAACCAACGACTTATCCCAATTCATCTGGTAGCCCGAATAACTGCCAAAGGTTTGGAAGATGTGGATAACTCTATGAAACGTCTGGTGAGGCTTATGTGCATAGAGCAGAATATCATCAGCCTACAGGGAGATACGTTCCTCCCAGCCGCCCCCGACATCAATGCCGTGGACGAGAGGGTCCCTACTCGCCCATGCCATGAGTGGTTCAAGTGCCATTGCGAAGATCATAGGGGAAAGTGGGCACCCCTGTCTTGTGCCCCAATATAGTACAAATGACCTGGATATCGTCCCATTCACACAGACTCTTGCCAACGGATCAGCGTACAGGAGACCAATCCAGGCAAAATACTTTGATCCAAAGCCCAGTCTGGATAAGACCGTAAACAGGTACGGCCACTCGATACTATCGAATGCCATACGGGCATCTAGCGAAAGTACTGCTGCTGCCTCAGCCGGGCTTGTCGCTGTCACATGCATGACTTCCTACAAACATCGGAGGTTCAGCCTGGTGCTTCTATGTGGCATAAACCCGGCATGGTCCCGGTGGATTACCATGGAGAATATGGGACGTAGCTGATTAGCCAACACCATTGCCAACACCTTGGCATTGAAATTAAGTAGGGAGATGGGTCTATAGGAGCTGCATAGCTCAGGAGGTCTACCTTTCTTTGGAATGACCACTATGGTGGCCGGTCTTAAGTCCTCTGGCAGCCGCCCCTCTTTCTGCACCATTTGGAACATTTTTAGCATTGGTTGGGCCACTGTGTCTGCCACACATTTATATAATTCTGCGGGCAGTCCTTTTGGGCCT
The DNA here is from genome assembly GCA_963921515.1 of Calotriton arnoldi. Taxonomy (NCBI): domain Eukaryota; kingdom Metazoa; phylum Chordata; class Amphibia; order Caudata; family Salamandridae; genus Calotriton; species Calotriton arnoldi. The sequence goes on along the minus strand of CAWUFW010008651.1, from coordinate 470,387 downwards.
GCCGCCTTTCCGGATTGTAAATCGCAAATGGCCCCTACAATCTCCTTCGTTGTCAGGTCACAGTCAATAGCCTCCCTGTCTTCCGCTGAAAGTTCCAGCACAAAAATGTCCTTAAGCAGTTCAACACTGTCATCTCCCATCCTACTAGAGGCTGACTGGTATAGTGCTTCAAAATAGGTTGCAAAAGCTTCGGCTATGGCTGCTCAGGACCGGCACTGGGAACCATCTGGCATCTGGAGCACCAGCACCCAACTCCAGTCCCTGTCCCTCCTCTTCAGCCACATTATTAGTTTGTTAGCCTTGTCACCCAGGTCATACAGGTGCCTCTGCGTGGCAACCGCATGCAAGCGATCTTCCTCCAGATCTCTAAGTTCCCTCTGTTTGAGGAGCAACCTGTGCCCCAGAGCAGGGTCAATTGTCCCCTCATGCCCCAGCTGTGTCTCCATGGCGTCATTTCCTGTTCCAGTTCGTTGCACCGGGAGTGCTGCTCCTTCCTCTTGCCCATGACCACCACCTGGACATGGCCCCTGGCTACCACTTTGTATGCCTCCCACAATGTGCATTGCGAGCTTACCGAACCGGAATTTTCCTCAAAGTACTGTTTAGTTCGCTCCCTAAACTTGTCCTTAAAATGCCAGGGATCTATGCATGGTGGGAGAGTGTAGACTTGCGGAGGACCCCGGAGGCATACCTCAACGGTGGAATGATCGGATATATACCCCTCGCTTTATGTTGCACGTCGCGAAATTGTCCCTCGTGTATGCACTGTGTGAAAATATAATCCAGTCGAGACCCACTGCTGAGCTATGCGTATACTGCCTAGCAGTCGTATTATGCACCCTCCACAGATCCATAAGCCCCAGCGCATCTGTTAACACTCGCAGCGGCTGCGGCTCAGTGGGACGGAGAGAAACTGTAGCTCTATCGAAGTCCGGGGACATTGTAGCATTCCTGTCCCCACCCAGTATTAGGATGCCTGGGAGGATATCAAGTAGCAGTCTGCTAAGCTCCCGGAGAGTTTCAGTATGTAGTTTCGGGGGTATATAGGTGGAGCATAAATTGAGAGCCCGGCCCTCCCATCTCCCAGTGAGCAGCACATATCTGCCCAAGGGGTCCTGCCAAGTGCGACTCGGCAGGAAGGGTACCGTATTTTTGGCTAGAGTCGCCAGACCTCTAGAGCCTGATGTAAATCCTGCATGACCCTGGAGAGTGTATCCAAATCTATTGAGCGCTAGATAGTGATTGCCATGCAGATGCTTCAAGTCAGGGGACTGTCTACGTAGGTATTGTAGGAGCATGGTTCGCTTAATTTTGTCACCCAGGCTGTTTACGTTCCACGTCAGGACCCTCATTACGGTTGTAGACTGTGATGCCATATCTGAACCGGGGGAAAATTGTGGCCCACCCTCCGGCCCCACTGCCCTCCCGGGCATTGCCTTTTTAGTTTTCCTTTTACATTCTAAAAAGTCCTGCTTTCATAAGCGTACCTGGTTGCTGCAGAGTTCTAGGTCATTCACTGCTCTGTGAACCCATTCATCGCTTTTGCAATCCATTGATGCCTGGGATGCATTGATTTTTGTCTGTGGCACCTGTCGCATACATCCTATCCCATCAAGCACCACTGACTCCTACAGACTCAAAATCCATCACATTTTGTGAAATTTGTGCAGACCATTTTCAACTCATCCAACACCACTGATGTAGTGAACTTCAAAAATCTGAGATCAGGACTAATGAGTGAATTTGAGACTGTGTTCAGATTTATTCCTTCACTCTTCCATTCCCTCTTATCAAGTTTATTTGGTAGATTTCCTTCAATCCTTCTGATCATTGGCTGTGGCATTCTCATTTCTCCTCTAGTAAAGAAATATACCAGTCCAATGGAACAACATGGAATATGCTTGTCCACCAGAGGATCAAAGCAAAGATGCCCGGTCTTCAATTTGGGTTTTGAATGAATGCTGCCCAATTGCACTTCATCAACTGAGCGCTCCCCAAGTGATAACCATTTTCTTGTGCAATAACACCCTGCAGGACACAGTACTTAATCTGCCACTGGAGTTGCTCCCCCTGACATCAATCAAAATGCGACAGCTTCTAAAATCTGAAATAGCACCAGTCCTCTATTTTTTCGTAATTTTTATTGACTTCAATAAGCGAACACAAATATGTAAATCAAATTGACACATGTACGACACTACGCTACCATTTTTACCATTCTTTGGACAATAAGTAGGTTTCGAGGGAGAGGATACCCCAAAGGAGTGTTGGTAAAAGCGGAAAAGAAGACTGAGTTGACGCCCAGGGGACAGTTACTGTTACGATTGTTTTTCTGAAATTTGGGTGTCAGCATATTAAAAGTTGACAAACATTTCAATGAAATTAATGGAAAAACTTACATGCTTAAAGATGGCCGCCATAGAAACTTGTATGCAAATGAACTGCTAACCCTCCTCTGTTTCTCTGAAATTCCTGAATGAATTCTGTTATCTTTATTTAAATTAATTGTTAATGCAGAAACACAATTGACATTGAGGAAGGCGACCGTGCCGAAACGCGTCTGTCAAGCTTAATGAGCTGTGGATTAAATTTGAATTGATAACAGGCTTCAGAGTGCACTCTACTCTTTTTGCGGCAGGGATGTAACCACAATTGCTTCAATTTGCATCGTGATCCACCCTCAGAGAGCGGCACCTGGGGCGTGTGGAGCCCCAGCTTGTGGCACAAGTTACGAGAATATATATACAGTGTTGTGGTCCAGAAGTCAATATATGGCAGAAGCCAATCGCCATTTATCAGATGATAGTTGCTATAAAAAATCAAGCAAATTTGAAATGAATGCGGCACATGAAGTACTGCGCAAACGACTCCATCATTGGAAAAGGAATGGGTTACTGACAAAAGATGAATTTAATTTTCTACATGTGGAACATCCAGTGACTCCAATGCTATACTTTCTTCCAAAAGTCCATAAAAAACAAATCCCATACCAGGACGTCCAATTATTTCTGTACAGAAAAGCATGAGTGAAAACCTATCAAGATATGTTGACTTTTTTCTGCAACCACATGTAAAAACTCTGGTTTCATATATAAGGGACACGTCGGATTTTATATTAAAAATCAATAAGGTGATATGGCAACCATGCTATTTGTTGGTAGTCATGGATATAGAGTCGTTATATACGAGTATCAATCATGTGGATGGAATTGCAGCTACTAAATATTTTTTAGAGAACAGAGATATTAACATGAAAAATCACAATGATATGCTTTTAGAAATGATTGATTTATGTCTGTGTAATAACTTTTTTGGTTTTAACCAGGTAATTTATCAGCAGTTGAGAGGAGTTGCTATGGGGGCATGCTTCTCCCCCAGTTACGCATGTTTACATGTTGGCTGGTGGGAGGAGTGTGTCCTCAAGATTACACACAAAGAATGGCACAAACAAATTGTTCACTATTGGCGCTACATTGATGATGTGTGTTTAGTTTGGAATGGTAGTGAGCAGACAGCATTGGAATTTATTGAAAGCATTAATTCCAACAACCTAAATTTGAAGTTCACTACAACGATAGACAGCATTAATGTGGAGTTTTTGGATGTTTTAGTGTATATAAAAGAAGAAAGAATTCACACTAAACTTCATCGTAAATCCACGGGAGGAAACTCTATACTTCATGCCGATAGCTCACACCCACGCCATCTAATTAGGAGCATACCATATGGCGAATTTGTACGGATTCGCCGTATTTGCAGTCTGGACTCAGTCTCTGCTGAATGTCAGCAGGATGCACTATGTCGATTTTTAGATCGAGGCTATAAAAGGCCGCATTTGATCCAGGCACTGACAAAAGCAAATAATCAACCGAGGAATACACTTTTGCTTCCAAAACAGAGCCAAACTAGTAGTCCAGACCTTGCCCCACAAAGAGAAAAGCTGAATATTCAACTGATTACCACCTTCAGTCAACAGGAACAGAAACTACGTAAGATAATATATTCAGAATGGCCCATAGTTCTTACTGACATCTCTCTGGGCCCTATTCTGCCCACTCTTCCTACTATTACCTACAGAAGGGCACCATCCATGAGGGATGCTTTGGTTAAACCTATGCCAGAAGTAGTTCTGAAAGGTACTTGGCTTAAGAAAATGGGCTTTTATAAATGCAATTCCTGCCGGGCATGCACATTTGCCACTAATGCAACTCACTATAAGACAGCTTTTAGCGAGAAGGAAATTTAAATTAAGGAAAGTTTGAATTGTCGTACAGAATTTGCTATCTACAAACTTAAATGTAGCTGTGGTTTGGAGTATATAGGAAGCACTAAACTCCCTGTGCATAAACGTATCTTACAGCATGTACGTGCCATAGTAAATTCCGATAGTAACTATCCGGTTGCTAGACATTTCAAATCAGTACATAATAATAAATTAAAAGATTTAGAATATACTGTTTTGGGAGCTGTTCCCACACCCGGACGGGGTGGGAACCGTGAGAAACTGCTTCGGCAACGAGAATCTCACTTTATTTTAGCTCTCGATACCCGGATGCCCAATGGATTAAACATGAGTGAAGATTTACATAACTTCCTCTAATGGATTTATTTGTACCTATGCTATATACTATTCTGCGACATTATTTTAGAGATCTAAGATTTTTAATCAACTTATCTTATTCCATGCATTCTTAACTATGTTATACCCGTACTGTAACGATTGGGCTTATCTCATAAGAATTTCTATTAAGCCTTACTTGGATTTTTTAAGCTCTCCCCCAATTTCCATTAAATATTAGATATTGATTTTAGAGGTTTTTTCTGGTAACTATATAAAATTATTGGCACTTGCACTTTATAATCATTAGGTATTAACGATTAGGTTGAGGCTGCTATGGATATTGTATTTTGCACAGCACTGTTTTGCACTTTTTTATCACTATTTTTAGCATTTTTAGATGAGGCTCTAGACTGGATTTTACACTTTGTTCAACTTATATAGATATTTGGGTTTATGTTATCAGCAGGATACTGTGACCATTTTTGTGTTACAATATTTTTGTCCTTCATCCAATAAATAGTAGGATTAGCCAGGGCAATTGTCAGAAAACACGGGTTTCCTGCGTGTAATCCAAACATATTAATATATATTTATTGTGTCTTTTGTGTTGCCTATTTTGCACATATGCTGATAAATTGACATGCTTATTTGCACAAAATTTGACGTCAAGAGACCCTAGAGTGACTTCACTTTTTATTCTTTTTATACCCTGCAGCAACTATCGTTATTAGATTTTTATGTATTTATCAAAAGCTATTATAACAATTTCAGCACTGTCTGTGACATATAGATGAATTTATTCATTTAGTTATATTTTTGATATTTACATTTTGCTAATTTTGCTATAGCATGGGGTTGAAAGTATTTACATTTTTGTACAATTGTGCATCTAAATTGTTTCTTTTATTTTGATTTTGTGTCAATCTCTAGTCTGCCTCCTATGTTTATTAACGATGGGTGTTGTTTTTATAGGCAATTGTGCACGTAAATGGTTTATATGTGGTTCTCTAAATTGAGGCGCATCATGTGATCAAGCTCGCTTTGACGAGTGAAACGCGTCATGGCAGGCATTATGCCTGTGTTAATTTTGTGGTGTATTTCACAATAAATTTTACTGCAAACTCCACGAAGAACTTTGATTCAAGCCTTTCTCTGAGTGTGGCTGAGGTCAGTGCCTACTGGGTCTGTCGACAATTGGCAGATAGGAAGCGTTATGAGATTTTCAATCATCCGGAGTAGGCTGTTTCCGGATTCACTGACCCTCCTGTTTTCTGAGGCACAGCAGTTATTCAGCCGACTGCGCTGTGGCGTACTGGATTTTACTCCGGAGGAGTTTCAAGTATTGCTGTGCCCCCCGTTGCAACAACTACATTTGCTGTTTGGACATTATCTCCCGAAGACGTGAATCTGCGGAATCTTCCAGGTCGGAGGACCTTGAGAGCTGCAAGAGTAGCGCTGGTAAGGAGAGTTGCCCTTTGCTTTTATTCAATTACCAACGGGTTACGGGATTCACCTCAGTCAAAGTGATTGTTTGGAGTTGCTGCAGTGTGTTTTATTTGCTTCCACGATGTTTTCCAATGAGGCGCTTCAAGATAGGGAACTAGCGGCGGAGGCCCTGTTCCAGAACTTACCGACAGTTACTAATGAGGAGAGAGCTCCCAACAAAGACAATAGCAATAATGATATAAGATCGCTACTTAGAACTTTGGAAAAATTGCTAAAAAATGAACTTTCAAAATGGTGGGAAAAGAAATCCCTAGAAAAATATCGAGACGCCAATCGTGTTCCAAGGGGGTTGCGAGTGTTAATTGCACCTACATTCGAAAATCCCAATCCTTCAATGTTACAAGAGTGGGCAGAAAACAATTTACAGGCATCAATGAATATGATTCACATCCTTATCAAATATGCCGAAATCGACCGCAATGCGCTGCTCATTGAAATAGACCGCGTCAATGGTCTGTTAGAAGCTACAGGACAAACAGACTTGATCGCTAAAGGGCGTGGAGAGATTGATACTCGCATTAAAAAACATGAGCAAACAATCAAAGAACAGAAAATGTACAAATTTGCCCGTGATCAGAATGACTATGCCAGCGGTAGAATCTTCACATTTGCTCGTAAATACGACAATTATAAGAGACAAGGTTTAACTAATGATATATCGAGCACCAAACAAAGAATTGAAACAGATGACAACAAAGTGATTGATGTAGATTCAGATACGGTCTCTCTTACTTCAAACAGTGACTCGGATGATGCACGATCAGGTACCTCTGGGGCCTCTGCAATGGGGTCTAGCAATTTCACCCCAGGTGAGGAACTGAATTTTATCAGCGAGGACCGGAGGTACACCTTGCGCCCCCGCAAACCTCAACAGAAGCAGGGAGAACAATCAATCAGCGCAGGTGTGAAAGGAGGCGCAAACACCGCAAAAACCACCATGAGAGGGAATTTTCGAAAGAATTGGAAACGATAAGCATTGGGGAATATAACACTGTCATTAATTTATCAGACGTTACTTTATCAAAAGCTGAAACCCAACTTCTTGCTCTTGGCCTATCGTACTGGCACATGTCCCACTAACCAATTCTCATATAATTCCACTAGGATTGATATTTTTAAATTCATTCGAAAAATTAAGTTGATTAAACATTTTCAACTAAACAAGTTCACTGCTCCCTCTGTGATTCAGGTGGCTGCACCTCCTGATATGGTCACTACGGATGGGACTCTTCAGGTTAAAGATATACCTAACCTACAAACACTATATGCTTTGTCCACAGATACACAGAGTGTCGGTTCACAAATCACGGCAACCGCTTTGGGTATTAGTGGTAACAAAGCTGCGCCAAGTCCGTTTCGTCCTGCATCCACATTCCTGCCTGTAATGCCAAGGGATGCCGTGGATGTGTTTAGTGAGAGAGTCATTACTGAATTGAAAAACCTGAATAGAACAATGCTCGCCACTCGCACAAAAAAGAAAAACTATAAAAATATGCAGTATCATGCTTTAATCAAAAAACTACAAATGGATCATGACCTGATTATCAACAAGTCAGATAAGGGTGGCAATACAGTGTTGTGATCCAGAAGTCAATATATGGCAGAAGCCAATCGCCATTTATCAGATGATAGTTGCTATAAAAAATCAAGCAAATTTGAAATGAATGCGGCACATGAAGTACTGCGCAAACGACTCCATCATTGGAAAAGGAATGGGTTACTGACAAAAGATGAATTTAATTTTCTACATGTGGAACATCCAGTGACTCCAATGCTATACTTTCTTCCAAAAGTCCATAAAAAAACAAATCCCATACCAGGACGTCCAATTATTTCTGCACAGAAAAGCATGAGTGAAAACCTATCAAGATATGTTGACTTTTTTCTGTAAAAACTCTGGTTTCATATATAAGGGACACGTCGGATTTTATATTAAAAATCAATAAGGTGATATGGCAACCATGCTATTTGTTGGTAGTCATGGATATAGAGTCGTTATATACGAGTATCAATCATGTGGATGGAATTGCAGCTACTAAATATTTTTTAGAGAACAGAGATATTAACATGAAAGATCACAATGATATGCTTTTAGAAATGATTGATTTATGTCTGTGTAATAACTTTTTTGGTTGTAACCAGGTAATTTATCAGCAGTTGAGAGGAGTTGCTATGGGGTCATGCTTCTCCCCCAGTTAAGCATGTTTACATGTTGGCTGGTGGGAGGAGTGTGTCCTCAAGATTACACACAAAGAATTGGCACAAACAAATTGTTCACTATTGGTGCTACATTGATGATGTGTGTTTAGTTTGGAATGGTAGTGAGCAGACAGCATTGGAATTTATTGAAAGCATTAATTCCAACAACCTAAATTTGAAGTTCACTGCAACGATAGACAGGATTAATGTGGAGTTTTTGGATGTTTTAGTTTATATAAAAGAAGAAAGAATTCACACTAAACTTCATCGTAAATCCACGGCAGGAAACTCTATACTTCATGCCGATAGCTCACACCCACGCCATCTAATTAGGAGCATACCATATGGCGAATTTGTACGGATTCGCCGTATTTCCAGTCTGGACTCAGTCTCTGCTGAATGTCAGCAGGATGCACTATGTCGATTTTTAGATCGAGGCTATAAAAGGCCGCATTTGATCCAGGCACTGACAAAAGCAAATAATCAACCGAGGAATACACTTTTGCTTCCAAAACAGAGCCAAACTAGTAGTCCAGACCTTGCCCCACAAAGAGAAAAGCTGAATATTCGACTGATTACCACCTTCAGTCAACAGGAACAGAAACTACGTAAGATAATATATTCAGAATGGCCCATAGTTCTTACTGACATCACTCTGGGCCCTATTCTGCCCACTCTTCCTACTATTATCTACAGAAGGCCACCATCCATGAGGGATGCTTTGGTTAAACCTATGCCCAAAGTAGTTCTGAAAGGTACTTGGCTTAAGAAAATGGGCTTTTATAAATGCAATTCCTGCCGGGCATGCACATTTGCCACTAATGCAACTCACTATAAGGCAGCTTTTAGCGAGAAGGAAATTGAAATTAAGGAAAGTTTGAATTGTCGTACAGAATTTGCTATCTACAAACTTAAATGTAGCTGTGGTTTGGAGTATATATTGGAAGCACTAAACTCCCTGTGCATAAACGTATCTTACAGCATGTACGTGCCATAGTAAATTCCAATAGTAACTATCCGGTTGCTAGACATTTCAAATCAGTACATAATAATAAATTAAAAGATTTAGAATATACTGTTTTGGGAGCTGTTCCCACACCCGGACGGGGTGGGAACCGTGAGAAACTGCTTCGGCAACGAGAATCTCACTTTATTTTAGCTCTTGATACCCGGATGCCCAATGGATTAAACATGAGTGAAGATTTACATAACTTCCTCTAATGGATTTATTTGTACCTATGCTATATACTATTCTGCGACATTATTTTAGAGATCTAAGATTTTTAATCAACTTATCTTATTCCATGCATTCTTAACTATGTTATCCCCGTACTGTAACGATTGGGCTTATCTCATAAGAATTTCTATTAAGCCTTACTTGGATTTTTTAAGCTTTCCCCCAATTTCCATTAAATATTAGATATTGATTTTAGAGGTTTTTTCTGGTAACTATATAAAATTATTGGCACTTGCACTTTACAATCATTAGGTATTAACGATTAGGTTGAGGCTGCTATGGATATTGTATTTTGCACAGCACTGTTTTGCACTTTTTTATCACTATTTTTAGCATTTTTAGATGAGGCTCTAGACTGGATTTTACACTTTGTTCAACTTATATAGATATTTGGGTTTATGTTATCAGCAGGATACTGTGACCATTTTTGTGTTACAATATTTTTGTCCTTCATCCAATAAATAGTAGGATTAGCCAGGGCAATTGTCAGAAAACACGGGTTTCCTGCGTGTAATCCAAACATATTAATATATATTTATTGTGTCTATTGTGTTGCCTATTTTGCACATATGCTGATAAATTGACATGCTTATTTGCACAAAATTTGACGTCAAGAGACCCTAGAGTAACTTCACTTTTTATTCTTTTTATACCCTGCAGCAACTATCGTTATTAGATTTTTATGTATTTATCAAAAGCTATTATAACAATTTCAGCACTGTCTGTGACATATAGATGAGTTTATTCATTTAGTTATATTTTTGATATTTACATTTTGCTAATTTTGCTATAGCATGGGGTTGAAAGTATTTAAATTTTTGTACAATTGTGCATCTAAATTGTTTCTTTTATTTTGATTTTGTGTCAATCTCTAGTCTGCCTCCTATGTTTATTAACGATGGGTGTTGTTTTTATAGGCAATTGTGCACGTAAATGGTTTATATGTGGTTCTCTAAATTGAGGCGCATCATGTGATCAAGCTCGCTTTGACGAGTGAAACGCGTCATGGCAGGCATTATGCCTGTGTTAATTTTGTGGTGTATTTCACAATAAATTTTACTGCAAACTCCACGAAGAACTTTGATTCAAGCCTTTCTCTGAGTGTGGCTGAGGTCAGTGCCTACTGGGTCTGTCGACAATTGGCAGATAGGAAGCGTTACGAGATATATATATATATATATATATATATATATAAATATATATATATATATATATCCACATGAAAATCCAAGAGTGTCCAGTCACACCGGCACTACACAAGGACACAGACTCCACAGCAGTTGAAGTGGCAAGGTGTTTATTAATTAACCATCATTGTCCAAAGACGCGTTTCGGCCGCCAGACATGCGGCCTTGTTCACATATATATATATATATAAATCAGCACTTAAAGGCAGGGTAATATAACCTGTTTATTGAATCAGGTTTCCCCGCACACAGGAACACACAAAAGACGCGTTTCGGCCGTACAACACAACTGCCTTTTTCAAGATTGGTTCCCTTTCGCTAATAGGAGTCGGGTAAAATACTTTGACATTGTAGGTTTGTAAGCACCCCTGCATCACCGCAATTTTTATCTTTGATATATATATATATATACTGATATTCTGTACCCTTTCAAGCATAGGGTGCCGCTTAAATTATGCAAAAAACGTAGCAGAGAACTCTGAGAAGTTCCCAGGTTTAGGTGGAGAGCAGCCTATGTATAGAGCACCCTACAACACCAGCGACACTCTGAATTTCTTCACCTCAAACGTCTGCTTTTCTGTCAATGTTTTTAAGCATAGGATTAGCACATTGCCCCTTCGAGATAGATAGAGACAATGGACCTAATGGGTTACTCTGTCACAACGGAAGCACTGAGATAGGCAATTTTTGTTTTTTTGGAAGTAGAATTTGTAGCCATGTTCAGCAAATCCCCAAACTATGTGATCTAATCTGGCTAGATGTGTGTTTAAGTTATCATCCATGAGATATATGTCATCAACATAGGACAATGCTTCTAAGTCAATTTCATGTAAAATTGATGTTACTCGGGCAGAGAACAGACCAGGCTGTTCCTCTACCCTTGAGAAAGTCAGCAGAATCTTTTCTGACTCCCTAAAGTGGTGAATGTGGTAAGATCCCTGCTGTCAGGTGCTATGAGCCCGAGTTAGATCTCAGTAGATGGGTTACTCCATCACAACGGTGACAGTTATCCTGTCCGCCAAATTATAAATCCAATAGGATATAATGGGATTTACATTTTGGCAGACTGAATATCCGCCACCTTTGTGACGGAGTAAACCATCCGCAGAGATCTAAATCAGGCCCAATGTTTTGGCAGAAAAAGACATTTGAAACATCAAAGTGGTTTTGTATTTTTTGTAAACTATTTTGTTCATTAGTGCTGCACTGTGTGATTTTTTATTGTAAAAGAGCATGTATGACTGTTTACATGTCTGTAGTCTAAGACTAGGCAGCATGAATGATCAGGTTTTGCTACTGGAAACAAAGGATTGTTGATTGGAGAGATAAAAGGCTCAACTACTCCTTGATATTTTAGTTGTGTTAGGAGTTCTCTACCTGGTAGTTTAGCTTCATGCATAGGCCCTTATTATGAGTTTGGTGGCCGTGAACCGCCGTACCCACAGTCCCAATGCCACAAGCTTGGCGGTCCTACTGCCATATTACGAGTTGGGTGGATTGCTATTGCAAATACCGTGGCTTAACTGCTGACACCTCTAACACACTACTGACCGCCAGGGTGCGGTCAGGAAAATACAGCTGCCATATGGTGGTACAGAGGAGCTTCACTGCCGTCTGTATTACGAGCCGACCGCAGCGGTGGGACCGCCAGCTTCAAGTTGCAGAAACAAAGAATTTGGGGGTGTACTCACCCCTTTCCTGCTCCTCCCATGTTCGATGTGGATCTCTTTCTCTAGGTCCCCCCTTCACAGCAGCATCTTCACCCTGAGGATTACTACCCTGTTTGCGGTGATATACAGTGCTTTTTGTGCCATATACCCATTGACTGGACTGGCCACATAGGGGCCAGACTCATGCAATGGGTAGATGGTATTCTTTCACATGTATCATGCATATGTGTGCAACCGACACATATGCAGTTGAAATGTCCACACAGGCATCGATACATATGGAAAACTAATCACCACCCCGCAAGATCTCCCCAGCCACACCGCCAACACCATGGTAAACTCGTAATGCGGTGGTCTGAAGATTGCCTGCGCTGTGGTCTACTGACCACCGTGGTGTTCAGGCGGTCGGACCACCAAACTCGTAATCAGGCCTGGGTAATGTGGTTGCACTTGAGGGCTGGACCTTATAGGTATAACGTAGTTAGCTGAATCTTTATTCCAGCCTACATGATTGTGATGTAATGCGGAAGAACCCACTCCGTGGCCTACACATATTTGACAACTTCAGGAACAAGGACGAAGAAAGACGATATTATTATATCTTTACCTTGTGGGACTTTCCGAACAAACTCAGGTGGCCAACCACTTCAGCCAAGAGAATTTCATAAGTATTGGTTAAATGTTCCCAGAAAAGTGCTTTAATAGTGCTCGGTATGTCACCCTCAATTTGAATGTCCAAATCATACAGTCCGTCGGGAGGGCTCACCCACTGATCTAGTGTTTCAACTTAAATGAATTCATGTTGTTGCTCTCGAAACCAGAAACTCTTGAAGATTCTGGTGAACTATCACGACCTCTGCTGAGCTGTCTAGCAATGTCAGCTCCCACGTCTTGTTCTGAAGTAGTGTCCTCAATATGTGTGGCATATTTGGTGGAAATACCAGCCACTTTCTTCTTTTTGAATTGGAGTTTTTGTTGTGGAAATTTCTCTTCCATTTTTGTGATGATGTCAGAAGAGCATTGTGAGTCCTTTCTCGGTTTCACATACTCTTCTTGTCTGTGCTCTGATCGTCCTCCTCTCTCTGAGCATTTGTCAGGTAAGTCCTGAATTGTACGAGAAGGATGTATATCAGTATACTGATACCTACAAGGCAGTTTAATTGAGTCACGGTTACACAGGTTATAATACTTTTCAGTGGACTCCATTTTATCCCGGCGTTTTCTAGAAGCATAGGTGCCTGTTTGGTATTATCCTTTTTGGAATTACCCTTAAGCTGTGACTTGTATGGTATGGCTCCCAAATTATCTCAACCTGTAGAGGTATAGATTTCAGCAATAATTTTTGGTAGTTTGCCCTCTTGGTCTGCAACTGTAACTTGCACGAGGGTTTGATGTACTGTCAATGCTGCTGCTTCCCCTTTTACATTCCTTAAAATAATTGCGGCAACTGTGGCATTGTTGGCAATTAATTTCAACCCAAATCCAGCCCCGTATTCATTTGAACCTGTTTTAGGACTGCAGGCAAAAAGCGATAGATGGTGTACCATGTGTAATGGTGTATATTGCAGCAAAGACTGTGCCCCAAATGGCATATTCATCCACTGGGGGAACCATCCCTAGTGGTAGGCACATTGTCAGAATTCTATGTTCGTTTTGGGGTCCTGTATAGGGAAACATTGCTTCAAGTAGGTTTGTTTTTTATGCAATTCAGAACGGATTTTCTTCTTGTCTGGCGGGAACTTTACCCATAATTGGGTTGAAGGGTACTAGACTAATTGCAGGCACAGGTAAGTGTGGCTGCACAGCTTGAACAGCCTTCGCTGGGGTTGCAGTTATTGTTTGCATAGCAAACTGTGTTAAACATCTGTACAGTCTAACTAGACCTGTGTAAAGAGCACAGGCCTCTACATCATTTAATGATGCTAATGTTGGGTATGGTGTATAGCCATCTAGGACTGGCCATGTTGCTCCTCATTGCTGAGGAGACCCCATTTTACATTGTTTAGTGGATGTGGTAGGGCACCTTGGAACCAATTTTGATGCTCCTGAAATCTTAATGGCATTTCTAAATCTTCATAGTCACTGTTTTCGCCTGGTATTACAGCTGAAGTGTATGTATGAAATGTTTGTGTATTGGCATCGATTGCAGTAAAAGTGACCCATGAATAGAATACCTCTGTTTTATTCAATTCCTGGGCCTCACCCACAAAGGTAACATCTCCCCCTGGAAGAGGGAGCCCTTGTTGTTGTAACATTGCTGTTACAGCTTGTCTGCAATGAATAGGAATAATTGCTGCTAGCGCCATATTTAGTTAATGGAATTCAAAGAAGGGAAAAACTATAGTGAGATGATCTTTTTAAAGGGTTCAAGCTTGAACAACCTACAGACAAAAATAGGTGTTTTCTATTTAGCTGAGGAGGATTGATCCCTAACAGCACGGACGTCTCCGTATACAGGTACATCATAGGGATTTGGGGGGCCCTGGGCCAAACGTATTTTGGGGGGCCCTGTTACAGCTTTGAACTTATGATCCAATTTCAGCTCTTTCATGCCCTCTTTGGCCAGGTCACTGACAGTACACAGGCATGCCCAAATTCTGAATGTGTTTACATCTAATATTCAAAGGTAATGGCGTGTATTTTCAATATTATAACACTGCTTCAGTTCACTAATATTACTGCAAATAATCTCTGTCACACCCTCTCATTTCTCATATTTGAGGTCCCATTTTAATCTAAAAGAAATGTATTTTTATGGATGTTGCATGAAACATAAACACAACATTTCTCTGCAAAATATCTGTAATAGACTCTCACACACACCCACATTAAAAATAAATTAAAGTAAAAAGGTATTTAAAACAATATGTTTAAGAATTATTCAAGGTCATTAGGGCAATACTCTGCAGAAACGAGAAGGCTCTTTCAGGGGGCCCCAGGAAAGGCAGGGGCCCTGGACCAGAGCCTACTTTTCCCATGTCTTAAAATGTATCTGTCCATATGAGGTGAATAGGCGCCTTTGGGCACACGTAAGAACTACTCAGGAGATCCATTAAGTAAGTACCTCTCCTAGAATGATGGTGGCGCCATGTCATACGGTTCCTATGAATTAAGTAGGACTGTGTATCTGGACAAGATAAGCGTAAGAATATGGGGACTGAGTCCACACATATCATCAGAGTATGTGTGTCCAATTCCTAGCTAGCTCACAGTGCGCCATCTGAACCCATAACCTTCTAAGGTACCAGATGGTACCTGCAACCTCAGAACATGACCACTCTAATTCCCCAAGGAAATTGTGGAAACAGATCTACCCTTTTGTTGTTATTCAGGCATGCCCAAGAGAGACACAAAAAAGATACAAATTGGGTTTTCAAACATTTATTGAAACATTTGTATTATTGTGCAAAAAGAGTGAGCTGCAATTATTAGTAGGATGAAACAAAGCAGTGTAACCAGCATTACAATAATGGTGAAAAGATAAACAGTTCAGCCATTTTAACATTGTTGTGTTATTATATAATTATATAATTAGATTTATACTTATACTCCTATCCAATACTATCTATACTAGTGAGAACATAGTGGGATTATCCTCTGCCAGATCTCTTGGGACAACCCAACCCCCATGTGTATGATGCATCAGGAAGCTGATCTGGTGTAGACTAGGCTACCATCCTTGGCAGGATGAAGACTAGAGGCAGCAGGGCTGCATCTGAGTCACAGCATGCCAGGATATTCTGCAGAAGGGCTCCTCATCGAAATTTGGCTCAGAGGCGGTTTAAATAATAAAAGCACTGTTTCAATTACACTGTGTCAAAGGTGCCTCACCAATGGGATTGTTTGTCTTGAGACTCAGAGCTGTCTCCAACCAGACAACCAAATGCAAGGGCATCACGTTCAATGTTCCTTAGCCTTGGACAGAGTGTACGAATGACATGATATAATGCTTACTAAGAAATGCAGAGTAATTTCTAAGTATATTATTGTGTAAGTGCAAGGCATGTAAAAGTCATCATTATAAAAAGATGTCAAGTTTAAACGTGTAGCTCAAATGGAGACTTGTACGCAGGCCCTGTTAAATCTTACAACACTTATACTTCTCTCCAGAGAGAGAAAAAATAATGAGACCAATGAAAAGGAAAAGAACTAGAAGAAACTCACACTTAAAAAGCATCAGTCTGATTGAAAATAGATTGAATTTATGAAGAATGCCATTACAGAAAATTCTAGAAAATTCTGAAAGATTATTGCAGAATCTTGTACTAATAGGATTGCAAAAAAGCCTAATCCAATTAGTGAATAGGATTGGTTAAATATCTTTCTGAACTATATGCGCCTAATTATGTTGATTCTGACTGTTCTCTATTTATTGAATCCTCCCGATTCTGATAGTGTTTGTGGCCCTCCTACAACTGAACAGATTATGGGCTTTACCCTTGGACCTAGGTCATCAGGAGCCATCGGGCCCAATTAAATCCCTATTTCTATAATAAAAAGAGAAGCCTCTCTCCGGTCCTCATTTTTATCTCCAGTATTTAAATGTTGTTATGTAGCTGGAGTAATTCCTAAATCTTGGATAAGGAGTATTGTTGTGTTATGTTCCGTATAGAGGCCCTAATATAGACGCATTCATATATGCCGTATATGGTCATATTCGCATATGCCCTATTAAGGTCATACTCATATGTGCCCTATTTTGGTCATAGTCGTCTATGCCCTATTATGGTCATGATCTTCTATGCCCTAATATAGGCATGATCTTTCACCTACATTAGTTCCCTACACTACACAACGAGCTCTGAGGGTTGAACGTTATCTAGTCTGTGGTTAGAAAACTGCAGGGTTTTTCCCAAACACAGGCCTACAATGTACTCATAAATTATGCATGAGCATTCACCAGCTACATCTCCCGCATAATATATATGTACAAAGTTCACCCCTGACGTCTTCCTCATGTCTAACAAAGACCAATACAAACCATACTGAGGGACGAGATACTTTAGGGTATAAATACACCACATCTTGCCCCGGTAAGACAGAGGGAACCGAGACTTCCATGCTTTTTATATTCATGTATGTATTCATGATTCTTGCAATATGGTAGAACTGTACTACCCCTTCACTTTTATCGTACTGCTGATAATATATCTCTGCTATTGTATGCTGGTTACTGCAGCACATATATTTTACACTAGAATAACAACTGTTCAATAAATACTTATTGAAACGCCCAGACTGTTTATTCTGTGTAACTCTCTGAGACAAACCGAATAAGTAAGCACGAGTGACTGAGCGAAAAGTAGTACATTGTTTCCACGATTCTGAGGGATCTGGGTTGTCATGATCTAAGGTTGCCAGAAACTAATCTCTCCCCGATAAGAGGAGATTCTAGTGGCACTGTGAGCTAGCTAATGCAAATCCGGCTAACATACGCGGTGGGGGTGCAAAGAGTCAGTCTATCACCAAGCCCACGGTTTATGTTATCCAAACGCGCAGGTCCTGCATGGGTACTATAGGAACTACACGACATGGCGCCACCAACGTTGGTTGGGTACTTATTTAACAGTAGAATCTGAGTAGTTCAGTCGTGCTATTCTCAGAGAATCTACTCACAAAACCCCAGAGACGTCTGGAGTGGGTGGGCACGAAAATACTATTTATTGGCTGTTGGTTAATCAATCTTGAAGGACATTTAGTTCCTAAATTGTGCATAAAACCTTTATCTTAGTTCTCTTGGATAAGATTTTCTTTTCAAAATGACTGAGAGCGATGAAGAAAGAGTAAATCTGCAGGTCTCAGCCGGAGAACAACCCGAAAATGCAATTGAAATTGCACCTAAATTCAGACATACGCTCACCATGAAACTATTAAAAAATGGTTTACCACCAAGGGGTGGCGTAGTAGCTCTCGTGATTGAGGCACATGAATCAAATAAAACAGAGGTATTCTATTCATGGGTTACATTCCCAGCAGCAGATGCCGTAACAAAGACATTTCACTACTACATAGAAGGAGATGCACCAGCGGAATACTGTCCATTCGATGACATAGAGATTCCACTCACGTACCAGGAACACTTATACTGGTTTAAAGGTGTCCTACCCCACTTAAGAGCAAGAGTAAGATTAGGCCCGCTCGGAGGAGACGGGGCCACATGGCCAATACTAGCGGCTTACACACCGCACCCTGACATTGACACAATGCCACAGCCAGAATTACTCATACAACATAAAGATTTAATTAAAATCTACAGAAACCTGACACAATTTGTCATGAGGACTCTCACAGTTCAACCAACAACAATTGCAACAAATGGGACCCAATACCAGGGTACATCAACTAAAATTACTCCTCAAACATTACACGCGGTAATGGGCAAAATGCCCGCAAAACGCGAACAAATACCATTCTGAATAGCTCAGAAAATAACTCAGCCTGACGCAGTATTTCCGAATACTACCACCTATGATAAACACAGAATACTAACAATCTGCTTGCCCATGGTGATCACACCACAAATAGAGGACTGCACCTCTTGGGGTACAGTCTTTGCTGCCATATTTACCAGAACTCATGGTATCCCGTCATTAGCAGTAGTACCGGACGTATTGAGACAGATACAAAATGAGTACGGAGCAGAACCTGCCCTAAATTTAGGGATGACGTTACTAAATAACTTTGACCAGGTATCAGCCATAATACTAGCTAACATTAAGGGGGAAGCAGCTTCTGTGGCGATCCGCCAACGCCTAAGGGAGTTCAGTCCAGTAGATCAACAAAACGAACTACCCATAATAATTGAAACTGCATATGCAGAACTAGGCAGAGACAGTCTAGGTGGGAAAGCTTTAAAACCACAACTGTTGGGCAGTCCTGAAAAGGACACTACAAAGCAGACACCGACTTCTTCTAAAAAGAAGTGGGAAAATAAAAAACAACAAAAGTCTAAAGACAGCAGATCTCAATCCAGAGGTAGGTCTCCTCAACAGGAGCCCTCTGAAAGGAGGTATAGCCTCCGGAATAGGGATAATATTAAAAAACCTGACAGGTATCAGGATACTGATACACGTTCCTCTCGTTCCTTTCAGGGTTCATCAAAAAACTCCGAGAGGGAAGGACGGTCAGAGGAGCGTACAAAGTCCAGAGACACGCAACGCAGCTGCGGACTACGCACCTAAAAAAGAAGATAAACAAAAACAAAAACCTCAGTACAAAAAGAAGAAGGTAGCAGGTCTCAAGATCAGACATGCCCAGAATTCTGAGGACACAGCTTCTGAATGGGGAATGGGCTCTGACGATGCTGGACAGCGCGGCAGAAGTAACAATAGCTCGCCAGATCCTGAAGGAATTTCTGGTGACAGTGGAGTTGAGTGAGTATATCACGGTGGAAACACCTGATACTCGGGTAAGTATCCCTCATAAGTTACATGAGATAACACTCCGGATGGAGGGGGACAAGCCCAGGAAAATTAAAGGTCTATTTTGGAAAAATCTGTCATCTGGATATGACATCCTATTCAATCAATCAATCAATCAGGGAATTGTAAGCACGCTACTCACCCGTGAGGGTCTCAAGGCACTGAGGGGGGGGGGTCCGCAGATCTGTTTAGCCGAAGAGCCAGGTCTTGAGGGCCTTCCTGAAGGTGTTCAGGGAGGGGGTGCGTCTGATGTCTGTCTTGGCTGCAATGTGAGAGAAGGATCTTCTGCCTGCTCTGGCTCTGTGGATACGCGGGGTTTCGGCCAGTGCGAGGTTGGAAGATCGGAGGTTTCTTTTGGGTACGTGGAAGTTGATTCTGTCGCTGAGGTATTTGGGTCCGTTGTTGTGTAGGCATTTGTAGGCGTGAGTGAGGATTTTGAAAGTGACTCTTTTCTCCACGGGGAGCCAGTGGAGACTTCGTAGGTGTTGGCTGATGTGTTCGTGTCGGGGGATGCCGAGGACGAGTCTGGCGGCGGTGTTCTGTACTGTCTGGAGTTTGCGGAGTAGGGACTTGTTGATGCCGGCGTAGAGTGCGTTTCCATAGTCCAGTCTGCTGGTGATGAGTGCGTGGGTGACTGTCTTATTTGACTCAGGGGGGATCCACTTGAAGGTCTTGCGGAGGATGCGGAGGGTGTTGAAGCAGCTGGAGGTGACGGCGTTGACCTGTCGGTTCATGGAGAGTGATGAGTCGAGTACGATGCCAAGGTTCTTGGCATGGTCTGAGGGGGTAGGTGGGCTTCCGAGGGTGGTCGGCCACCAGGTGCTGTCCCATGCAGAAGGGGTGGTACCGAGGACGAGGACTTCAGTCTTCTCAGCGTTGAGCTTCAGGCAGCTGTTGGTCATCCAGACTGCGACGTCTTGCATTCCTTTCTGGAAGTTGAGTTTGGCAGTGGTGGGGTCTTTGGTGAGGGAGAGGATGAGCTGGGTGTCGTCGGCGTAGGATACTTGCTATTAGCAGAGCAAGACTGGCCACCAGCATTCGTCATGGAGTGCCCTAAGGGAAAAAAAGTAATTTTTCCAGCATTTTCCGACCTCGTTCCCATACATTTAAAACATGCATATGCACAGGAGTGGGCGGTTGCCCTAGCTCCAGCATTGTACAAAAATCATGCTGGTTGGGATGAGGATTCAACCTACCACGTGATCCCGTTAAAAGTTTTCCCAAATGCACAAAGGCAATACCCTATAAAGCAGGAAGCTAAAAAACAAGTCAGGGAGATCCTAGATCAACTTGAATACCAAGGAGTGATAGAAAATTGCACCTCACCAATGAACAATCCTTTGTTTCCTGTATCAAAACCTGACAACACATATCGTTTAGTTTTGGATTACAGACATTTAAACACTTGCACAAAGACATTTGCAGTTCAAAATGCACACAGTGCCGCATTAATGAATAACACTGTGTGACAAAAATACAAAACAACACTTGATATCTCAACTGAATTTTTCTGCCAAAATATTGCACCTGAGAGCAGGTACTTGACCGCATTCTCAGCGCTAGGGTCAAAACGGCAATTTTGTCGTTTGCCCCAAGGGTATAAGAATAGCCCGGGGTTGTTTTCAGCAAGGGTAACAGAGTTACTCCAAAATTTGGATGAAGAAGCATTGTCCTATGTAGATGATATTTATCTGACGGACGATGACTTACCGAGGCACTTGACCAGGGTGAGCACCATTATTATGGGATTCGCCTCTGAGGGCTATAAATTTAATTTAAAAAATCTAAAATTGCCCATCTCAATGTCCGGTTTTTGGGATATGAGCTGTCAAGTGAAGGAAAAAGCCTAGCAGCTAACTTTTTAGAAAAGTGTGCGCTGCTCCAACCTCCAAAATCCTTAAAGAATTTACAATCAATTCTGGAATTCCTAAATTTTGGTCGAACATACATTTTGGATTACGCAAAAAGAGTAAAACCTTTCTACGACTTAATAAAACCTGATTTTTCAGTCAGACAATGGACACAGGAACATACAAATATCCTGCGTTCCCTACAGGAAGACATGATAGCTTCAAAACATTTACAGACACGCGTAAATGTATGCAGCTTAGTGATCCGAGTAATAGCGGGTTAATGCGGGTACACTTATTTAACTTTCAATGAAGGCAAAACGGTACCAATCGCATACAAATCACACCTGTACACAAACTCAGAGATGCGTTTCACTTCAACAGAAAAAATCCTGACAGCAGTGCAGACCGCTGTAGCAATAGAAAGAGCTCTGGCTCAGGGAAAGAGCATAATAGTCATGACCCCAGTACCAGCCTTAGAGGCTGTTACAAAGGCTAGCATCCCAAATGCGAAAGCCTTACATCCCAGAGGGATACAATGGGCTAATTCTCCTACTGCAACGGATGTTGAATACAGATTTGATCCAAGTTTAAAAACACAAGCATTTCTGCAATACGAACAAGAATATCCTCTACCAAATGAGATTTTGCCTCTAGATCAGTATGAATACATTATTTACACTGACGGATCTGCTCAACCGGCCATAGGGAGTAAGCAAGCTTACAGCGCAGCGTGTGCAATCATTAAAGTTTGCATGCGCGATGGAAAGTTCCATCCAAGTTGCACTAAAACGCAATCTCTAGGAGACTCTACGGCTCAGTTAGCAGAGTTAAAAGCACTAATACTGGCACTAGTAAATACGGAACACGAATTCCCCACACTAATTGTGTGTGATTCCTTTTACTGTGTACAGTCGTACAATGAATATTTACATCATTGGGAACAAAACGGGTTTAAAGACGCGAAAGGTGGCACAATTAAGCATAAAATGCTATGGGAACAGGTAGTGGAGTTGAGAAACGAAATACCAAGGGCTCACGTGATACATACACTGAGTCATCAGCGTGATGGCGTTCATGTTGAAGGGAATTCATTGGCTGATGAAGCCGCAATGGGGGCTGTTCGCACGACTTCCGTAGCTGCAATAACTCGTTCAAAAACGAGAAAAGACGGCGAGATTATGGTGGCTGTCATTGCTTCGCGCAAAGGTAGCACAGCAGTACCGAAAACATTTCCACTCAAGTACTCCTACAAGTTAGATGCACAAAACATTCCATATGCTCAGATTCCTGCAGTAGGGATAGAGTAATACCAAATATGGATCATAGGCAAGGCTTAATTCTAGCAGCACAAGAGGGTTTGGGTTCTGCGCATATAGGCGTCACAGCGACTATTTCTTTACTGAAACAGCGCTACTGGTGGCCAGGGTTAACAAAGCAGACCAAAGACTACGTCTTAAAGTGCGACATCTGCCAGCAGATGAAAGGCTCCACCGTACCACGCCCAGCGCAGACACCATTACTAAAATCAGACAAACCTCTCGCATGTGTATATTTGGACCAATGCGGACCCCTACAATCTGATGGGGCCAAGAAATATATCATGGTTGTAGTGGATTCCTGCTCTAGATTCCTATGGGTTTGGCCTCAGCGCTGTGCTGACTCTCAAACTGTTATAAAAGATTTGCGAGTCTTTATCGGCACATACGCAGTTGGCACGTTACATTCTGACCGTGGCCCGGCGTTTAGCTCTCGGGCTTACAAAGAGGCCATGGAAGGAATGGGCGTCTCATTGCGGTACTCCTCTCCGTACCATCCTGAGGGAAATTCGGTCGTGGAGAGGAAAAACTGTGACTTAAAGCAATCTTTAACAGCTAGGGTATTAGGTAAGGGCGGTAGTTGGGTCAGTCACCTTTATGGGGTCAAAAGAGCAATAAACAACCAGCCAAGAAGCTCTGTAGGGGGTGTCACTCCTTACGAGGTCCTATTTGGGACAAGAATATGGGTACCTGATCTTGATTGTGGAGGCACAGTGGCGGATGAAAAACCTTTTGATATCCATGATCGTTTGGCTGTTTTACAGGATCTTAATGAGTCCAGGACACAACAAAGCAACGTCCACTTAAAACAGACCGCCACTGAGGAAGTCAAGGTAGTAACGGCAAGACCTGTCTGGATCCCAAAAGTCAGGGATCTGGTCAGAGAAAAGATTGCAGACAAGAAAGAATTCTGACCATCATACAGAACAGCTGTACCGGCCCTAGCAATCCAAAGCACAAGAACTGTACTTCTGCCTCCTCTTGCCAGAAAAAAGGAGAAAAGATTTGTCTCAATCGACTTAATCAAACCACACTATGTGGCCGATACTAAACAGTAGGCCTCATGGACTCCACAGTAGCAGACACCCTCCTCTTGCTACAATCCAAGAAGTACAAACAGAAAGACTCATCACGTTTGAAGAGCCACCTGTACGGAATGAAGGACTAAGCAACAATGCTATGGAACTCGTTCCACTTCAACAAGAAGAAAATCAACTTAACAACCAAGTTGCAATCAGACCGACTACAGACGTCTACGTCAACATGCCTCGTCAAGAGCAAAATCCAATTTCAACAAATCCCGATGCAATTCCAACAATTGATCGAACTGCTTCTGGCTATTTCATGAACTTTGATATGTTTCCACTGGATCCAAGCGAGCCGGAAACGACGCCAGCCCAAAAATCACACAAACAGAAACTCATTGACTTTTTAAACTTTTTAGAAAGACTTACCTGGTGTCACCTTGGATAGAACTATGGTATATCACTGGGATTCTATTTTTTATTTTCTGGCTAGGTTTAACAATAACTTTTAATATGCTTATTAATGGACGATATCTCCAGCAGAGCTCTACAGCCCAAAGAGTCAATTTGCGTTTAAAACCACACCAGTCTTCACATCGTGAACCAAGAGACTTGTCTTCAGTGAACATCACAGCAGATCCTATACCAGACGGTATAGTATGGGACAAGATTGATTTTGATATATTCAGTCCGACTGAACTTTTAAAGCTTAAACATGTATTTAAAATTTCTTTAAGTGATATCATTACCTCCAGTACATTGTCTGATGATTGGGACACTGAAACTGTGAATAATATGATGTCTGATTTGGAAAAACTGCAGCATTTCCGAACAATGAAATGTTAGAAGGTACTTCAGACTATGATACATTGTACTGTTACCAACATTATGGTCATCATTTCCTATACAAATCAATAACACCTAGAAATGTATTTGAATACCACCAGTGGGAACACTGCCCAACACCACCAAAAGGTAGTTCGCAAACTTTTGCATAGAAATTCACATACTTTTCAGGGTTTAATACATCTGTCCTGAAGTCATTTTATTACAAAGTGGCAACAACATCAGCACAGAAAATGATGTTGACTAACACCAGACAGATTTACTCTGCTTCCTTTATGGCCCAGTTGTCTACACAGGGTTTCGACCTATGGAAGGACACTATAGATTTAAAATCAATCTGGGGTTCTAGGGATTGGCAGGTCCAGGGAACAGAAGCGCTCTTTAGAGCATCCCTCATTCCACAGCAGATGATATTTCTAAATGACACTGTGCAACAGACATCCTGTCTTGGACTAGCCAAGAACAAGGAAATGAACACACCGGGGTTTCCAGCACCATCACAGATGGGTGGGGGGCAGAATTCAACTACACATGGGGTAGGATTAGATGACATTCTCCAGTACAACAGGTCAGATCCCAATTGGACAGAATGGCTGATTTGGCCCATTGACACAAACACATGTCAACAGAGATTCCTAGGTATAACCGAAGGGTTTAGTATCAGTAGGCCAGATACACGCTATGTACAGAGACAACACCCAGGGGTGGTGACATCCTTTAATGTTGGGAAGTTGTGCCTTGATTGGCTAGAGACCTCAACACTCACTGAAGTAAAACATCACTTGACCTTACTCACACCTGATGTGGACCTTAGGGATTTCTTGTCAGGCCCAAGGAAAACACGTCAGAAGCGTTTCTTATATGTTGGCATTTACGCCTATTATAATGAAAACTGGAAAATATCCCAACAGGAGGCCGCAGAAAGAATACGTGAAATAGACCGTATTAGCTTAGAGAAGGCATTAGCTGTAGTGGATAATGTGTTAACAACTTTGACCTCCAGGATTTACTCCTTAGGCAACATTGTGTCTTTGGCAATCGACATATTGGAACAAGATCTGGCCTTGTTACAACATGGGCAATCTCAGTTACGTTCTATTATGATGCTAAGCTGGACGCTGCAATCTTTGCATGCAGGCTACGTGCCCTGGCGTTTCATAAACACCACGTCTCTGTTTTCCGAATACAATCTAACTGATAAACAGACAGAAATGGCACAAAGGGGAGCCAAATATACAATGCTGCGTATTGAGAAACTGGAAAGGTTACCATTCACTGTAGCCGAACTACCATCAACTGAATGGCTAATTCATGGCCAAATCACTCTGCCGGTCACTACGTTTCAGTTTTAATATTGCCTTGAGCAAAGGCAGGCAGGCAAATATGAAAAAAAGGGTAAGGGTTACATTAAGGAAACTTGGGAGTTACCATATAGATACCGATGCCGGAATGGGGATCGAGAAGTGTATCTGAGTGATACAAACTGCAAGAACGCTTTAAGCGGTTCTCTCATGTGTCAGGATATTTCTCTGCACGGAGCATGTAGTGGTTCTGTAGCGAATCTATCTTGTCACATGTCAGGGACCCCAGCGGCCATGATCACGCCGGTTTTCCAGCTGCTCTCGAATGGGAGTTACTTGATGCTAAATGATCAGTGTTGCTGTGGGATGCTTCCGGGCGTCGCCTATCTGGTCACTATTAACTCCAGGGTTACTTGCTGTATGCAAGTATTGTTTCGCCACTGAACACAGTCAGGGAGGTGCCGTTATGGCCTTCATTGAATGTTTCCTTTATAGAATTTGATACCTTGAGCAGACTGAAAGCCATGCTTTTACAGCAACCCGTGCCCTTAACCTCCGCTCGAGAAACCTTCGAACTTCAAGTTGCAAGGACCTCGACTGAGATACAGGCGCTTATACGTACGAACTGCCCCTTTCATTTCGCAGAAATGGTGGGTCGTATCTTTAACATGTCTGATACGAGCGGTATTGTGCACCTATTTAAGACCATAGGGTCAGTACTATTAAGCACCTTTCAGACAGTCCTCGGAGTAATCCCAAATTTTATACACTCCGTATTGGGAAGCGTATTTGGAGGTCTCCCGCTTATCCTGTTCCTAATTGCAGGAGTCCTGATTGTAATCTTACTGCTACGCAATGGACGGCCCAATTTCCGAGGAAATGGCGAACGTACTCGTGGAGCGGAAGTACCGTGAACGCATGGTACAGCTTCTGGGAATGCCTTGCCTAAGAGAACTGAACGCCTCTTGGTTTCTATCGTTTAGACCAGTCTGGCTGGACTGCATCTTACCTGTTCTTTGATGCCTGTTTTGCGGAGAAGAATGCACGTTGGATCTCTGTCTAACGTTTCCATCAGATACGCCTCCGGACATGGATGCTATGCTGGACCCCCTAAAGGCCCATGCTCTGCGTTGTCCCTAGCGTCTTCCAATTCTGATGAATGCATTCCTTGAGAATCCACAGGTGCCGTTTGCTCCTGCTGGGTTAGGTGGCTCCTCCACAGGCACTCAGGTAACAACTGCTGCACAAGCTGCCGCAGCACCGACTGTTGGCAGTGTTAAATTCCACCTATGTGCGATTGATGTTCTCTGTGAGGCGTTGGATTTGTCGTCTGCAGTAGCTAACACCGATAATGCTGTATCTCCCAGCCAGGACACTTAATCTGGAATTGGCTCATCGCGTCCTGGGAAAGAATTCGGCTTCTCCTCTTCGTTTCATAAATAAACGAACTAAATTTGGAACACTTCCTAAATTGACACTTTTACTTGAGAAAGAATGGCCTTCTTCTGCTTGGAGTAATGCAACTTTTATAAGTGAGACAGAATTGACTTTTTCAAGTGGCAATAAAAGAATAGCTGACTTTTAACATTTTTAATCATTTTTAGATGTCTTTTTAAAACCATGTTTTTAGCTGTTTTTAAGAGAATTTTTAAATTGTCCAGATTTTAAGTATGGTCATTGTCATCCAATTCGAAAGTGGAGTGGGTGTTATGTTCCGTATAGAGGCCCTAATATAGACGCATTCATATATGCCGTATATGGTCATATTCGCATATGCCCTATTAAGGTCATACTCGTATATGCCCTATTTTGGTCATAGTCGTCTATGCCCTATTATGGTCATGATCTTCTATGCCCTAATACAGGCATGATCTTTCACCTACATTAGTTCCCTACAGTACACAACGAGCTCTGAGGGTTGAACGTTATCTAGTCTATGGTTAGAACACTGCAGGGTTTTTCCCGAACACAGGCCTACAATGTACTCATAAATTATGCATGAGCATTCACCAGCTACATCTCCCGCATAATATATATGTACAAAGTTCACCCCTGACGTCTTCTTCATGTCTAACAAAGACCAATACAAACCATACTGAGGGACGAGATACTTTAGGGTATAAATACACCACATCTTGCCCCGGTAAGACAGAGGGAACTGAGACTTCCATGCTGACACACTGACCAGAGACGCTGAGGCTCCTGCATGCAGTCGCTCCAGCTGACAGCGGTCTAACACAGCCCTTGCGAGGTGTCCAACTCGAGACCAGGACGGGGTCCCACACTCTCTCTATTCAGGTATGGGGGTTCGACTAAATCCTAGAAGGATTCTTGGCTCTTAGGCTTTTAGACCTACACACATGCTAGGTACACTCAGGTACATGTAGTTAGGCATCGTAGGAGTACGCACACTTTTCATAATGCTTTTTATATTCATGTATGTATTCATGATTCTTGCAATATGGTAGAACTGTACTACCCCGTCACTTTTATCGTACTGCTGATAATATATCTCTGCTATTGTATGCTGGTTACTGCAGCACATATATTTTACACTAGAATAACAACTGTTCAATAAATACTTAGTGAAACGCCCAGACTGTTTATTCTGTGTAACTCTCTGAGACAAACCGAATAAGTAAGCACGTGTGACTGAGCGAAAAGTAGTACATTGTTTCCACGATTCTGAGGGATCAGGGTTGTCATGATCTAAGGTTGCCAGAAACTAATCTCTCCCCGATAAGAGGAGATTCTAGTGGCACTGTGAGCTAGCTAATGCAAATCCGGCTAACATACGCGGTGGGGGTGCAAAGAGTCAGTCTATCAAAAAGCCCACGGTTTATGTTATCCAAATGCGCAGGTCCTGCATGGGTGCTATAGGAACTACACAACAGAGGTTCTTCTGTATAAAAAAAGGGTTTTCGAAGTGTCCCTACCAACTATAGACAGATAACCTTATGGATTCTGTTGAGGGAGGTGTTTGCTAAAAGTATCCTCGAGCGTCTTCAAAGCTGGATGATTTGGCAATGAGTTAATTCCTATATAGCAAGCAGGTTTTAAGGCCAGTAGTTCAACATTTGATTACATCTCAATGCTTCAATTAATTCTAGAACAGTGTTTCTGTCCATGGTCAATTTGTCTACCCAGTTTTATAGATTTTTCTACTGCCTTAAACCGTGTAGATAGACCAACGTTATGGAAACAATTGCAAGGTTTATGTTTGACTGATAATCTACTTTGATTAATTATCGCTTTGCACACTTCGACCTGGTGCCATGTCCTTTTGGGCAGTGACCAACGTATTTTATCTAGAATTTGTACCAAAACTGGCTGAAATCGGGGCTGTTTGCTTGGCCCCTTTAATGTTTTCATCATATATCTATGATTTGCCCTTGGCCCTATCTACACAAGAGGGTGATGCTCAGAGAATAGCGGATCTGAGTTTCTCATGTCTTGTATATGCTGATGATGTTGTAATGTTAGATCTTTCACTAAAGTGCCTAAAAAAATGTTTATATAGCCTCCAACAATATGCAGAAGGCCATCTTTGGAGCTAAATACATCAAAACGTAAAGTTTTAATCTTTAAAGGAAAACATTTTGAATGGAAATGAAACATAAATGGTGCCATAGTAATGAGAATTTAGATGATATAAAAACGTATTCATACCTAGGGAAAAAATGTTCTACCAATGTGAATGAAAAGGAACATATTCAGCATTTGATTAGTAGAGCAACATTTCATGCCAATAGTCTGTGAATATTTTAAAGTGCTTCAGGATGTAGCCTTTTGTTGATATATAATTTGAATGTGCCCCCATACCTTTTATATGCAATGGAGACCACTGATGTATCAAATGTGTCTTTTATGAAAATCACAGAGGGAAAACATTGCAAAAATTGTGTCATTTGAAAACCTTTGCTGCTAGCCATGCTATCGGGCTGAAGTTTGGGCTGATTACCACTTTGTGCAGGGATTAGCAGCTGTAATACAGTGGGAGTTTCTTCTTATCTGTAGCTAAGTAAAGTCTCTGTGCAAACAAATGTTTTTAGAAATTTGTAACAAAAAGAACATAAATAGTGTTTTCCACAGAAACGTAATTTATGCCTCAGATTTATTTCAGATTCCATACAATGATAACTAAGGGGTCGATTACGATTTTGTTAGGAAGGGCTCCGGATGGGATTCGGTATTGTCGAATCAGATTCGGATTCCTTGTTTCTTACAGAATCGTACAATTTTCCCAATAACCGATTATGATGCCCGGAAACCGTTCGAGCAGACCGAATTGGTTCAGAAAGGCATTTGGACAGCCCGAGTCTTTCAGAGCCGATTCGTACAGCTCTATGGACACGGTTTCTGGACGAGCGATTACAATGACAGATTTGGACAGCTGTTCCGATTCGGTTTGCCCGAGACAAAACGGTTTTTGGAATCTGTCTTTGGGGGCCCATTGTGGGCCCCCCTTCACCCAGAGTTGTCCGAATGTGGCCCGTGGGGGTACCCAAGGGACCCCTCTTCCCAACCATGCACAATGTGGCAGGCACCATGGGGTGCCTGCCACAGGGTGCAAGGTTTTCTCCAACCACTCCTTTTTTTACATTGGAGCCTGTGTTCGTATTTGGAACACAGGCTCCCATTGAAGTCAATGCGAGTCCGACCGAACGATGTTGGGAGGCATCATAATCTGTCGTCCGGACTCACAGGACCCGATTAGTTTGGAAACTAGCCCGAAACCGATTAGTTCGGGACAGTTTCCAAATGACATCGTAATCGGGCCCTAAGTTGTGTCTATGCTACAGTCGAAATCTCTGCTCAAACTGCTCTCAGGTTGTCCTAATGTTAGGTTTGATATTGACTTTTGCTCTAAAGAGGTCAAAAACAACCCAATTGTTTCTTCTTGCATAGTGAAAAAAACACAACCATATCTCACTTGGAATTTGCCACTTGATTCTTTTATTAAGAATTAATATATTACCATTGAAAAGATTACCATGGGCTTGCAAAAAAATGTAAGTTAAGAACAGGGAATGTGATCTTTGTAATAACGGTATACAAGACCATGACCATGTAATTTGTATATGTATTGCATTGCACTTCATGCGTCAACAATTTTTGAAGTCTCTTTTTTATCAGATTTAATGTGCATTGTGTTGGAAACGCCAATTTTAATGTGTCCTGAAAAATGTTACATTTTTCAAAAGTTTGTTTTCACCTATATTAAAATGCAACTAAATTATACATGAATGTGGATTTCTTGATAGATCCAAATCCTAAACAATAAAAATCTCAAATCAAAAGGCTAAAATAAGTTTGACAAGAGCACTAGTATAACACAAAACAATTTGGTCATCTTACAAAATATATTGAGGTAAATCGAAGATTCACACAACCAATGGTGTCACTTCTTAACCAAGGAAACAGTCCTGGCCGTGAACAGTTACAAGAGGGAGGCAGACGTAGGCCATGCACATATCCCAGCCACAAAAGTAGAGAAGCACCAGTCTCATTGGTCTGCCCCACACCACTGTATTCAGGTTGGTTCACCAAGCATACCGAGACCAAAGCCTGCTGCTAGGCACCAAGATCCATGCAACTAAGTTGGAGTAGAAACCGAAGCCAGCCCAGATCACGGAAGTTGTTGAGGATTTCACTACCATTTTACCAGCTTACCCTCAACATGATCTGTGTGATGGGTTGTCTCAATTGTCCAACACTTTACTAAGCCAGAACAGAACAACAGCATAAGGCCCATGTGGGTCCTGGCATCACCATCGTGGCCCATCAGCACCAGAAAGCACTGGCTGGGCTAAGGCTGTCTACAACATACCTAAAATGAACTTGTTCATGGCAGTAAGTAGCAGACGCTTGTACCATTGAGACACAGATAGCATTTGCACAGGTATCATAGCTCTCTGCCATTCACAGCAAGCTGGAAGGCAAGAGCAGAACTGCACTGGTGTTGGATGACTCCATCAATGTGAGCTTCTTCCAGCGGCGGCTCCTCCGCTATGGCAAGGAGTGTAGCCCCCCAAAAAACACCAGGAAAGGAAAAATAAAACAGCACTCGTTTGATGGGAGTGGTAGTGCACTCCTATCACTGCGCATGATGCCCAGTGAAAGTTCTCTCCAACCCAGCAACGCAGCTGGATAGAGAGGGCACAGACTCACAGTCTGTCCTGGAGTGCGAATTGAGGGCGCTCAAGCCAATCCTGAAGCTGCTCTCTGCATGAGAGCAGCTTCAGGATTGGCCGCAGGGCATTCTGGGAGCCTGTGCCTTCCTGAAGATGGGAAGGGCACGACGGGGACGGCTGCAGGTAAGTTTTTCTTTTGTATTCCCCCACCCCGTGACCCCTAGTGCCCCTTCTCTCCACCTCCTCCCCCCCCCGCACCCTTGCTACTCCAGCATACCAGCCACTCCTGGCTTCTTCAAGCAATACAAATGTCAGTGCTAGAGGAATGTAGCAGTGTGATATACACATTTCACCCAGCAATGCATTAATAGCACTTTAGGCTTGAGAGATCTCTTCTCATTGTCATCGGAATCAATTTCTGAATTTCATTCACATTTGCCTTCTAAGGGCTGTAGGATACCACATAGTGCCAGCTTCTTCCAGAAGATCATTCTCATTAGTAGTTTGCTCTGACAGAGTGATTTTTTTCCAATAAAGCCTCCTTAATGGTTAATAGAATCTCAGGTCCTGCCAACTTGCTTTAGCAACTGTCGACACTCTTATTTACTAAGACCTAGTGAGTGTTCATAAGGCTAAGTCCAAGCCAATAAAAATAAACTTCCATGAGACAGAATACCAGGTTGAACCATACAGGCTTATTCAAAATTAAGATCATTGCAGAAGGCAAAAAGTGATTAGTTATTTGATAGCAATCAAAGTCCAAATAGTACATCAAAGTCAAATAACGTGGGAGAATCAACATAAGGACCACCCTTAAGTGTCTCCCTCCAAGGAAAGCCAAATAAGGTCTAAGTATAAAATGAATACATAGACTAGCATATTCTTCTCCATAAGAAATAGGCCAATAGACTAGCACATGTCCCTATAACATCATCTTTTAAAGGGGTTTCAGACAACAGAAACATGCATGGTATTATGTAAATAGGCTGTACTAATATGCTACTTTTGGATAGCAACCTATCAAATTATTAGTTCACAATCACTAAAGCCATCACCTACTTCCAAAATAGTGTAACTGGTTAACCTAATACATGATCTAACCACCAGCAAAAATAAACATGTAATGAAACATTACTCAATGGGCTTGCTCTGCATATTCATAGCACCCAACATAACCTTGCAAATTATTACTTTTGTTCCACTGGAAAGAAGTTAGCAAACTGTTATTTAACAAATGCACATGCAAGAGACTATGATCTCCCTCTGAATTAAAACGGTTTTCTGAAACAGAATAAAACATGCATATGCTCAGCTTGTACATGGCAAATAAGGAAATAACATTACATTTATGGGGAGCGTGGCCGAGCCAGCCAAGATGGAGGGCATGCCTGCTTAGGGCTCTGTGAGCGAGCTGGACCATCGGCTCTCATCCTGGCCGGTGGTGCATTGTAGGGACCACATGAACGAGCAGGAAGCTTGCTGCAATGCACCACTCCCTTGCCGTTGTACTGGGGCTGTGGGTGGCACGGCCAGGGAAGCCGTTGATGGGGCCACCAGGCCGCTCACAAAATAGCGGCACCCGGCCTTCACTAACCTGATTGCCGACTGTGGTGTTGCCTCGGTGACGTCCGTGGGACCGCAGGGCGAACAAGCAGAGAGGACTCTGCCCACCGGCACCACCCCTTGGCGTGTCACGTGATGGACCTTCCGGGCCCTGTGGTAGCTGCCTAATCCGTTGCGGCTGCCACAGGTGTCCAGAAGGTGCTGATCTGCTGGCCTGCCTCACCACCTGGTTGGAGGTGCGACAGAAGGCCCAATGTGTATGCTGGGGCCGGGCTGGGCTGCTGGCCTCCTTTTCCAACTGAGCCTCACATGCATGGGCTTCCTCAGCCCGCTCCGCTGCTGACGGGGCGGTGACATGCAGAGCGACTGCGGAGGTATGCCCTGAGGGCCTTGCTGTGCCGTGGTGGACCGGGCCTGCCCTGTTGCCTGCACCGAGTCCGGCACCAGCCCCAGCAGCTGTGGGGGCTGCAGCGAAGCCGGCTTTCCAGTGTGCTCCCGCGGGGCACCTACAGACGATTCCAGAGAAGTGATGAGTCCGGAGGCGTGCTCAGGCGGGGGGCTGCCAGATTGGGTCCTAGTCTGGGCCCCTGTCTCGGCACCATAATCGAGGTGCGGTGCAGACGCCCCAGGGATGCCCTTACTAAACATCAGACACCGGGCCTGGAAAGGTGAGGAGTGCGGCAGTGTTCCTGGGTGGGGATTGCCGGCCTGGGCCCCCTTCCATGCCCCAGGGTTGGCACCATAATCAAGGCGCGGGGGTCAATACACAGCTGGAGAGACGGGCCCTGCTTATTTCTGGCACTCCTCTGCTCTCCGATCCCCTGGCCCTGACCACGGCAGAGCCAGGGGTATTTTCTGGCTCCCCCCTTGCGATGCTTGGCCCCTGTCTCGGAGGCGTGGAGGTTCACTGCTGTTGGGTGGCTGAAATCCAGTGACGCCCTGTTTCACTGTTGCCTTTCTTCCGGGCCATGCCCAGCCTAACCTGTCTTTCACTGAGAGGGGTATCCCACGGAACCGCTGGTGGTGGCCTTTCATGACTCTTGGTTCCCTGAATCAGTGCTAGAACTGGGGCATGGAGGCCACCTCATAAAGCCGAAGCCCTGCACTCCCGTCTCACTCTTTTCAGATCCCGTCTACTTGCGGCTGAGACAGGGCAAGTGGGGGGCCCGTCTGGCACCTGACCTGTGGGGGCGAGTGGCAGTGGGTGTTTCCCGCTGCTTGGCTGAGGCTGGGCCATTTATTCACCCAGGGCTCAAAGGAACACTCATCCTACCCGTCCCTCCGATGAGCTTTGGATCAGGGGTGCAATGTCAATTACCCCGCGTTCCCTGCTGGGCCCACAGCTGAAGATGCAGGAGCCCCCCACGCCATGGGCAAACTATGCTTGAACACCGGGTCTCAGATGCGGGCTCCTGCGCGGCGGCCCTCTCCGGCCCCCGGCGCAATACAGGGAGAGGAGAAAAATGTACCAGCCCTTACCACATCCGACAACCTGGACAAAGTGCTGGTGGCCATAGAACACTCCAGAATCACTATGGAAGACATGGCCACTGACCTTAAATTTCTCTGAGACGACCACCACAAGCTTGCAGACAGGGTTGAGGACGGAGAGAAAGCCCTCTCTGCCCTGCAACCACTCACAAAGGATCACCATGCGACAATTCGCGATCTTCAGGGCCGGGTTACACAATGAGAATGCAGGGGGGATGACTCAGAAGGCCGCTCCCAGAGGAGCAACATTCAGATTTTGGGACTTCCGGAGGGGGTTGAGGGGACTGAACCCATGGCCTACCTAGAGACCTGGTTCAAGTTGCAGCTCGGCCCATACAGGTAAGACCAGTGGGGCCGGGTTGGGGGGGGATTCGACAGATGACAACAAGGGAAAATTAAATAAATAATTAATTTTCCCTCGTCGCCGTCCCCACCCGGCCCCACCATTCTTACCTGCAAGGGCCGCGGCTGACTTGTCATTCACTCCCACCTCAGACCTCATCAACTTTTTCTCCCTTGAAAGGGCTCACCGTATCCCGGTTTGCCACCCATCTCCAGGCTGCCCCCTCATCTGATACTGGCAAAACTCCCTCACTTTAAAGACAGGGACGCTGTGCTTTGAGCCGCCAGGCGGAATGGAAGTCTCCAAGTGGAGAACAAGCACATCATGTTGTTGTTTCCAGCACGCCTCGAGATCCTCTTTGAGGGGGCTACCTTCTTCTTCACTGACCCCGCTGAAGCATGGGACTGGACTGACCAGCACTCGAAAGACTCTCAGCTCCTGCACGCTGATCGCACCCTGCAGGCCCGGGGGTCCCAGGGCAAGCGACGACACAAGAAAGGTAGCCATGCACACACAAGGTCCTTGCTCCAGGGATCCCTGGCTAGCTCTCCCAACCTGGAACAAATCATTGCTGACCGTAGGTGTACCCTGCAGGCTGTGGTGGATTTGGGACCTGCCTCTGCCCCCACATTTTCTCCTCCCGGGCCGACTCGCCAACGCCTCCCAATGTGACCCCCCCAGACTGTGGACACACTCATCTAACCGTTCCTAGCTATTCCACCCTTGCCTCAGCTTAAGTAATAATTCAACACTGTTGATCCCTGTCACTACCGGCCTTTCTTTCACACTGGGGTTCTTTTTATGGGCAGCTCACCCTGTCTGCTCTGGGCACATGCTTTGCTCACTCCCTAAGATATATTAGAGTAGTTGCATCATGTTCTGTTTGGACGCACCATCAGTTGCGGTTGGTCCCTGGTATTGTGAATATTCCCCTCCCCATTTGCTACACATCCTTGTTGCCTCTTTCCACCTTCCATTACCAACAATATAGTGGATGGGTAGTGTTGGGGTTTGGGATCAGGCGCAACACCAGGGGGAAAAGGCCTACCTGTGTGTTCTCCACATACCCCTAACACCTTGCCATGACTCCTTCCGCTGACACCTGTCTCCTCACTCTTAACACTTGAGGCATGCACACTGCTCGTAAGCACTACGTGGTGTACTCTTACATCAAGTGTCAGCAGGTACAGATAGCTTTTTTGCCAGAGACGCACCTGACAACCGGGGAGCTGGGCCTAATGCACAAGCGATTGAAAGGTATCTTTTGTGCCACAACCTATTCAGCATTCGCGCAAGGGGCCATGGTTTGGATCCAGATGATCCAGATCAGGGGAGATTCTGGGAATCCCTTTCCAACACATTGGCCCACTACACGGAGACCCCGTGGATACTAGGGGGAGACTACAATTGTTTGCCTGACGTTTCCTTAGATATGTCCCACCCTCCCGTTCTCCACCTTGCGTGCAGACAGAATGCTTCCGTGCTTGGATACACTACTGGTCGCTAGCAGATGCATGAAGATCCCAGCACCCCATGACAAATTATACTAATTTCACACTTTTCTGAATAATCTCTCTGTGTGCCTCGACCACTTCCTCTGCCTGCCCACTGTTGTCCCCCTAATCCGACACGCGGATTACTTAGGCCATGTCCTCACTAACCAGGATGCGCAGCTTCTGACCCTTGGGTGGAGGCCCTCCTTACCCCTAACTACCACTTGGAGGCTGCTGTGAGATTTCCTTGAGGACCAGGTCTTCCATCAGGAGCGGGAAACCTACATCTGTTGTTATTTTTCCGAAAATCACAACATGGCGTTAACCAGGACACTAAAATGGGACGCCTTCAAGGTTGTGACCAGGGGTGCTTGTATTAGACAGATAGCGGGAGCCCACAGAGTGCTTGACAGAGACTTGAAGAAGGTGGAACACAATCTCACTGCCCTTAGTAAGGCAGCAAATGCCACTCTGGCTTCCACGGCCAG
The DNA here is from genome assembly GCA_963921515.1 of Calotriton arnoldi. Lineage (NCBI taxonomy): Eukaryota > Metazoa > Chordata > Amphibia > Caudata > Salamandridae > Calotriton > Calotriton arnoldi. The sequence continues at coordinate 432,753 of CAWUFW010008651.1, read as the reverse complement.
GCTGGTGGAGGCAAAGATCGCCTACACTGCACTTCTCAAAGACTTGAGACGCCAAAACTTTAAGGCTCACGCCGCCAGGGCACACCGAGAGGACGACAGACCTGGCGCGCTCTTGGCGTGGTTGATCTGCCATAATCCTGAATCCCGCCCCATTTCGGAGGTGGTTACTAAGTCTGGGCGGCGATCTCCGCTCCACTTGCGGAGCTTGCAGAGTTTCCCGCACTCCGCGTTACGCTGTGCTCGCGGAGTATCTTCATTCGTGCTCATCAAGTTGGCGTGCGCGAGCAAGGGAAATCAACCTCCCAGCGTGATTTCTCAATGCGGGCGGTCGGATTTCTCAATGCGAGTGGCTGTGTATGCTCACAACCACTCACGTTGAGAAACCATCCGTTCGCGTTCAGAAAGCTGCTGCTCGAATAGAAAATCTACTCGAGCGGCAGAAAGGAAGCAGTGCCCGCTTACACCCACTTGCATTGTGCATGGTGCCGTTCACAATAATTTCACAGCGTGGACAAACACCCGGCACTGAAAATTAACGGCATTTTTCTAATGCACTCCGCCGCTTGCAGAGCTCTGCAAATCACGGTGGATTTTTTTTTGCACTTCACGGAATATTGCAACTCTGCCCCTTCCGGTGACAGGATCCGCACCCAAACTGGCAACCTGCAAGACTTCTACGACTATTATGCCATCATATACCGAGCGCCGCTGACTGACCACTCGGAACAAATGGACCAGTTCCTAGCTAGCCTCGTCTTACCCCAGATCCACCCTCTCGAGCGGACCTCCCTGGAGGCTGAAATCACACTGGCTGATGTAAAGTAGGCGATCCTTGTCCTGGCTAGAAATAAAACCCCGGGTCTGGATGGCTTGCCCTTAGAATACTACAGCGCTTTTTCAGCTCTCTTGGTGCCTCAGGTGGTGGCAATGTATAAGGCGGCCCTGGAGGAAGGTGAGCATCCCCACTCGCTTCGCAAATCCCTCTTAGGCTCGATCCCAAACCAGGCAGAGACGCAACCTTGTTAACTTCCTATAGGCCAATTGCCATCCTGGGGGCAAATTACAAAATCCTGAGCAAAATACTAACCAACTGCTATGCCCAGGTCCTCCCGTCGCTCGTACACCTAGACCAGAATGGCTTCGTCCCCGGCAGAAGCACCTGTCAAAATATCTGCCGACTTTTCCATGTCGAGGATTGGGCCAGGGTGCGGTTTCCTCGTGCTGCCTACCTCGTTCTCGAATTGGAGACGGAGTTCGACACCCTGTGCTAGGCTTACCTCTTTACTGTTCTCCGCCATATGGGAGTGGGACTCAAACCTTTAACATACACAAAGCTATTATACTCAAATCCCTCCTCCCAGGATCTGTTTGGGATGCTACATCTCGGCTTCCTTCCGAGTGGGTCGTGGAACACGCCAGGGATGTCTGCTCTCCCCCCTACTCTTTGCCCTAGCTTTGGAGCACTTAGCTGTGTGCCTTTGGAGGAGGGGAGGACTGGGGTATCCCCTTAGAGGGCGAGACCCACAGCAGATCCCTCTATGTGGACGGCCTGCTCCTCTACATATGAGATGTTTCAGTTGACCTCGACCCTCTTCAGGTTACACTGTCGAACTTTGCTGCAGCAGCTGGACTGCCGTTTACCCACTCACACCCTGACCTTCCCCTGACCTGCATTGGCAACTCTCACCTCGCCTGGCATACACCGGTGCCTCGCTATCTGGGTGTTCATCTGTACCATATGCCCCGAGACTTGTACGAGGGCAACCACCGCAGGGCTATATCGGGTATACGATCCAAGGCTGACTTTTAGAGGACCCTTCCCCTAGCCCCTTTAGGAAAGATCGCCCAGGCAAAGATGGTCATTCTGCCCTGCCTTCTATATTACTTTGCGAATCTCCCAGTCATCCCTGAAGAAGGGTCCCGTTTTACCATATAAATACCTTAGGCCAATTCTGCCCCACACCTGAAGCATGAGACCCCCATATGAGCCCACCAGCCAGCACACAGGAATTTGTTAAATTGACCATACTGTTTTCAATTATTTTCTAAACACAGTAGGCCCTATGCCTCTCTGATAAAATCACAACACATCTCCTCTGCAAAGGACACCAGCCCCAGCTTCGTCTTCTTGGTAAACAAACTCACCGAGCCCCCACTCCTTCGTTGTCCCCGGAGTGCGGTTCTCTTCTCACGAACACTGACCACAAAAACAGGGAACATCTCGAGCTAAGAGGAACACATGGGGTACAAAGTGGTGGGGGCCAGGTGCAATCTTTCAATTTCTTCAATATTATTGTATTTTTGCTAGCTTCAAGTAACTAAGACAGGCTACATGGCGTGAGAATATGACCTATAACCTTTTTAAATCTTCTGCTTTCCTTATAAAAATTCCGTGAAGTGACGTACATCGGTTCTGATAAATGTACAAATTATGGTCAAACACCTGTCATGTGACGGACTTCTGGTCAAGCTCTTCCTCATTAAATCAATATAAAAGAGCTGCCCGCAGTCCACTCGACGGACCACCTTGCACCGTGAAACTACTTGAGTCACATGCTGTTTGATCCCCGGTTAACTGTTGTTCTCATTTTTAGAATTCTTGCTTAAGGTTGCACATTATTCGTTGTATTTTGAAACGTATTTCTATCTCTGCATTATTATGATTTTAGGCCTCGTTGCAATTGCATGGTTTTGCTCACCATTTCAAAATGGTCTTTGCTAAGACTGCCTGTTTTATTGTATAACTAAGTATATCTTAGCATTATTGTTCAAAATTGTGCCTTCAAATAAATTGTGAACAATCCTGATTCAGGTCCTGCCTCTCACACGTGTATTTCCTTATTTTAGATAGAGCACCCCTGCTCAAATTAAGCTGGTGTAAAAAAAAACACCCTTTAACATCTGGCCACCACAAAATCGGACGTGCAAAGCCCCAGCCGGCAAGGAAACGGAATCTGTTCCCTGTGACCACGGACGGAGATTGCCCTTCGGTGCCTCTTCCTGACTGAGCAGACAGAGCACGCAGGGGTAAGTCAAAGAAAAAGATTCTCTTTGTCTTCTCCCGCTGCACTGTTTTGCCTGTATTTTCAGTTAAGCATCTGTGGGTACACCTCTATCCAAAAGCGCAGTTCCTTGCATTAAACTGGTGTCTTGCCAGGTTAAAACAACCCTCCTTCTTTAAACACGTGTAGACGGGCACTGAGCCAGAAGTTAGTGTTAAGAATTTTTTGACAGTTAGAAAATTGTGGGTTTTCACTGTTTCATGCATGATCATTTTTATTTTTTATATATATATATTACCTGTCTGAAATAAGATAGGACACCTATCTAGTTAGCACTAATAGGTAAGGGAAAACAGCGCCTTGCGTTCTCCAGCTCTTGCGGGTTCTGGAAGAGCCAGAACCCCAAAATAATTGTCAGCTCACGTCTTGTGGGCGGCTCGGGAGGTATAGTGATTACAGTGATCAGACACCTCCAGATTTTGAGAGTGATCGCCAGCATATACATTACAGCACTGGCAGGACAGTTAGTGATCGTCAGTACATATATATTTAACTACTGACAGGACAGTTAATATAGATAAAAAGAGTAGCGTTCGAACAAGGTTATTTTTATCTGCGTAGCTACAGAAAAAGGGAAGTGTCTCTCTCACAGAAAGCTTCCTGTAGTGGTTTCCTGTTCTTTCCGGGTGAACAGAAAAATAAAGATTCTTATTTATTGCAAAGTTTTTCTAACATTAAATAAATACGCTCATTCTGTCTTCATTCAGGCACAAACTGCACAATTTTGCCTGTCTTTTAATTCAAAGGAAGTATATTAAACTCATGTATAACTTGTTTCATGTAACAGTCCTGACCTCACCCTCCCAGCCATGCCAACCTCATCCACATCTAACTCCAACAGTACAATAGAGCAAGAAGACTCTCAGGATACCCATTCACCACTGCTGCGAGCACTCTTAAGGGGCCCGCAGCCAGAGGGGGAGCACGAGCCTGCTCCAGAGGCGGATTACCTTCCGCAGAACAATACTAGGGAATGAGCGCAGCATCAGTGAACTCTGGGGCACCACAGATTGTTGTATACATTATTAACGGACACATTATTGGTATCTCTGAGGGTCACCCTTCCTCCTTCACTCTGGTCACACCCTTAACTAGCGCTGTCCTCTTGACCGTGTGTCAAGTCCTGGGAATTGACGTAACACATGAACAACAAGTCAGACTGACAATAGTTCCCAACCACATTTGCCAGCTACATCCCAGGACAGCTGTTTAAATACAAAAATAAGTATGGCCACCCCACTACAGCACGTACTAAAAAACTTCACAGGGCAAGAACAGCGCATCATTAAACACTGTAGGGAGCTGCACAAACACACAAAGAACTTGACACACCCCTGGCCTCCTGAAGGTACCTTTGATTGTGCCACACTAGATCATGCCACAACATTCTTAGAAGCGAAATACTCCGGCAGCAAGCTTCAAAAACGTAAAGACGCCTTAGCACTGTGGCGCATCTTTAAAGAAAATGCAGAGCGAACACTGATGCCCACTGCCCCACCCCCTGCATATCATATAAGTGGCATCTACCCTGAACTTATTATCAATTCAGACTTAGAGCCAACATCAAATGACAAAGCAGCTGTGGGTCACTCTGACCTCTTTTCAGAAGAGCCCATTCATCCACAACATAACAGTTTGTTGGACCACTTCCAAAGACTGCCATCTCTTACTGCCCAAAGCCCAATAATAGAAGCCGTGATGCCAGGACTACCAGGTCAAATAGATGCACAATTCACCCTGAAGCTCACACCAGCACAAAATAATGCAGCACAACAGCAAGATGAGGATGAAGGGAGCAATAGTGCCTCCAACTATCGCATCAAACTTTTCACAGCTCACGCTCTGGTTCCAACACATTCCTCACTGATGAACATCAATAACTACCAAGTGCACGTCGCCAATGCAATGCACAATTCCCCATTAGTACACTGTCACAGTGTGAGGATAGAACTTCCATGCTGGACCTTCCAAATACCGATAGGGAGGCCATGGATAGCGAGCAAGAATACCCTGAGACATTTGCCCAGCCCCACTTCACCAAATGGAGAAACGGGCAGGACTTAAACAAAAGTACGGATAGCATCACACTAGGCGAACACCACACAGATTTGCTACACAAAATGCAGTCACCAAGCCCCACCGGCGGGACTGCAGCTGTCTGGCGCCTGTCGATGAAAGTAGAACAAATGCATGACCAACTCACTGAACTACTCGGTGATGTAGGCCTCACAGCTCATCCGAATGAAGGACCAGGCACACCGCCACAGCAAGCACTGAAGACACAGATTCCTGGGGAAACACAGGGTGCAGCAATACCACAAGCAAATGAAGCAGCTGCCTCGGGTATACTCCAGCCAAGAGCATCAACTAGTGATGCCAACTCCTTTTCTCAAAGTCAGCAACAACCCCCACAAACATTAAGACCAGCCCTGACATTCAGCTCACCACCCAGGTCCACGCTCAATTTACTGCACAACACTGAACAGAGGGAGCTTTATGACATAGATGTACGAAAAGAGAAGAGAAGAAGGACAGAAACAGAACTATTAGAAGTGCTAGGGACACATGGCAGACCGGACAAGTCCTATGATGTCTCGGGTACAGCATCAATGCGCTCTATTAGACAGAGAAATAACTATAACATGATGCTCAGCAAACAAACAGCCTCACCCTACACCGAATTAACGCCAAATGAGATAGTTACACTCAGAGAGGATTCTGACTTTTATGCTGATCCCTTCACTGATAATCTGGCAGGTTGGACAGAAAGCCAACCACAGATGATCCCAGGGCCACGAACTGGGTCCTTTGATCCACAAAATATGGCAACAGCAGAAGATTCCATCCTACATGGGGAGGGAGTAAGGACTGGGACTACGGTTACATGGGGCAAGCCTAAAAATATGGCAGAAATATGCACGTGAGTATGACCCTACCCTGCACACCCGACCCACAGCAGCAGGCACTAGGGTAACATGCCAAATGCCACTACTGTTCAAAAATGCCAATGACCCCCCCATCTATGTCCCATGGTCACAAATGGACAAAGACAATTTGAAGAAACAACTCCCACCACTCACAGAGGTCGCTGGGAAATGGATAGCCGCTTTAGAAAAGCACACTGCAGGTGTTAACCTAGGAATAGGGGATGTCAAAAGTCTGCTTATCGCCCTCATTGGAGAAGACGCAGAAGATATATTCACACATGTCAATAACAAAATTACAATCACTGGCACAGAGTATGATGGTGAAGCATTTAATAAAATAAGAGCACGCATCTGGTCCGAATTGCGCCGCAAATTCCCAGATATCCCAGTCATCGGGTCCTTAATGTCACAAACAATGCAACAAAATGAGGACCCAGCACAATACATTTCTAGAATGAAGGAAGAATGGCATCAGGAATTAGGAGAAAAATGTAACGCAACAGGAGGGAACAGTAGGTTCTTCTACCACACAGTAAAGAAGGGGCTGCCCACTGACGTACAGGATAAGTTAGATGGGATTGTAGCAATGGAATGCAAACCATGGCCTGAAATACAAGATCACATTATTCCCTTCTGTAAAAAGAAGCAGGAACAGGACAGGAACAGGCAATTAGCAATTGAAAATGCAGCAGCCGAGCTAGTACAGCAGAAACTTAATAAGAAAAAAGATGCTCCAGATACAGTCATGCTCGCAACACCAGTAAACCAGTTGACTGCTGTTACAGGATTTCCACAGAATGCCCTGAATGCGTTAGCAGGTAACACTCAGGGAGGTGCATCATACATACAAGCACAGCCCACCTATAATAATGAACAACAACAGCCCTATTATGGTAACCAGCAGAATAGGCCTAGGAACACAGGGATGCAGGGCAGAGGTAGAGGACTGCGACAACAAAGAGCTGCAGAACAGCCAGGACCCCCGGTATGCTTTTACTGTCAGAGACGAGGACACTTCATAAGAGATTGCCGCACCAAAATGCAGGATGAAGGAAGGGTGGTGGTCAGAGGACCCCACCAACGGGCCCCCACCCAGTACCAACAACAGCAGCAAATGCAGCCACAGTCAGTTCAGCCCCAAATAATATATTCCTACCTCCCACCAGTACAGCAGCAGCCCATGCAACAACAATTACAATTACAAGCGCCTGCAATTACCCAATTGCAGGCACCAACTCCACAAGCACAGCCACAAGTACAACAGCAACAAACACCTGTATATCACATGATGCCCCAAGCACAAGCATTTGTACCTCAGGGAGGCACAGTGATATCTTCCACCAACCCATTTGCGGAGGGCACCATCCAGCAGTACCAGGCTGGAGGGTTTCACAGTTAGGACAGCCCACAGACAACTCTTGTGTGCCCAGTTTTGTCGTGTACAACAGATGTAAAGGAGGACCCCATTGCTTTTGTCACAATAAAAAATAGAACTTACAGCTTTCTCATTGACACAGGTGCTACTTATTCCTGTATTACAGGAGGAGCACTGCCCATTTCAAATCAGATAGCGGACACACAGGGCTTCTCTGGGGCAATAGCTAGGGTCCCTTTCACCAAGCCAGTACCAATAGAAATAGGACCTAAATACGTGGAACAACGTCTGCTCTATTAACCACGGTCCCCAGTGAATCTCCTAGGACGTGACCTCATGGCAAAATTAAACATGACCATCCACTTTGATGAAAACAGCACAATGATTTGCTCCATTCCAGGCACACCTTTGGCCAGGATGATGGCAGTCACTATGGACTCCTCCTTAAAGGATCAAATAAGAGCCCGCCCAGTGGATGAACAAGCATTCTCCACTGCAGTGCACATCATTGTTGCCACCACACCAGAACTGTACGGCCGCACTGTCCAACTTCCAAAAGAGTTTCTCTTTCGTCCACACTCACAGCACTCCCAAATGCCCAACAAGCACATGATCTTAGACATACACTGTCTTGAAATAACACCCACCTATGGAGCATTCCAAGCAATTGACGACAACGCCCACACCTGGGCCTGCGTCATTTTCCTTCAACCAGGAGGGTGAGTAAGGGACATTCCAGACAACCAACTGTTCGGACCCCCGGAGCTTTATTTAAAAAATGAAATTGTCTACTAAAATGAAGTCCCCCTTTCAGTGACCATAGAAATAAGAACACCCACTCCTGCCCAACACTTTGACTCCATACGTGACGCTGATCTAGCTCAAGTTCCAAGCAACCTTTGGACCACTGGTCCAAATGATGTAGGCCTCATTCACTCTGCTACCCCATTCAGAATTACACTCAAGAAAGGCGCCATTTTACCAAGAGTGTGCCAGTATCCTTTGTCCAAGGAGGCAGAGGAGGGTATTGCACCCACTATACAAGCATTACTGGATCAGGGAGTAATATACCCCTGCACATCTCCTTGGAATACATGTCTGTTTCCTGTATGCAAACATAAGACTAATCAATGGCGTGTAGTACACGATTTACGTCCCCTTAACAACATCGTGGTACCAGAATTCCCAATCATCCCTGACCCCTCAGTGATTCTCACCAATATTCCCCCAGATGCAGAATATTTTTCCGTCATTGACCTGAAAAATGCCTTTTTCAGTGTCCCACTACACCCCGATAGCCAATATTGACAAGGTTGACAAACAGAAACTTCAATACTGCCAGAAAGAAGTACACTACCTTGGACAGTTGCTCTCAGCATCAGGAAGAAGAGTCACCGCAGATAGAATTGAGGCAATAAAAGGACCCCTGAACCACAAACAGTCAAGGACATGCAGAAATTCCTAGGATTAGTGAATTATGTTCGTCAGTGGGTCTTTGATTTCTCTACCATCACTGCCCCACTGCTGAAAGCTGTTAAAATGGCTAAAGACAGACCTAACAAAATTGATTGGACACCTGAAATGAAGACAGCCTTCACACAACTGAAAGATGAATTTACAAATGCTCCAGTGTTAGGCTCCCCTGACTACACCAAGGAATTCTACCTCTTCACTCACTGCGACGGTCAAGTCATGACAGCAGTCCTCACCCAAAAATACCCCATGGGCCACAAGCCAATTGCCTACTTCAGTGGCATACTAGATTCTGTAATGAAAGGACACCCATGTGAACAAGCACTAGCAGCAACAGCATTCGCAGTTGAGAAAAGTACCCCCATAGTCATGGGATCCCCATTGACACTGTACACTGAACATGCTGTCTTTGCAATAATACAGAAAGCTAAGACCACTCTTACCACACAAAGAGTATCAGGTTACGAAGTCATACTATCATTGCCTTCTCTGAAAGTTGTTAAGTGCCACACAGTCAACCCTGCCACGCTCTTTGCCCACCCCATTGCAACTACAGATGATGACCCTCATGATTGTGCCACATACTATCCAGATGAGTCAGGAGCAGCAAAGGAGGACCCATTGCCAGAGAGTGTTGTGTACTTTGTTGATGGCTCCTCTACCATTGATCAAGAGACAGGGATCAGGTATACAGGAGCGGCAGTGGTTAGAGCACAACAAAATGACTCCTCTGACTCCCTAGACATTGTACAGCAATTAACATTACCTTCACACTACTCAGCACAAGCAGCAGAACTGGTGGCATTGATTGCCGCCTTGAGAAATGGGGCAGAGAAACGCATCACTGTTTATTCAGACTCTGCATATGTCACGACAACAACACATTCCAGCATCTTGCGATGGAAGAGGCGTGGTTTTCTCAAATCAGATGGCACACCTGTTATGCACAGTTACATGAAGAGCTAATAGACGCACTGACACTGCCAGCTGAGGTAGCTGTAGTAAAATGTGCAGCCCACACAAATGGTAAAGACTTTGTATCCCGAGGTAATGCTCTGGCAGACTGGGCAGCTAAAAGTGCCGCCAGGGCGCCCCCACCTCCAGTATCACCAGAAGGCCAGCACGCCCCATCTTGCTTGCCCAACACGTACCTACAACTGTACAACAGGATGGAAAAAGTGCAGATGAAGACACTCCTGATTTAGCATCTCCATACACTATTGACAATACACAACAATATGATCACATTGCACAATTACACCTCAGAGAAATACAGGAAAGTGCACCAGTTCAAGAGAAAGAGCTATGGAAGAAGAGGGAGTACAACAAGATCCCTCAGATTTTACCTATAGACAAACAATGACAGGAAAAGCTGTCATGCCACAGGCCTTATCACAGGTAGCACTAGACCAGTTACACCTTCCCACACATGTTTCCAAGATAATATGTCCACCACCCTACAGACTGACTGGTTCATCCCCAATGCCCACGAATTAATACAGCTTTTGTCAATAAATGCCTCATTTGTCAGCAGTACTCACCAAACCCCACTATGAAAACAGCTGCCTCTACAATACCAAAACCAGAAGGCCCTTTCAAAGAACTCCACATCGACTATGTGGACATGATTGATCGCTGCCAAAATGATCGATACCTCATTGTGGTAGTATGCCCATTCTCACGATGGATCGAAGCTGGACCATGTGTCCACTGCGATGCCAAAGCAGCAGCTAATTTCTTGCTCCGTGAGGTCATTTCGCGCTGGGGTTTGCCAGACGCGATCCGTTCTGACAATGGCAGCCATTTTTCAAACACCATTTTTGCCCTTCTCACAACAACATTAGGGATCAAGCATAAATTGACATCAGCATATCACCCACAAAGTAATGGCATTTGTGAACGCCTTAACAGCCTGCTCAAAGGTAAAATAAGCAAGATAAGTGCCACAGTTGGAAAGAAATGGCTCTATTGCCTACCAATTGCCCTGTTTGCACTCAGGAATACTCCCAGTTCCGATCACCACCTAACCCCCCACCAGCTTGTCACTGGTCGATCAATAAATGTGTCAGTCCCCTCAACAAGCCCCAAACTAGATAGTGAAAGTTCTTCTGAAATTGTGAAAGCTGAAATGTTTGAATATTTATGTGCACTAACACACGCTGCGCAGTTCCTCTCTACCCAGATATCAAAGAGGAAGGACAAGGGCCCAATTGCTCCTGAACTCTCACCTATCTGTCCTGGAACACAGGTCTTTATAAAAAAAGCTGTTAGAAAGTGGAAAGACCCCAGATTTGATGGTCCGTTCACAGTCATAGACTCTTCACCCACAGCTGTTCGCATCACCGAGAGGAAAGAATGGATCCACAAGACCCACATCAGGATCAACCCGGCACCATACCAGAACTAAGTGATGAACAAGGGGAAGGCATCGTGTTTCCATTGACCATCCAAGAAGAAGACGGTGATCGCTTGGTCGTTTATGGATTCAGACGCAACAGAAACACCCGCCGCACAGAAATTTCCTATTTGAAGTTATGTACATACATATTAATATTTTACATTATTGTCGGTGTGGGAATAGGGATCTTTAACTGGTTTGCAGTAATATCACACTGTATTGATAAAAATGCCTATATTGCTAAAAAAGTCAAAGTTGTCAACACCACTGTGCACCCCAAATCACTTCCTCATCTACCTGTTAGCACATGTGTTGCAAATAGCACCCCTAGTAATGAGAAGGGTTCGACATCCTCTGTCAGTGCTGTCAGCACCCCAAATAACTATGTGCCCCTCACCTCATCACCTCCTGTACCCATTGAAAATTATACTGAATGGAACAGTACCGTTGATATCACATTACACCCTTCGCAGCTGTCTCGCCAACGCAGACAAGCCCGTCCTGACCAGTTGGCAGGGGACCATGGGGTCCATAACTCCCTATTAGATAACTTGTGGTATAAGGATATGACAGCAGCTGGCAAGCAGGTCACAAACCAATCGTGTTATGGGTGCTCATATATTCCCCATGCAGTAGGCGCAGATAGACTGACTTTCCCTAGAGAAGTCCCACCATGCATTGCCAAATGCCTTTTACACCTGTTCCTTTGCCTCATACAAGGACAAGTCCAGGTCATTACGGCTGACATTTCCATAGTATATGTAAATTCCACACTCTGGGACCACAACCTCATTACACACAAAGTTATCTCCGACACAACTGCCCTCGAGGAGGTAATACAGGGCATGTATAGAAGAGGAATACCTGACATGGACTCAAGGGCACCTCAGATTAGGAAGCGTGGATATATCTCAGTATCCTCACCCCCAGCTAAATGCGATGTCACAGTAAAACACAGCCACACATGCCCATGTCAGAATAGAACTGTGCTGCACCTATGGGCACAAATTAATTTTAACAACAAGTGGAATGGTCCCGGCTTTGTGGTGTGCAAAGAAGCATCCTTAGGGCCTCCTTGGGTAGACTCAGATTATGAAGATGGGATTGACTGGGAGGTTGAGGATGAGTGTGAACAGATGTGGTCACAGGAAAGTAGAAGGTACACCTCGGGTGGGGAGAAAATGTCCAAACCTAAAAAAGCATTCAAACTAAAGTCACCTCTTCTCTGTTTTCTAGGAAATGGCACAGTGCCTGTGGGCCGCAACTCTGGATGCAACAGCACAATTTTTAATTCGGATCTGCAGCATGGCACCTCCAGTCTAATGGACCTCCACTGGGCTTGCGGAGAACGCCTCTACCTCCAACTGCCTCCTCAATGGAATGGACTATGCACCGTGGTGACCATGCACGAAGTTCACCTGGTCGTTCCAGCAGCCAATATCTCTCACATCCATTCGCATCCAATGACAGGTGATGTCACCTTGCTCCACCGACACCGGCGAACTGCTCAATACTTCGCCAACAACGCTTTTGATGACATTCCCCAAGAATTCCGCCTTTTTAACCAAGCCCAGCTCCTTTTCGGGAGCCTCATCCCAATGTTCCAGATAAAAGCAAATGCACGTTGCCTCGAGGTGACCCACTACGAAGTCATGCAGGCCATCAACAGTACCAGGGATGGGCTAAATGCTATCAAGGAAGAACTGCGCCCCCTGAGGCTTATGGTTTTAGAGCATAGGTATGTCCTGGACATGCTAAATGCGATGGATGGTGGACTATGTCGCAAGATCGGAAAAAGCTGCTGCACTTTTGTGCCTTCGAATGATGCTCAGAATGGATCACTCACAAAGGCCATTGAGGACTTGGACAATTTAGGGAAGAAAATGTTTGAGGAAGGAGGTGCCAGGGCAGACACAGCAAAGGACTGGTCCGATTTTAGCTGGATGCCTTCATGGCTGTCTGCCCTCCTAAAAAAAATTGTACCGATTTGCGGTGTGCTGTTGCTCCTGTGTTGCGATTTTTGCAGTTACCCCTGAAGAACAGCTTGTGAAGCTCGAAATGCATTGGGTTTAAATAAAGAACACCGCTTTTTGACGAATCATGCGTTCCAAATCGTGTTCTTGATAGAGGTCTGGATGGGCACATCTTGAGCATCTGAAGCTGTTGAAATAGCATGATACCTTACGTGTGGATCAAACATGCAAAAAGCTTAAAAAATGGAGTAAAGCACAGAGTAAATGGAGAAAAACTGACATAATAATTTGAGTATTGCTATAAACCTACTTCTTTGGCTGTGCGACTGGCCTTGGGGTGAAGAGTCGCCCCATATAATGTAGTTCCTGTGTTGCGTCATACAGATAATATGTCATTGTGTGAAAAGATTAAATACTAAAGTAGTAGGGATGAATAACGCAAGCACAGGAATATACAAGAAGACAATACGTGAGGACAATGGACCAGAGAAGGGGGATAAACTAACACTGTTAGAGATAGTTGAGCTTACAACGACTGGCACACACTTATTACAGACCGCTGCTGACTCCCACTACCAAGTACCTACCGCTCCCCCACTGCCCCCTGGTAGACTCCTACCAGGGGGCAGTGGGGTAGGGGAGGGTCTTAGCGTAAATCATTATGAGTGTCTAACTGACAGGCCCGAAGGAGAATATGTCGAATTAAGATCACTGCTAGATAAGCAGGACAAACAGTGTTCCTACATTAACGACACGCCCTGGATGCACCAACAGGACAAAGGGCCAGCCAAATATGCTGTAAGAGTTTTGTTCAAAAGTGAACAAGAGGAGGGAAATGAAGCAGTGTCCCGTTTTACCATATAAATACCTTAGGCCAATTCTGCCCCACACCTGAAGCATGAGACCCCCATATGAGCCCACCGCCCAGCACACAGGAATTTGTTAAATTGACCATACTGTTTTCAATTATTTTCTAAACACAGTAGGCCCTATGCCTCTCTGATAAAATCACAACACAACTCCTCTGCAAAGGACACCAGCCCCAGCTCCGTCTTCTTGGTAAACAAACTCACGGAGCCCCCACTCCTTCGTTGTCCCCGGAGTGCGGTTCTCGTCTCACGAACACTGACCACAAAAACAGGGAACATCTCGAGCTAAGAGGAACACATGGGGTACAAAGTGGTGGGGGCCAGGTTCAGTCTTTCAATTTCTTCAATATTATTGTATTTTTGCTAGCTTCAAGTACTAAGACAGGCTACATGGCGTGAGAATATGACCTATATCCTTTTTAAATCTTCCGCTTTCCTTATAAAAATTCCGTGAAGTGACGTACATCGGTTCTGATAAATGTACAAATTATGGTCAAACACCTGTCATGTGACGGACTTGTGGTCAAGCTCTTCTCATTAAATCAATATAAAAGAGCTGCCCACAGTCCACTCGACGGACCACCTTGCACCGTGAAACTACTTGAGTCACGTGCTGTGTGATCCCGGTTAACCATTGTTCTTATTTTTAGAATTCTTGCTTAAGGTTGCACATTATTCATTGTATTTTGAAACGTATTTCTATCTCTGCATTATTATGATTTTAAGCCTCGTTGCAATTGCATGGTTTTGCTCACCATTTCAAAATGGTCTTTGCTAAGACTGCCTGTTTTATTGTATAACTAAGTATATCTTAGCATTATTGTTCAAAATTGTGCCTTCAAATAAATTGTGAACTATCCTGATTCAGTTCCTGCCTCTCACACGTGTATTTCCTTATTTTAGATAGAGCACCCCTGCTCAAATTAAGCTGGTGTAAAAAAAAACACCCTTTAACATCCCCCTGTTCCTTCTTTAAGAAACTTAACGCGGGGGGACGTGGTCTCGCCGCGAATGGCGTGAGACGTGCACTGTGTGAGCTACCGTAAGCCGTCACCTTTAGCTGCCTACAAAGCGGAGCTGGGACTCCATCGGCGCCGCACATTGGGGCGCAAGGGCAGCGGAACGGTTGGGGCACCTCCAGGAGAGCAGACAGCGGCTCGGGATGACCCGGCGCGGGGGCGCGGACCCCTGCCCTCAACGGCTGGACCCGGTGGCGGCGGCGGCCACCATTTTGTCTCTTGCGGTCCTGGGCCTCCTCCAGCTCTGCACACCGCCGCTTGCCCTTACTGGCCCCGCTGACGATTCTGCTAACCTGCGGTGAGCGCCTGACCCCGTGTGGGGCTTCCTCGTGCCCGTGGCGCAGCTGGGCTAAGGGACACTCCGGCGTCCTCGCCTGTGGCGGCCGCCATCTTGGGCCTACTCGTCTCCCCGGAGCGGACCTGGCGCGACGAGCAGCTGCCACGATCCCCTGACACAGCGGCCTTTCCCTGCACCGGCTGGCAAGACCGGACGACCGGCGGTGACCTTGGGGGGCGCCTGGCGACTACTGGCCCTTGGAAGGGCTGACAGCATCCCCGCAGTGGTCCGGCCTGTGAGCAGTGGCCCTCCTGCTTGGTGGGCCTGCGGATGGGCGCGAACCTGCATTCCTCCCTGCCCCACCCACGCCGCCTTCTTGCTGGACTCCTGTGACGCCGACGTTCTGTGCAGGTGAGGTGTAGGGGTGGGGGCACCCCTGCACACTGGGGCCCCAATAGACTGACCCGCCTGGACTGGGCCCTACGTACCCCTCCCTGGAACCTGCTCCTCGCTGGCTGCACGTGTCGCCGGCGCGCTGGAACTGCCTGAGGCTTACCCCAGCGGCATCCTAGACCCTCCTGTGGAACGCTCTTTGTGCGCCTGGGTGTTCAGCAGACTCCGAGGGCGAGGGGCCTTCAGTGACTGCACCTTCTGTTGTTGGTGGGCCTTTCGCGTGCACCGACTCCCCGGGGCCAGACTTTCCTGGGCTGGCACGCAGTCACCTTGCTGCTGGATCGCTCCTTCGTTGGGGCCTCAGCTCAGGAGGGTGAGGCCTGGACTGAGGGGTCTTTCCGCTGGCGTCCATTACACAGGGGACGATACTCTCTGCACCTTCACCTCTCCTAGAGGTCAGCGCTGGCCGGCTGTGGGCAATTCTTTCGCCTCTCATCGCCTAGTGGCCCCAATACTGCTGTCTGTCTTGCTGCCTTGAACACTGTGGCGCGACATTGGTTCTTGACTCCCGACCGACTTCTCTACAACCCGCTTGCAGCGTGGCCCACGGCGGCTCCGGCCCCTACAACTTGACTATACAGCGATTGGCTTCCCTGGTGACAAGGCCTCTGCGGCATTATCGACTTCTGCAGCATTGATAGTACACCCTCCTCCCTCAATGCCTGCGGACCACTGCCTGCAGAGCCCTTTGTGACAGCTTGCCCCTGCCACTCGGGGGCTTCAGGTACCCTTGGTTGACCCCCAAGGTCCTCCCGCCCGATTCTGACACCTTATCGGAGACCGGAGAGTGCTCGGCCTTGAGGGGAGATGACGCGCACTAATACGGGGAAGGACTCTGCGGCACCCCAGAAGGATAACCCGGTTGCTGTGCTCTGGAGCAAACCGGGCCCTGCTGCTCCTGGTGCAATGGCGTCATCGACTGGAGAAGATTCGGCGCCAGTTACGCAGTCTTTCATGGCAAACTTCATGCTGGAGCTTAAGTCCGAAATAGTCTCCTTGCGCTCAGAGGTCCATTCCTGTGTCCGGGAACTCAGAAAAGAGGTCACTGACCTTGGAGAGAGAGTGGATGGCCTCGAAAAGACCGTGGGCGCCCGAACGGAGGACCAAGAGCATCTCTGGCAGCGGCTGGCCACCCTGGAAGAGCAGCATTTTGATCTACAATTAAAGCAAGAAGATTTGGAAAACCGGAGCCGCCGCAACAATCTCCGCATTAGGGGGATTCCGGTTGGGGCAGAGATGTCAGACATCATGACATTTGTTGCGAAGCTACTACATGAAATATGGGGCGATGACGATGCCTCCCCACTGGCCTTAGACCGGGCACACCGAGTCTCGAGCCCTTCCAACCGAACAGGCCTTATTCCTGACATCTTGACCCGGGTCCTCTTTTTTACTGAGAAGGAGGCAATTCTCAAAGCGACGCGCTCCAAACCGGAGCTCACTTACAAAGGTGTCACCATACAGATTTTCCAAGACCTTGCTCCCACCACGCTGCGCAGACACCGAGACTTCAAACCAGTAACGGACAAGCTGCGGAGTCTGAACATCCAGTATCAATGGGGCCACCCCTTTGCGCTCATTTTTCAGTGGGAGTCCAAACGCCGGATGGTGAGATCCTTCCAGGAAGCGGCACAATTTCTGCACCTCTCCCTCATGCCGCCACCAAGCCCAACACGCCTACCCTTCCATGCCCGGGAGCCTGCAAAGCCGTCTTGGTCCAAAGTACGCTGCTTCAGGAGAACCTCGCACCCAGGGGAACAATCTGCCTCCCAAGCTAAACAGGACATCATCCAGCACATCCGCTCCATGGAAGAGAGCCGTTCTCCAGCTAGCTCTTGCCCTCCCACGCCCTGAAAGAATGGATACGCATTTCTACTTGTTTTGCTCTGACGCACCGCTCACCCCCGATACCTGGAAATGATGAGTCGGTGTCCCGCTCTGTGACTGGTGATCTCCCAGCTCCACACTTTCGGGGCTGGTGGCACAGGGTCACCTCCCTTGCTGTCACGCTCTAAGCTTGGAGGATCCACACCCACCTGCTCCTGGGAGAGTGACTTCTCCGGGATGACCTGTGCCTTTGGGCCGCGATTATCCCTGGACTGAAACAGGACACTGTGGCCCTGTTGGCCAATGTTGTATTTTTTATATTTTGATCTCTTACTCTTTCCTCTTTTTCTTTCCCCCTCTTTCTTCTCTATCTCTTTGTATGGTGGGTGGGGGCACCCCCCACAACGGTCCCCCCCTCTCAACGGGAGCGACATCCTTCTGCCCCTCCCTCCTATTACAGCCCCCTGCTCCTTACAATGGTGTAACAGATTGCCCCAGGCCCTGACACAACCATGGCTACTGTCCCTTGCCTGAAGATCCTGTCCCTCAATGTTAAGGGACTTAACTCCCCCAACAAACTACACCAGATATGGCGTTACCTCTTGCAGCAAAATCCGGACGTCATCTTCCTACAGGAGACTCACCTAATGAAGGTGATACCCCTCGAATGGCTCACCCTCGCTATCCTCTTCAATTCTGGGCTACAGCCCCTCTAAAACGGCTGGAGTGGCGATACTCTGTAGACCTGGCATCAGACAGGGGAATCCAAAGTATTTCGTAGTCCAGACGGTCGCTTTCTCAGGGTGGGGGTCAAGATCGGACACCGCTCCTTTACATTGTGCAATATTTATGCACCTAACCAGGCGCAGGACCCATATCTCCGGGCACTCCTGCGGGAGCATATACCACAGGCGGATCCTTCACGAATCGTAGGGGGAGACTTTAACATGGTATGGGACGCCACAATGGATCGCAGCGATGCCTCATTTCACGGAACAGGGACTATGTCCTCGGCCCTCAAGAGGCAACTATCGGATCTTGGCCTGCTAGATTCCTGGCGCTATCACTCTCCTGACGTACGCGATTACTCTTACTACTCACATTTGCACTGCTCATATTTGCGTATCGACCACATTTTTATCTCCCATGCCCTGATCAGCGAGTCGCTCTCGGCCTCCATGTCCGACATTTCTGTCTCAGATCATGCCCATCTCGAACTCCTCCTGAGGGATCCGGCTGGCGCCTACCTCCACATATCCTTCGGGATCCAGTGGATGTGGCGAGCCTGCGAACTGCCATTGAGTCTTATTTTGCAACTAACGACATCCCTGAAACCTCCTTCCCTATAGTGTGGGACGCATTCAAGGCCACGATCCGAGGCCATATCACATCTCTTGCAATTGCATGGGCGCGAGAAGTGCGCCTTCTGGAAAACAACCTCTCTAAGGACATCAAGGCCCTGGAGAGACAGGATCAGGAGCGCCCCTCACTTGCACATAAAAGACGCCTGGCGAATCTCCGAGGCCAACTTCGCTCCCTTCGAACTAATAAAGCTGAACGGGCTCTTTTAGCGCTGAAGCAACGTTATTTTGAAGGAGGAGACAAAGTGGGTACGGTCCTGGCTAGGCGCCTGCGGGCACGTGCTGCCAAAGCGCACATAGCCTACGTCCTGACTGGCGATGGCACGCGGGCTACTACTGAGGCGTCTAAACGCGTCACCTTCCATGCATATTACTCGGCACTATATGCCGAGGACACGCCGCCTCCGGGCAGGGTGCAAGCCATTCTGGACAACTGCACCTGGACACCGATTAGTCAATACCATGCTCAGCAACTGGAGGAACCCCTTACCCAAGAGGAGCTTGCGAGCGCCCTGAAGTATCTACCCCTTGGGAAATCACCTGGCCCGGACGGTCTTCCCCTGTCCTTCTATCGACTCTTCTTACCACAGCTCCAGCCCCACTTATTGCGTCTTTTTAACTCATTTACCGACACAGCTGGAACGTCCCCCTCTATGGGGCTGGCGGAGATTGCCCTCATTCCCAAACCGGGCAAGGACCCCACTCTCTGTTCTTTGTTTCGTCCCATAGCCCTCTTGAATACGGACCTTAAAATATACACTAAAATATTGGCTAAGTGACTTGATCCTCATCTACCCGGCCTTATCGAACCTGACCAGGTTGGCTTCATCCGGCATCGCCAGGGAGCGGATAAGTGCGTCGTATTGCACATCTTGTAGGGAAGGCCCACCATTGGAACATACCTGCATGTTTACTATCGCTCGACGCGGAAAAATCGTTCGACCGAGTGGACTGGACCTTCCTTCGAGCTGTGCTGCACAAAATCGAGCTGGGCCCATCCATGATAGCCCGGATCATGGCCCCCTATCTTTCCCAGCAGGCTCGAGTGCGAGTTAAAGGTCAACTCACAAATCCCATCTCCATATACAGAGGCACGCGGCAGGGGTGCCCTCTTTCTCCCCTGTTGTTTGCCCTTGTGGTGGAACCTCTGGCCGTGATGATCCGACAAGCCCCCGACATTCATGGCATCCCCCTCGGAGGCCAACAACACAAAGTGGCTCTCTTTGTGGACAACCTGATTCTTACGCTTTCCCGCCCGCACACCTCTCTCCCGGCACTTCTCTCTTTGTTGCGGTCCTTTGAACTGGCATCTGGTCTCAAAATTAACCACGAGAAGTCTTGGGCCCTGAACCTCACGATCCCTAGGGAGGAATTCCCACACTTCGATCCCTCGTCCCTTACCAGTGGGCTACTAGCTCCATTCACTACCTGGGACTCCAACGGACTCCCTCACTTGCCACATGGTCCCAAGTCAACTGGTGGGATTGCAGGAGGGCGGTTTTGGAGGACCTACGAGTTTGGAAATCTCTCACTCTCTCCTGGCTGGGCCTCTGAACGCCATTAAAATGTCGGTGCTTCCAAAAATTCTATATCTATTTCAATGTCTCCCCACCCCCATCCCGCAGCACCAGATCCAAAGTCTTCAGCGCGACATCACTAATTTCATCTGGGGCGGACGTAGACCGCGATTCTCCAACAAAATTCTTATGCTCTCACAGGACAGGGGTGGGCTTGCATGTCCCAACTTACTAGAGTACTATTGGGCCTCCCACCTTCGTTTCATCTCTGAGTGGATGGCGAGGGAGAGCGAAAAGGTCTGGTTCCATATGGACAGGGCAGTAACTGGACAAACCGTTTGGGACCTTCCCTGGCTCCCCCGGATCTCACGCTCCCGTAGTGCCTACATTGTTCTTCCTACCAGGACGGTACTAGACGTCTGGGACAAAGTGGCCGTCTCTAAGGGACTCACTACCTTTCCATCCCTCCATACCCCCATTGGTGGAAACTCGCTTTTTCCGCCGGCTGTTAACCCGCAGGTATTCTCTGATTGGTTGGAGGGTGGGTGCAGAACGATCCGGGATCTGTTCCTAGGCGACACATTCAAAACCTTTGCTCACTGCAAGGAAGAGTTCCGACTCTCGGAGGGAGCCAGGCTCCAATACATACAGCTCCGTCACTGGGTATCCACGTCTTCCTTAACGCAGGCCGCCACCCGAGCGTTCACCCCTTTTGAACGCTTAGTGCGCTCCTTTGACGACTCTAAGGGACTTATCTCTGGGACCTATCAGGTTTTACAACATCCCCCGCTTGTGACTCTCCATTGATATCAACGTCAATGGCAATCGACAGCTTCCTCTGACATCGCTCCTGCCCAATGGAACCGCCTGTGGCGGGATATCCCGAAGGTATACTGCAGCATTTCTCAACGGGAAAATGCATGTAAGATTATGACGCACTGTACTATACCCCCCATCGACTGCACAGGATGTTCCCTACTTCCTCTCCTCTGTGCTGGAGATGCTCAAGCTCTCCGGGCGATTTTATTCATATTTGGTGGGCCTGTCGGCTCTTGACTCTATTTTGGAAAGAGGTTCTTAGTCATATCAAAATGGTGCTTGGCTTCCCCCTGCCTGAAACTCCAGTTACAATTCTCCTAGGCCTTAAACCTGACAACCTGCACGCACTTACCCGTAGCGATTGGCATATCGCCCTCCATATGCTAGGCGCCGCTAAACAACTCATTGCCTTGTACTGGAAAAAAGCAGAGACCCCTCCCATTAACATCTGGTTCACGCGTTTGTGGCACACAATGACTATGGAATTACTTACCGCGCGCTTGCAGTCTCGCGACACTCACTTCACCAAAATATGGCAGCCACTGGTCACCTACCTTTGTAAGATGGAATACGCGCGTCTCCTGCCCCCGAAGCTCCGGGCTTTACGCCTCTTTGAAGATGCTGTGTATCCACCCGACCCTGACAGATTATCTACATAATCGATCTGGCCCTATCCCTCGCCCACCACGGTGCGCCCCGAAAGGCGATCTGACCATTCTACGCCTTTGCTCACCCCTCCCTCCCCCACCCCGCCACCCTACTCCTCTTCGATATTGCTTTCGATCACTAATCTTGGACCTCACAATTCATATGGCTCCTTCCCCCTGTCTCTTTCAATTTGCCTTCATCCTCCCTGTACTAGTCCTCTTTCTTTGTCTACTTTTTTCATCTCCTTAAAACTCCCTGTCAGTTAACTTGCCTTTATCTCTCTCCTCAGGTTTCTCTCTTTTTTCCTGTTTATGTTGAATTTGGGTCTTCTTGTTCTCCCTGCCTAGAGGCTCCTTCACATTGCACTCCTACGCAGTGCCTCTTGTCCTACGCGGCCGGCCCACCATGGGTTGTAGGCGACTTGCTGTGTAACATCTGCATCGATAACCATTACCTGTGCTTTACATGCCTAATCTAAATTATGTGGACGGCCCTCCAAAGGGTTGTAGGCGACACGCTGTGTACATGTAGACCCTCCCTTTGGTTCTCCTTTGAAAATAAAAACAGACTTAAATCAAGAAACTTAACGCATTACTCTGCTCCCTCATATGGGGGAATGGGCGCCGACGAGTTGCCCTGGCAAAGCTGCAGCTGCCAGTGGACTGAGGAGGCCTTGGACCCATCTTTTGATTCATACTTTCTGGCAGCGCAGCTCCAGTGGCGGTCTTGATGGACAATGGGTCGCTACCTTGGGGAGACCTGCTCAGAATCTGGACCTTTACAGTTGCCAGCAATTCGCTGCTTACTTTTGCTGGGAGCCCAGCCCGCCTCGACCTATCCCATACAAGTTACTGAAGCACGGGAAGCATGCTTCAAATCCACTGCCTCTCTCCAGGGACCCTACTATACACCCCATTGCTACTGCTGGTTGGCCTGCCTCGAGACAGGGGCTATTACACAGCCCGGGAATTATGAACCTGAACTGCCCTCTCGCTTCTCAAGGTGGAGGCCCTATTCTCCGAGGGCCAGCTTCTTCCCTTTGACCAACTGGCCGAGGAGAGCGGGCTCCCTCAGGACAGTTACTCTTCCTTCGACAGCTTATACATGCATGCCCGCGTCTCTGGGACCTATCTGGAGGCGAGCCTACCACTCACCCAGTGCTCCAAGCTGTGTTAACTATGGGTCCCGGGCATCATCTCATTACCTGGTTTTATAAGGCCACACATGAACTGACACACGTCCCTCTCACTCCACTTCGCCAAAAATGGGAGGACGAATACGGGAGGCTGCTTCATGACAAAGAATGAGCGCAAGCTCTCGAATTTCCAAAGAATGTCTCCCAGAACTCCCGCTTCAAGAATATACAGTACTTCATACTACATCGTGCTTATCTGACGCCGGCACAGCTTCACCGGCACTTCCCAGAGTCACAATTTGACTGCCCTTGTTGTCACGCTCCAAACGTGGAGCTCTTACATATGTTCTGGGATTGTCCAACTTTGCAGCACTGTTGGCACACCATTCATGCTACACTGCAAGAGGTCACAGGACACCCGTACACCGATTCCTGGGAAGCCTATTCACTAGGCGTATTTAGGTGTAGGAAGCAGCTCAAGGTGCAGACACGCTTCGCAGCATTGGCCCTCTTTTTAGCCAAGTGAGCTGTCACCATGTATTGGTGCACACCAGCGGACCCCCCCAGAGGCCTGGACAGGAGCTGTACCCAAGTGGGGCGCTGCAGAGTTAGATGCGCTCCGAAACTAGGAGGTGCGTCCGGTACGCTGACGCCCCATCTCCCCCGAGTGGGCCATGCTGCTCATGCGCTTCCGCCAAACAACTACCAAAGATTCTACAGCCCCGCCATCACAAAACCCGCAAGGCTCACCCAAATAAATGCCCTCCCAGGGGGCGAGACCTGTTCCCCCCACGAGGTCCCCTTATCCTCACCCTGTAAGTGCCTCTGCTGTTGTTAAGGTCACTGAGCCATCACAGCACGCTCCCCTAAGCCAGTGACTGTATCCCCTGTCATCTGCAATGCTGTTGCAACATATGCCCCCACCCCACCGCACATTCCTGTATTCAAATCCCAAGTTGACAGTTAAAGTTTCTCTCTTGGGTACAATGCCAGGAGACAACGCTTCTCACAGGTGTAGCTCCCAGTTACTAGGGACCCCATTGAAGGCTTCCTGATGCTTGATAAGTAACAATTGTGTGCAATACTTCGCCACAAATGTACCACTGCATCTTCTATGTATTTTCATGTAATTTTATGTGGAAAAATATGTAACAGCACTACCTCATCGAAAACCCCCAAAAATTTTAATAAAAAAAGGAAATAACATTACATTTATGTAATGCAACAATTGTCAGTCAAAAAGCTTTATTCGATTCAGCGAGCAAATTATAAAAGCACTTGATCAAATACACATTCATTCAAAAAAGAATACACAATAAAAATATTATTATTTGAAAAAATAGATAGAGGTGCATTGATCAGCAAAAACTACATCAAAACTGTCTAATCAGTAAGCTCAGGCATACATAAATATACAATAAAAAAGATCATAGCAAACCCACTGTAAAAAATTCATACCACTTAAAAATGCTTATCAATGTTTTTAGAAATTCAAAAAACCAATAAATGCTGCTCTGTGGTGAATGAACCACAGCACCGAGACCACCCTTCTAGCCGCCACGGGCGACATCCGCACCCTCCTCGACCATGGCCACACAGCTGCCCTCATCCTACTAGACCTCTCAGCAGCTTTCAACACCTTCTCCTACCGCACACTAACCACCAGACTCCACGACGCCAGCATCCGAGGAACCGCCCTTGACTGGATCCGCTCCTTCCTCAAGGATCCAAACCAAGGAATCAGACTCCCGCCCTTCCTCTCCGAACCCACAGAGATCAGCTGCGGAGTACCCCAAGGATCCTCACTCAGCCCCACGCTCTTCAACATCCACATGGCCCCTCTCGCCACCATCGTCAGAAAACACGGACTCAGCATAATATCCTACGCCGACGAAACCCAGCTCATCCTCTCCCTCACCAACGAACCCGACATCACCAGACACAGCTTCCAGGAAGGAATGAAAGACGTTGCCTCCTGGATGAGCAACAGCTGCCTAAAGCTCAACTTAGAGAAAATGGAAGTCCTCATCCTCGGATCCATCCCCTCCGCATGGGACAACACCTGGTGGCCCACCACCCTCGGTAACCCCCCCATACCCACAGACCACGCTTGCAATCTTGGCATCATACACAACTCCTCCCTCACCATGAACCGACAGATCAACGCTGTGTCTTCCTCGTGCTTCAACACCCTGTGCGTCCTAAGCAAGACCTTCAAATGGATCCCCCCCGAATCCTGAAAGATAGTCACCCATGCACTCATAACCAGCAGACTGGACTACGGAAACGCCCTCTACGCCGGAATAAACAAATCCCTACTCCTCAAACTCCAGACCATCCAGAACGCTGCAGCTAGACTTGCCCTCAGCATCCCACGACAACACCACATCACCCAGCACCTACGAGAACTCAACTGGCTCCCCGTCGAAAAGAGAGTTACCTTCAAAATCCTCACACACGCCTATAAATCCCTCCACAACATCAGACACCAATACCTCAATGAAAGAATCTCCTTCTACGCACCCCAGAGAAGCCTCTGCTCTGCCGATCTTGCCCTGGCCAAAATCCCACGCATCCACAGAACCAGAGCAGGGGGGCGATCCTTCTCCTACATCGCAGCCAAGACCTGGAACGAACTGCCCCTCAGCATCAGATGAACCCCCACACTGCAAGTCTTCAGGAAGAGCCTCAAGACCTGGCTCTTCAGATGAGATGGAGCTGCCCAAACCCCCTCTTCCCCTCCAGTGCCTTGAGACCCCCATGGGTGAGTAGTGCACTTCAAAAATTCCTGATTAATTGATTGATTGAATCTAGAATATAAATGCATCTGCAAGATTCTTCTGACCTGGTCTGTTACAGCCCAATATTTCTGATCAATGCCACAGTAAAGTTTTTAGGCACGGTCTTATTGGCACAATTTGAAGATTGGGCTGCAGCTAACAAAGTTTTATCAAAGACACAATATGGTTTCAGGCGGGGAATAGGCACGACAGAACAATGCCTTAATATGTCTCTGATTGTCAGTAAGTACACCAAATCCATGAAGAGCTCTTTAAATCTGGCTTTCATGGACTTATCTAGTGCTTTTGATACTGTCAACCATGATAGACTGTGGGCTATGATGGGAGATATGGGAGTGGAAGAAGCTTTAGTCATCATCTTACGCAGGTTACACTCTAACACCACGGTCAAGATACGCTACGGTACTGGGGGTGAGAAAACACAGCCAATATTCTCGACTAAGGGGGTTCGCCACGGCTGTATTTTGGCTCCATGTTTATTTCTCATTTGTACAAATGAGTTAGAGGCATACTTACTGCAAAAGATAACAAGAGCAATGGATGCTCTTTTTCGTTTTGCTGCCAAATTGGGACAGAAACCAGTAAAAGAGATGTTGATTCTTTATAAAGCGAAATGTCTTTCTATTGCCACTTACGGGGCAGGAGTATGGGTATATAGCAGGAGTAATAAGCTTCAAGTTGTAGAGAACAATTTTATTAGTAGGCTTCTGATGCTTGATACGTAACTATTGTGTGCAATACTTAGCCTCAAATGTACCACTGTATCGGATGATGCAAGGGTGTTTTTTCACTTCCCCATTACGGACTTTGTCCACAACTCCAACCCCCAACAATTATCATTTCAGTTAATAAATGAATCTAAGAAATAGTCGATCAAAGGACCCTGAATGTTGCAAAGACAGAAACATCCAAAACATGGCTTCCTCAGGGGAATAATAATTAATCCAATTTATTAATACAGAGACCACAAACAAAGCTATTTCGGTGATTTTCTGAAATGAGAAAGCACACAGAGCACATAAACATGGAGAGGCTCATTCACATAAAATAAAAGTGCATGTTTATATCTGTAAACAGGAACAGATGTAAATGCAGACTGACAGAGGCCTAGTCAGGCTAACTAAATCATGTCTAATTTAAGCATTATTTTTCTGATTAATAAAAACATTTTTTCACAGTGCAAGTTCAGTAACATAGGGCCTTAGCAGTATAACTTTCCTCTAGAGCTGCCTTCTTAGTGTTGTAAAACACCCTCTGTGTGAATATTTCTCCACTAATGCCTTCTCAGTGCTTTAAGATCCCAGGTAGCCTTAACTTTCGCCAGCACTGCATTTTGAATGATGCCAGAATACATAGGTTCAAACTATTGCTATTTTGCAGCTTACTTTTCTTTTTTTTCTATTTGACTTCAAGTCTGCAATTGTTCTGTGTATCCATGCTTAGAGGGATTTAAAGGTTTTGATGGTAAGGCTACCAGCAAGTCAGTCTCGATTGCGCTGATTTATTGATTTATTTATTAGAGAGTTTTATATAGCGCTGGCCGGACCTGGGGGTATCGGAGTGCTTTACAACAGATTTTTGCAAGAGTCATACAATAGAGCAGTGTTATACATATTGGTTCGGAAGTCCAAGTGTGCTGTGCGGCATTGAGGTAGTACGTGAGTCCTGAGATAACCTCATTGAGTGCACGTTGTCTTGGGTTGAACCTCTTAGGGGGGGGAACAGGAAGGGGTCAAAGAGCAGGGAGGAGGTAGGTCTTTGTGACACAAAGTCAGGGAGCAATGGCGAGCAGGGATTTGCGTTAAGGCGGCGGCTATCCATTCGGGAGGGAGCGGTTGAGGAAGAGGACTTTAAGGTGTTTTTTTAATTTTGTGTAGGACGAGATAGTTCTGATATCTGCTGGGATGGAGTTCCAGATTTTGGGCGCGTTTCCGGCGAAGGACCGTGCAGCGGTTTTTTGTTTGCGTGTTTTCATAGGGATGAGAAGTAGGGTGTTGGAGCTCCTGAGGTTCCTTGTCTGACCAGCCCTCTTGAGTTTGGCGGCCAGGTAGTCAGGTTTTCCTGTGTGCAGGGCTTTGTGCGTGAGGCAGGCAGTTCTGAAGCTGGCACGCCGTTCGACTGGGAGCCATTTAAGTTCTCTGAGTGCTGGTGAAATGTGATCATATTTCCTAATTCCAGTGACCATTCTGGCTGCTGCATTGAGAGTTGTTTTGAGGGGAGCTAGGTGATATTTTGTTGTACCAGTGAGGGTAGCATTCCCTTAGTCGAGTCTGGATAGCACCAGTGATTGGGTGGCTTGTTTGAGGTCTTTGGTTGGGATGAATGGTTTAATTTTGTTGAGTAGCTTCAGATTGAGGAAGGCACTCTTTGCAGAGTTTTTAATGTGTTTGGCCATGTCGAGTTTTGGGTCTAGGGTGATTCCTAATGATTTTACGGAGTTTGCCAGAGTGAGATTACCGTTGAGAGCATCCATAGCTTTTAGCCATTCTGTAATTTGAGGGTTCTCTTCTTTGTTGGAGATGAGGAGGATCTCAGTTTTGTCTTGATTGAGTTTTAAGTGATTTAGAGACAGCCAATGTTGGATTTCTTTTAGAGTGTCATTTAGTCTGTGAATGTCATCTATGGAGGAGGTTTCTAGATAGATCTGGGTGTCATCTGCATATAGGTGGAAAGGGATGTTGGCATTTTTAAGTATGGTGGTGAGGGGTTCCATGTATATGTTGAACAGTTGTGGTGAGAGCACTGAACCTTGGGGGACGCCCCTGCTGACGCGGTGTAGGTTGGAAGTAAAGTTTTTGATTTTTATCCTTTGTGAGCGGCTGTGTAAAAAGGAGGAGAACCAGCGTAGGACCACCTCATCAGCACCTACCCTTTCTTGTAAAGCCTTGATGAATAGTTGGTGATCAACTGTGTCAAAGGCTGCCGATAGGTCCAGGAGAATGAGTAGGCAGCATTGGTCGGTATCGAGGCATTTGTGGATATCGTCTGTGATGTTAAGGATCGCGGTCTCGGTGCTATAGCCTTTTCTGAAACCCGATTGGTGGGGATCAAGAAGGTTGATGTTGTCAATGTGCTGAGTCAGTTGTAGGAGGACGCATTTTTTGAGGATTTTGGATAGGAGGGGGAGATTGGAGACAGGTCTGAAGTTATTCAGGTCCTTGGAGTCAAGGCCTGGTTTTTTAGTAGTGGCGTGACTTGGCAAACTTTGAGGCATTCAGGTATGATGCCGGTTCTCAGGGAGCTGTTTATGATCTTGCACCAGAACGGGGCTATGGAGAGTTTCAGTTTTTTGGTCAATTGGGTGGGTATAGGGTCAAGGACGTGAGAGGCGGGTTTGGAGGTGGAGATCAGTTTGAGGATCTTGGCTTCCGGGATGGGGTTGAAGGACTTCCATGTTTTCGTGGGGTGCTTGCACGTGCTGTCTATCGTCACCTGGGGCACGCTTTTGCAGGCGGGGTTGACGTTGATGTCCAGTGAGAGCTCAATCTTGGTGATTTTTTCTTCAAAGAAATTGGCGAAGTTTTCGCACAGTTCCTTGGAGGCCTGCATTGAGGATTCAGGGGGCTTGGAGGTTTGTTGCCTGATGATTTTAAACAGTTCGTTGGGCCTGTTTTTTGCGCTGTCCAGGGCGGAGCAGAAAAAGGTGGATTTTTTGCTGCTGATGTGTTTTTTGTACTTTCTTCGAGCTGCTTTGAGTTTTTTTTTTTTTTTTAAATATTTATTCGTATGCATATTCTTCTTTGACATACATAGCAGTGCGCCTACAACCTCACGGCCGGCTGTACTTGTACTTAACATTACTGTTCCGCTCAGCGCTTCGGTCAGCGCTTTGCTGTTTCTTAACTTTATTGCTCTGATGGTTGGGTCTTTCTGCCATGTGTCAAATATGCTATATACAATTCTGAAACACTTTTTCTATACACTTATACCTATTTATCCCAAAAGGAAAACAAAAATAATCAAAAAACAACAACCAGTGAGGTGTCACATCAGTCTTTCACGCCTGGGCATCTAAGCTTGTGTTCTGGCCCGACTGTGAGGTGCCAACACTGTAACCATTTCCCACCTGTGTCCTCCCATGTTGCTCTGTAATCCCCGCCCGCGCAGACTGTCCACTCCGGTCACTCAGCACTATCTGGACATAGCGGCTCACTCCACACCCGCAGTCCACCCTATCTCACTGGGCCCTCTTTCGCCTCTCATCACGCTAATGTACTAGCTTCCATCTCTGCGCCTGTCTCTGCTTCTGTTGCCGCTCCCCCATTCCCGCCCTTCAGATACTTGGTGTATAGTCCCCAAAAATTCTTAGGCCTACTCCGCGGCGGTAGCAGGTCGCTATATGTTTCTGATTGTGTGCAGCAGTAAAGTACGTCTCGCGACCATTGCTGAGTCGTGGGTAAAGGTCCCCGCATCCAGCACATCGCAACTCTGCGCTTCACCATCAACAGTCCCATATCTACCAGTCTGCGAGCAGATTTCGGCAACCTCCTGGAATAGCCCAGTAGTGCCACCATTGGGTCTGGGGGGATCTCCAACTCCAGTATAGTGCTTATCTCTCGGAATATGTTTCCCCAAAACTCGAAGACACCAGGGCAATCCCACGCTAAATGCACAAAGTCCGCCTCAGGGCAGCGGCATCTTTCGCATGCTGCATCCTCTCGTAGGCCATACCTATGTAATCTCTCCGGTGTGTAGTACACTCTATTAATATATTTAAAATGGATCAGTCTATGTTTGCCATGCAGTGAGATGCGCTTCGTGTTGTTACAGCAATATGCCCACATGTCGTCATTAAGAGCCACACCCAAGTCTCTCTGCCAGGCTAATCTTGCTTTGGTGTATTGGTTGGCTCTTTGGGACATAGCCATCTTATATAAGTTGGATACTATCCTGCGCGGGGACTTCGTCTTGATTAGATACGATAATTCCCTGATCTCCGGCGGTTCATCCATGTCATCCCCCAATTGCTGTCTCAGTGCGCTATACACTCTGTGGTATTGGAAACCCTGAAGTGTTGTAGCTGCTGCCGCAGCATCTGCGACTGCTTTCCATTGTTTGGCCACTCCGTCCGAGAAGCGATCTCCTATCCTGTGAATACCCAACGCCTGTAGCGCCTGTACCACCCCTCTGTCCCTGCATGGTGCCAACCAAACCGCCCACTCCACAGGCGTGTCCGGGGAGTACAGTAGTGCCCCCGCCGTTTGCTGCAATATGCAGTGCCATGCGTGCCTCGTTGAATTAAGGGAATCTAAAATGCCGGTCCTGCGGTCCACTGTTTCAAAAATGACTGCCGGCAGCGGGTGAGGGTCGGCAAACAGCTTCTCCAGCTTGATATGTGGTACATTATCGGCCCTATGCATCCAGCTGTGTGCCTGCGCCCCCTGTGCCACCCTGTAATATAGTTCTAAATCGGGTGCTCCCAGTCCCCCCATATGATAAGGTAGCGTGAGCGTCCGCCACTGTACTCGAGCCTGCTTGCCCGCCCACGCCAGCTTCACCAGCGCTTTTTTAAGTCTGGCGAAAAAGGTGCGTGGAAGCACTATCGGTATATTTGCAAACAGGAACAGGAATCCTGGCAACACCACCATCTTCATTATAGATACCCTGCCTATTAGTGATAATGGGAGCCCGATCCATGTTTCGACGTCATCCTCCAGTTTGTCTACCGCTGTTCCATAGTTTTCTCTGAGAACTACTTCCGGGTCTGTGTGCAACCTAATGCCCAAGTATCTGACCGACTCATCTGACCATTGCAACGGAAACTCCATCTGGAATGGGGTAGTGGACTTAGTGAGTGGGAAAGCTATGGACTTAGCCCAATTCACCCTTAACCCCGATAGTGCCCCGTAGTGTACCACCTCTCGCAGGACCGGGGCCAGATTGCCCTCAGGGTCCCTCACATACAGCAGGGTGTCATCTGCGTACGTGGATACTATAATTTTACAGCTAGGAAATCTGACACCTCTGTGGCTGTGATACTCCCTGAGCGCACACGCCAATGGCTCCGCGATCAATGCGTATAACGTAGGTGATAGTGGGCAGCCCTGGCGTGTCCCTCTTGTGATCGGGATGGCGTCTGTTACCAGGTTTCCAAGCCGGATTCGCGCGTTAGGGGCGTTGTATAACACCCCTATCATTTGCAGAAAGTCAGGACCCAGTCCCATTCTGGTCAGCACCTGTCTCATAAAGGGCCACTCCACGGAGTCAAAAGCTTTCTCCATGTCCAGGAAAATTGCTATTGCTTTTGTGTCCTGCCTTATATGTTGCATTGTGCCAAAGATCGTGCGCAGGTTATGCGTGAGGTTTCTATCTGGGACAAACCCAGCTTGTTCCGGGGCTACCAATTCAGGTGTCAGTAGGGTCAGTCGTGTTGCTAATATTTTCGCAAACAATTTATTGTCCACGTTTAACAGGGACAGCGGGCGGTACGACCCGCACTCCTCGGGGTCCTTACCTGGCTTAGGGATAGCCACCAATATGGCCTCTCTCATTGTTTGTGGCATTCGTCCGGTAATACACATAGTGTCAAACAGTTCCTTTATGTACGGGAGCAATAGGTCTATAAAAGTCTTATAAAAATTCACTGTTAGGCCGTCAGACCCTGGGGCACTGTTTACCTTCATTCCCGCTAGGGCCTCCAGTATCTCATCTTTTTCTATGGGGAGCGAGAGAAATTCTCTATGCGCTTCCGATAAGAAGGGTAACCTTATATGCTCCAGATACGTCATTATCTCCTCCTCCATCCCTGTCGAGCGTGTAGTATAGAGGCCCGAATAATATTGTGTGAACCTTTTGGCTATGTCTGCCTCCTCCGTTAACAAGTCACCATCTTCCGAACGAATCGCGGTCACAGCCGTCCTACCTCGTCTGGCTTTCAGTATGTTGGCCAGCACTGCTCCCGGTCTGTCTCCCTCCCCATACGCACGCGCTGTGGCATATTTTCCCAGGTGTTGTACCTCGTTGTCCGCTGCCTCATGAAATTCCTCCAGCAAAGTCCTCATTGCCTCTGCGTGGTCCCCTCCCGCTCCTACCTGCCGTTTGCCCTCCAGGTCACCCAATCTCCGCTCCAGAAGTGTTAGTCTCTGTCTGATGTCCCGGAGTACCCCGGAGTGCTTAGACATGGCCACCCCTCTGATATACACCTTAAACGTCTCCCATACGATCTGGAAGTCGTCCACTGACCCCACATTTGTGTCAAAAAATGTTTCTATCGCCTCTGTAATCGCCTCCTTGAACAATGGGTCCATCAGAGAGTAGGGGGGGAAGCGCCACGTGAACGGGGGAATAGTTTTCTTCGGGGTGGGCAAGGTCAACAAGATCGGGGAGTGATCAGACAGCGTGCGCGGTAGAACCTGACATGTGGACTTCTGCGACACGAGGGGGGAGGAGACCAGCCAATAGTCTATCCGTGTATGTAAGTTGTGATATGCGGAGTAGTGTGTAAAACCCCCCTCCACTGGGTGAAGTTCTCTCCATGCATCTAAAAGGTCCTCACTAATCATTACCCTTTCTACTGCTCGTGCAGCCGCTGCCGGCCTCCTTGGCGGTCCTCCCGACCTGTCTAAGCTCGGATTCCTGACCAGGTTGAGGTCTCCACCCCATATCATACGTGCCTTCCCGTGGCCGTGCACCGTGTTGGCCAGTTTACTGAAGAACTCGGGGCAGTCATAGTTGGGGCCATATACATTGACCAGTAGCAACTCTAATCCCCTACCCTGACATCGGGAAATCACAAACCTACCACCCGCGTCTGCCGTCAATAGCTGCAGCTTATAGTCAGATCTGGGGTTAGCCCATGTCATCACTCCCCTTGCATGAGTCGTGAAACCGGCTGCGTTGATGTTCCCCTGCAGTCCTCTGGATCGCAACAATGGGCTCTGTGTTGGGAGGTGTGTCTCCTGTAGGAAGGCAATGTCTACTTTGTGTCTGGTTAGGTAGTTCAACACCTTGCGCAGCTTGCGGTGGTCATTTAGGCCCCTCACATTCCACGTTAGTGCCCTGAAGGTTTCCTGTGGTCCCTGTGTGACCTCCCCCCCAGTCTTTAATCTACTGCCTGTCACGTGCGCCATAGTGGTGGGTATCCTGCTTGTGTAGTGTATGCAGTGTGATGTTCGACATTTATGTGGTCCTCACTAACTCCCAACAATAACAAAAAACGAAAAAAAGAACCTGTCCCATCCCTTCCCCCCCCCCACTGCGAACCACCCCCAACTCGGTCGCGTTGCATCCCGTATAGGGACTTCCCACACCTCCCGCCTCCCTCCCCCAACTTAGCTGTCTGTAACGGTGGTTAACACTTGCGGGCGGAGGTCGCTCTGCGCGCTTCTTCCAGTTCTGTGCAAGTTTTTTCCCCCTTTCCTCCACCGCTCAGCTCAACTCCCCAGCGTCTCCCCCAATACCTAGTCACCGTCCCCTCCAAGCTCGTGACAGCGTGTTATTCCTCTGCACAGTGGTCTCTTTCGGCCGCTCCCAGGTCGTCCAGTGTGTACTCCCCTCTCCCTGTGCATTCGCTATGCGCTAATCTTCCGCCTATAATCTGAACCCATTTTTGCCCCTGAGCTGGATGCGGTGTGCCTCAGGACTTGCAGAAGAATTAACTATTATTGTCCGCGTCCGCACAGCCTTATTTCCTCTGTCCCCAACAGGCTGCCCGTGTCCCCCCCCGGCGCCCATAGTACTTATCTACTGTACGCCACTGCGTCTGTCTCAGTCCTGTTTCTCCAGCGATCCCCCGGAGGCCTTGTCTCGAAGCTGCCGCTCCGGGCTCTGTCTCTGCTCCTTATTCCAGTCCTTGAGCGCCTTCTGCAGAGCCTTCGGGTCCACGAAGGTATGTGATCTTCCTTGTCTGTTCACTCGTAGTTTAGCCGGGTATAGCATTGCATAGTCTAACCCCAACTCTCGCAACTGCCTCTTCATTGGAACAAATTGTTTACGAGCCTCCTGGACTCTAGCAGTGAAATCCGGGTAGATTGAAATGGTCGATCCCTCATACTGTAGGGATTGTTTTTCCCTCGCCACTCGAAGTGCTGCGTCTCTGTCCCGGTAGTTCAATAGTTTGGCGATGATTGGGCGTGGCAGTGCGCCCGGTGGAGGTCGTGGACCCAAGGAACGGTGGGCCCTTTCTACCACAAACATACTAGAGAACACCTCCGCCCCTAGCAGGTCCGTGAGCAGCTTCTCCACAAACCGCTCCATGTTCCCGGTTGTGGTCGTCTCCGACAGGCCCATGATGCGTAGGTTGCAGCGTCTGGAAGGGGCTTTGAGGTCCTCCGTCTTGTCCTGTAGCACTTGCATGATACTGCCAAGTTTTTTGTGGTCCGTGTCCAACGTCGTCTGCGGTTCTTCAACTTCCGTTAGCCGTCTCTCGGACACGTCAAGCCTCTCCGCATGCTTGTCCAGCCGCTCCCCCATTCTATCCATCCTGTACGATAGAGCATCAATTTTCGCCCCTAGTGATGTGATACCGCTCTGCAGCCCTTTTTCCATCGCTAATAACAGACTTCGGATGACTTGTCCTTCTTCTGTCAGGGGCATAGTTCTGGCATCCTCTTCGTGTGTGGGGTCATGGGACTTGGAGCGTTTCTGGTCGAAGGTCAACTTGGTTTGCGACCTGTCCGTTTTGCCCATCGTTATCGCAGTAGTAGCGCAGTTATGCAGAGGTCTTGTCTCTGGTTCCCTTCCGCTGTGCGCCAGCTAGTATCGCCACCCAGGGGCCCTCTCTCGCAAAATAATCGTGGGCTTCCTGGCCCAGAGGCCTGTGGCTGGTGGGTTACTGTCTGTCTTCTTGGCGGCACGGCGCAGGTTTCCTCGCCTGCAGTCGCTCTTTGCTCTATTGCAATTTACCTCTACCCGTCTTGGGCGTGCTCTACTAGGCCCTTTCCTGTTGCAGCTGCGGCTATGGGTGAACTGTGCAGTGTCCCCACTAACTTCTTTGGTGGTCCAATTGCTGCCCACGCTGCCCCAGGTTATCCAGTGCTGCTCCTACTGGGCGCTGCGCCCTGCGGATGGGGTTGCAGTCTTCCCTCAAGGGCCCCCGCTGTATGGCTCGCCTCTGCCGTACTCACTATCTATCCCTCGCCTGAGGCCTCCGGCAGCGGCTGCTCACCTGGACTTGCACCAGTCAGATTTCCGGCTGTTTCAGATGTCCACGGGTGCTTCTCAGGTATCGCGCTGTGCTCCGCACTGCCCCTGCTGTTGTGGCTCCGGTGCACGGCCGCTCCCCGCCACCCTGCTCTCGCGGTGGGGGAGGGGCGCCCAGGTGGTTTTCTATTCACCGTGCACCCTCTGTGTACTCCGGCTTTCTTTCTCTTCTGTCCCGGAGTCGCCGCCGGTCCCGCCGATCTCAGGTGGCGTCCGATTGCTCCCTACCGCCACTCTCCGTGCCGCACGCACGCTGACGTTGCCGCGCCTCGCGTCTTACTCTGGCGCGGGGATTTGCGGCCTTACTTTCCGGTTAGCGCAGCTGCCCTTGTACGGCGCCAGGTTGGTCCACGAGTGCCGAGCTTGTTTTCCCGGGGTGCGCTGGTCTGTCTGTCACAGCTGGGCTGCATGCGACGGTCACTCCGGTTTAGTGGGGGAAGGATATCTGCAATATTATTGTGCTGAGTTGTGGAGCTCCAAACTCAAGCGGCCATTTTCTTCGCGAGCCAAGCTCCGCCCCCCAGCTGCTTTGAGTTGTTCGTGCAGGCTTGTGGAGGGGTTGCTCCTCCAAAGTCTTTCTGTAGCTCTAAGTTGTCTCCTTTCGTTGTTAATGTCCGTGTTGAACCAAGATCTGGATGGGATGTGTCTGGTTTTTTTTTGTTTCAGGGGGGCTACTTGGTCTAGAATGGATGTCATGGTTGTGTTGTAGTGGGCGGTGAGTTCTGTTGTGGATAGATCATCCGCAGAGGTAGTGAGGAGAGAGTTAACCCTTTCCTCTAGGTCAGTCATGTTGATCTGAGTGAAGTTTCTAGTCCATTTGGGAGGGTCTTGGGTGGGGGGTTGGAGTGTGATCGGTTGAGTGAGGTGGAATAGGATTAAGTGGTGGTCAGACCAATCCACGGGCAGGGTGTGGTCTATCGTGACTGTGTCGCGTTGGGCGATAATGGCATCTAGGATTGCTCCTTTGTTGTGAGTTTCCTCTGTGCAGTATTGGGTAAGGTTATTGCTGTGTAGCAGCTCATTCAGGTTCTGGATTAGCAGGTTGTTTTCTTCATTCCAGTGTAGGTCGAGGTCGCCCAGAATTAAGTTGTTTGCATCTCGGAGAGAGCAGTGGGCAATCAGGTCGGATAGGTGTTCAGTGAATGTGGTGGTGTTGCCTGGGGGGTGGTAGATAAGGTGGCAGATTAGTGTTTTGTTGTTGCTAGTGTTAATGTTGACGGTTAGGCATTCAAAGGTGTTGTAGTTGAAGGAGTCTGTTTCCGTCACGGAAATATTGTTTTTGTGGATGATTGCTATGCTTCCACCTCTTTGGTCTTTTCTATCTTTGTTGGTGATTGCAAAGCCTGGGGGGACAAGAGTATCCAAGAGTGGTAAGGAGGAATCATTTAGCCAAGTCTCGGTGATGAATGCTATGTCTATGTCGTGGGTGAGGATGGATTCCGCTAGCTCTGTGGCATGCTTGGTGACTGATCTGCAGTTTATGAGCATGCAGTTGGTGGGGGTCGTCTCTGTTTTGGGTTTCTTCATTCGGGGGCCGTGGGGATGATAGTGCGGGTGGCCGGGGGTCTAGGGGATTTCGGAAGGGCCTGGTCTCTTCCCAGTCCGGTGATCACCTGAATTTTGGATTGGAGGGTGACAGTAATAAGATTGTCGTATGAGGACGCGAGGTCTGCCGCTTCCCTCTCAGACATTGCATCTCTAGTTCTTTTGGGTCTCTGTGTCTGATTAGAGAGGGGGGTAGAGATCCATCTCTGGTGGAGAGCCTTGGAAGGCCTTAGTTGTGTAGGGGTGGGGAAGGAGGGGATACGGTGAAGCCTATTGGGGCGCGGCGAGGTTGGATAAGATTTCGCTAAAACCCTGGATTATAGTTGCTATCTGGGTTTCAAGCAGGGTGAGTCGCTGCCCAGTTTCTATGTCGGTGAGGGTGTTCTGGGCGGGTATGTTAAGCCTGGAGGGGGAGAGCCTCCCGTTGTTGAGTTGCCTTTTTGTGGGTGTGCTGTCCATGTGGGTTCTAGGCGGGGCCGTGAGTGCAAGGTGACAGGGGTCATGTTGGGGCGTAGGTGTTTTATTGCATGTGGGTCTGGGGAGGTGGTTGGGAGTCACAGATTGTGTGTTAAAGTCGTTTGAAGTGGGTTGGGGGGATGGAGGGCAGGGGACGGGTAGGGGTGATTGCCGGAGGGGGGTAGTAGTGGGGCCTTGTTCTCTCTGGTAGTGTTGAGGGTGATGTCTTGTGGCGAAAGGCGGGTGTTGTTACTAGGGAGCACCGGAATGGTGGGTGAGTTCTGCTGGCGGGTCCGGTTCTTCAGGGAGAGGAGGAGGGGCGGGCAGGGGAGGAGTGCGTGCGGGGGGGCAGTCCGGAGAGATGGGAAGAGGGTGTCAAAGGACTCTAGATTGTCGTTGTTGGCTTGTATCAGGACTGTGCCATTGGAGTAGATGGTCACAGTGGTGTTTCCAATTCGCCTGGTGCGGTTAGGAGCTGAGAATGTCAGTTTGCAGCTATGTGAGTGTTAGTCATTTTGGAAATATTGAGCTGCGATCTGAGGATGGAGTTCCATGTTTCGGGTCTTTCAGTGTGGAAAATGAGATCCATTTTTACCTGTCCTTTGGAGGAGCAGTGGTAGATGTCCGTGAATAGTGATTCAGGATGTTGTCTGATCAGTTTTTGCTTAAAGTTCTTTTAGGCTTTGGGTGAGAGGTTAGGCGGGAAACTGATCGAGAAGGAGTTCGGGCCGTGCGGTTTTAAGTGGTTCGCAGAAGAGGGGTTGGTGTGGGCTGACGTGGCGGATGGTATTGTGTCTAGGTAGGACAGGGGGCAAGCTCCCTTTGGGAAAGGTGGGATAGTGTTTCCGGAGCCGTCCTTTGAGGGTAATGTGAGAGTAGTAGAGAGATTCGTGCTGTTTTTCTTGGGCTGGTTGTTGACTCACCGGTGTGTTTGACTGGGGGTTACTCCTGGGAGGCCGTTATACTCCTAGGAGGCCGTTATACAGTCAGGTATCAAGGGTCAGGCAGTGGGCAGATACGAAAAAGGCCCGGCAGTCACGAAAGTGGGGGTCAAGGTGACTTCCTTTGACTTCCTTTCTGAGCCCAGAGGAACAGGGCGAGATTGAAACTGTGACCCTACCATAGGAGTGGGGTTGATCAATGATTCGCCGGTGCAGATTACCTGTAGATAGCCCTAGAGTTAGACCTGGGCGGCCATCAAGTGGTCAGGCACCTAGGGTGATGGGATAGCAGTCTGGCCCGTAGAGTGAGGAGAGGCAGATTCGACAGTGCTGGCGGATCGAGGTGAGGGCGGTAGAAATTGCTGGGATCACCACTCTGTGCAAAGTTAGTCATTTGCCTGTGTGGGTAGTTTGATGGTGTAAGTTATGTGCTTCGGGCGGCCATCTTAGGGTCAGGCACAGTAGGGAGGTGGGCTGGTAGCCTCGAGGGTGCGCGGGCTATTGTCACATTGATGATGTGGCCGGAGGGTCAACGCGAGGCAGAGTCAGGAGGTGAGGAGACTACTCTGAGAGTTAGTGACTCATCGGAGTAGATTTGGGTGAGTTATGGGCCCCGGGCGGCCATCTTAAGGTCAGGCGCATCTAGTGGGGGTTCTGGCAGTCTTGAGTGTGCGCGGGCTCTCTTCACTATAAAATTTGGGCTGATTCTCAAGATAAGGCAGAATCCAGCGTTGTGGACACAACTATAGGAAGAGTTGGTGACTCACCGGTGAAACATTTGTCATCAGGGCAGGTTCGGAGCCCCAGGCGGCCATCTTGCGGTCAGGCATTTGTGAGGTGCAGCACCTAGGGTGATAAGAAGTCGGTCTCGATGTGCAGGGGGGTCGCGTTACACCTGGTTCTCAAGGCAAGGCAGAATCCAGCGTTGAGGTCACAACCATAGTGAGAGTTGGCGACTCACTGGTGAAACTTTTGTTGTCAGGGCGGGTTTGGATCCCCGGGCAGCCATCTTGCGGTCAGGCACCGGTGAGGCGCAGCACCTAGGGTGAGGAGAGGTCGGTCTCGACGTGCAGGGGGGTCGCGTTACACCTGGGTCGGGTCAACTGTCTCACGAGAGCTTTAAGAAGCTCACCGGTGCAGTTGGTTCCATAAGTGAGCATTTCTAGTTGGCGTTTAGTGGCCAGGGTGGCCATCTTGGGATCAGGCACAGGCGAGCTGCGGGGATCGTTGCCAGCTCAGAGTCTCCACTCAGCTTATTTTGTCCTGCGATCCTGGCCTGAACGGGACCCTCGATGGTCCCAGGGGGTGGTGAGTGTCTTAGGGGTCGAGTGCAGTCCGCTAGTCCGCTCCCTCTGAGGCAATCATTGAAGCATCTGTGGAGTCGGGGGCGCGGATCGTCGTTCCTTCGTCTTTTTAACGTTTCCTGTGGATGGTAACAGCGCGATTATGGCTTGTTCCCCTTTGTGTGTGATCCGGTGAGTCCTCGTTCTCCGGGAGGGGTGTGCAGGGGGAGGCAACAGGGATTTTCACTGCGTATGTGATCCCAGTGCCCGGGAGCTCGGTCTCAGTGCTCCTTCCCAGCGGCCATCTTACATCGCATACTCATTTATATGTTGGCAGCAAGGATACTGTATTGTAATGGCGACGGAGTATCCTTACTCCCAACATAATTGTCCGCCAGCCCAATTTATATGCAGGTGGACCTATGGTGTAACCGCGACAGAGACTATTCTTTCTTTTCCATGGTTCCACCTCTCCAACAGCATGACGGAGTAAGGGTCATCGGAGGTTGACCTCTATGTCCACCCACCTAATTTAGATAAGCAGACATAAAGGTCAGTTTTGCAGCCTATCACTTGCAGGAAAATCCTGGAAGTAAGGGGCAGTGATAACTGTACAATGCCCCCCTAATTGGACATAATTCCCATTATGAGGGGGGCATTTTTTGTTTTCAAAAAGAAAATCCTGCTTTAGGATTTTCTTTTTGAAAAGAAAAAAAAAGTTTGATGTACAGCTCCTCCTCCCGCCAACATATATATCAGCCCCTAAGTATCCTACCACCATGACCCACAAGATAAATGCCTGATCTGCGGAATCTTCTGGGGGAAAACAATTGCTTCCAACCCGCTTTGGCATAGCAATAACTCAGAAATTATAATTCATTGTTCTCATTGTTTGATTATGCATGTCTGAAACAGCAATCAGGTCATTGCCACAATAGTACACTAATTGAAGTCCCTTTAACCGCTTAACCGCGGCGCGAATTCCGCTGCAGCGGTTTAAACGAGTGGGCGGGCCCGCGTCGGCCAACGGACGTGCGCAGCACTACCGAGGTAGTGCTTGCGACGGCCGTTGGCCGACATGCGCAGCGAAGGGGTTAAGAAGAATCACTCAATGGCAAAATGAGCATCTTAGAATTATTATCACCTTAAGAACTATCTAAAGAGGAAACGTCTTAAACAATTAATTTTTTCAATCAATTAAGGATTTACAAAGCGCTGCAAATCACCTGTGAGGGTCTCAAGGTGCTGGAGTTGCTAACTGCTTCATGGTGATCTGTTCATTCGAACAGCCACGTCTTGAGTCTTTTCCTGGAACGGAGAAGGCACTCAAAAAACTGGAGAAAACAGTGAAAATGAGGTAAAAGCAAGGAGAAGGCACTCATAAATGGGGGAAAAAGCAAGAAGAAAGCAGTGAAAATGAGGGAAAAGCAAGGAGAAAGCAGTGAAAAGTGAGAGAAAAGCAAGGAGAAGGCACTCACAAAACAAGGAAAAAGGAAGGAGAAAGCAGCTGCGGCCTCCATTAAGTAGGTCCTGGGAGGAGAGAGGGATGCTGGGAGGCGGTGGCCGGGGCTAGGCGGGAGGTGGGAAAACGGGCGGCAGGCAGGAGCAGCAATGAGCCAAAAAACAAGGAGAAAGTAATGGAAACAAGGGGAAAGCAAGGAGAACACAGTAAAAAAACTGAGGTAAAAGCAAGGAAAAAACTGCGAAAATGAGGTAAAAGCAAGTTTAAGGCACTCAAAAACGGGGGAGAAAACAGTGAGAAAGAGGGAAAAGCAAGGAGAAAGCACTAAAAAAACAGGGGAAATGGAAAGTGAAAGCAGTGAAAAATGAGGGAAAATAAAGGAGAAGGCCCTCAAAAAAAAGGGGGAAAAGGAAGGAGAAAGCAGTGAAAAATGAGAGAAAAGCAAGGAGAAGGCACTCAAAAAACAAGGAAAATGGAAGGAGAAAGCAGTGAAAATGAGGGAAAGGCACTCAAAAAGTGGGGAAAAGGGAAGGAGAAAGCAGCAAAAAATGAGGGAAAAACAGGGAGAAGGCACTCAAAAAATGAGGAAAATGAAGGAGAAAGCAGTGAAAAATGAAGGAAAAGCAAGGAGGAAGCACTTGAAAGAAAATGTGGAAGAAGCAAAGAGAAGACAGGAGCACAAGCGATGCAATATCACGGCGATAGCTGGGCCTGGGACATGGTATCATTATGCAACAAGTTTGAATTGAAGCAGCTAGGCATGAGAGTCAGATGGTTTTTTCATTTACTTGTATAAATTTTACTTCTGTATGTTTCCCATGGTATGTTCACCCTGTTTGAAAATCCGAGAGGTTTTGCCAATCGCTTGGTCAGACCATAAAGCCATATTGTTTACAGTAACCACCACACATCATATATCTTGTCCCCATAATCCTCATAGAGCACAAAAAGGGCGCAACTGGAGGAATATTGACCCCCAGCTACTGCAATCTGCTCTGGTAAACTCAAAGCCTGACTTAACATCCGAGGTGAACCTGGCAACTGACAGATTTACCAACTGGATCAAAGCTGCAGCAAACACATTAGCCCCGGAAAAAAGCTTCACTACCAAGCGTAAAAAAAACTCTGAACCTTGGTTCTGCGACGCACTGCGAGCATAAAAACAACTATGCAGACAGTCAGAGAGACGGTGGAGAAGGCAGTACAGTGCAGGTGATAACATTTTATATGCACAGACACTGACTGACTATAAGAAAATGATATTGGCAAAAAAAAGTTAGTATTTTTCAGAGAAAATACTGCAGGCTGGTAATTCTAGCAAAGTACTCTTTGCAACCTTAAAGAGGCTAGTTAAATTACCAGAAACATCTAACGGGGACAGCAGTGTGGAATTTTGCAAACAACTCGCACGGTTTTTCAAGGATAAGGTGGAGACCGTTTATAGATCCCTCATAGACAAGGGCACCGATTGTATAGGTAATACACCTGCCGAAACACTCCCCTTTTCCGATAATTTATTGATGTCCTTTGATCCACCAAACATAGGACAGATATCCCAGGTGGTCAGAACATCAAAGGCCGGAGCATCCTCAGACCCTGGCCCCCAAAAAATATTCCAGATGGCACCTGATCTCATCAGTGAGCAACTTAGTATACTTTTCAAGGAGATTATTAGCACTGGTATCTTTCCTGATTCTTGGAAGACTGTTCCAATCCTTCCCCTT
The DNA here is from genome assembly GCA_963921515.1 of Calotriton arnoldi. NCBI lineage: Eukaryota > Metazoa > Chordata > Amphibia > Caudata > Salamandridae > Calotriton > Calotriton arnoldi. The sequence goes on along the minus strand of CAWUFW010008651.1, from coordinate 389,268 downwards.
TTAAAAAACCCTAATTTGGATCCTAGTGACACCAGCAGTTATAGACCAATCTCCAGGATACCATTCCCTGCTAAGGTCCTGGAAAAAATCTTAAACATCCAATTAACAGCCTTCATATCATCGGCGGATCTGTTAGATCCCTCGCAATATGGTTTCCGAAAAGGGCATAGTACGGAAACTGCCTTAGTCATGGCAGTAGAGGAGCTCAGAGCAATACTAGACTCAGGTGCCAAAGCCGCCTTGATACTTTTGGATTTATCGGGGGCTTTTGACACCGTAAACTATGATATCCTAATTGGAAGGCTCTCAGAGGCGGGGGTTAAGGATTCTGCCCTCAAACTGATTAAATCCTATTTGAACAATAGGTTTCAGTATGTTCAGCTTGGAGATTCCTGCTTAGAACAGTTCATGCTTCCATGTGGGGTGCCGCAGGGCTCCTCACTGAGCCCCACATTATTCAACATGTATGTGACCCCCTTGGCTGATATAATTAGGCAGTTCGGCTTCTCTGTGATTTCCTATGCGGACGATACTCAGTTAGTGGTGTCCATTTCCAGTAATGTGGAGGAAACAGCGGACCGCTTTAACTGTTGTATGTCCCATGTGAATCAGTGGATGAGCTCGAACTGCCTAAAGCTGAACGGATGTAAAACAGAGGTACTCCTGCTGGGCTCCGACACATCCTTTTGGTCGCATAGTTGGTGGCCAGCCAGCCTGGGAGATTTTTCAGTCCCAGTCAAGAAGGTGAAGAATTTGGGCATCATCTTTGATGATAACCTGACTTTTCAACACCAGATTAATAAGGTTTCATCTTTGGTCTTCCTGACTCTAAAGACAATTAGGAAAGTTCGGTCTGTTCTCCCTCCAAAGGCAGTAAAAACACTTGTGACCGTTCTAGCCCTGGCTAGACTCGATTACGGAAATGCCCTGTATTTGGGTATCCAAAAACAGCATATGCTCAAACTACAGCGGGTGCAGAACGCAGCCGCTAGATTGCTGTTCAATATTCCGAAATTTCAGTCAATTTCCCAAGGATTAAGAAAGCTACACTGGCTCCCAGTGAAAAAAAGGATAGACTTTAAATCCTTATGTTTAGCTTACAAGGCCTTGCATGGGAATGGTCCTCAGTACCTGAAACAACACCTCTCCTGGTACTATCCTGCTAGAAATTTAAGATCGCGCAGCGCAAACTCCTCCAAACCCCCAGATTCAACAAGGTACGTTGGGGAGGAGGAAGCTTTGTTCTAGGCACAGTGAAATTGTGGAACTCACTCCTGACTGATATCAAGAACAGCCCAATGTTGCTTTCCTTCAGAAAAGCACTAAAAACCTGGTTGTTCTCTAACTAAGCTTCTCTTCTCTGTTATTTCTGGCAATCTACCGCGTAGCGCCTAGACGCCCTTGGGCATTCGTGTGCTATATTAATTTCCAAATCAAATCAAATCAAATATATAAATTTCCAAATCAAGCTTAATCCCCCTCAATGTCATGGTGAACCAAATAATAAAGGGCTGAGTGCATGTTTTCTTTTTTTTTTTGTGTGCGAGGTGTCTAAAGTTCAGACATATAACTGGGATTTCTTTGAGTTAATGCATGAACTTTAAAAAGAAAAAGTCTGAAACAATGAGCATGAACATAAAAAAGACACTCAGCCCATCATGATATGACCACAAGCTTATACAAGCATGTTTCCCTCCCTTTCCCTGTACGATACCCAGTGAACACAGCATGTTTTTCTATGTTTGCCTAAACAGAGCTATTTAAACGTGGAGCCCCAGCATATCTGATTTCAAACTCAGGAGTTTAATAAAATTGCTCCACATTTTGTCGTTCTTTTAAGTTATAGAAAAAATCTAGTAACCTACCTAGGTGTACATGTTCTGAGTCTTGCAAGCCTCAATGGGGCCGAAGCCCTATCATGAACAGTTGTGCTGGTTCAGCGCAGACTCGATCTACTGTTTTTATGCATTCCCACTGTCTAAAGCATATATATTAAACTCAGAATTTCTCTGATTTGTTGTATGATTTTCAGATAGCAAAGATCTGAAACAGAGAGATGTAATCCCTACTCACCCTTTTCCAAACTGTGTTGTCTGCAGCGTTTTGATGCTATCTTATCTGACAGTCTCAAGATAAAGCACTGATGGAGGATGGAGATGGCGTTAACCTCAAGAACATATAAGGCAATGTGTTTCAACAGATCACAGTTTAACAGAAATACATCAGGATAGTTCATCAAATACGCCTCAAGTCATAAAGGCTGGAGTCCACTAAAGTTTAGAAAATGTGAAATGTTATTACATAATTTAAGATGTAATACAGAAGGTAAAAATAAGGTCAGTTGAGAAATTCGCAAAAGGTTCAAACAGATGCAGCAAAGAGTCTGACATAAAGTCAAGTCTCAGGGCGGAAATATTCTAAGTTGAAATTAAGAGATAGAAAACGTGGGTTCGTTCCCTGGAGTCAGGGCAAACCAGGTATTGCTCACCTAAAAAAACAGCTCCTTCTATAATGAAATTCACAGTGAAAATCGCAATATCAGCATAAAGTGAAATGGTATTAAACAAAATTGACAAATGAGAATACAAAATGTAATGCAGCCTCATCTAATACTATCCAAAACCATGCCCTAAATGAATATTAAACCATCCCTTTGACCTTATGTCATCGGATGTGACAGTACAAATCTAGTTACACTCAAAATAATGACCCTCATAAATCAATAGGCGCACAGTAACACAGGCAAGAAGAGCCTTCAAATGTTGCAGAGGCTTCCTCTGGAGTTCTTTGAGACCAGCCTGTCAACCCAAAGCATTATTCAGACGCCCATTTTGCTACTTGTGATGAGAGGAGAAATGAAAACACTCAAGATGGAGTTTAGGCCTAGATCGTGCCTATTCCGATTAGGCACAAGAAACTACAATTTTTCAGAATGCATCTTTTTTGTTTTAGTTAAAAAATATACATAACGATAGGCACATCATTTTAATAAATCAAAATTATCTCTATCAAGTGCATGCCGGAATTCAGAGAAATGTGCATGCTCTTTAGGTACCGCAAATGCATAAAAACAAAGGGGCATATTCACAAGGACTTATCTCCGATTTATCGCCACCTTAACTCATCAAAAGTTGAGATAGATTTAACACCCCGTTCACAAGCGGGTGCAAACTGCAGACATCGCCAGTATTACCGAGATACCTGCCCCAAAATTTATCTCCATGGTGGACACCACCAACTAACCCTAATGAGATGCAGAGTAGGCGTTCCTGTGCAAAAACACACAAAAAAACCACAACACCACTTTCACAACGAACTGCCAGATCCGCGATGCGAACCAAAAACAGGCGATAAGGCGCGGCAGCACCAGGGATTTAACCCCTGCCTTTTGCTGGTGCTAAGCAGGACGACTACCCGCAGCATGAAAGGGAGCCCAGCCAAGAGCCAAACCTGAAGACCCACAGATGCCATGGAGACAATCATCATGCAGCTCCGATACCTATGAGGGCCACAACACCCACCTCCACCACCCCCAGGCCCGCCACCACCCCCAGGACCCGTCCCGCCCCCCCCCCGGGAACACCACAGAGGCAGCGTACACAAAGACAGCAGACCCACCTGAAACGCACCTGCCGCCCAGACCCAACGCCAGAGTAGGACATTGCCCACTACAGGCCCAAAAGGACAACAAACCCCCGCATCCTGACCCACATTCCCCACCTGCTGATGGTACCAACCCAGCGGACAACCAACATCCCTCCGCAGACAAAGCTGCCGGCTGCGCAGCACAAGTCCGCCCCTGGTACCATCCAACCCACAACTGCCAGAGTCGGAGGAGTCACACAGCCAGCCCCATACAAGGGCATCACACATCACACCTGTCCTGGATGCCAACAGCAGCCTGGTACCCCAGCCCCTCCACTTCACCCACACTGCACAGGAGCAGCTGGAGGCCAAGCAAGGCCCCTACGGCATAGCTGGATTCTCTCACGTGTCAGGGCCAACTGCACACATGTACCCCTTGTGCCCCCTGCCCACACTGCACACAACTACCACAACTGAAAGCACACTCATCCCATGAATGTGCAGGCAATAGTGGACCGCCCGGGACCCCTCAACAACGTCGTGGCCAACTCCCCAGGCAGAGTGCATGATTCACACATCTCCCGACAGTCCATCATCACCCAGCGCACCCAGGATGGCACCCATGGCAATGCAGTGCTCGTTGGTAAGTACCAAATGAACACACCACACACCTCCAGCCCACAGTCATGCAACTCACGACACTGGCAATGGGCACGCAGCACAACTACACCCAACATGCCACACAACATGCCAACATACCAGACTCGACAATACGACTCCATTAGGAACTTGGCCTTGCCATGCCCACAACCCAGGCACGGCATGGCACCACAGACACACAATAGCAGGATGTGAGGATGTGAGGAGAGGCATGGAGCAGGCATGTGCAAGAGCGGCAAGTGACTAAGGAATGTGAACCTACCCAATGCCAGGTGTGGCGTGGAGATGCCGGACAGACCACAGCGTCAAAACCACGGAAATGGCCATGTGGAGATCAACTGCTGGAGCATGGAGTGTAGTGGCCAGTGGACGCTAGCATGTCCCCACAGGCTGTGGGGCAGAACGCGGAAATGTCGCACGTTACGTCCCCCCCTGCATGCGCGGGCGGTGTGGGTTGGCCCTGCGTACGCCAGGCCTGGGTAGGGGTGTGAATAAAAAGCCTGTCGCACTGGGTGTGGTTCTCTTTCGGAATGGACAACGCGTCTGCCAGGGCGGCGCCTCTCAGCCCATCCCGAGTCCGGTGCCGAGCGCGGCGGGGCCTGCGTCCCTGTGCGCCTGCTGCACCCCGGGCCGCTGGGCCCCCGACCCGTCATGCCTGCACCAGTGCACCAACGAGGCTCCGCTCACCTGCCTACACCGGCGTGTGTCAAAGAGGGCCCACCACCTGCCGGTGCAAGCTCCAGGCCCCAGGCCCGCGACCTTTGCAGCCTCCGCAGTGCCTCCCTGGCCTCCACGGCGCTGGCCCACAGTACTCCTTTTACATTCACACACTCCACCTGTGTCCTCCTCGGCCCAATGGGTCCCACATGTGGAACTGTGTCCTGAGTCATGAATGGCAGTGACCCCAAGTCCGTGGCAGCGGCCACAGCACCAGACTCCCTTCGATCAGTGAGGCATAATTCCATATCGCAGGCCGGCGACACGTGGTGCCACTAACCCTGTTCAACGCAAGCCGGCGACACGTGGATGAGAGCACAGGCCTACACAGCGGCCCAGTGGACCCACATGTGGAACTGTGTCCTGAGTCATGAATGGCAGTGACCAGATGTCTACTGCAGGGGTGAGATCACGAAACTCCCTGCTATCAGAGAAGCAAACGAAATCATCACAAGCACACAACACGTGTCTGTGGGCCCGTGCTGACCGCTGCCCCCGGCCTACACTGCGGTCCAGTAGGCCCCACATCCAGCACCCAGTCGTGATTCATGGATGGCAGAGTCCATACCAGTGACCGCACGGAGAGGAGTAAGAGGAAGATGCGGTTCAGTCCGGATGAAAGCCGGATCCTCATTACAGAGGTGACCGAACACTAGCAACAACTGACCTGGTGCCACTAACCTTGTGCAATGCAAGTCCGCGTCCCGTGGTGCCACTGAACCTGAACTACGCAGGCCGGTGGGACCATCCAACCTAACCCGGCGACACTCGGTGAATGGCCCCTGCTGGCCGCTGCCTCAGGCCTACACTGCGGTCCAGTAGGCCACACATGTGGAACTGTGTCATGGGTAAGATATGGAGGAGTCCACACCATTGGACACGCCTCATCCCAGGCGGCATCCCCTATCAGCACAGGTGCCACTAACTCTGTGCGCAATGACTCATGGGCACTCGCTGGTTGAACTTTGGTGTCGTATGAGTCCATGGCCGGGGGTTGTCTGCATCATCATCTGGCTGGGACGGACTTGGTGTCCGACATGTGTTTGCTCCACTCATCTCCACCATGGTGACTGTTTCTGCGTGGTTCTGCCCTCAGCATCATGCCCTGGGGGTATACCTTCCACTGTCCACCGAGACACTCCGCGACAACCCCCCTAGTCATCTGCGGGAACCTGCTCTGCCCTCGTGACCCGGCCCCAGTGCACCGCAAGTCAGCGGCCCGTGGCGGTAGGCCCGTGCAGTACGCTGTGCATCCGGGGCCACTAACTCTGTGCAGCTCAGGTCATGGGTCCTTTACGGTTGAATCGTTGCGTCCTTTACGATGTACACTGTTGTCGATTTCTGACTGCATCAGGCAGCCCTTGCCGGCTGGTGTGCACACACCCCACACACATCCAACACAGGTGTCACTCGATATGTGTGCCTGCTAATAAATGTGGCCGGGCGCACGTGCTCGTAGCCATTCACACCATCTGAGCAAGTGTGTCGGTGTGGTCATTGTGTCAGCATGATGGGCACGGCACTGCAACATCACAGTGTGCTATCCTCAGTGGACGATACCATGTCACCTCAGCGTTGCCAGTGACCTTGGACATGTAGCTTCGCCCGGCCCCCCCTGCATGCACAAGCGGCGTGTGATGGTCCGGCTTACGTCAGTTCAGCGCAGGGGTGTGCTGCATCGGCAGGGGGAGCAGGGTGTGGCTCGGACCTGGCCTTGGGCAGGATGTGCGGTAAGTGTGTCTCTGTGTTGGGGTGTTGTCGCCACCAGGGCCACAGTAGACGATGTTGCAATGTAGCATGCACCAGGAGGGCGTGCCCGCACGGACGGGGAAATGTAGGAGCGCAAGACTGCTCGTGGTCTTTGCACATGCAAGCCAAGTGTTATGTGTATCGGTCCTGCGGCTGCATGAGTCAGTTGCCTGGCCTCATTCGCTGCGTCATCACAGCCAGACATGGACTGTACACTTGTGTCCACCCTGTCCGGACCATTGGCCTACACTCACTTGGCCGCACACCTTCAAAGGCCAGCGTCACGGTGTTGGTGGCATGCCGCTGGACATGCGCGGACAGGCATCTCAATGGTGTGCCATAGGAGTGCACATGATACAACCACACAGGGCACACAAATGTGGGGGCTCGTGGGAGGGTGGAGCAGCTGTGAGTCAACGTAACACACAGTGAGGCTGCACATGTGCCACGTGCTGGGCATATCATCCATGATTCCCAGGGTCGCAGACATCCCACCACACCCACGGCCTGCCTCTGTGCGTCTCCTGGATACATGCAGATGGTGTAGTTACTGTAGGGATGAATGGTCCTGCACTATCAGGGGGTAGCATATCTGCAGCTCCTGGATGTGACTTGCATGTGCCCAGCACCCCCTGACAGATAGGATAGCATTTCCAGGCAACTCCCACACTACGCACTGCCAGACGTGAGGCCAACGTGTACACATCCCACACCCAGAAGTCCTTGATCATAGTTTGCGTGCGTGAAATGGCCTTCACTCGCACTCCCACCACACCCCAGGCCTGCACCCGTTGCACACAGACACTGCTCATTGCTCCGAGCTGTGGCATTTCATCCACAGGACTGGCGCAGGTCCTCACAGTGCCACTTCAAGCAGAGCCACTGACGCAATGGCAGACCATCCAGGACACATGCTCTACTCCAGTCACGTGGACCTGTACCGTGCATGTCTGCTGCATGTACTGGGGGCACTGCCATTGGCAGTGCTGCAGATCAGTTACAGGCTGAGCTTCCGCCTTGCCAACGTCACCTGCGTTCAGCCCGTGTTGCACTGTCACTCGTGCATATTCGAGTGGTCCATGGATGTCTGCCTCTCCAACGTGACTGTAGCTGACCTGGATTTCGACGTGTGTGTGAGCCCCCTGTTAGACCACGACTAGGAGTGACACCGTGATGCCCGTTTATGGCATGCCTGGATGTTTGGCATGCATGCTGGGGACTGGACCTGGGAGATTGCAGGAGTCGTCGTGTGCAGTGACCACATAGAGCTGCTCCCTGATTGGGCTTTCGTGCATATTGGGGCCAGGGGTTGGAATGAGCACATCTGTCCGGGACAGATGATGGGTTACGTCGCCGACATGTCAGATGTGGTGGACAACGATCTCGCATTGGAAATGTTGGCCTACGCTGCTGCACTCGCGTTCATGGACGAGTGATAAGGCAACTGCAGCCAAGACTGCATGTGACCCATTGCACGTGCCCCGACGCCTGGTTGCATGTTGGAGATCTGGTCACTTGTCCCTGGCAGACAGTGGACATGGCTGCATTGGCCTGGACTCCTGATGCATGCGCGGACAACATAGGCGGGTTGGCAATGACTTGTGTTGGTGATGGACTCCCCCGGGGTGGACATGGGCTCTTTCCAACGTTCCTCATTCAGACATGCTGCTGCATTGGTCTGTATGTCGTGGCACTTCCCTTGGCCGTACTGACACGCAATTGTTGATAAAGTTTCCGCACGTTCACTTGTCTCCAACTGTGTTGAGTGTTTATTTGTATGCCAATGTGTGTGTCACGGCCTATCTGGGTCCCTGCCTTACATGCATTGCTGCCCCATCAGGGCTGTGGGTTAGTACTTGTGCATTATCATGTCCCTGTTTCGTGCTTTGCCAGATGCGTATGGCCATTTCCAGGCCACAAGCGGGTGCACTTGTGTCCTGTGTTCGGTTGTGCTGATGTTGGTGTTTGTACCACATTGTGTTGGATGTTGGGGTGCTCTGCTTCCTATGTGTGTGTGTGCTGCATTGTGTGTGAGATGTCCCTTCGGCTCTGATTTGGCTCACCCTTCTCCCTTTCAGGCAGTGTGGTTTTCACTTCTGTGCTTGTTCAGTGGTGTGATATTGCCGAGTTGTGTGACTTGTGCTCTTGGTTGGTGTTGTTCCTCTTGGGCATGGTTTGTCTGCAGCTGTGCTGTGCTTACTTGTGCATGTGTGCCGTTGTGCCCATCTCCCCCCGTCCCCTCAGTCCCTGGTCGTTCCTCTCCCTGTTGCTGTTGTGTCTGTTGATTTTGTGCAGTTTCCGGTCCCCGACTCCTGCCACCATCTCCAGACTGATGTGGTGGACACTATTTCCTCCATGTCATCCAGCTCCTGGTGTGGCGCTGGACTCCCACCTCCGGTGTGCATTGCTGCCTTGTGGTTGTTGGCGTGTTTGTGCTTGTTTGTGCGTTTCGCATCATTCCAGCTGTTCTGGTTTTCTGCCATTGTCCTCCTCCGCTCTCCGGCTGCATTCACCTTGTCCATGATGGCCTGCCATGTCTAATGTTTTGTTGCCAATGGTGCTTGTGGGGTTGTGTGCTAGCTCCGACTGCCTCCATTGTGCTTGGCTGTTTTCTGTTTGGTTTGTCTTTCTTTTCCCTGCTTTTGTTGTGCTTATTCCCGCATGCCGTATATGTGTCGCGGGCCTTGCGCTGCTTATCGCTGCTTTCCTCCTCGGGAATGGGCTGGTCGCATGTTTTTTGGTGTTGGGGTTTGTGTTTTTATCTCCGTCAAGGTGGTTGTATCGCGGACATTGGCCGTGGTTTCAGGAGACTATCGCATGGTACCGCCGTGTTAAATTCCACGTTAACACGGGGTTGTTTTCCCGCGATAGGCTGCGATGTGTAAAGTTGCGTTAACATTTTTTGGAGATGTTTAGCACACGTTCTTGTGAATATACCCCAAAGTAAGCGCACCTGATGATAGAGAACCAGCGGCCATATCATAATGGACATTTCTGATGCAGAGACAAGAGCTTGTTTTATGCGCCTGCAGCACGTAAAGTGGATTAATTTCACCTGATATTCCTCCGAGTTAGTGTTTTAGTTTTCCGATAGTGCAACTTGAAAACAGAAAGAATCATCCCTTGCCTAAAGTTTCTGAAGCGAACTATCTGAAGATAAAGCACTAACTCAGAGAAATATCGGGTTAAATGAAGCCACTGAACACCCTGCAGGCGGATAAAACAGCTCTCGGCCTTGCGCTGCAGCTGAAAATCCTATCATGTGGCAGAAACACTGTTTATGCTGCATTGTTATTTAGTAACACAAATAATATCAACTGCAGTACTATTAGGAAACGTAGAAAAAATATATATTATTAGATTCTACATGGATGCAGAAATATACTTATTAGTGGCAGCTTTCCTTCCTCCTGATTACCTTTACAAAAGATGACATTTTAATTTTCCTAGCTCAGAAAAGAAAATGTTGATGGGGAACTTGAAACCAGATATTAATTCTTCTGATTTTTTTTTTTTATATAGGTTTTATATAGCGCTATCTAGACCCGAAGGTATCAGAGCGCTTTACATATAATGCAGGGTCGTTCCATAGAAGTACATATAAGTATACAGATCAAACACAGAGGTGCATCCAGATAAACATATCCAGGAGATCGTTAAGCCGTCAAGGTAGGTACAGGGCATTGTAACAGAACAAGATTAAGGCGTGCGTGACAAGGAGGAAGCTTAGACAATCAAATCAAATGCCCGTCTAAGGGTTTATGGTTTAGTTTGGTGCGCTGTATCAATATTATACTTGTTATAAGTTCTCAATAGGTATGGGGTCCCTCCAAGTGTTATAGTAGACAAATACAGCCAAGTGACTTTGAATAAACTGACATGCAGTATACTTTGGAAAGATACATATTAACACTTGTACTATAGCCTAAGACAGCAGAGTGGATGGCAGGCTTCCAGGATCCTGATGGCTGGATAGGAAAATAGATTTTATATATAGTTACTCTGTTTTTCAAGAAATTTCAAATAACTGACATTTCTTTTTAGCTTCCTTCAAATTAAACATCTTAGCAGGACAGGTGGACAGAGATAGCTGTGGCTCTGAGTGTCAAAATACCAAACATGTAGCTCCTGGGTAGGGTTACTGGCACCATATATTTAGGTCTGGCATTAGTCAAGAGCTTTTGTTTAAAAAAAAAATTTGAGCTAGAAATAACATTTTTGTGGAAACTTCAATTTATGTAACTTATCTGCTGCAAATATGGTAGATCGATAATTATGTGGTAAACGTGCAGCCACAGAATTGCATGAATCTACTGAACCTCATCATTGTCCACTGTCTTACCAACAATTTATTCATGCTCTCTTTAGTGCAAAGGACCGCTTGCCCAATATGTGCGTTTGCTATAAAAGAATAACAGTTTTGGCTTTTGTAACTTTTTTCCCCTTGTTTGATGGTCTGGCAGCTTCGCAGAAACAACTAACGAGCCCTTGCAGCTACTTGCAGTGCGCCGCAACCCACGCATGCACCAGTGGCAACTGCCTTCTTGGAAACAGGCTTACTAAATCTTTCCAAGATACCCATCCATGTATGCACATGTGTGCAGACGCACCAGCAGCCAGCCACCTTGGAAATATTTTTTAAAACCTATCACAAAAAGCATTCCAAAATGGCCACTTGTGCATGTTTGCTGACGAACAGGCTCTCCCTGAATTGTTTTCGTAAAACTTTATTATATAAACCATTCCAATATAGATGCCTGTGCATGCACATGCATGTGCATGCACAGGCACTTATGTTTAAAATTTGTGTAATAAAGTTTTAGAGAAAAAAATCAAATGAAAACAAACATTAGCAAAGTTAATAAGTCTAAAGGCAATCCAAGATTGATTGACTTTGCCAATCTTTGCTTATTAATTGATATAGTCACCAACCCTATTTCTCAGCAATACATATATATATATATTCACCTAAAAAGCCAAAGATTAAAGGGATGTTATAGTTTGGTAAAAATTTCAGTGCCAACATAACGTTTTAAACTGAAGAAACACTGAAATTCAGCAGTTATAGTTAACTCTACTAACTATAACTTGTGCCCTAAGATAACTATAACTCTTGCCCCCGCCATGCACAGTCTTGACCTCAAAGATGTAATTTCAGATGTTGCAGTGATGGTATCAATGATGTCATAAAATATGGGGGGTGTGGCCGAGCCAAGCTGCAAGATGGCCGCTCTGTGAGAGGGCTCTGCCGGCCGTACCACTATCCGATCATAATCCTGTGCATGGAGAAGCTATCTGCAACATAAAATGGCAGCACAAGTTCGGGGACTGCTGCGGACCCAAATGAAATCAAAATCGAGTGACTGCGCTATCGCATTGCACCAGTTCTGCCGGCAGACATAGCGAGGCCTAGTGACGCATTGGCAACGTGAGACGCTGTGAGGAGACGGGATGGCCTAGTGAGCCGCTGGGGTCCTGTGCCGCGGCTCCGTAGCTGTGCTGCAGCGCAGAACGCCTTACCGATTGTTGGGGCAGAAGAGCACATTCATACCTCCCCACAGTGATAGCCGTGCGCGCCGGCCATAAGAGATTCCTGTTCGGGGACCGTGGTCGGGGACGCGACCTGGGCCCGGCCTGCGGTGAGTGAGACCCTGAGGCCTGCGGCCCGTCTGCCCGCCGTGGTACACGGAAACACATTCAGTGCTGCCCTACCCAGAAGACCTCGGGGCCTGCGCTGCGACCGCTCACCTTGTCAGCCACGTTCATCGACCTGCGGCCCAGAGCAGCGGAGTTAAGGGTGGACAGGGCGGAGCTGCTGAGAGGGGAGCATCCGGAGCCTGACCTGTGGCGTGAGAGTCCTGTGGGCTTCACCCATCTTCGCGCCATGGTATGTGGTGAACATCCTGCGCTGCCCCCCAGCCCAGTGGATTCCGGGGCCTACGCTGCAGCCACGCGCCCCATCGACTGCATTCATTGGCCTGCAACCCAGCGCAGCAGGCTCAAGGGTGGACACGGCGGCGGTGGCTGGGAGGGAGCGCTGTGTGAGCACTTGGGGCCCAACCTGTGGCGCGCGAGCCCCGCGGACTGCGGCTCATCCACATGCCTGACATGTGGAGGAACATCCTGTGCTGCCCCCCCAGAGGATAAGGAGCCCTGCACTGCTGCTGCTCACCCTGTCCAGCGCAACTATAAGCCCACCGGCCAGCGCTGTAAAACAAAGGAAAGACGGGTCAGCGAAGGCTAAGCAGAAGCACTGAGGGACTCCAGGAAAGCGGTGAGGCGAGGTGGGCTGAAATGAAGACCCGAAGCAGAGTAGAAACGTGATCCGCTCCAAGGCCCCCTCGCCATGATCTAGAGGTGCCCACCCTGGCGGTAACTGTGGATCTGCAGTAGGAAACCCTGGCACGGAAACTGACATGATAGAGGGCAGGCAGGTCCTCAGCTAGGGCGTGATGCATCAATAGGGCCGCGTAGGCCCCAAAAGCATCAAGTTGAAACTGGGAAGCCTAGCTGCGGCTGTGGTGCATTGGCGCGAAGCAGGCCCTCACAGAGGTAACCTTGAGGCCATTTAGACGACGAAGGGGAAATAGATACCCCATCACAAGTGAAACTTGCCGCTCAGAGCCGCAGGATATCGTAGGGCCACAACTCACAGCCAGAGACAGTGAGAAAGTCCTTAGTCACCACGTGAAAGATATAACCATCCAAGGGGGCACAAAAACCGACTATCAGTATTGCACAACATCAACTTGGAAGATCAACACCCTCCCATTAGCAGAAAAACAGCATACATACTTCGAGGGGATCAAGCTCTTGTGGTGCATCTGCTAGGCCGGGCAGATCATACTAATCAACATGGGAAAACACGATCCCAAACAACTCAGATTAACATTTGATAGCAAACGCGCCACCAGGCAAAAGGACGCTGAGAATGACCCAGAGATGGAGCAGGCATCTAGTGAGGAGACAGAAGGTCAGAATGAAGATCTAAGAGCTCAACTACTAGAGATGAAGTCAAGTCTCAAAACGATAGACAATAAATTAGACAAACTTACCTCCCAGCTAGGCCTGGTAAAAAAGAAAGTCGACGTCCATGAGACAAGACTAGACCAACTTGAGAACCGCACGTCAGAGGCGCACGACTTCCAAGTCGAAACTAAAGAGCAGCTACTACAAATGGACAAAGTGCTAACTCTCATCAGAGCAAAAAAGGATAAGCTTGAAGATAGGTCTGGTCGTAATAACCTCCGTATCACGGGCATACCGGAGACCACCGCAATAAAAAAAATGGAGGCATATGTGGAAGGGCTGTTACAAGAACTTTTTGGAGCTGACCTTTCCACTATGTTTGTGGTGGAGAGAGCTCATCACACTCTGGGCCCCCGACCGCCAGTGGGCTCGACGCCCAGACCTATACTCACCCGTATATTAAACTATCGTGATAGGGATATTATCCTTAGGCGAGCCAGGGAGCGACACGATATCATGCACAAAGGTAACAGCATATCGTTTTACCCTGATTTTACTCCGGCGGTGCAGGCAGCTAAACGTAAGTTCCCTCCCGCCAAAAAATTCCTCATGCAGGCGGAGATTCCTTATGCTCTGCTTTACCCGGCCAAACTGAAAGTGTCCCATGAAGGAACATCACATCACTTCACGGATGTAAAATCTGCCATGAAGTTCGCCAAACACGTGGGTAACAAGAAGCCCCCGCAAGCCACAAATGGAGGCCGGTCCCCTGAAGCCAGGTTAAGCGATAATGACTGAATTCGATGATTGGGGTGGCTGCCTCACGCACAAGAACGGTAAGAGGCTCAAATACAGGCCGAAATGCACTACAAATCCAAGATGGAAAATACAAGACGGTTCATGGCAGGTAAAAACTGTAAGCACCTTTTATTGTACCGCTGCTGAACATTGACTTTAAATTCTCCACTAACAACACGGCCACCCTACGGTAGGACAGTTAGCCAGTTCTTTAATGCCCCCAGGAAGATGTCCCACACTTAAGTCACGTGGTAGTTGGTGGGGCAATGTGCAAAGTTCTAGGGGTTGGGGGTATTCGACACAACCTAATTGGGGGGTTGGTGTGGGTGGGGTATTGTTGTTGTTCCTATTGTGGTCAGACAAACTCACAGCGAAATGCAATTTGATGTTAACAAACTAATGTACAACACTAATACAGGGTTGGCTGCACCTATCAGGCCAAGCACCAAGAAGGCACACAAAGCCACCCCCACACACGCTACAGGAATGAGACACGCTACTTCTATGTACACGAAATACCCAGCACTATCTGTTGCACAATGAATACCTATAAATTTCTTACATGGAACATCCGCGGATTAAATGATTATAGGAAAACCAGATTAATTCAGGCCTATCTAACCAGGCACAACATAGACATATGTTTTTTACAGGAAACGCACATGAACAGCTCCTCCACACTTAAACTACAACATAAAAGATGGGGTAACATATATTCTTCTATTTTTTCCAACTATGCTCGAGGGGTTGCTATCATGATTTGCAGGGGATTGAACTGGACATTATCAGACTCACACACTGATTCAGAAGGTAGATACGTCATCTTGACAGGCGTGTTGGGCCAACTGCGCATAACAATGGCCGCAATCTATGGGCCCAATGTAGACTGCCCCAACCTTTTTCAAAATATTTGGGCTAAGATCATTACTCTGAGAGTAGACACAATGATATGGGGAGGGGACTCCAATGCCATCCTTAACGATGGTATGGACAGATTGGAGCCTCTCGGAGACTGCACACTAAATCTGGAGCTGCCTTGAACAGTATAATTGCAGAGGGGAAACTGATAGACATTTGGCGGGCTAGACACCCCGAGACACTTGAAGGTACGTGCATCACAACCCAACATAGCGCTTGGTCTCGGTTGGATTACTGGCTAGTCTCGGAGGAACTTGCAACCTGGACAACTGCCGTAGAACATCTCCTACGAACGCTATCTGATCATGCACCTTGCTACATACAAATAGAGGTCCCGGGTGAGCAAAAACGGATATTCAGTTGGAATCTTCCCCCGAACGCTTTGTTGGGTGCAGTTTTCAGGGAAGAGATTAGGAAGGACATTGAGGAATACTTTGAAATAAATTTTGGCTCGGTATCCTCCTATGCTTCACTCCGGGGGGCGTTCAAAGTAGTTATCAGAGGGAAATGTATAGCCAGGCAGGTGGGAGTTCTAAAATCCACAAGACAATCCCTAGCCAAGCTTGAAACCGAAATCGGAGACCTTGAACGTCAGTATTATGCCTCAGAAAGAGATACCCTGCTTGCTACGATGAGGGAAAAGGTCGTTGAGTGTGAAGAAGAGGCACTGAGGGAAGTGAAATTTCTTGGCAAATACACGCAGGCTAGGAGATATGGGGAGGGAGACAGGCCGGGAAGGACATTGGCCAATACACTTCGCATGACCCGTAATATCACATACATCACCGGACTTCTAGATGATGGACACAACCCAATTAGAGGGCCGCAAAATATAAATGTCGCATTCCTCCAGTTTTATTCAAGTATATATACCTCCTCTCACTCAGAAAGCGCGGGAGGACCTACAGGCCTACCTTGACTCTATAGCGTCCGCCTCGCCCCCTTCCGATCCAAAGCCACCAAGATCATCTGCGGCGTACCCCAAGGCTCCTCCCTCAGCCCAACGCTGTTCAACATCTACATGGCACCCCTCGCCCACGTCGCCCGACAGCACAACCTCAACATCATCTCCTACGCCGATGACACCCAGCTGATCCTCTCCCTCACCAAAGACCCTCACACCGCCAAAGCCCACCTCCACGAAGGAATGAAGGCCGCCGCCGAATGGATGAGTACCAGCCGCCTGAAGCTGAACTCGGACAAGACGGAGGTCCTCATCCTTGGTTCCAACCCTTCAGCATGGGACGACTCCTGGTGGCCGACATCACTGGGAACAGCCCCGACACCCACCGACCACGCACGCAACCTAGGGGTCATCCTCGACCCCACCCTCTCCATGACTAAGCAGGTCAACGCCGTTTCTTCATTCTGCTTCAACACCCTCCGAATGCTCCGCAGGATCTTCAAGTGGATCCCCACCGAAACAAGAAAAACAGTCACCCAGGCCCTGCGTCACCAGCAGGCTGGACTACGGAAATGCCCTCTACGCAGGAACGACGGCTAAGCTCCTGAGACGGCTGCAACGCATCCAGGACGCCTCTGCACGTCTTATCCTCGACATCCCCGACGCAGCCACATCACACCCCACCTGAGAGACCTGCACTGGCTCCCTGTCAACAAGAGGATAACCTTCAAGCTCCTCACCCACGCACACAAAGCACTCCACAACTCCGGACCAGCCTACCTCAACAGACGACTCAGCTTCTACACCCCCACCCGCCAGCTCCGCTCCACCAGCCTCGCCCTCGCCACAGTCCCCCGCATCCGGAAAAGCGACCGCCGGC
Source organism: Calotriton arnoldi (assembly GCA_963921515.1). Lineage (NCBI taxonomy): Eukaryota > Metazoa > Chordata > Amphibia > Caudata > Salamandridae > Calotriton > Calotriton arnoldi. Next base: position 372,088 of record CAWUFW010008651.1, on the reverse strand, counting down.
GGCAGATCCTTCTCCCACCTCGCCGCCAAGACCTGGAACACCCTCCCCACCAACCTTCGGCAGACCCAAGACCTACTGGCCTTCAGAAGACTCCTCAAGACCTGGCTCTTCGATCAGTAGCAGCACCACCCCCCTCTTCCCCCAGCGCCTTGAGACCCTCGCGGGTATGTAGTGCGCTTTATAAGTGACATGATTGATTGATTGATATTGAATTACTATGGCTGAGCAACGCCCACAGAGAATTTCTACACGTACCCTTTACGGTGGCTGACATTGTTCAGGTAATAAACAGTCTGCCGCCTGATAAAGCACCTGGCTCGGACGGCCTGACAGCCACCTTCTATAAATGCTTCGCTGATATTTTGGCCTCCCAACTATTAATGGTCTACGAGGAGGGTCTTGAGAACGGTTCACTACCTCCAACTATGATGGAGGCAACTTTACTATCCTTATTAAAACCAAACAAGCACCCTAATGAGAGAGACTCCTACAGGCCCATATCGCTAATAAATTTAGACACAAAAATGTACACGAAATTATTAGCTAACCGACTACAACTTCTGCTCCCGTTAATTGCACGCCCTGATCAGTCGGGATTTATTCCTGGTAGATCTACTGTGCACAATCTAAGAACATTCTTTGCTGTATTACATTATCTGAACACACAAACACAAGCCGCTGCGGTGTTCTTAGATGCCACCAAGGCGTTTGACTCTTTAGAGTGGTCATATTTATTTACTATATTAGCCAGACTGGGACTAAGACCGACTTTTATTAAACAAATACAGGTTTTGTACGCTGAGCCAACAGCCAGGATACAGTTAAATGGACATACTTCTTCCCCTATTCGGATCACGAGAGGCAGCGACAGGGCTGCCCCCTCTCGTCCCCTACTCTTTGCTATTGCAATGGAGCCACTAGCGGCTAGGATCAGACAACATCATGCCGATAGGGGAATAGGATTTTCCTCGAGAGGACTGATCATCTCGCTTTATGCAGATAACATAACATTGTATATAGCAAACCTGCGAGAAAATCTACACCCAATATTACGCAAGATACAAAAATTTGGGGGGGCTGTCTGGAGTACAAATCAACTGGGCTAAATCAGAGATATTCCCCCTCACTAAGCACACGTTACCGTTCACTATAGAGTTCCCCCTCGAATGGGCAGATGGGCCGGTACGCTACCTGGGGATTTGGCTAAGCAGTAACATACAGGAGATCTGGAGGATGAATTATGGTAAAGCGGTGGAGTGGTTGGAAGAGAAAATAGGACGATGGTATAAACTCCTGCTCTCTCTTGCAGGCAGAATTGCCATAGCTAAAATGATAGTTTTACCAACATTTTTATATATGTTTATCAACATACCACTGACCCTCACACAAGCGTTTTTCAAAAAAATGCGATCGCTCATGATCTCGTTGGTGTGGGCGGGGAGTCAGCCTTGTGTGGCTTGGGAACTACTGACACTCCCGCAAGTCCAGGGAGGGCTGGGGGCTCCTGATATCACTCTAACGCTTATTGCGCTCAAGCTCAATTTGCTTACTACTGGCTGCAACCTACACGTTTCAACCTCACGTGGCGGTGGAGTTGGATCGAGCGTCACCAGCCCCTCTCTTTGCAGCTCTATACCAGCCTTATAAACGTCCCATAGATTAAATAAACACTAATGAAACAGGACACTGGGCTTGGAAGGGGTTGACCCAAAGAGCGAAGCTGGAGACCCTATATGCCCCATCGATACCATTAGCATATAACCCCCTGATACCCATGCTGGATAATAAAGGGGTCGTGGAGCTGTTGAGACAGATGGGCATCGTTATATTTGCTGACTTGTACCCGGATGACAATTTTATAGCCCCACCTGATTCACCTGAGGGAATGACAAGGAGTTTTTCCATATTGTTTACATACTATCGCATCAGGGCCGCATGTCAACAATTACATGACACCTTCCCCGGCCCTCCACCCACTCTACAGGCCCTCGAACACATAATAATGAACCCATCACCACACAAACTAATCACTAGACTCTATAACATAATGCAGTCCTCTCCGCCGATAATGAAGCCAAAGGCGATGATGGACTGGAACACGGAGCTACACCCTCAGCTCACAGAGGAACAATGGACATTCTGTTGTGGACAGCTGCAATTATTATCCCCCAATTACAAATTGCGATTTATTCATTTTACATTTTTACATAGAATTTACAGGACACCTATCCAACTGCATCCCATGGGGCTAAGAACCGATGACAAATGCTGGCGATGCAAGACTGACACAGCGACATTTCTGCATATGGCTTGATATTGCCCACCCATAATGAAGTACTGGTTGGATATCTTTAGCAGGATAAACACCATATTAGAAATTAATGTAACACCTTCACCGACGATAGGAATATTAGGATATGTCAAAGACACACCATCTGAGATAAGGAAATTACACGCTCTATTGATTTTTTTGGCTAAACGCAGGGTTGCAATAAACTGGGGAGATAGACATTAGCTTCTGCCAGAATAAGCTATCCACATAGTGGGAATTGATGCCGACCCAGTCTAGGCCGAAAGACATTTGGGAACCAGTCCTGACCTGGCTGCGCACACTCCAGTCAAACAATAATACTCCCGCTGGAGGGGATGTAGCCCACACATAGTTAAGACACCCCCCCTACAGACAAGCTCCACCTTGTGCATTACTCAGAGAAACCCAAATATGGTAATAGACCTAGTTATAATACAAAACAGTATAACATTTCGTGTATTGACAAGATTGTGAGCCTCTAGTTGGCAGAATCGTACCCAACATAGCATAGACGGAAAGAAATGTAACAACTCAGACACAGGGGTTAGACTATTGGTTTTGTGGATATCCTTTAAATGAATGTAGTCGTTGGGAAGTGCTAACAATATCATGAAGTTATGATGAGTACACCTGGATGTATCATATTAGTTGCTATTACAATGCTGTGATTTATATTTAGGTAATTGTGATCCTACCATGCTGACCAGTTTTGGTTGTTAGTTAAAATCGCAATATGTTTAATGTACGATTGATATATATCTATAACCCAATTTGTACATCTCAGTATGTGTCTATGTATAAATAAATAAATGCCAATAAAAAAAAAAAATTATGTCATAAAATATTCATGAGTGTTGTAATATAGGAGGCAATTTGTAGTGCTTGGCAAGGGCGCGAGTTATGGTTAGGCAAGTTGCCCCCCTTCCCGAGCCTTAAGAAACCCGGGCAACCCATCTCCCGGGGCCTTTTCCAATCTAAGTGGGTGCACCGGTGCCCACCCAGGGCACCAACAAAACATATCATTTGAGGCTGTGGGGGGAGCCCCAGAGCCTCCGCATCTGGCTCCCTGCATGTTGCAGAAGCCAAAATTGCTCCCTCCCAGAGGGAGTAAGTGTTTTTACTTGCTCCCTAAGGGCGGAAGCAATGTTTCCCTGCCTGCAACAGCAAGGGCGGGTAAATAGAAGAGTGCTCCCACCTGGCAGGAGCATTTTCAAAGCTCCTGCTGAGTGGGAGCATACTTCTTTACTTCTTTCTCTGTCTATGGTCCTTTGTCCTGGAGGTGGGCTCCCCGGGACACATGTAAAGAGTTGGCCCTGAGGGATGGGGTCCCTGGAGTCTTGTAAGGCTCGGGAAGGGGCACAACATGCCCCCTCCCTTTAAACATATGTGTTTGGCCCCAGGGATGGGGTTCCCGGGGGTGCTACAAGCTTGCAGAGGGGAGCAGCATAATCCCCCTTCTCTATAAATACGTTTTTGGGCCCGGAGGATGGGGTTCCTGGGGCCCCTTAGGGCTCAGGGAGGGGGGCTGCGCACCCCCTACCCTTTAATTATCATTTAGCACTGGGTGATGGGGTCATCGAGGTCCATCTATGGCTGGGGTAGAGGAGCCACATGCCCCCCCTCCCCAAATAGTTATAATGAGAAAATGCCAACTGGAACGCCTGCAGGATTGTGACTTTTAAAATATATATTATATATATATATAAATTTGTTTTTGGCCCCTAGGGACCCCCCCACAGGGTCTAGGGGGGACAGGGTATCCCTATGCCATCAGTGATGTCATAATTGATGTTATAGAACATGCCGTGAATGATATAATATGTGAGGTCATAAGCAGTGCATGGTGGGAGCGCAAGTTATAGTTAGCTCTGCTGGTGAATATATATATATATATATATATATATATATATATATATATATATATATATATATATATATATATCAAAACCAAATCCTTTGTTCTTTACGATTCCCTGAACATTGGAACCAGAAGCAGGAACGGACTCCACTTTCTTTGTGCAATTTTTTCTTTATTTGTTTGTGCGCTGTACCGCCATGACGTGTTTCGGCCTTTGCAGGCCTTGATCACATGACGCGCCTCCGAGTCCTCCCCAAATTTAAAGTGCTAAGTGCATAACTGATATGGAAAACAGACTATCGTTCTGAGTCCCGTTGCCACAGTACAACATAGCCAGCCCAATTACACATTTTTAAATTTGGACAGAAAATTGTTAACCATGTGCTTAATAAATATGCTGATTATCTGTATAAATACAATAAATATACCACACATTGTTAAGAACATTTTTTTTAAAAACACTTAAAATAGCCCAATGCTACACACTTGCAGTATAATACATGCATGATATTTGTCCCCTTGGATTATAATTTGTGTGCTCTGTTGCTGTCATAAAAATGTTCAATTAAAAAATCCAGACCCAAAACAATGTGCAAAACCAATGTTGCCCAAGTGGGCTTTTGTTCCGCTGTCATGACTGTAAAGTGCATACTTCTGTGAAACGTGCAAAGGTGATAAAGTGCTAATTTGCGTATAGCAATGCTCATAAGAGCATACCGTCGCAAATAAAATGTCTAAGTGCCAAAAAGTGCTGCTTGCTTAAACACTATTTTTCTAGAAAATTTAAAAAGGAAGGTTGTGTACAGGGATTAAGGAGTGCAGTATTGTTAACAGTGTGAGCATGAATGCATATATGTCATTTTGAGTTTGTTACTGACAATGCGGATCTAACCCCATGGCTAGGCACTGTTACAGCCAAGTATACAGGTCCTCTGTTGTATTGAGTCCTTGTGGGCTTTTGCTGTCTAGCTCCAAAATGCACCTAGTTTCCAGCTTCCTAAGGATTGCCTCCCTATTGCCACCTCGTCTTAGTTGTGGGACTGAGTCCACGACATAGAATTTTAATTGCTCCAAGTCATTGCCGTGGACTTCTCTGAAGTGTCGGATAAGTTACATCCAAATTTGTTATGGCCCTTAAGTGCTGGAGAATCCTCTTGTGGACCTGCAGTTTCGTGCTGCCCACGTACCGCAGTCCACAAGAGCACTCCAGCACATAGATGGCAAACTTGGTTTTACATGTAAGGAGCTTCTGGATTTTAGTGGGCTTGGCCTTGAATGGCGTGTAGTAAGATGTTTTATTAATGCCAAATTTGCACGCCCTGCAGGAGGAGCATCTTACAAACCCTTTCTGACCCGCCAACCAGCTGGAACCTGATCTTATTTCTGGGCTGCTGCTTACCAGGAAATCACTCGTGGATGGGGCCTTCCTGAATGTTATAGTCGGTCTTTGTGGAAGTTTATCCCCTACCACGGGATCACTCAACACTAAGTGCCAGTTTTTATTTATGATCCTGCATAGACTATCTCTCCGCTTATTATATGTCAGGATAAGCCGAGGATTACTGGCTTCTGGCATTGCTTTGTTGGCGTGCTTGACCTTGCTGTGTGATGGTCTGAACAGCAGGTCATCCCTAGCTAGATCCCTGGTTTGTTTTATTGCCCTGTTGACACTGTGCTCCGAATAGCCTTTGGCTAGGAAGCGTAGTTTGCATTCCTCCTGGGCCTTCATTAAGTCACTCTCACTACTGCAAATTCTACATATCCTAAGCATTTCCCCATATGGGATGCTGTGTATGGTATGTCTAGGATGGGAACTTGTTGCATGTAAGATGGTGTTTCCTGCAGTCGGTTTGCGGTGCAATTTGGTTTGAAGAAACCCGTTGGCAACAAAGACCTCTACGTCTAGGAAACAGACTGAACTGTCATTGATATTGTGTGTGAAATGCAAGTTGATATCATTACTATTGATACTAGTGACAAAGTCAACTACACTCTGTCTGCTTCCCCTCCAAATCACAAAAAGGTCGTCAATATACCTTGTCCACTTTATCACGTGATCTGCCAGAGTGCCTGCATGCATAGTGTTTAAAATCATTTCATCCCACCATCCCATATGGAGGCAGGCATAGCTCGGCGAGAAGCTTGCCCCCATTGCTACCCCTCTTGTCTGTTGGTAGACTTGCTGTTGGAACAAAAAGAAATTATTCTCTAAGCAAAATTTTGTCAGGCTAATAAGCATTTTGTTATGCTGGTAGAATTCTATAGCTCTGGTGCCCAGAAAAAGTTCCAGCGCCCTGATACCATCTTTGTGATGTATTGATGTATACAGGTTGGATACATCCAATGTCATTAGCAGGTAGCCATCCTGCCACTGGAAATTATGAACTTGTTTTAAAAAGTCGGTGTTGTCCTGTATAAAAGAGGGTAGGGCTCTAACATGTTCTTGTAGGAAGAAATCAATGTAAACAGACACATTCTCAAGCAGGCTCTGTTTTGCAGAAATTATCGGCCTTCCCGGGGGTTTCAAAATGTCTTTATGCACCTTAGGGATGAAATAAATAACAGGCGTGATTGGATAATCATTTTTTAGGAATCTGTATTCTTCCTGGCTGATTAGTCCCGCACTTTTCCAGGCCAGAAGCTTAGCAAACAGTTCATTTTGTGCCGCTGTGATGGCTTGTTTGTTACTTCATTTATAGCAATTACGGTCATTAAGTTGCAGCATGGCTTCCTCCATGTATTGTTTTTTAGGCCATATCACCACATTGCCACCCTTGTCGGAGTTTCTGATGACGACTGAATCGTTATCAGGAAGTTTTTTAATCAATTGGTGATATTTATGTTGATGTGCGTTTTGTTTTCTGTTGAATGCTTGGATTTTATCATTTAGTTTCTTTGTTTCCGCCGTTATTAATTCATTGAAGATATCAATAGAATCCCTAGGCAGGATTGGTATGAATGTTGATTTTGGTTTGAATCCCGTATTTAAGGTTGCAGTGACATTTATTAGTTGTTGCTCCATTATCGATTGCATGGACCCTGGCTGTGCCAATGTAGATTCATGATTTTGTATAGCGTGCAGGTCACAGAGCAAGTTGACATCCGAGGCTGCCAAAGTGGTGACATTACTCGGAGAGGCTTCTCCTGTCGTTTGTGTTGTTGTTTTACTTTGTCTTAAAAGATTAAACTTTTTTAATTTCAATTTTCTGATGAATTTATAGATGTCAGCCCTTGTCTGAGGATAGTCAAAGTTGCTCTCTGGGCAATAGGATAATCCTAGCGCTAGGAGTTGTTGTTCTGCGTGGTCTAAATTGATTTCTGACAGATTTATTATCGTGTTAGCAGTTTGCGTGTCTTGAGTTACTTGCGCTCCCAACTTCTGTTGGCTGGTTTCTTGTTTGCGCGCGTATATATATATATCCTCAGATCAACACGTAATCATGGCGTGCAGCCCAATCTTTGGGGTGCTCGTGGAACGCCCAGGGGTTTACAAATCCAAAGTGCTTCTGCAAAAATTCCAGTCACAGAACGGCACTCCGAGTAGTGTTGCAATAATGTATTCAGCTTGACAGAACAAAAATGTTTATAGCGTCAGACACGTTTCGGCTTCCAAAGCCTTTATCACGACGCCTGCACACTAGAGCACTTCCTATTTGAACAAGCATTGCAACTCAGAAAATGAACTAACAATTGTATGTATTGTCTGTGACCATATTGGAGTATAGAAATCAATACCAATTGTACATTACTTGCTAATTCAAGGTATCTTATTCTCTGGGCTTCGAATAGTTTAACTTAACTTAATTTGATTTAGTATAATTTAATTTACCGGCTTATGCCCTAGTGGGCCATGCTGCCAATATGAAATCTGCAATTGCTAATGCAGCAAGCTACCCAAATATATACAGCTCATTATGCTATACATAAGTACCGGTTTAACACAGCCTTTTAGATCACATAGCTCGAACAGAGAAAAAGAAAAAATAAGAAAAAATGGAGAGAAAGAGAAAGAGCCAAGGAAATACATTGTAATTAAGCCCCATTGGGCACACAAAATGATTAACAGAAACAACTACAAATAACTGAAAAGATATCTTAGCTCTCCTGCATTATCCATAATACTCCATCACAGTAAATTGTAGTATCGCACATATCAAGGCTCACCTGATGTTTCCACGGGAATGAGAGACAGGAGACTGAAGAATAGGTCCTAACTTCCCACTACCACTAATCTGCCCAACAGAGTCAAAGCAGGACCAGTGAGCAGGGGGAAGAGGTGAAACAAGGGGAGGAAAAAGCTGAAGAGGGTCCCTCGGCACGACCTGGGCAGCAAGGATACTTCACTGGAGACTTTGTTGATCCTGTAAACAAAGTATCGTCAATAACCTACTCTAAGGTATAATGAAACACAAACACAACCATAGATAACCACTAATCATATATCCAGGATGTCTACCTGGTTTGTTCCCCTCTTCCACTAGTGTCCAATAAAAGTGTATTCAGGAGTCAACAAACAATTATGCATAAAAAGAACAGAGAGAGAAAATCACTTAGGGTACATTGATTCTGTGTGTAATGATGTAATATAAGTAGTGCTTACCAGTATAGGTAATCTAGAAAAATAGCTCTTAGCCCCAAAAATAATCAAGGCTGACTCAAATGAATCAGTCAAAGTTAAGGTAACAAAAATATGCAAAAATGTGCAGGCTAAACAAAACTCATCTCCTTAATATTCAGGAGTTTGTGATGATGGCTGCTATGGGAGTATACAGCCAGGAAGGACTAAGCATAATGTGCCTCCTTACTTCAGGAGTTCGTGCTGCTTATTGCACTGATTTCTCACAGCCAGGAAGGACTAAGCATAACGCGCCTCCTTACTTCAGGAGTTCGTAATACTGACTTCAATGATTTTATACAATCAAGAATGCAGATGCCCATGTTTGCCACAAGATTCCTTCAGATAAGTATATGCTTTGCTAATCATTCACAGACGTCTGTCACACACGTAAGCGCGTTAACGCCTTAGTAAGGATTCTTTGTGTTCTTGTGTTTGTTTTGCAGGAGAGGCCCCACCGAAGGAAGCGAAGCCGCGGAGAGCGACGAGAAGGAGTGCCCGACGCGAGGAGCTGGGCATCGGAGATGCGGATGTTGCCGCCGTGACCCGGAAGTGCAGGCGTGAACCTGGACGAGAAGGACACGCTCGCAAGAGCTGGAACGCAAATCGCTCCTCCCGTACGGATGAGGATTTTTATAGGAGTGGAGCTCCGCCCCTGCTGCTGACTGCGGCAGGGACGGAGCAGTTATGAGAGTCCACCCCCCCAATGGTGCCTCCCACCTGTTTGGGCTTCCAGGGATATTTTCAGTGAAAAAGACGAACCAAGCGAGGAGCATGAACATGTCCAGCAGGTTCCCATGTACGGTCTGCAAACCCATATCCCTTCCAGTGTATCAGGTATTGTAGTCTACCCCGAACCCTTCTGGAGTCCATAATAGTCCCTACTTCATATACCTGTTCATCTTCCACGTCGACAGGAATGAGTTGTATGGGTAGCACAGTTCCTTGCGCAACAGGTTTCAGCAATGACACATGAAAGACAGGGTGTATCTTCAGGGTTGCAGGGAGTTCTAACTTCATGGCCACAGGGTTATTATCTTTATGATCTTGTAGGGACCTATGTAACGAGGTTTGAACTTTTGGGCCCCTTTCATCGTAACATGGTATGTCGACAACCAAACCATGTCCCCTACAGCATATTCAGGACTTGGGCGGCGATGAAGATCTTCAGTTCTCTTGTCATCTGCTTTAGCTTTCTCTAAATTGTGTATAGCAGTCTTTTGTATCTCCTGAATCTGTTTGACAAAGTCTTGTGCAGCAGGAGCTGAAGTAGAGGCAGTAGGGAGTGATAGCAAGAATCGGGGATGGAAACCATATGAACAGAAAACAGGGGAATTGTCAGTAGAGGAATGTATACTGTTGCTAACAGAGAATTCAGCCGCCCACAAATAGTTGTCCCAATCAGAGGTGGATTGTAAAAACTGACACCGTATGTACTGTTCTAAGCAATGATTGACCTTTTCTGTTTGTCCATCGGTTTGTGGGTGATGACCAGAGGAAAACCGCACATCAATGTGTAAAAGCTTGCCCAATCCCTTCCAGAAATTGGAAACAAACTGAGGCTCATGGTCAGAAATCATCACGGAAGGGAGCCCATGTAATCTAACAATGTGCTGTACTGTCACGTGGTTGATAGGGGCATTGTCGACATCATTAAGTTAGCATGAGCCCGGTAGCCATGATGCTGTTTTTGCGCACGTTACTACATGTCTTTATTTTTGCAAGACTCTGTTTATGCCTTTCACATGAGAACTCTCTGCTGTGCTCGTTCTCTGCCTGTTCTTGGAGTTTAGTCTGAACATTGTGAGCAAGGTCGATAAACACTGCCCCTTGTTATTCTGTTCTGGTCAGGCCCTAGCACCTAGACAAAACATACCAATGCAGCTGTTTTTGCTGGAGACTAGTACTTTGATATTATGGGGATGCATGCTTAGGAAACACACACTTGGAGAGGGACCTTTCCAGGGAGAAGAGCAACATGCACATGTGATGTAGAAATACGATCTATGGCCTGAGGTATGGGGTCTGCTGACAAAGCCCAGAGATCTTCCTCTAAATAATAATACTTCTTCTTACCAAGGGGAGTGTGGTTAGGCCGTATAGTCCTTTATCCACAGTCTTTATATTATGACATCTCCCTTTATGATATATGGCCTTGCTGCAATGCTAACTGTATTGATATTATGCATTTTGCTGCTTGTTGTGGCACATATACTGTATTTTAGAGCACGTTAGTTAAAATAAATATTTTAAACTATCTTCGTGTCTCTATCAGATCTTATGGTGGACAAGTACGAGAGTGTAAGCGAAAAGGTATGCCTTGTTACCGCGATTCCTGAGAGATCCGGGAGTGTTGTGTTCTGGGGTGTCTAATCATTGGTTTTTCTATTTGTGAGTAGGAGAGCGAGTGAGACACTATAACTAGTCATTCCTGGGCACTAACGTGGTAGGAAGGCTTAGCCCCCATACACAGAGGTCCCATAATCCTGCGCATAGTTCTGTGTATGTGCAGAATCCCTGCAACATGGTGCCCAACGTTTGGTCTGGTACTTATTCGCGAGACCCCTGAGTAGTGCTTGTGCTTGTCCATAATACGCTCTCACCAATTACCAGAGATATCCGTGGTGTGAGGGGTTTACCTCCTATATTAGAGATTATAGGTTTTTCAAGCTTGGATTTCAATCGCGTGGCTCTAACTGCTCATTTGATTCAACATGGAGACCCGGTTGCGGGTTTTGTTCTTTTTTGCATTGACTAAGTGTTGCAGCAAAACATTTTGTGATCATTGGAGGCCACTGCCTGGTGCAGTGGCTGATCCATTAGTGAGACTATAATATTTAGGTGCATATTGATTTTCCTGTTAGATTCCTTTTTATTATATATGCATATATTGTTTGTATGAGCACATTTGTCAATTTTAAATTGACTGGCCTTACACCAACTCAGTCAGTAAAGGGTAAAGGCCCGCTAGGTAGGGTGTTGCTGTGGTCTGTAAAACACCTGACAATAGCCTTACAGACTCCCGCTAGTTATTGATGCTGTGGTCTGTAGTAATACACCAGCCCCCACCACCAGCTCTACAGACCCCGCTAGGAAGAAGTAAGTGCACATTTTGGGAAATACTAGGAGTCACCTTCACTCCAACAACTGAAGTAAGAAGTATCTGCATTACCACTTGTAGAATTACGTTCCCCAGGATCAGCCAATACCTCCTGACCCATGTGGCGCAGCACCACATTTAATTAGCACAAGTCACTTTCAGATAACTGACAATGTAATGCACAACAACATACACCGAATTGTTGAAATACATCCTCACATTTATATTTTGAAGTCTGTACTTTGCGACGGGAGGTTGTGTCTGGCGTCTCCCACTTTGTGCCGCAAATACGTGTGTATGGGACTGCGTCTGGCAGCTCACATTTGTTTTGAATTTTGATTACCCATTTGGTGTAAATTGTATTGTTTGAACGTTTATTTCTGCAAGGAATGGGAGGCATCTTATCGCATTGAGATTAACAGTGTCAGCCACCGCCTTTCAAACCTCTTTCTCTTCATTGTAAAAAGTGTCCTTTGTTCTCCGCCTTTTTTAGTTACATGCAGTGTACTCTAATAACTATACTCTATTTCCTTCTCTCGGTCTGCATTTTGCGTCTCTCCCTCTCTTATCTGGCTAATGGGCCTTTCTCATCTCTTTCTCTCACAGTGGTATCACAGGATTTCACTACTGTTTAGCAAGATCTTATATAGGAGTACTTCTCTCTTATGCACTGCAGTGAGAAGTGATCAGCAGGAACATCTGGGTACGTGCCAAGCACACCCACTTTAACTGAGACAGGTTCAATTAGAGACCACGCAACTGGTGCGCGTTGCATCCAGTGAATACTGTGTCTAGCTGTCAAGTAGCTGCCTTCACGACTCTTAATGAAGTCTTTTTGAGCACGGTTTTAAATAGGCTCCCCTATTTTAACTCATTATACCCTGAATGGAGTACATTCAGTTTCTTGACCAGTCACACCTCACGCTTCTCATCTCACCTTTCGGGCGTGCTTGGACGCTTAGTAATGAATGCTCCCACTTGAATATTCAGTCAAGTGGTAGAAAGATGGGGAGGAAGGCTTTCGCATGCATTTCTCGCCGCAACACACAGCCACCTTTTTACTTGGCCCAGCGTCAAATGATAGACAAGCCACACAAAAGAAAAAGTGACATAATAAGGTGAGGTCAAGGACTGCCATCCCTTACCGCCCAGAGCCCAATGATAGAAAATGTACTACCAGGTAAAATGGAGCTATTCCCTTTGATATTTTTGGATCATAGGCTTAACATAGTACATACAATGTTCTGTGGCCCACAATGTTAAAAGACTAAAAATGCCATCAATATAAGTAATATAGTCCTGGCAGAGGGAAAATACTTTCAGTTTCAAATGCACATGAATATCTCTCTATTTAGATGACCAATTATAATTCATAAAAGAATTTCTCATTATAGACCTGATGAATATCTTTACGCATCCATATTTCAATGCACAGAATGCAAAGGCCGACTAGGTCAGCTAGATTCACACTGAAGATTACACCAAATATTGCAGTACTGAGCAACTAAGTACAGAATAATTTACTCCTACCTGCGTCCAATTTAACGATAGAGCAAGCAGTAAAAGTGCTACCCGTCCAGGCACAAGCAGTAGCCCGAATGCAAGCTCCAATCCAGGAAGTACAGCTACAAAGCACGGAGTTAGGTAATAGAAAAGATTTTGAAAGTGTGTATCGTGGTAAAGGAAGTTAGTGACACTAGACTTAGAGTAACGTAAATGTCAGAGCAGATGGTGAACATTAGACAGAAGATTGGAAGTAGCAAGTTAAGACTCATCTCTTCCGATTTCTTGTGCACAAGGGGGAGATAAAATGATGGTGTGGAATGCATGGTTTGACTTCATGGTCACACGTCAAATGCTGCGGGGTCTGATCAGCCCTTCATCATTCTGAGGTGAATGAAATGAGTCCCATTGAGTTGGTGAACAATGGAGATCTGTTGTTTAGCGTCATAATATAATTCTGAGTGAACGTGCGCTTTACAAGAAAGCCATGTTATTTTAAAATAAGCTATATATGTTTTGCATATTACAATTCAAGACAACGCATGTTTTTAGATATTAAGTGGTGCTGAAGGGTTAATAGATTTTTTCTTGGGCTGCCTTCAGAAGTGGCATTCCTGGCCGACCACAGATTCTGGGCGCTGAGCCAGGCTGGAAAGGGACTTCCTGTGGTAGGCAACGAACATAAGATTTAGATGAAAGATATGTATGTGTAGGATTACGTTGGTCTGTGGAAGTGAACAAGAGAGATAAGGTGCATGGAATCACACATTTTGGTAACGGGGTAGCCGAGATTTAAAAAAAAAAAAAAAAAGTGTGAAACGTGTTTCAGGTTTCACGATTGTGCAGTTTAGTGACGGAATATGTATGTGTCTATGTGAGAGGAGGTAAGGGATACGTTTTTGGATATGCACAGCTGTGAGCAGCCTTCAAAATATGAAACAACCAGAGATTCGTAGGAATAGATTACCACAGGCAGCCACCACACCAATTTCAATGTTAAAGGACGGTATGCATGGAGTAAGCAATGCTCAGTATTTCAGTGTTGTCAGAATAATAGGTGTGGATTTAAAGAGGCCTTTTAAAAGTACAGTTGCAGCCTTTAGAGGTGGTTGCATATATTTGTCAGTTCCAATACCATGAGTTTTTGTGTCCATCATGATATTAAAGCAGCAACAACTTTCAGCAAAGACTGCTTAAAAATAAAATAGGCAAAATAAGCGCCACAATTGAGGGAAATAAATAAATAAATAATTTAAAGAAAGCAAAAATAGTTTATTGCCCATGGATCACTCTGTTTTCACTCAAAAATATTACAATGTTCTGACAGCCACCTAATGCCCCATATCCTCCTCACTGAACAATTAATATATGTATAAGTCACATCAACTAGACCTAACAGTGACATTCACATTATGAAAGAAGACATATATTTGCATAAGTTAACACGCACTACGAAGTTTCTGTCTTCTCAAGCATTCAGGTGGAAGAAGAAGGGCCCCATCATTCCTGAGCTCCGACATATCAGTCCTGGAACACAGATTTTATTGTGTTTCCATTGACTGTCCAAAGAGGAAGAAGACGGTGATCAGCCGCAACAGGAACACCGCCATCTTCACAAGCAGATGTATATATAGAATGGCACTAGGTATATTGCATTCTTGAAGGGTTTTGACTATTTGAATGGGGCAAGGAGAAGTGCTGTTTTAATATGTGTATCTAAAGGAAATAATGTGTATGTATATTAATGTTTTTCATTCCTAGGTTCTTCAGAGTTGGAGAGAATATTGTTGTAACAAATTAAATTGTAAGGTGGAATGTGCTAAAATGCATTCTAATGCAGTGCATTCGCCAGGGACTACAAAGGATAGGAGTAATAGGAAAAGTAGTAATGTTGTGTTTATATTATGTTTATGTATTGATCATTAGTAATGAGTATATGCCAATACAGAAGGATAGTGTGCATTGAATAACAGTGCTTCATATTGTAATGTCTCAAGGATACAATGTGTACAGATTTAAATATGTCTTTTAATATATAGGTGCAATCTTTCAGGGTGTTTGAAAACAGGTTTCAAGGTATAAAGGATTGGCGCAAAGAGATGTGGAATTTAACGAAATATCTACTTGTCCATGGGCCTGGATGCTTCTTAAAATTACTTGTTCTGTAACAAAATCCACTTGTCCCTTTTGTGCCATGTAATGCAGCAACAAATTATGGCAGCAATATTCATTATATAAGAGCTCTGAAATAGCCTCTCTGATTATGCTAGGGCTCCTTCCATAGTAGGCTTTGAATGCTAACAATTCCCTTATGTGGCCACGTTTCCGCAGATATCCATACTGGGGCTGAAGGTAATGGTAAGCAACAGTTCTGGCTGACAAAAAAAAAAAAAGGTGGCTGGAGGAAACGTGAACTTGTGATAACTCAGATTTTCGCTTGGGCAAATGTACACCTGAATGTTTGCTCATGCTTAAATGCAGTTCACAAATATTTTCTAGGAGTACTATTTCTTGGCCTACTTCTGTAGTCTTGTGAATTCACAAAAGTTGTATATCTGCACATAATCCAAGGACATGGGTGCACTTTATTTAATAATTGGGCCCCTAATTAGGTATGGCGTTAACAATGAACTTGTATGTTTAATCAAATGTTGTCTCTCTCTCTCTCTCTTGGCTAGCTTCACTGTGAGTGACTTCATTCTGTTCTCTCACAAGGAGCATATCGACACACAGTTGCTTTATTCAGTGCCAGGAACTACTGTGCAATGTGTGATTTTTGAGATCAAAACAATTTTTGCTTTTTGCCAATGCTTGTTTATTTTTATGTTGCAAAGAAATGGTACCTACCATATTCCAGTAGCTTAGCGAACTGTTTTTGCATTTTATTTTTATTTTGAAAGCAAAGAATTATCAGTCTTGCTTTCAAGCTTCTGCAAATATTTGCATCTAATGGGAGAGCATTCTGAGAGCAGTATACATAGCCTCACATTGCTAAATATTGAAAAAGTGTTTACACATTTTTATACTCTAACCACTGTCAGTAGTGCAGTCTGAGCTTACAACATTTACTTAGAGCACTCACCCTAATAATAAAACCTTTGCATTAATGGACAATAAATACAAGTTTGAACAGCATTAGCACATGGATACAAATATTACCTTTATTGCAGACTATGCCTTTCCCTGAGCCATGATGTGGTACTGTGGACTGGCAGACAAAGGGTTTGTGCTGTAGGGGGTTGGGCCTACTTGTCCCAAGGATGAAATACGCGAGAAAACTTGTTACCATTGACCTCAAATAATATGTCCTGGGCGTGGGGCTATAGGAATTCCACATCCCTGGGCACAGTTTGACAACTATGACTGTTTTGATTCCTAGAGGTGTTACTGTGACAGAGATTTTCATCTGTGTTTGCTGTTGGGACAAGCTATAGTACAATGTTTTAATTCTTCTTTTGCTTCTAGAGATAAATGAATTTCTTTTTAAAGTCTTGTACAGGGACGCCAATATAATTTTTAGGTTCTTTCCTCCATTTGGAGTTCCCTCCTTACCTCAGCTGGCCAACAAATGCAGCGTGCACCATTAATAGCTCAACTATTGCTAGACATGTTGCTACCAAAGTTTCAATTGTAGAATGTGTTGCACACAGCTCCTCCAAGGACTTTGATGCAGATGCACAAAAAGGAATAGCATTAACTGGTTGTGAGTACACAATGGTTCAGATTGCTTCTACTACACATGATATCATGATATAACGATATAGGATGATGATATGTACTATGACCCTAAGTATATTATTGAAAGGGCTGGGTGGAAGAAAAGGAAGAAGGGAACAGGGGAGGATGTATGCAAAAAGAAAAGGAATACGGTTAGGCCCAAATGGAAAGATATGTTTACCAACGATAATGATGGCTCCCATGGCCCGTCTTTTTCATGGTTCATCACTTGTAGGACGTGATGGGAAGATCAGACTGTTTTCCTAATGCTGTATTTCCACTGCCCCAGGCCATTTCATTCCCCACATTAAATGGACTTCATCAACATACCCCCCCTACTCAAACTACTCAAACTACAAGTATGTGTTGGTTATTGTGTGCATGATCAGCAAATGGACTAAGGAATGCCAATTCAAGAACAGCAATACACAAACTATTGCCAAATGCCTCCTGAAAGAGTTCATACCGCACTTTTGAGTACCTATGCTTTTGGCTTCTGACAATGGACCGGCGTTCATCTCACATGTGATTGAGGGGTTGTGCAAGGGGCAAGGAGCCACACAGAAACTACATGTGTTCCACGGAAACCACCAAGTGGGAATGGTATCCCAAGCTTGTCCTGAAGGGTTGCAAGTGCTGCACAGCAGAGAAAGGAAGAGTGTGTAAGCGGACCCTAACAATACATCAACTAAGAACGCCTGGAAAAATCGATGCCCCAACCCCTCAGTCTACAACCTGTGACAACGAGACGTCTATACCTTCCTCATCACTTTGTTTTCTTCATATCGAATGTGCCTAAGTAATAGAAGTGCTAGTAACCTCTCAAATTACTTGAAGACAGGCACCAACGGTTACTTTTTCTATTTACAGGTATCATCTCTAAGGCTCTTCATTATTCCACAACAGACCTTTTTGAAAAGAGTAAAAGTACAGCAGAAGATAAGACATTCTTCCAACTAGTCACACTAGCCACACGTACCAACGATTGGAAAAATGCCTCAAGACTTGCTCAAAACTTTCAGAACAATTACAGAAAATGACCATGAGTGCTACTAGCAGCATTGACCCCCATTGCTATAGTGACTAAGCTCCTTATAGTGTATTGTGATCACAGTGTTATACCTGAGATACTGCTAAAATGACAGAGATATTGTACCAAATTGAATAAATAGCCATTGATAAAGGGACAGGGGGACAGTTGACAGGGCAGGATGTTATGTTTGCACACACCGGCCTACCGACACAGAAAACAGCATGTGTTACAATGTCATACCTGTCTCTAAATAAGTGGGTTGTGTCCTAATGTACAATATGCTCTTCAGTCAGCACACCATGTCCGCAGCAGATGCACCTCTTGAGAAAAGCATAATTGGCAAAGGGAGAGCAAGGATAGAACAGGGAATGTGAATAACTTAGGACTTACAGAAGTTGTAGAAGTAACAACAGCAGGACTACACTAAATGCAGCCCGCTACCATTACCAAATACCTGAAAAGCCTGAAAGGTATGCTGTAAGGATTTTGTTCAAAGAATGAACAAGAGGAGGGATGAGGCAGGGTCCGTTTTTATCATATAAGACCCCCCCAGGCGCGCTCTGCCCACACCTAAGGTATGAGACCCTTACACAGGCCCTGCGCGCCTCAATCTGTAGGCCTTTTGCTAAATTGACCAAATGAGAGAGGGTCCGGTTTTACCATATAACAAATGCCCTGGGCCATCCTAGTCACTCAGTCAGTATGAACCCCTAGGTAGGCCCTGCGGTCTTTCTGCAGGCCTTTTGTTAAATTGACCAGAGTTCTGCCATTTTTCTGAACAGCAGGCTCTAAGCCTGTCTGACTAAAAATCTCAGCCAGCTTCTCTCTGCGAGGCTCTTCTGCTCCAGGCTGGATAGCCCCCACCCTACCCGTGTGTCTCAAAGTTCACTGTCTCTTCCTCTGTCCTGTCGACAAATAGCACACCACATCCTGGGTCTGAACATGAGAACGAATCAGTTCCCAGCACACGAACGTCAGACCGGGGTGATGAATGTGGCAACCAGGATATTGCTATATATTTTACTCCTTACATTACATATTTTCTGCCGTGACGTAGGTGGGACTGATGCTGCAATAAGCACTTCTGCTTCAGTTCCCAGCACTAAAAGGTATAAAAGACGAGTCCACGGAGTTCTCGTCGGACTACCCCACCCGTCTGTTGGTAGGATGGCAGGCGGGTGTGGGTTTTCCCCAAGAGCTCTTGTTTTTGTTTTATTAAGATACAATTTGACTTGCCAATATAATTGCTGTATGTTCTATTTTGTCTCTAAATTGGTGTTTTCTTATTGAGAATTTAATGCTTATATTACATTTGCAAGGCTGCTTTCTTTTAGGTTTAAACGTGAGTACTCTCTGCATTTTAGATGAAATGTGTTGTGCATTCTGAGAACATTTTCCTTGATTTAAATTATGTTTTTCATAATGCATTTATTAATGTGTCTTTGAGGTTTTCTGAAGTGTCTCTCTTCAAACGATTTCAATGCCTTCTGAGTCCTATTGAGAATTATGTAATAATGCCTTCTGTTTGGTAAGACTCTCTATAAATGCGAGGACACTATATTTTGTATTCTGTATTTTAAATGCCTTTTTCTTGAAGTTGCACCTTCTAAATAAATCTGTTAAACCTTTTGGCTTGGTTTCCATGGCTCACACATCTGTTTCCTTCATTTTAGTATGAGCGTTCCTGCGCACCCTGCCTCAAGTTAAGCTGCCCTTTTGTCCCTAAACCACTTTCTCGAACAGCTGGCAAGGGTGCCCCCTAGCCCCCCCCCAAGCCCCCTAAAACGCTCCCTCCAACAGCAAACATTATCTTTGTGGTTGAAGCGAACCCCACTTTTCGCTTCGAAGTTTTTTATTCTTGGCTTAAGTTTCCAGCGGTGAATGGGAATGATAATTTCTTGGCCACCAGCGTGTGGGAGCACATGCTGTTGGTAATTCTTTGGCTGATGAGGCAGCCAAATCTGCCATTGCCACGTGATCAGTAGCAGCAATTACAAGGTCCATGACTAAAATTGATAATGACATTCTGTCAGCTATAGTTGCTACAAGGGATGAGACGGCGTTCCCACAAGGTTTCCCTTCTAAGTATTCTTATCATTTATCTCCAGAACAAGTTCCCTTTGCTTCCATTCCGTCCGTTGGGGATCGGCTGATTCCCAACGAGGACCGCAGGCTTCCTTTGATCATTGCCGCGCATGAAGGCATGGCTTCTGCACATGCTGGAGTTTCAGCAACAGTGTCTCTTTTGCAGAAGCGTTATTGGTGGCGTGGACTGCATAGACAGACTCGTAATTATGTTCTTTCTTGTGACATTTGTCAACAGATTAAACCGTCCACGGTTGCACGTCCTCCTCACACGCTGCTATACATTTCAAATCAAACATTTGGATGTATTTATATTGATCAATGCGGTCCTTTGACATCAGACACTGCCTATAAACATATTTTGGTTGCAGTGGATTCGTGCACTAGATTCCTTTAGGTTTGGCCACAACGTAGTGCTGACGCTCGAAATGACATTAGAGATTTGCATCTCTTTATTGGAACATTTGCTTGTGGTACCTTCCATTCTGACCAAGGTCCTGCATTCGCCTCTAAGGCTTACAAGGATGCGATGAGGTCACTGGGGGTGCTGTTTCAATTTTCATCTCCATACAGGCCTGAGGGCAATTCGATAGTGGAGCGAATGAACCGTGACTTAAAGCAATCTTTGACAGCTAGGTACTGGCAGGGATTGGCTAACTCATTTATATCAGGTTCAACGTGCACTAAATAATCTCCCGAGAAGATCTCTAGGTGGGCGGACCCCATACGAAATGCTCTGTGGCATCAAAATGTTTGTCCCAGAAATTGATGGTCTAGACGTTGTGGCAGCAGCCGCAACTATTGACATAGATAACCATTGTGCTATGCTACAGGATCTACAAAAGACTCAAGACACTCTTGCTAAAGCTGAGTTGCACTCGTCCGAAGACACAGCTGTGCTGATCCCAGTCACAGGGTGGCTTCCTCAAGTTGGAGATCTGGCCCGGGAGATGATAGAGAACAAAAAAGAGTTTGGTCCCTCCTACCGTGCACCAGTCCCAGTTCTTGGATTAATGGGCACTCAAACTGTGATTTTGCCTCCACTGCCTGGATGCAAGGATAATCACTGCATTTCCATTGAACATGTCAAGTTGCACCATTTTGCCGATACCGAAGAGTATGCCTAAAACCTTCCAGCAGAGAGATATTTCACTTCCTGTGATGTCTTCGTCAGTGACTAGTGTACACCAGGAGCGTGATGTGGAAACCGCAATTGATGTGCTGCCTGTTTTGTCATCATCGTCATCGACTACACCTCGAGATTATGTCTCGCTGCCTATGGAGCTTACTGTGGACATTCCTGCACGTGCGCTCCAATCATCTTTTCATGCTGACCGACCTCTGTTGTATCGACTGGGAACTGTTGGTTATTACATGGACAGAGACAAATTTTCTTTAACTTCTTCGTCTTCTTCATCAAATTCTACTGTGGAGGAACCCCCCAGCCGTTTCATTTTCTTTCCCTGGTTTTGCATAACTTATCTGGTTCCTCCTTGGACCTACATTTGGATGGTACTCACAATGGTAGTTCTCTTCATGTGGGTTGGATTTGTGACTGTCTTTTTTCTATTAATTAATGGTCATTATTTTCCTGAACGCTCTGATGTACATTTGGTTGATGGTGTTTTGGCCCCACACACATCATCTCATATAATGAAAAGAGATAAATCCCACGTTAACATTTCAGCTGTGCCAGTAGTAGATGGCATTGTTTGGGATAAAGTTCCATACAAAATATACGGCCCAACAGAGACGATTCGCATGCCATATGTCTTTCGTGTCTCATTAGGAGACGTCATCACACCTGGGATGCATTCCGACGACTGGGATGTTAATGCCGTGCATTCATTGTTTTCAGATTTAAAATATTATACTGCTTTTGAAACTGAGGATTTGTATTTGAATTCTGCCAATTATGCTGATTTATTCAGTTTGCAACATTATGGTCATCATTTATTACATAAATCAAACACAGGCCGAAATGAGGTTAATTATACACAATGGGAACATTGTCCCGCTCCTTTTCAAGGTAGTTCGCAGAAACACAAAAATAAGTTTATTCAGGATATAACCTTTCTGACCCGCGATCCTATTATTATAAATTGACTGCACAAACACACACCAAATTCATGCTGACCCATACTAAATTAGTATATGCCTTCGACTTTCATAACCGATTTGTCCTTAAGAGGTTATGATTATTGGAAAGACACAATTGATTTGAAATCAATATGGGGTACCAAAGATTGGCAGGTGCAGGGAACAGAATCATTGCATCATGCGTGTTTGATACCGTCGCAGCTGTTATTCTTGAATCAGACAGTGCAACAAACTACATGTTTTGTTTTAGCCACTGCTAAAAATTTAAATTCTCCCTCATTGCCGTCATTAGCAGTTTATGACGACTGGCAGCAGTTTACAAATTATTCTCTAGAGGACTTACACGGTATGGTCCACAATGGTACCCTTCATTTGTCCACTATTGCTCCCTTAGGCTGGTAAATATGGCCCCTCAGTACTAATGCTTGCCAGTTGTGTTTTTCAAATTCAACAGATGGATTTATGCTAAGTAGACCTGACCCTCGCTTTCCACAAACACATACAGTTACTACATATTCTGTGGGTAAGCTGTGTCAACAGTGGTTGGGACAGTCTTTGTTATCATCTGTGAAACAATATCTCTCACATTTATCTGGAGACATTGATCTGACAGATTTCCTTTTAGGTCCAAGGTCTCCTCGTCCCTTAACGTTTTGCATATGCAGCATATAATGAAATCTGGAAACTGTCTCAAATGGAGGCAGCTTTCAGATTGCGCCAGCTAGATCAGGACAACTTGCGTAAAGTGTTGGATGTGGTAGACAGCAGCATTAATACTTTGTCTTCTCGTATTTACACTTTGGACAATATTGTTTCATCTGTTATTGACATTGTGAAGAATGATGTGTCTGTTTTGTACCATGGTCAGAATCAATTGCACTCTGTAATGCAATTTGGCTGACATTTGCAAACATTTAAAAATGGGAAAGTGCCTTGGGATTATTTGAACACAACTGCCCTGTTTTTGCCTTTTAATTTAACTGATAAACAAAAACGTATGTCCATGAAAGATTCGACATACACATTGTTACATATTGAGAAGTTAGAACAACTACCATTCTCAAAAGCAGAGACCGATTCCTCCGTATGGTTAATACATGGGGTTATTTCTTTGCCCATTTCCCTCTTTCAATTTACTGCATGTATGAAACATTATCCTATCGGTAGATTTGAGCCTCTGGGTAGTACTTTCCTGCATGAAATGTGGTCGTTACCGTTTACTTTTCACTGTCTACGTGAAGAGAAAGTTTTCCTGACAGGGGAGGACTGTGACTCTACAGTGGGACACGCGTTAGTGTGTACACAAGTTCAACTTCACGGTGCTTGTAACGTGTCAGCGCCCAATTTGGCCTGTTTTCTAAAAGGAACACCAGTTCCTTCAATAATTCCCACACTCACATTGCTTTCTAATGGTAGTTATCTTATCCTAGATTGCCACAGCTGCTGCGGGTTACGGGCAGGCATTCCGTATATTTTACCGGTTTCCGAAAGAATTACTTGTTGCAGCAATGTTCTTTCTCCACCCCCGCATGGGATTGTAGATAGATCTCTGTGGCCTTTCATTCCCACTTTGAAAACAGACTTCAATAAACTAAGCAGACTCTAAGCGCTATTGTTTCAACAAGAGGTCGCTCTCACTTCTGCTCGAGAGACCTTCTAATTGCAGGTGGCTAGAACATCTAGTGAGATTCAGTCACTGCTGAATACGACTCTCCTACTGCATTTTGGGGAACTGATTCACCAGATCTTTAATGCGTCTGATACGGAGGGCCTTGCACATTATTTTAAACTTGTAGGTTACGGCCTTGTTTCCTCTTTTCAGACGATTTTTGGCATAATACTGGCCTTTATACATTCTATTTTTTCCAGCGCCTTCGGAGGTTTTCCACTTAAACTCTTGCTGGCGTGTGGAGTGCTGGTACTTCTACTCCTGTTATGCAATGATGCCCACCCTGTGGTTCTGCACAGACCAGGCCCATGGCGACTATACTGTGAATCAATGCAGCAAATTTTTGGGTGATTGCCACTGGCAACACTAAGGGGCCGATTCCGATTTCGGCCGGAAGGGCACCGAACGATGGTCGGAGCCCTTCCGACCGACTCGAACGTGCCGCTGCAGTTCCTTTCCGACCGAGCCATTCCGATGGGCTCGGTCGGAAAGAATCCGACTCGATTTCCGGATGGCTCACGACGGGTTCGGAGAGCCCGTCAGCCATCCGGAAATCTCCTCTGTACTCCCCGGCTGCCTCTTTGCGACCGAGGGAGTACGATGGCAGTTTTCACTGCCTTTTCGTGCCGGTCTTTCCGGCATGAAAAGGCAGTCGGTCACTGTCTTTGGGGGCCCCCAGTGGGACCCCCATGGGTGCAAGGTCGCCGAATGGCGGCCTGGAGGCACCTATGGTGCCCCTCTGTTGAACCCTGCACCCGGTGGCAGGCACCTTGGGGTGCCGGCCACAGGGTGCAGGGTTGAACTGCACCCCTGCTTTCTCCAATGCCAGCATGCATTCCGTCCGGAATGCATGCTCCCATTGTGGGAGATACGAGTGCGACCGAACAGGGTTTGGTCGCATCGTACAGCCTGGGCCGTAACCGACGACAGCAGGTCGGTCGGTTACGGCTCCGGACCGATGTCGGACGGACCTGAGTCCGTCCGACATCGGAATCGGCCCCTGAGTGTGAGCTATGGGCTTACCTTTCGCTTCGCCTACTTCACTTGCGTGCAACCTGTGTTCCATTGCTAATGGTTCCCTTCCTATTGGACCTTGGATATCTGCCTCTCCATAACATCAGGTGCTGACCCGGTTATGATCTGTTGATGGGTCACTTGCTGGCCCGTATGATGCGTGCAGCTGCACGTGGAGTATTGGCACGTTGGGATACCTGTGAGGCTGCCAAGCGCCTCTTACAGGAGAGCTTCATCGAATATCACGCAAGTTACCCTATTCTGCTGCTGGATGTACTGGATTACGAGGAACATGAATGTTCATTCGCTCTGCTGAATTGGATGGCATCTCTCTTTCTTATGAACGACAATGATGCCCTTTTGGAGCACCTTGCATTCCACGGTGCGTGTAGTCTTTTGGATTTTTCTGATTAGACTGCCCATATTTATATATATAAATATATATATTATATACAAAAAAAGAGTTGCCTCTAGGTGGGATGCACTCCCAGGTGGAAATTACGCCAAAGCAAGGGCACACACCATGAACAAAGTCCTTTTCTGGTTAACCTGCCAGACGCGTTTCGGGCCAATGCCCTCTTCAGTGGAAGACCATGTGATGTGCCGGCATGCGGCAACCACCAGTAAATCCCCATAATAATAACGCTCAGGTGAACCACCTGAAGCAATGCTTCCTGGGACTGGTGGTTCAGTAAAACCCAAGTGGGTCACCGCCGGCACTCACAAAAATGTCTTAAAAGGATTGCCGATGTTCGCGCCGGCACCCCTGCATATAACAGGCACCTCCTGTTCCACAGTTAGCTGCTCCAATAAAGCAGCCGCGGACCCGCAAGTGTTTCGCGGTGGTGCAATCCCGCGACCAGGCAGGCCGCTGTACAAAATACAAAAAAAGAGTTGCCTCTAGGTGGGATGCACTCCCAGGTGGAAATTACGCCAAAGAAAGGGCACACACCATGAACAAAGTCCTTTTCTGGTTAACCTGCCAGACGCGTTTCGGGCCAATGCCCTCTTCAGTGGCAGACCATGTGACGTGCCGGCATGCGGCAACCACCAGTAAATCCCCATAATAATAACGCTCAGGTGAACCACCTGAAGCAATGCTTCCTGGGACTGGTGGTTCAGTAAAACCCAAGTGGGTCACCGCCGGCACTCACAAAAAATGTCTTTAAAAGGATTGCCGATGTTCGCGCCGGCACCCCTGCATATAACAGGCACCTCCTGTTCCACAGTTAGCTGCCCCAACAAAGCAGCCGCGGACCCGCAAGTGTTTCGCGGTGGTGCAATCCCGCGACCAGGCAGGCCGCTGTACAAAATACAAAAAAGAGTTGCCTCTAGGTGGGATGCACTCCCAGGTGGAAATTACGCCAAAGCAAGGGCACACACCATGAACAAAGTCCTTTTCTGGTTAACCTGCCAGACGCGTTTCGGGCCAATGCCCTCTTCAGTGGCAGACCATGTGACGTGCCGGCATGCGGCAACCACCAGTAAATCCCCATAATAATAACGCTCAGGTGAACCACCTGAAGCAATGCTTCCTGGGACTGGTGGTTCAGTAAAACCCAAGTGGGTCACCGCCGGCACTCACAAAAAATGTCTTTAAAAGGATTGCCGATGTTCGCGCCGGCACCCCTGCATATAACAGGCACCTCCTGTTCCACAGTTAGCTGCCCCAACAAAGCAGCCGCGGACCCGCAAGTGTTTCGCGGTGGTGCAATCCCGCGACCAGGCAGGCCGCTGTACAAAATACAAAAAAAGAGTTGCCTCTAGGTGGGATGCACTCCCAGGTGGAAATTACGCCAAAGCAAGGGCACACACCATGAACAAAGTCCTTTTCTGGTTAACCTGCCAGACGCGTTTCGGGCCAATGCCCTCTTCAGTGGCAGACCATGTGACGTGCCGGCATGCGGCAACCACCAGTAAATCCCCATAATAATAACGCTCAGGTGAACCACCTGAAGCAATGCTTCCTGGGACTGGTGGTTCAGTAAAACCCAAGTGGGTCACCGCCGGCACTCACAAAAAATGTCTTTAAAAGGATTGCCGATGTTCGCGCCGGCACCCCTGCATATAACAGGCACCTCCTGTTCCACAGTTAGCTGCCCCAACAAAGCAGCTGCGGACCCGCAAGTGTTTCACGGTGGTGCAATCCCGCGACCAGGCAGGCCGCTGTACAAAATACAAAAAAAGAGTTGCCTCTAGGTGGGATGCACTCCCAGGTGTTAATTACGCCAAAGCAAGGGCACACACCATGAACAAAGTCCTTTTCTGGTTAACCTGCCAGACGTGTTTCAGGCCAATGCCCTCTTCAGTGGCAGACCATGTGACGTGCCGGCAGTAAATCCCCATAATAATAACGCTCAGGTGAACCACCTGAAGCAATGCTTCCTGGGACTGGTGGTTCAGTAAAGCCCAAGTGGGTCACCGCCGGCACTCACAAAAAATGTCTTTAAAAGGATTGCCGATGTTCGCGCCGGCACCCCTGCATATAACAGGCACCTCCTGTTCCACAGTTAGCTGCCCCAACAAAGCAGCCGCGGACCCGCAAGTGTTTCGCGGTGGTGTAATCCCGCGATCAGGCAGGCCGCTGTACAAAATACAAAAAAGAGTTGCCTCTAGGTGGGATGCACTCCCAGGTGGAAATTACGCCAAAGCAAGGGCACACACCATGAACAAAGTCCTTTTCTGGTTAACCTGCCAGACGCGTTTCGGGCCAATGCCCTCTTCAGTGGCAGACCATGTGACGTGCCGGCATGCGGCAACCACCAGTAAATCCCCATAATAATAACGCTCAGGTGAACCACCTGAAGCAATGCTTCCTGGGACTGGTGGTTCAGTAAAACCCAAGTGGGTCACCGCCGGCACTCACAAAAAATGTCTTTAAAAGGATTGCCGATGTTCGCGCCGGCACCCCTGCATATAACAGGCACCTCCTGTTCCACAGTTAGCTGCCCCAACAAAGCAGCCGCGGACCCGCAAGTGTTTCGCGGTGGTGCAATCCTGCGACCAGGCAGGCCGCTGTACAAAATACAAAAAAAGAGTTGCCTCTAGGTGGGATGCACTCCCAGGTGGAAATTACGCCAAAGCAAGGGCACACACCATGAACAAAGTCCTTTTCTGGTTAACCTGCCAGACGCGTTTCGGGCCAATGCCCTCTTCAGTGGCAGACCATGTGACGTGCCGACATGCGGCAACCACCAGTAAATCCCCATAATAATAACGCTCAGGTGAACCACCTGAAGCAATGCTTCCTAGGACTGGTGGTTCAGTAAAACCCAAGTGGGTCACCGCCGGCACTCACAAAAAATGTCTTAAAAAGGATTGCCGATGTTCGCGCCGGCACCCCTGCATATAACAGGCACCTCCTGTTCCACAGTTAGCTGCCCCAATAAAGCAGCCACGGACCCGCAAGTGTTTCGCGGTGGTGCAATCCCACGACCAGGCAGGCCGCTGTACACAATACAAAAAAAGAGTTGCCTCTAGGTGGGATGCACTCCCAGGTGGAAATTACGCCAAAGCAAGGGCACACACCATGAACAAAGTCCTTTTCTGGTTAACCTGCCAGACGCGTTTCGGGCCAATGCCCTCTTCAGTGGCAGACCATGTGACGTGCCGGCATGCGGCAACCACCAGTAAATCCCCATAATAATAATGCTCAGGTGAACCACCCGAAGCAATGCTTCCTGGGACTGGTGGTTCAGTAAAACCCAAGTGGGTCACCGCCAGCACTCACAAAAAATGTCTTAAAAAGGATTGCCGATGTTCGCGCCGGCACCCCTGCATATAACAGGCACCTCCTGTTCCACAGTTAGCTGCCCCAATAAAGCAGCCGCGGACCCGCAAGTGTTTCGCGGTGGTGCAATCCCACGACCAGGCAGGCCGCTGTACAAAATACAAAAAAGAGTTGCCTCTAGGTGGGATGCACTCCCAGGTGGAAATTACGCCAAAGCAAGGGCACACACCATGAACAAAGTCCTTTTCTGGTTAACCTGCCAGACGCGTTTCGGGCCAATGCCCTCTTCAGTGGCAGACCATGTGACGTGCCGGCATGCGGCAACCACCAGTAAATCCCCATAATAATAACAGTCAGGTGAACCACCTGAAGCAATGCTTCCTGGGACTGGTGGTTCAGTAAAACCCAAGTGGGTCACCACCGGCACTCACAAAAAATGTCTTAAAAAAGATTGCCGATGTTCGCGCCGGCACCCCTGCATATAACAGCCACCTCCTGTTCCACAGTTAGCTGCCGCAATAAAGCAGCCGCGGACCCGCAAGTGTTTCGCGGTGGTGCAATCCCGCGACCAGGCAGGCCGCTGTACAAAATACAAAAAAAGAGTTGCCTCTAGGTGGGATGCACTCCCAGGTGGAAATTACGCCAAAGCAAGGGCACACACCATGAACAAAGTCCTTTTCTGGTTAACCTGCCAGACGCGTTTCGGGCCAATGCCCTCTTCAGTGGCAGACCATGTGACGTGCCGGAATGCGGCAACCACCAGTAAATCCCCATAATAATAATGCTCAGGTGAACCACCTGAAGCAATGCTTCCTGGGACTGGTGGTTCAGTAAAACCCAAGTGGGTCACCGCCGGCACTCACAAAAAATGTCTTAAAAAGGATTGCCGATGTTCGCGCCGGCACCCCTGCATATAACAGGCACCTCCTGTTCCACAGTTAGCTGCCCCAATAAAGCAGCCGCGGACCCGCAAGTGTTTCGCTGTGGTGCAATCCCGCGACCAGGCAGGCCGCTGTACAAAATTCAAAAAAAGAGATGCCTCTAGGTGGGATGCACTCCCAGGTGGAAATTACGCCAAAGCAAGGGCACACACCATGAACAAAGTCCTTTTCTGGTTAACCTGCCAGACGCGTATGTATATATATTTTAATTTGTCCCTTTCGATTGACTTTGTTTGGAAACACAGTGCGATTTTACTCTGCTTATCATTGACACCTGTTTGTCTATGCACTACAACCTGGTCAAGGGGAGGGTGTCACGTGGTCGATAGGGGCATTGTCGACATCTTTAAGTTAGCATGAGCCTGGTAGCTATGATGCTGCTTTTGTGCATGTTACTACATGTCTTTATTTTTGCAAGACTCTGTTTATACCTTTCACATGAGAACTCTCTGCTGTGCTCGTTCTCTGCCTGTTCTTGGAGTTTAGTCTGAACATTGTGAGCAAGGTCAATAAACACTGCCCCTTGTTATTCTGTTCTAGTCAGGCCCTAGCACCTAGACAAAACATACCAATGCAGCTGTTTTTGCTGGAGACTCATCCTTTGATATTATGGGGATGCATGCTTAGGAAACACACACTTGGAGAGGGAGCTTTCCAGGAAGAAGAGCAACACGCACCTGTGATGTAGAAATACAATCTATGGCCTGGGGTATGGGGTCTGCTGACAAATCCCAGAGATCTTCTGTTATATAATAATACTTCTTCTTACCAAGGGGAGGGTGGTTAGGCCTTATAGTCTTTTATCCACTGTCTTTATATGATGACATCTCCCTTTATGATATATGGCCTTGCTGCAATGCTAACTGTATTGATATTATGCATTTTGCTGCTGGTTGTGGCACGTATACTGCATTTTAGAGCACGTTAGTTAAAATAAATATTTTAAACTATCTTCGTGTCTCTGTCAGATCTTATGGTGGACAAGTACGAAAGTGTAAGCAAAAAGGTGTGTCTTGTTACCGCGATTCCTGAGAGAACCAGGAGTGTTGTGTTATGGGGTGTCTAATCATTGATTTCTCCATTTGTGAGTAGGAGAGCGAGTGAGGCACTATAGCTAGTCGGTCCTGGGCTCGTGGGCACTAACGTGGTAGGAAGGCTTAGCCCCTATACACCGAGGTCCCATAATCCTGTGCATAGTTCTGTGTATGTGCAGAATCCCTGCAACAGTACGAACAACCAGGCCAACTCCTGAGATGTAGGGAGGGACTTCAAAGATATAAAGTGAGACATTTTTGTCAGCATGTCTACCACCACCCATACCACGGTGTTTCCTAGTGTTGTTCTGGGTAGTTCCACTATGAAATCCATAGAAATGGAATGCCAAGGGCTGGGAGGAGTCGGCAGGGGAACCAAAAGCCCAGCCGGGACTTGATGAGAACTTTTGCTTTGTGCGCATATGTAACATTTCTGTATGTAATTCTTAGTGTCCGTGGCCAGAGAAGGCCACCAAAAATGACATCTTACTAGATCCACAGTTTTTTTATAACCAGGGTGACCTCTGAGTACGTGATAATGACTCCATTCTAGGGCCTGACATTGTAATTCTGTTGTGGGAACCACTAACCCTCCCTGAATGTATAGGAGGTTCTCTATTCTTGTCCCTTGGTGCTTCTCTTCCCAAACTTTAACCTCCTCTGTGTCTTGTGCCACTGCCACCATCTGTAAGAATTCCTCTTCTGAACTAATGACCCCAAGAATACGTTCAGAGGCCATAATAGGAGGGGGATCTAACTCTTGTTCCTCAACCTCATATCCAAATCTGGATAAGGCATCCGCGTTTCCATGTCTTTTTCTAGGTTGGTACTGTATCACAAAATCAAATTCACAAAAAACCAGAGTCCACCGCAAATGCCTCATGGACAAGGCCCTGGCTGATTTCAAAAACAATAAATTCCTATGATTGGTGAGGACAGTGATCTTATGTAAGGCCCCCAGCAAATACTGGCACCATTCCACGAAAGGTCTCTTTATGGCCAATAGTTATTTGTCCCTCACGGAGTAATTCTGTTCTGTGGAACTCAGTTTGTATGAAAAGAAGGCTACCTGATGCAAGCACCCAGTGGTGGCATCTCTCTGCGAAAGAACACCCCTGTGGCCATTTGTGATGCATCAGTTTCTATAGTAAAGGGGTGAGAAGGGTTTGGGTGTCTTAGTATGAGAGCCTGAGTAAAGGCCTATTTTAGCTATTTAAAAGCTGTTTCTGCTTCAGGGGACCAAGAGAATACCACCCCTTTTTTGAGCAACTTTGTGATAGGGGAAGCTAATGCTGAAAAGTTCTCTATAAAATGCCTGTAAAAATTAGCGAACCCTAAGAAGCTTTGTACTTCCTTCACCGATTTGGGAGAATGCCATTGCATAATTGCTGCCACTTTTTGTGGATCCATGCTCACCCCATTTGGAGAGAGGATAAACCCCAAAAAGGCTACTTGATGGACGTGAAACTCACACTTCTCTAACTTCACAAACAATTTGTTTTCCTTCAGTTTCAGCAGTACTGTCCGTACGTGATTCTCATGCTCTGCTACAGTAGATGAATAAACCAGGATGTTGTCTATGTAAGCAATGGCGTATAAGTCTAACATTTCTTTCAGGACCTCATTTATGAAGAACTGGAAAGCTGCTGGAGCATTACATAACCCAAAGGGCATTACCAAATATTCATACAACCCAAACTTAATACGGAAAGCCGTCTTCCATTCTTCTCCCTGTTGTACTCGTCCCAAGTGATATGCCCCTCGTAAGTCAAGCTTGGTAAAGATTTTAGCCTTCTTAACCTGATCCAATAAAGAGGGGATTAAAGGTAAGGGATACCTGTTTTTTATGGTATTCTCATTCAGTGTTCTATAGTCAATGCAACACCGAAGACCCCCTTCTCTCTTAGGTATAAATAAAAGAGGAGAGGAGGCAGGGGACAATCCAATGCGTAACATCTCTCTAGATACTCTCTTAAATATACAATCTCCTTTTCTGTAAGGGCGTATATACGACTACAGGGGATCTGGGCCCCTGGAATTAAGTCAATCCTGCAATCATAGGGTCGGTGGGGAGGAAGGACTGTGGCTTTTTGTTTATCTAAGACTTCCACTACTTCCTGATAGCAAGTAGGGAGTTCAGGTTCTGTATTGACATATGATCCAATTATTGTGTGTTGTTGAAGCTGAATATTCAGACAGTGGTCTGTACAAAAGTCAGAAGGAAAGGATAGCGACTTCTGTCTCCAATCTATGGCAGGATTATGCTGAGATAACCATAGAACACCTACAATGGCTGGGAATTGCGGAGATTGAATCAAGTCAAAGGAAATGGTTTCTGTGTGTAACTCATCAATGCATAAAGACAATGTTCCTGTAGTGTGGGTAACTGGCCCTGATTTAATGGCACTGCCATCTATGGTCTTAACTTTTTCTATGGAGGTTTTCTCTTCTACAGGTATCTTCATGTCCTTGGCCCACTGTATATCCATGAAGTACCCTGTTGCACCAGAATCCACCATGATTTGTATGTTGATAGACCGATCTTCCCAGTATAGACAAGACCCCACATACAAATGAGAAGACAGCAATGTAGTGTCACTCTGAGGAATGCGTTGGGAGACTCTTAGCCCTGACCCACCTGAAAATCTCGTCCCCTTAGACTTCAGGCTCATCAGTTTCCCATGCTTCCTACATTACAAACATAGTTTCATGTCACGACGACGATGTCGTTCCTCGTCACTAATGGGGCCCTTAATGCTCCCTATTTTCAATGGCTCTGCTTCAGTCACAGGTCTTTCTGTCTCAGCTCATTTTTCCTTGAATACCACAACTCGTGCATCAGTACGACCCCTTTCCTTCTTCCGTTCATGTAATCTATGGTTTAGCTTTACCACCAGATCTATGAGAGCCTTACAATCATCAGGGGGATCCACTAGCTGAGCCAAAAGATCTTTCAATTCATCTCTTAGTCCTTTATAAAATAAGGCACTTCGTTTAGCCATTGGCCAACGAGCCTCTGCAACCAGACGATTGAAATCAGAAATATACGTTATCAGATCCTTGGTTCTCTGTTTGAGATTTAATAGTTCAGTGTCAACCGATTGTATAAAGGAATGCTTATCAAAAAGCTTTTCAACTCGTCCTTAAATGAGTCATAGTCATAAAGGAGTGGATCATTGCGGTCAACCAATGGTATAGACCAAGTAGCTGCTACACCCCCCAGATATGAAAGAACAAATACCACCTTGGCTTGCTCGGTCGGAAAACAGGCTGCCTTACACATGAAGTGTAATTTGCATTGATTAATGGAAGTCGCAAAGCGGGAGGGGTCACCCATAAATCTCTCAGGAGGGGCCAAATGTATAGAAGGAGGGGTAGTAACCTGTATAACCTGACTCCCCGAACTGGGTGGGGTGGAAAAGGGAGAAAAGGTACCCCCAGCAGCCCCCTGGGAGGTTTCCTGTGTAACACCCCTTTGTAACGTATCTACCCTCAATGAAAGAGCTTGTGTCTCTATTTGCAGGTTTCCTATCATGTGTGCCAGGTCAGCCAGGGTGATTTGGTGCTCCTCCATCTTGTTCAGGTGAAAATTCAACTTGGGCTTCGTGTTCTATCAAGGCTCACCTGATGTTTCCACGGGAACGAGAGACAGGAGACTGAAGAATAGGTCCCAACTTCCCACTACCACTAATCCGCCCAACAGAGTCAAAGCAGGACTAGTGAGCAGGGAGAAGAGGGGAAACAAGGGGAGGAGAAAGCTGAAGAGGGTCCCTCGGCATGACCTGGGCAGCAAGGATACATCACTGGAGACTTTGGTGATCCTGTAAACAAAGTTTCGTCAATAACCTACTCTAAGGTATGATGAAACACAAACATAACCATAGATAACCACTAATCATATAACAAGGATATCTACCTGGTTTGTTCCCCTCTTCCACTAGTGTCCAATAAAAGTGTATTCAGGAATCAACAAACAATTATGCATAAAAAGAACAGAGAGAGAAAATCACTGAGGGTACATTGATTCTGTGTGTAATGATGTAATATAAGTCGCGCTTACCAGTATAGGTAAGCTAGAAAAATAGATCTTAGCCCCAAAATAATCAAGGCTGACTCAAATGAATCAGTCAAAGGTAAGGTAACAAAAATATGCAAAAAGGTGCAGGCTAATCCAAACTCATCTCCTTAATATTCAGAAGTTTGTGATGCTGGCTGCTATTGGAGTATACATCCAGGAAGGACTGAGAATAATGTGCCTCCTTACTTCAGGAGTTCCTGCTGCTGACTGCACTGATTTCTCACAGCCTGGAAGGACTGAGCATAACGTGCCTCCTTACTTCAGGAGTTCGTAATACTTCAATGATTTTATACAATCAAGAACTACGCCACCAAAGAAATGCAGATGCCCATGTTTGCCACAAGATTCCTTCAGATAAGTATATGCTTTGCTAATCATTCACAGACGTCTGTCACACACACAAGTGCGTTACCGCCTTAGTAAGGATTCTTTGTGTTCTTGTGTTTGTTTTGCAGGGGAAGTGAAGCCGCGGAGAGCGACGAGAAGGAGTGCCCGACGCGAGGAGCCGGGCGTCAGAGATGCGGACGCTGCCACCGTGACCCGGAAGTGCAGGCGTGAACCCGGACAAGAAGGACAGGCTCGCAAGAGCTGGAACGCAAAGCGCTCCTCCCATCCGGACGAGGATTTTTATAGGAGCGGAGCTCCGCCCCTGCTGCTGACTGCGGCAGGGACGGAGCAGTTATGACAGCACACGTGCTTGTAAAGATTAAGAAAAGCACACAATAAATATACAAAGCAAAAACATACTCTAATAAGTGCTCTTAGCATGTATTATTGAAATACTAGATTCCACTATTGAGGCTAAAACTGTACTGTCAAAGTTATAGATATGTATACATTTCTTCATCGGAATTCAAACCAATAGGTTCTTTTGTCCCTATTCTCAGGATGTATCTACATCTTTCTCTTTCTTTCCTTTTTTCTTCTTTTTTCTTTTTCTCCGACAATGCATACAATTGTTAAGCCATTCTCTGTGTCGCAGTGCTTGTTCAAATAAGAAGTGCTCTAGTGCGCAGATGTCGTGAGAAATGCTTTGGAAGCCGAAACAAATCTGACACTATACATGTTTTTATTCTGCCAAGCTGAATAAATTATCGCAATACTACTCGGAGTGCCGTTCTGTGACTGGAATTTTTGCAGAAGCATTTTGGATATATATATATATATATATGTATATATATTTTTTTTTTCACTGAAAAAAACCATAGGTTTCAGGGACGTTATAGTTAGAAATTAGCATTTAAAAAACCTTAGAAATTCAGTGAAAAAACCATAGGTTTCAGGGACGTTATAGTTAGTTGGACATTTCACTCATACAAAACCATAGAAATTCCCCTGTTATAGTTAGTTGAGCTAACTATAACTCGCTCCCCCGCAATACACTGCTGATGACGTCACATATTACATCATTCATGACATGGTCAGTGACATCACTGATGACATCACTGATGACATCTCAAATGACATCACTGATGACATCATCCACGTGAAAATCTGATGCACCTCATCACACCCTAATATAACCCTTGATACACCCACACTAAAATACAGAGTATCATTTTCAAAACCATCAACACACCAATACCAGTTAGTACATATCCACTCACTAATTCCTAGCTCTACACACACATCCACTCATTCACCCATACAGTCACTCATACATAGAGTCAGCCTTCAATACTGCATTATCATATGCACTCAAATATCTATACAGACACTCACACACCGCCTCTCATTCATAGAGTTACTCACACACCTAGTCAGTCATGGAAATAATCAATCACACTTTCATTTACTCACCTGTACAGTTATACACACACCACCTCACTTATTTAAACATATACTAACACATACTTACACTCTAATACAATAAGTAATACAAGCACACACTGATCCATACAGCCACTCTCACAATCACTCACTCTCACATATAGTCATTTATACACTCCAATACTCACATATACTGCCTTTCACATATGCAGTTACTCACACATGTACCATTGAGGCATCCATTCACTCAGCAACACACCCATAGACACACTCACCCATCCATACAGCTCTTCAAAGATGCACTCTTGAACCTATACACCCAGTGAATCACCCACTCACACATTTATGGACAGTTACACCCAACCCCACCTACCCACACAGACACTCAGGCACCCATAGAGATACTCAAACAACTAATCAATAACCCATATAGATCCTCATTTAGGTACTCACCAACCCATGGAACCGCTTACACACCAACTGACAAACTAAACTGTGTGAATGTCTGTATTAGTTACTAACACATGCATTCAGTAAGACACAATTAATCACTCACTTATACAGTCAGTCACACACCTACTAAATCATCCATCCTGACTCTTATACACCCATTCATTCTTCAATACACCTTCGCATATACATAAAACATATTTACATTTTATAGAAACACATAGTCACTGGATGATGTCATCAGTGATGTCATTTGAGATGTCATCAGTGATGTCATCAGTGATGTCACTGACCATGTCATGAATGATGTAATATGTGACGTCATCAGCAGTGCATTGCGGGGGCGTGAGTTATAGTTAGCTCAACTAACTATAACGGGGGAATTTCTATGGTTTTGTATGAGTGAAATGTCCAACTAACTACAACGTCCCTGAAACCTATGGTTTTTTCAGTGAATTTCTAAGGTTTTTTAAATGCTAATTTCTAACTATAACGTCCCTGAAACCTATGGTTTTTTCAGTGAATTTCAAAGGTTTTTCAAATGCTAATTTCTAACTATAACGTGCCTGAAACCAATGGTTTTTTCAGTGAATTTCAAAGGTTTTTTAAATGCTAATTTCTAATTATAATGTTCATTAAACCTATCTTTTTTTTCTGTGTTTTTAAATTATCATCCCATTCTCAACCTGGTCAAAACTGCAAATCTCACCACTTTTCCATCGATGCCTTCCGCCCAAAAAATCGCCACAAATGAGAGCCACAACTAACGCTAATAATATGCAAAGTAGGCGTTCCCGTGGAAAAAAAAAACTAAAACACCACGTCCCCATATTTTCAACGACCAGCCAAATCTGCAATGCGATCCAAAAACCAGGAGATAAGCTGAGTTAGCAGTAAGAAATTAACATCAGCCTTTAACTGGTGTAAGGAGGTGGACTATCTACAGCGTGAATTGGACCCAACTCACAGCCACATCTAAAGACCAACACGTGATACAGCTACTGATCATGCAACTCCGACACCCAACAAGGCCACAACACCCACCGCCACCACCACCAGGACCTCCCCCCCGGACCACCCCCCCTACTACCACCGAGGCAGCGCAAAACAGGACAACGGACCTTCCCAAAACGCCATGGCCCCTCAGCCGCACAATAGCTGAATGTTGGGACATGTGGGAACCAAGTATGTGTGAAGGAGGCAAGTCACCCATCAATAATAATGCACACAATACCAAGTGTAGCGGTGATGTGCTGGACATACCTCACTATGCAGAGCACAAACCTCTCCATGTGTACATATACTACTGATACTTGTAGTGTTGTGCACAGTGGACGCAACCATGTTACCTCAGGCAATGGGGAAGATCTCGGTCATGTAGCTGTGTTGTCCCCCCCTGGAAGCGGAAGCGGAGTGGGCTGGTCTAACGTATGGCACTCCAGCTTAGGAGTATGAATAAATAGGCTGGGGCTCTGGGCGTGGTTCACTTGTGGGAAGGCCAAAGCGTCTGCCAGAGCGACGGCCCTCACCCTGCCACGTGGCTGCCGCCATGACTGTGGGCCTCGACACAGGCCCCCTGCGAACCCAGCGGCACAGCACCGCAGACTTCTGTCTGTACAGACTACTGCCTTCGATCTACACTGTGGACAGCAGGGCTCACAATTCAGATGCAGTGGCGATTGCAGATCACGTAGTCCAGTAGGCAAGACACGTTGCTGCCACTGCGCCCCGCCCAGACCACGCATGATCGCAGGCTGCGTACACGCTGAGCGCCAAAGGTACCACTAACTCACTGCACCATAAGTCATCACCACATGGCCTTATTAAGGCAGAATTCATTAGAGAAAAGACATTGCTCCCAGTGCGGCCTGCCGGGACCACGTATCATCGCAGGGTGCGCACACGCTGAGTGCTTCAGGTGCCACTAACTGTGCAGCTCAACTCAACGCCACGTGGCTGTGCGCCCATCCTGACCGCTGCCTCCGGCCTACACTGGGGTTAGCACGGTTCACAATTCAAGATTAGTAGCGATGCAAATTGTGTAAGAGACTATAATGGGTTAACAAGATCAAATGCTCCCAATCTGTGCAGCTCAAGTCAACGTCACGTGGCTGTGGGCCTTTGCTGACCGCTGCCTCCGGCCTACACTGTGGAAGACCGGCGACACGTGGTGCCACTATCCCTGTTCAACACAAGCCGATCCCACATGTGGAACTGTGTCCTGAGTCCTGAATGGCAGTGACCCCAACTCAGTGAGAGAACCACAGCACCAGACTCCCTTCGATTAGTGAGGCGTATTTGCATATGGAAGGCCGGCGACACATGGTACCACTAACCCTGTTCAACACAAGCCGATCCCACATGTGTAACTGTGTCCTGAGTCCTGAATGGCAGTGACCCCAAGTCCGTGGCAGCGACCACAGCACCAGACTCCCTTCGATCAGTGAGGCATATTTCCATATGGAAGGCCGGCAACACGTGGTGCCACTAACCCTGTTCAACACAAGCCGATCCCACATGTGTAACTGTGTCCTGAGTCCTGAATGGCAGTGACCCCAAGTCCATGGCAGCGACCACAGCACCAGACTCCCTTCGATCAGTGAGGCATATTTCCATATGGAAGGCCAGCAACACGTGGTGCCACTAACCCTGTTCAACACAAGCCGATCCCACATGTGTAACTGTGTCCTGAGTCCTGAATGGCAGTGACCCCAAGTCCATGGCAGCGACCACAGCACCAGACTCCCTTCAATCAGTGAGGCATATTTCCATATGGAAGGCCGGCAACACGTGGTGCCACTAACCCTGTTCAACACAAGCCGATCCCACATGTGTAACTGTGTCCTGAGTCCTGAATGGCAGTGACCCCAAGTCCGTGGCAGCAACCACAGCACCAGACTCCCTTCGATCAGTGAGGCGTATTTGCATATGGAAGGCCGACGACACATGGTGCCACTAACCCTGTTCAACACAAGCCGATCCCACATGTGTAACTGTGTCCTGAGTCCTGAATGGCAGTGACCCCAAGTCCATGGCAGTGACCACAGCACCAGACTCCCTTCGATCAGTGAGGCATATTTCCATATGGAAGGCCGGCAACACGTGGTGCCACTAACCCTGTTCAACACAAGCCAATCCCACATGTGTAACTGTGTCCTGAGTCCTGAATGGCAGTGACCCCAACTCCTTGAGAGAACCACAGCAGCAGACTCCCTTCGATTAGTGAGGCGTATTTGCATATGGAAGGCCGGCGACACATGGTGCCACTAACCCTGTTCAACACAAGCCGATCCCACATGTGTAACTGTGTCCTGAGTCCTGAATGGCAGTGACCCCAAGTCCGTGGCAGCGACCACAGCACAAGACTCCCTTCGATCAGTGAGGCATATTTCCATATGTAAGGCCGGCAACACGTGGTGCCACTAACCCTGTTCAACACAAGCCGATCCCACATGTGGAACTGTGTCCTAAGTCCTGAATGGCAGTGACCCCAACTCCGTGAGAGAACCACAGCACCAGACTCCCTTTGATTAGTGAGGCGTATTTGCATATGGAAGGCCGGCGACACATGGTGCCACTAACCCTGTTCAACAAAAGCCGATCCCACATGTGTAACTGTGTCCTGAGTCCTGAATGGCAGTGACCCCAAGTCCGTGGCAGCGACCACAGCACCAGATTCCCTTCGATCAGTGAGGCATATTTCCATGTGGAAGGCCGGCAACACGTGGTGCCACTAACCCTGTTCAACACAAGCCGATCCCACATGTGTAACTGTGTCCTGAGTCCTGAATGGCAGTGACCCCAAGTCCGTGGCAGCAACCACAGCACCAGACTCCCTTCGATCAGTGAGGCATATTTCCATATGGAAGGCCAGCGACACGTGGTGCCACTAACCCTGTTCAACACAAGCCGGTCCCACATGTGGAACTGTGTCCTGAGTCCTGAATGGCACTGACCCCAAGTCTGTGGCAGCGACCACAGCACCAAACTCCCTTCGATCAGTGAGGCATATTTCCATATGGAAGGCCGGCGACACGTGGTGCCACTAACCCTGTTCAAGACAAGCCGATCCCTTATGTGGAACTGTGTCTTGAGTCCTGAATGGCAGTGACCCCAAGTCCATGGCAGTGACCACAGCACCAGACTCCCTTCGATTAGTGACGGGTATTTGCATTTGGAAGGCCGGCGACACGTGGTGCCACTGAACCTGAACTACGCAGGCCGGTGGGGCCACCAACCTATGCACGTGGCTGTGGGCCCTTGCTCAGCGCTACCTCTGGCCTACACTACGGTCAGCAGACCTCACAATTCACATAGAGTCCCGATTGCACATGACGCAGAGCAGTAGGCAAGACGCATTGCTCCCAGTGCGGCCCGTCCGCACCAAGCATCATCACAGGCTCATACAGTCTCAATGCTTCTGGTGCCACTAACTGTGCACCTCAACTCAACGCCACGTGGCTATGGGCCCTTGCTGACCACTACCTCTGTCCTACACTGCGGTCATCAGGGCTCACAATTAAAATTATTTCTTGATTCATTAACTACAGAGTCCAATAGGCAAGTAACTATCACAGTCCTAAACCCTACATAATATCTTTTTAGTATCCTTGCTTCAAGAACTTTTTTTATATCAGTTATAGTTTAGTTCAATGACCAAATTCATCTTCAAGTGCAAACGAACACTCAATAGCAGTCTACACTGCCGGCAGCAGAGCTCGCAATTCGATTTTTAAATGCTAATTTCTAACAAGAAGATTGTACTCAGAAAATACAACACTTCGTCAGTGTATTCTATACTTATTTCATCTTTTCATGATACGCCTACACTGCGGTCAGTAGGGCTCACAATTAAAATTAAGTATTGATTCATTAATTACAGAGTCCACTAGGCAAGTAACTATCACAGGCCTAAAATCTACATAATATCCTTTTAGTATCCTTTCTTCAAGAACATTTTTTATATCAGTTATAGCTTTAGTACAATCACCAAATTCATTTTCAAGTGCAAACGAACACTCATTAGCAGTCTACACTGCGGGCAGCAGAGCTCGCAATTCCAACTTTGGACACGTGGTGCCACTAACCCTGTTCAACACAAGCCGCGACACGTGGTGCCACTAACCCTGTTCAACACAAGCCTGCGACATATGGTACCACTAACCCTGTTCAACGCAACCCGTGACACGTGGTGCCACTAGCCCTGTTCAACACAAGCCGGTGACACGTGGTGCCACTAACCCTGTTCAACACAAGCCAATCCCACATGTGGAACTGTGTCCTGAGTCCTGAATGGCAGTGACCCCAAGTCCGTGGCAGCAACCACAGCACCAGACTCCCTTTGGTTAGTGAAGCATAATTCCATATGCAAGGCCGGCGACACGTGGTGCCACTAACCCTGTACAACACAA
Source organism: Calotriton arnoldi (assembly GCA_963921515.1). Lineage (NCBI taxonomy): Eukaryota > Metazoa > Chordata > Amphibia > Caudata > Salamandridae > Calotriton > Calotriton arnoldi. Next base: position 329,669 of record CAWUFW010008651.1, on the reverse strand, counting down.
GGCGCGACACGTGGTGCCACTAACCCTGTTCAATACAAGCCGACCCCACATGTGGAACTGTGTCCTGAGTCCTGAATGGCAGTGACCCCAACTTTGTGGCAGCGACCACAGCACCAGACTCCCTTCAGTTTTATTTGTTGTTGTTTTCTTTAAATAAAATGTTTTATATGTAAACCTATACATGACTAAGATTCTTGTTTGTCCAACCGCACAGGGAAACTTCCGGGCCCAAGAAGGTTGTTGGGGGTATGTTGGTAATGTGGGAAGAGGGTGCGTTACCTGCTGATGTGGGGAGAGGCAGCGTGAAAGGGGTATCTCTCACAGAAAGAACTCCGATATGTTTTCAGAAATGCCTCGGACAGATGCCAGCTGACGGACTGAATCACAAAATGGTTTTTCAATGCTTATGTAGTGTGAGTTATGAACAGTTCGCACCCAGGCTCGCAGAGGGACAACTGCGGCCCATCCGCTCGACTCACACACGCAGTACTACGACCCGTCCGCTCCCAAAGGAACAGCAGCGTAGTACCTCGCAGAGGTACAGGCACAGTAGCGTACTAGCTCGCAAACGTAGAGAGCTGCGAGCCGACGGACTGGCTTCTAACGGCATAGCTGCGAAGTGGTGATGTTGGGCAGACAGAGCGTGAAAGAGTTATCTCGCAGAAACCGAGCTCCGGTATATTAAATTGCCCCCGAGATCTTTCTTTTATATTTTCACTCGATGCGAGAAAGCGCGCTTTCTGGACCAAGACCTTTCTCCCTGCCAAATTTGGCGTAATTCCGTTCAGCAGTTTGACCTGTAGCCTTGTCTAAAGTTTCCTATGGAAAATCCATTGAGAAAACACGTTTTCACACCTCCCACATAGCTACCTGTCGCAGGCGTACTCGCTGTTGGTGTGCAGGTCAGTGGTCTAGTTGTCAACATGTCACGACCACTCCCTGAGGGCAGGTTTGCACACACACCACACCCATCCAGCACATGCATCACAGGCCATGTGACCACGCAAATATAATGGATCCACAACATCACATCCTTTATTGCCGGTGGTGACTGGATGGCGGATGCTCCACGGGTCTCAATCATAAAGACTCCATGAAAAGTTGCGCAGAGGGTTAGTTGCACCCTGAGCTCTATGGCCGTCAGGGGCCTACTACCACATGGCGCGGACTTGAGTTGCACAGGGTTACTGCCACCCGAAGCTAATGTTGCCGTCAGGGGCCTTCGACCACGTGGCGCGGACTTGAGTTGCACAGGGTTAGTCGCACCCTAAGTTGTATGGCCATCAGCGGCCTACCACCACATGGCGCTGACTTGCGTTGCACAGGGTTAGCGGCACCAAAAGCTGATGAGGTCTCCGCCATTGATGACTCAGGACTCAGCGACATGTGTGAGATCTGCCGGGCTGCGGAGAAGCTGATGTGGTCTCTGCCATTCATGACTCAGGACTGAGCGACATCTGTGAGATCTGCCGGGCCGCGGAGCTTTGACGGGCACGTGGAGTGCCCACTGGTAGACACTCCGGTGGCAGCAGGTAATTATTTGGTCATGGATGCGCAGGGGCGGCAGTATCTCTCTCTCTCTCTCTCTCTCTCTCACTTCCCTCTCTTCACTCTCTCTCTCACTCTCTTCCTTCCTTTTCTTTTCTTCTCTTTCTCTATCTCCCTTCTCCCTTCTCCCTTTCTCACTCCCTTTCTTTCCTTCCCTCTCTTTTTCTCTCTGTTTTTTTTTCCTTCTCTGTGTCTCACTCCTTTGATATGCGCATTACACACGTCCTTATTTTGTGCTTTATTTTCCAGGCTGTGTCGTCGACATTCATGGTCCCGACAGGAGTCTTCCGCCTTGTTCTTTTATGTTCAGTTTGTTAAATTTAGTTTATCCTTTATATATACGTTTACAAAAAAATAAAGTTTGTTTGAAAAAAAAATAATAATTCAATAACGTTTTTGGTTGTTACTGAAGTGCTGTGTGACTCTTTCTCGTTCTTATTACTGTTATTTCGTGGTGTCCACCATGGTGTTAAATTTTGGGACAATTATCACGGGAATACTGGTGATGTCTGCAGTTTGCACCAGCTTCTGAATAGTTTGTTGTATTTATCTCAACTTTAGTTGCATTAAAGTGCTGATAATGAAATGCAGAGTAGGCGTTCCCGTGCAAAAAGACACGAGGTGCACCTTTGCAATTTATTCTAAATACTAAAATCCTGTATTGAATTGCACTGTGGTAGTGGGTGCACTTACAGTGTACACACAAAATCAATGAAGAAATGTCATTGTATTTATATTGATTGGGAATAGTGGGTCAGGTGCTGGATCTTGACGGGATACACTGCCCAGTTCGTTTATTTTTCTGTACACGAAAAACCACATCATAACTTTGACAACAACTGCGATGCGAAACAAATTCCGGCGATAAGCCGCGTTAGCACCAGGGATTTTACACCTGCTTTCTGCTGATGTTAAGCAGGACGACTACCTGCAGCATGAAAGGGAACACAGCCAAGAGCCACACCGAAACACCCACAGGTACCATACAGTCAATGAGCATGATACACGGATACCCATGAGGTCCACAACACTCATCGCAACAACCCCAGGACCGCCAATGCCCCCCGAACCCGCATCTGAGAAAGTGTGTCCGTGTGGTCATTGTGTTAGCATGATAGGCATGGGCCCTGCAACATCACAGTGTCAGCGGACGTTACCATGTGACCTCAGCGTTGGCAGTGAGCCTGGACATGTAGCTACGCACGCATCTTCCTGCATGCACAAGCGGCGTGTGCTGGTCCGGCGTACACAGGTCAGCACAGGGGTCTGCCTATCCGGCAAGGGGAACGGGGTGTCTCGGACATGTCTGTGTTCAGGAAGTGCGGTAAGTGTGTCTCTGTGTTCTGGTGTGGCCGCCACAAGGGCCGCAGCAGTCGATGTTCTACAGTGGCATGCACCACCTCCAAACTGCAGTATCACGGTGTGGTTGGAATGCCGCAGGACATGCGCGAATAGGCATTACAATGGTGTGCCGTAGGAGTGCACGGGATACAACAGTGCACCGTACAAAAGTGTGGGGGCTCGTGGGAGGGAGGAGCAGCTGTTTGGCAACGTAACACACAGTGAACCCGCCCATGTGCCACGTGCTGGGCATCTCATCCATGATGACCAGGGTCGCAGACATCCCACAACACCCACGACCGGCCTTTGTACACATCCTGTATGAATGCAGCTGGAGAACTTACTGTAGGGATGAAAGGTTCTTTGTCTGAGCTATCCTGCAGTAGCACATCTGCTGCTCCGAGAAGGAACTTGCAAGTGGCCAGCCCCCCTGACAGATACGATAATATTTGCATCCGTCTCCCACACTACGCACTGCCCGATTTGAGAACAACGAGTACACATCCCACACTCAAAAGTCCTTCGTCGTAGTTAGCGTGCGTGAAATGGCCTTCACACGTACTCCCACCACACCCCTGCCCTGCACCTATTGCACACAGACCCGGCTCATTGCACCAAGCTGTGCCATTTCATCCACAAGACTGGCACACGGCAAGCCAGTGCAGCTACAAGCAGAGCCACTGACGCAATGGCAGAGCATCCCGAACACATGGTCGACTCCATGCACGTCCAACTATACCTTGCACGTCTGCTGCATGTATTGGGTGCACTGCCTTTGGCAGTACTGCGGATCACTTACCGGCTGTGCTTCCGCATTGCGGACGTCACCTGCGTTCAACCTGTATTGCAATGTCGCACGTGCCTATCCGAGTGGTGCATGGACGTGTGCCTCTCCAACGAGTGGGTAGCTGACATGGATTACGACAGGTGTGTGCGCTCCCTGTTGGCCCACGACCAGGACTGTCATGGTGATGCCCGTTTATGGCATGCATGGATGTTTGGCATGCATGTTGGGAACTGGGCCTGGGAGATTGCACGTGTCGTAGTATGCAGTGAGCAAATTGACCCACTTCCCGATTCTGCTTTGGTGCACATTGGGTACAGTGGTTGGAGTCAGCACATCTGTCCCAGTCAGCTGATGGATTACGTCGACGACATGTCAAATATTGTGGCCAACCATCACTCATTAGAGATAGTGGCTTACGCAGCTGCACTCGCGTTCATGGACGAGTGACAAGGTACCTGCAACCACGACTCGATGTGCCACATTGCACGTGTCCCTCCGCATCATTGCACGTTGTACATCTGGTCACATGTCCCAAAACAACAGTGGACATGGCTGCATTGGCGTCGAATCATGTCCGAAGCGCGGACAACCAACGCTGCTTGACACTGACGTGTGTTGGTGATGGACTACCCCGAGGTGAACATGGACGTTTTCCTACGTTCCTTATTCAGGCATGCTGCTGCATTTCTCTGCATATTGTGGCACTACTCTTGGCTGTACTGACACGTACTTTTTTTTATAACGTTTCCACATTTTCACTTGTCTCCAAATGTGTAGTGTCTTCATTTGTATGCCAATGTGTGTGTCACGGACTCTCTGGCTGCCTGCCATACGTGAATTGCTACCCCATCCGGACTGTGGGTTTGTACTTATGCGTTCTCATGTGCCTGTTTCGTACTGACGCTTTTGGACGCTTATCCGCCTCAGGCGAGTGCATTTGTGTCCTGTGTTCGATTGTGCGAATCTTTGAGTTTGGACAACATTGTGTTGGATGTTGGTGTACTCTGCTTCCTATGTGTGTGCTGCATTGTGTGTGAGATGTCCCTTCATGTGAGCTTTTGTTCACCCTTCTCCCTTTCCGGCAGTGTGGTTTTCAATTCTATGCTTGTTCAGTGGTGTGATGTTGGCGGGTTGTGTGACTTGTGCTCCTTGTTGGTGTGTTTCATTTTGGCCATGGTTTGTCTATTGTTGTGCTGTACTTAATTGTGCATGTGTACCATTGTGGCCATCTTCCCCGTCCCCCCACTCCCTGCTTCTTCCTCTTCCTGGTGCTGTTGTGTCTGTAATTTTGTTGCTCCACACATAAATACATGTAATGAACAAATTAGAATAGTTCCTTGATTCTTTTAGGTTTCAAAACTTCTCTCTATTGTTTTTTTTTAAATTTTCCATATAAACAGTTTTTTTAATATTCAAGGACACATAGAAGTCAGAAGTGCAACGTATTCTATCAACACACTTTCTAGAACATTCTACAACACGTGCAGGTTAAAAGTTCATCAATTTTTTTAAACCTAACGATATTTTTTGCAACATTTTCTCGAACATTTAACGGCACGTGCAGGTTAAAAGTTCACGATTGTTTTAAGTTCGAACAGTGCCTTCCAAATGCAAGTAGCAGGTGTGGTTGAGCTGAGCAAATTTTATCCTATGATATGTGCTCCACGTTTAAACTGCTTTTTCTTAACCAATCACAAAGATGCTTTTCCACCAAACGAATGTGCACCCTACTTTTAAAACACAATGCTTTTCATCTCCCAATCAGGTATCGTTTTGTATGGCAAAAAAAAGTAGTTCCCCATCTTTAAACATATCTCTTATTCTACGAACGGACTGCATGAGCTACAGACATCTATCCATTCCTCCCAGCCATACCTTCAAAATGCTAGTGTGGATCGTAGGACATAGCTATGATTTCTGGTGCAAGAGGTATGCAGAACAGAGACGTATTGACTTAGACCTAGGTTTACAAAATGTGGACATTAAATGGTTTGGACAAAGAGTATTGAAGTGGCACCAATTGTTGCCTTTGGTTAAAACCTGTTTGCATCTCCAACACCCTGACCTCATGATTGTGCACTGTGGTGGAAACGACCTAGGCACATTGACTGGGGTAGGTTTGGAAATGCTAATGAAGGACACCTTTTGACAATTGATATTGCTTTTGCCTCAAACTGTCTTTGTATATTCCAATATATGCCAAAGACAGAAGTGGAAATGGTCAAACCAATTTTGTCCTCGGATTGAAAAATCTAGGAAGAATGTCAACAAAGCTGTGTCTGCATACCTCAGAGACCATAGAATGGGGTCGATCTACAACAATAACATACGTTTTCATATGGCTGATATCTACAGAAGTGATGGAGTACACTTCACAGATCAGGGAAATCGAGTTTTTCTGAATAACCTGAAGCTGTGCATCTGCACTTATATGTAGCTACAACTAATAAACACAAGGGCTCTTTTTAGAGCCGCCTTATACTCCCAATATCGGTTCGCAGAGTGACAGCTGTGATCCGGCTAGCACAGGGAGACCTGCGGGCCGACGAGCAGCCTCGCAGAGGGTCACCTGCGGCCCGTGGGCTCAGCTCGCACAGGGAGAGCTACGGGCCGTCGGCTCGCACAGTGTGAGCTACGGGCCGTTGGCTCGCAAACGCACAACAGCGTGCTGGCTCGCAGAGGGAGAGCTCCGGTCTAACTCGCAAAGGGACACCAACGGGCCAACGGCCCTGCTAGCAGACACACACCTATCACCTAACGGACTCACTCGGACATGTACAGCTAGGGACACGATGGCTCGCAGACGCACAGCTGCAAGCTGACGGACTGCTACTGTTTTATGCTTTAGGGTAGTACAGTGGTGTTTGGGTAGTGTAGGGGGTTGTGCTGGGGGTAGTATTTTAGGGTTTAGGGTAGTGCAGTGGTGTTTGGGTAGAGGGTCGTGCTGGGGGTAGATTTAGGGTTTAGGGTAGTGCACTGGTGTTTGGGTAGTGTAGGGGATCGTGCTGGGGAAGTGTTTTCGAGTTTACGACAGTGCAGTGGTGTTTGGGTAGTCTTTGGGTAGTGTAGGGGGTCGTGCCGACAGACTGACTCACAGAGCTCCGAGCCGACGGACGGACTTCTAAAGACATAGCCGCGACCTGGTGATATGAGGAGAGGCAGCCTGAAAGGCATATCTCACACAGACACAGATGCCAGTGTTGCCTCGCAGAGGTAAAACTACGAACCCAATGGCTTCTACACGGAGAGATACGAGCTGAAGGAGTAAATCACAAAATGGCTGCCAACACTTCCTGGTTTCAACCATTCACAGCCAATAAGCCGCAAGCTGCTGCTTGTAACCCCTCAGCCAATCACGTCAGAATTCTCAAATATCGATATCTGTAAAATTTGATATTTCTCAAAAACTACTGAACGGATTTACACCATTTAAACAAAAGCGTGCTTTCTGGACCATCACCTTTCTCCCTGCCAAATTTGGCGTAATTCCGTTCAGCAGTTTCACCTGTAGTCTTCTGTAAAGTTTCATGTGGAAATTGCATGGAGAAATCACGTTTTAGGACTCTCTTTTTTCTCAGCCCCTCCTACACCATTCACCCCCAAACTTTCAATATAAGAGCTAATCCAAAAAAGAGAAACTTTTTGGATAATTTCATAAAGATTCGTCAAACGACGCCAAAGTTACAAGCACATACAAGGCTCCAGAAGGGGGGCCGCGCAACCCCCTCCCAACATAAGTGAAGCCCCGGGGCTGCGCGGACCCCAGCGGCCCCCCGCCACCCCTGCGAGCCCCTGCTATTATTTTTTAAGAAATACCCCGCAACCTAGCCCACCCAAGGGCCTCATTAAAATAAAACGCAAGAACCCGCAACCCCAGCGCGAATTTTTGGCGATTTTCTATTTTTTTTTTAATGATTTTTTGGGCCCTGGGGGTCCTCCTGGGACTCCCTGAGCAGACCTAGTGGGTCAGGGTTTTTCTACCCTGCCCCCTTCTCTTGTTTTATACCTTTGTTTCTCTGTTTTCGGGTGACTCGCTTCCACCGAGCCACAAGATGGCTGCCAATACTTCCTGGTTTGGAGTGCTAGCAGCCAATCACAGTGAAGCTCGCACACACGACTTAGGCTCCGCCCAGATATCGAAACTTTTATTTTTCTAATTTCTCACAACTACTGAACGGATTTACACCATTTTTAAAAAGGTCACTTTCTGACCCAAGCACTACCTTTCTACCAAATTTGGAGTAATTCCGTTCAGTAGTTTCGGCTGTAGCCATGCACAAAGTTTCCTAGGGGAAATTTATTTTTTGACTCTTATTTTTTGACTTTCTCAAAAACTACTGAACGGATTTACACCATTTAAAAAAAAGGTCGCTTTCTGAACCAAGCTCTACCTTTCTGCCAAATTTGGGGTAATTCCGTTCAGCAGTTCGAGCTGTAGCTCGTCGCAAAATTTCCTACGGAAATTAACATGGAGAAAACAAGTTTTGGGACCCCCCTTTTTTCTCAGCCCCCGCTTGACGAATCACCCCCAAACTTTCAGGATAGGAGCTGACCTGGATATACTTGTTTTCTGAAGAATTTCAGGAAGATTCGTCAAACGACGCCAAAGTTATTAGCAAATCAAAAATGCTTTTCCTATGGAAACTAGGTTCTAACTATAACTATATATATATATATATATTCACTGAAAAAACCACAGGTTTCAGGGACGTTATAGTTAGGGATTAGTATTTAAAAAAACCTTAGAAATTCACTGAAAAAACCACAGGTTTCAGGGACGTTATAGTTAGGCTGACATTTCACTCGTACAAAACAAGAGAAATTCCGTCGTTACTGTAACTCGCTCCCCCACAATGCACTGCTGATGACGTCACATATTACATCACTCATGACATGGTCAGGGACATCACTATATATTTTTTAAAGCAATCGTATATGCTTTATTAAAAGACTTTTAAAAATGATATTAACATAAATAATTTGAATGTTTGAATTCTTACAATGGAGTTACGAAAGCCGCGACGGTGCCGCGTAACCTTACGCACGTATTTCCGGGTACGCGTCAGGTACGCGACTCCAGCACAAGTTATTTCGTTTTAAAAGTATATATATATATATATATAACTTTATTATATATATTATACCAAGAGATTTACATTAAAATTAGTAAATTTACTATATTTGTAACTGGAATAAAGATATATTATTGTTAAATATATTTTTGGGGAATCGCGTCTGGTGCGCGTTGAATACACGTCGGGTACGCGAATCCCATGTGACTTCCAAAGAAAGCATTTCATTGGTTGAGAAGCTTTCTATTCCAGTACTTGCAGGATCCCACCCAATTTTTTCTTTCTTCCAGGAGCTTCTTTACAAGAAACACCTCTTGTGTTTTCTGTGCCTCTGTTTTTGATTTTTGGGTGTTTTTTTTCAACTGAGGAAATGGCATCTCAAAATCCACCACAGGATATTCCTGAAGATGAAGAGGAGCTGGAAGAACCCATTAAGAAAAGAAAAGAACGTATTGTGTGGGCTTTCTTCTCAATACCACCAGGAGAGAAGAAGGTAAATGCACGCTAGGTCACCTGCACTGTGTGTGACAAAGTTTATCTCAGGGATCTGAGAAAAAGTATTCTTGCGGGACTTTATCTATGATGAAGCATCTTCAGACCATGCACCCCAACCGTCTTGCGCGAGAACAACATTGTCGCCAAATGCAAGAGAGACAACAAGATGATGAGGTCGCAGGACCTAGTACTTCTGCGGGATCCACTACATCCACACACACTTCACTGATTGTTCCAGAGTTTGCAGGACAGGAACAGCACTGCATAAAGTGCACGGAACTTCTTTGTGCAGGCGAGCAATCTGTTGCAGCTGTTGTTGCAGCTGCAAAGAACCATCAATGTTATTTTTTTTTTGCAATGTCTTTGTAATTGCAAAATCTGTTGAAAAGTTTTTTCAGTTCATTTCCTTGTTTTTTTCAATCTTTTCTAAAAAGAAAAAACACCAAAAAATAAAATAAAAGAGTTAAAAAAACACAAATAAATTTAAAAAGAAGAAAAAAATGGTTTGCAAGGGCAATGTCTGAGTCATTGTATGAGTGCATGAGTACTGCCTGAGTGAATGAATGAGTGCAGCAGTAATGCCTGGGTCATTGGATGAGTGCATGGGTAGTGCCTGGCTCATTGCATGAGTGCAGGGGTAGTGCCTGGGTGAATCGAGGAGTGCACGGATAGTGCCTGAGTGCATGGATGAGTGCATGGGTAGTGTTTGAGGGAATGGATGAGTGCAATAGTAGTGTCTGAGTGAATGCATGAGTGCATGGGTAGTGCCTGACTGATTGCATGAGTGCAGGGTTACTGCCTGGGTGATTGGAGGAGTGCATGGGTAGTGCCTGAGTGCATGAATGAGTGCATGGGTAGTGTTTGAGGGAATGGATGAGTGCAACACTAGTGCCTGAGTGATTGCATGAGTGCATGGGTAGTGCCTGGCTCATTGCATGAGTGCAGGGGTAGTGCCTGAGTGATTGGAGGAGTGCATGGGTAGTGCCTGAGTGCATAGATGAGTGCATGGGTAGTGTTTGATGGAATGGATGAGTGCAATAGTAGTGTCTGAGTGATTGCATGAGTGCATAGGTAGTGCCTGGCTCATTGCATGCATGCAGGGGTAGTGCCTGGGTGATTGGAGGAGTGCATGGGTAGTGCCTGAGTGCATGAATGAGTGCATGGGTAGTGTTGGAGGGAATGGATGAGTGCATGGGTAGTACCTGAGTGAATGGATGAGTGTATGAGTAGTGCCTGAGTGATTGTATGAGTACATGGGTAGTGCTTTGGTGATTGGATGAGTGCAGGGGTAGTGCCTTGGTGATTGGAGGAGTGCATGGGTAGTGCCTGAGTGCATGAATGAGTGCATGGGTAGTGTTTGAGGGAATGGATGAGTGCAACAGTAGTGTCTGAGTGATTGTATGAGTGCATGGGTAGTACCTGGCTCACTGCATGAGTGCAGGGGTAGTGCCTGAGTGATTAGAGGAGTACATGGGTAGTGCCTGAGTGCATGGATGAGTGCATGGGTAGTGCCTGAGTATATGGATGAGTACATGGGTAGTGTGTTAGTGATTGCATGAGTGCAGGGATAGTGCCTGGATAATTGGATGACTATATAGGAAATACCTGAGCAAAAGTATTGGTGCAAGAGTAAAGCCTGGATGATTGGATGAGTGTATGGGTAGTACCTGAGTGAGTGGATGAGTGCAAGAATAATGCCTGGCTAATTGTATAAGTGCATGGATAGTATGTGAGTGAATTGTTGAGTAGTGCAAGAGTACTGCCTAAGTGATTTCATGAGTGCATGGACAGTGCCTGAGTGATTATGTAACTGCAGGGTTCTGCCTGAGTGATTGGATGAGTGCAGGGGTGGTGCCTGGGTGATTGGAGGAGTGCATGGGTAGTACCAGAGTGCTTGGATAAGTACATGGGTAGTGTTGGAGGGAATGGATGAGTGCATGGGTAGTACCTGAGTGAATGGATGAGTAGTGCCTGGGTGATTGTATGAGTACATGGTAGTGCTTTGGTGATTGGATGAGTGCAGGGATAGTGTCTGGGTTATTGTATGAATGCATGGGTTTTGCCTCTGTGAAAGGAAAAATGCAAAGATAATGCTTGGGTTATCCTATTAGTTCAAAAGTTATGCTACAGAGATTAGATTACAGCATGGATAGTGTTTGTGTGAAAGGATCACTACCTGGCTGATGATATCTGAAACTTCTTAAATAGTGTAAAGGATCAACATAATTTTTATTAGAAATAAATAACATTTAAATGAACTTTAAATATTGTTTCACGTTATCATGCATATTATGTTATGTGTTCTTAGCTTTTTTTAGTAATTTAGATACATAACTCTGTGGAACTATTTTAGAGTAGTATTGTGGTACACAGCATTAAAACTCTTTTCAAACTTCACCATTACCTACTGTAAACAAAAAGAAGAAAAACTGTTATGAAATGTTATGTATTATAGAAAATATAATATTATATTTTTAAGAACACAATATAATTTAAAAATTACATAACATTTTCAGTTTCCCTTTTTTCTGTTCTCAGATTCTACTGAACTTCACCATACTCAGTGATTTCAACGTAATATCATCAATGAACAGCGGGGGAAAAAACAATCAACAAGATTGTAAAAAAAAAAAAAGAAATCAGCGCAGAGTATTATTGTCAATATGTGTACCTATGTGTTTATCTATCTACAGTTTCTTAATTAAGTCCCTCTTGTACAATAACTCTATTATTTCTCTCAACTACATTTGCTGAAATGTACACTCTCATTTACATCTGGTACAATATAGTCAATAAATATATAAACTATTTGCTTTTAAACACAATTTTCCAAATGCAATATCAATCAGCACAAATAATAATCCAAACTCTAATTATAAATAGTAATTGTTTCAATGTTGTCCATTTTCTGTTCACATCTTCCCAATAGGGCGAATAATGTATTCAAAACTTTCGCTTCAAAAATATCCAATATAAATTCGTTATTTTGTGTTCACATCTTCCCAATAGGCCGAATAATGTATTCAAAACTTTGGCTTCAAAAATATTAAATATGAATTTGGTAATTCAGAAGGCAACCTAGATTTAAATTCCAAGTGAGCATCATTGCAATGGGTCTATCCTTTATTACACTTTAAATACACAGTATAGTGTGCAGATGTGGTAGTAGGTCCACTATGGAAAATAATAGCACTGCTATAAAAGTTCTTCCTGAAATAGATATTTGACTTCCAACAAAAAAAAATATTTTTCTTTCCAATTTTCTTCCATTTGCTCTACAACGTTGTAGCAGTAAATGATATTTTCCAAATCTTTTTATATGTAATGTAGACAACATCTCTGATCTACAATGTGAACATTTCATGCCCTGATTGGCTGTTTTAATTAATTTGTTAAAAAGTACTGATTTACAGTCTGTTATTGTCAAGTATTTGAATTGTTCTGTTTGTATTTCAGTGGTGGTAGTAAAAGAACACTCTCCACATTTATGATCCCATCTGTTACTTAGTCCAAATAAGTTTTCAATCTGAATTCCTTCATGTTCTAACACTCCAAGAATAACCATTAAAAATTATTGTGCATCTTGTTGTACATTAAGAGTAAATGTCAGTGAACCACTACATATATCCAAAAGATGACGAACTCCAAAAGCAGTATGGATTTTACTTCTGTCAGTTACCAACTGTTGAAATACATGATGTAATAAAGAACAATATCTTTTTTTCATGACCTCTCATAATTTCACAATGAAGCTCTTCTAGATAAAACACAACATTCAGAATCACATTAGCATAGCAGTAGGTACCTGAATAATTTTCCAATTGATATCCTACAATCTCATTAACAGTTTCCATTTTCTTTTTCTTTACGCCTTAAAGTTTCTGTTCATTTCTTTTCTTTTTTCGAACCTCAATTTCATCTTTGACATATTTCTGTTTTAGACAGACTATACGTTTCTCATATATGGGATATTCACCTAAATCAGGAGCATAAAGTCTTCTTAAATGATTATACTCTCTTACACAATTTGCATCAGCACTAACCTTTTTCTCATCAAAATCTATCAATACAAACCAGATAATGTTCACACTCGAGATAATGCAACATATGCCATTCCCTCTTTGAACACTGTACTTCCGATATTTACAAAAGCACTGTCTATACTTAAACCTTGAGATTTATGAATAGTTACTGCATATGCTAAAGACAGAGGAAACTATTTTCTGCGAACGTGCAAGTCTTTTACAAGCAAAACATTTACAACACAACGCTCAATCTGTGTTACCTCTTTAATCTGATCAAATTTTATCTTCAAAAAATCTATTCCATCTCTGTTCTGAAATTTTACAAACTCAACAACTTTTCCCATTGCTCCATTTACTAAACCTTCTTCTACATTCAAATTACGCTGTAAAATTACCCGACAGTTTATACATACATGTAAACTGTTTTCTAAGCCTGCTGTTTTAGATACAAACTTTTCCGAAAAATGCAATTTGGACTGTAGTTTGTCTGTGAGAAGAATAGTCATTTCCTGGTGTTCAATTTTATCAATAGCTTTAATTTCAACTATTTTCTGTTTTTCCAGTTTCAAACGTTCTTGATTAAATGTAGAACACTCTTGCAGTGTAGGCATTAGGCAAACTATAGACTTCTTTTCTTCAAGCTTATTGTACATTATTTCAGACACTGTGTTTCCAGTTGGAAACACGTTCCTTAGCAGCCGACTTTCCTAAGCTTGTTTACCATGTTTTGTTAATACACCAATTCTTATATCTTTAAGAATATTTTCATAATGTTCATCACTTGCTTGACGCATATTCTTAATAAGTTCTTTATATTCAAAATGTGACCAAATGTTCACATTTCCAATACTTCCCAAAGATTTCCTAGTGTCTTCATGCACAAGTGTTTTAAAAACAGGTTGTCCTTTTATAGGAGTGAGTTGTAGTAGATCTCCGAATACAATACAGTACATTGTAATCTGTTTTTAAAATCTGTTGCATCCTCAAGTGTACAAAGGCAAGCATTAAGTTTGATACCATGCTCACCTCATCAATGATTAGAAGTTTCATTTTCTTTAGTACTCTTGAAACTTCATAAGAAGCTTCTCCAGATAGCTTCTAATATTCCAATTTATTATCATGCTCAACTGGTAGCATAAGTAATCGATGTAAAGTAATCCCTTTAATGTTGGGTGCTGCTAAACCAGTTGGCGCTGTTACAACACAAGATAAATGTGATTCTGTAGTTTTTTTGTAGATAACTGGTCAAAACTTTAATTAAGAAACTTTTTCCTGTTCCAGCTTGCCCACTGATGTACATTAAAATAGGTCTAAATGATGAACATTGGCATTCTTTTTTCCGTGCAGCAAACCATGTTGTATCTGTTGTCTCACTTGTTGATATATTTCTTTTGTTCAATGTTTAGTTGTTCTTTTAACTTTTCTAACTGGATAATATCATGTTGTGCTTGTTGCATTGCAGATTCTACATCATTCATGGTAATTGCTGCTTCATTTTCGATAATTGGTTGTCCTAGTGGCTCTTGGCTTAGTGCAGCCGAACTTTGACTATCTTGAGAACTGTCTCTGGCTAGTTCACCTGCAATAGTAGTTTCTTGTTCAATCTCATCATTTAACATTTGTAGATAAGTTGGGAAAATTGTACACTGAATGCTATCTTTACAGGCATTGAAAGAATCTTCATAGCAGTCAAAATCTCCAAGTAATTCCGTTTCACTACGCCAAGGCTTGAACAGTTGCAGAAGTGCTAAATAGAAAAATTCCGTCTTATCTGGACTTTCACAACTGAGTTTTCTGTGGTTAATGTGCTTGAACGCAGCTGGAGTGGGTAGAGCACTGACGGAGCGTAAGACATCGCAGAACAGGCTCCTTGCTCCCCCGCGACTCCACTTGCCATTTGCCATTCCTGCCATTCCCTCCTTCTACCCCCAGGCAACGAGGGTAGGCAAGAGGGAGGGCGCAAAAGCCGCCAAAAGGAAACTACGGAGCGCATGATAGCGCAGAACAGGCTCCTTGCTCCCCCACGACCCCACTTGGCACTGCCATTCCTGTAATTCCTTCCTTCTACCCTCCAGGTAATGAGGGTAGGCAAGAGGGAGGGTGCCAAAGGAAACTAGGGGGAGAAGCGTCAGCCTTCAGCAGCTCCTAGTACTCAGTACTCAGCACTCAGCTACTCCCGCCGCCTAACAGAGCTCCGTTCCTCCAGCGGCTCCACCAGCTATCCGAACAATCATCCGTACCCCAAACCACGCGCAAACGACAGAGGGAGGTGTCGTAGCCTCCAAGGATCCAGTCACGCTGCCCGCAACGCCGCGACTCGGCGATCCGGTGGTGTTCGATCGACTGAAGGAGGTGCGGCCTACGACTCACGCTGCGACCGGGGCCTCAATTGCTACTGGCACCCGGCGGGAGGGGATCAACACCGGCGGCTCTGAGGCACAGATATACCGTGCGTGCCGTGATCCAGATCAGACTCTCGGGGCCCTTGAAAGGGGCTCTACCAGTGAAGCGCCAGCACCCCGCCCACGGGAGCGACCGGACAGGAGCTCCGTGAAGCAAGTCCGACAACTTTGGGGGGACCTGCGCTCGAATCAGCGCAAAGAAGTGGGCGACACCGGAGGAGGTCCATGATCACTGGCGGTGACAGGCACCGGTAAGGCTGCACAGCCCAGATAGGGCGCTAGAGACGGGCGGAGGGACCGCAACAGGGAGTGCCAGACAGACACGCCCCATTGGCATACTAAAAGCAAAATGGGCCCTCAGAAAAAGGGCCGACCGCGCACAACGCCACAGAGGAACTTGCCAAACGACATGCTCCCACCAAAAGGATCACAAGGAGCAAGTCACTAACAGAAAGCCAGGACGCATCGCTAGAAGAAATTGACCATAGGGGGTCGATTAGACACTTTTTAAAGTAAAATGCCACCCCCCGCTCCGACCAGGGCACCACAAAGGGCCAGCAGGCGACCCTAGTCCAGGAAACACCCTCCAATGGCCACAATTCACATCCCGCTCAAGAGGGTAGCATCAACAGGCAGCACGAGAGGCCCTTTGACCACTTTAGCACATCCCAGGATGGTCGATCCTCCGGCCTATTCCCCAGCGCGGCGTCAAGCAAGGAGCAGGAACCGGCCAATTCAGCCTGCGACCCACTAACTTCAGTCCGGACCAATGAATACATCAGTGACCAAATCCGCTCAACACCAACAGACAATGGACACATCCTCACAATCGGTAAGGACCATGAGACAACTCCGATCAAAGGCGTCCACACCGCAACCATAGAGACAAGGGCGCAAATCCACCACTCTAAAAGCCAAAGCCAAGATTCCCAGGCTGCAGAGTGCACGGTGCATTCACTAACACCTATGAGCCCACGGCCCCACTCAGCGGACTTGTGTCTGGAATCCCCCGCAGCAGGCGAGCTCTCCGCATCGTTCCTTCAAAATTTAGGTCAAAAGATAGAAAGAACTCTTGAACTAACCCCAAATCTGTTGGGGCTAGGGCTACAAGCGTCATTACGGGCCCCTAATACAAGAGCAGATCCCTCCACCTTAGATGACAGTCCCGACGCAGACCAGATGAAATCACCTACAATGGTCACAAACAACGCCACTAATAGAGCCCTATTGTGGCAGTCATCTAAGATGGAAGTTCAAATAGATCTCTTTCAAGCTATTGCCGGCCGCTTAGTCAATATAAGCTCAAGGGTGGAGGAACTAGAAAATATAATTGTTCAGTATTTGGTCTCTAACCAGGGAGAATGTTCCTGCTCTTGCTCATCACTCATGGAAAAATGGGCGTCGCTTCCTGAGGTCCTTATGGGAATTATAGAGATGGCAAAAGGCAACAGAGCGACATCGCCCCCGAGCAATAAAGAAGACAGCGTGAAGGCCAAGAGCTATCCACAGGCTGTGACAGAAGGCGCCCCCCTTGGCCCGCAGCCACCTGCCCGAACAGAGCAAAAGGCGGCCCCAAGGACCAAGAATCCCGTCCATAGCCCCGTAGTAGTCCAAGGGACACAGAGCCCCAACTGCGGGGAAGGAAGGGGCAGCGGTGGCCCGGCAACCGACCAACAGGAACATATCATCAGCAAAATGGTCCTACATGAACCCACTCTATCGAGAAGAGCAAAAAAGAAGCTGAAGAAACAACAGAATAAAATGAAGTTAAGAGGGAGACGATCGCAGCTATCAATGATCGACCAACCGCCCCCACAAGGGGATGCTAAAATCAGGCAACTTTACTCTATATTCAGCACCAAAAATTGGGGCAAGAAGGACCCCTCCATCGCCCTGCTCCCTGGAGACCAGCAAACGGAGTCAAACTCACCAGGAACCCCCATAGCAAACGGTCAGAGGTTTTTAGCAAGCTTGGGCCGACAGACAGGCTACGAAGTAAAAGAGGGAACAAGCACAGCACCAGCTGAGCCAACCCTCATGCAAGTAACGGCAAAAACATTGCCGCAGCCGGACGTTACAAAACCACCCCAGCAGAACAGTATGCTCCAGCCCAGCGACAGGAGCAACCAAGACCAGAGTAAGAGCTCCCAAGCAGGCGTCGCGATGAACTCACAAAGATGCACAAGCATTGGATCGACTTTGCCTGAGGACGCCTTAGGAAGGGGGAAAGTGGCTCAATCCCCGGGCACTCCAACAACTGTCTATGAGATCGTCCTCACCCCAAGATTCTATAGTACGGGCCAGTATGACATCCTCAACAGGAGTAATATTCTTCGCCTCTTTAAACACCTCGCCCCCCTAGATCAAACACAATCTGGGGACATAGAATGGGTGAGATTCCTGAGCACCAAGGGGGACACACATGGCGACTCAACAGTGCTGGGCTTAAAACAAAAAGGAATACAACAAGCAGTTCTGAATAACTCCACAAAACTAGCAGAGTGGGGCATCGAAGTTCAGATCCTGACGCACCCTAAATACCCACATGTCCTGGCTCCAGCAAACGGGGGCAAAGGGCCCTGGTCGGTGCTGCACGGGACCGACACTGCACGCTCTAATGGTAGAAACTGGATAGGCTTAAAGGAGCCAACGGGAATCAGGATATCCTGCCAAAACGACCAACGGGTCATTTGCGCAACCCCCCTCGCAACGAACCAAACTGGAACTTTAAGAGGCTGGCTACAGCATCCCTAACAATCGCAAGACCAAACCGGGCAGGGGAGCGGCCAGGGGAGGAACACAGCCCAAGCAGCAACTATCCATTATTTCTTGGAATATCGCAGGGATCAGCAAAGTCAGTAAAAACGAAAATTTGATAACATTTCTGGAAACTGGAGACATACTCTGCTTTCAAGAGACGTGGGCGCTGTCCAGCACCCCCCTGGCAGGGTACCATGAACATCACGTCGCTGCAACAAAAAGGAACATCTTTGGCCGACCGGCTGGTGGGCTATCAGTCTTCATAAAACATACAAGTGCCCTTGTAGTCACGGATATCAACCTGCACTCAACTGGGCTGCAAGCCATTCAGATCGGAGGCCTAAAACTCAACCAGCACTTAATGCGCCTACTGGTAATAAACTGCTACATCAACCCAGCACAGACCACCTTGAAAGATCAGCTGGATGCCCTGACACGGAAACTAGACAAGCTCCTAAATAAGTATAAATCCCACCAGGTTATCCTAGTCGGCGACTTTAATATAAAGGAACTAGATAAAGCTGAATCCCGCCCTCGGGGACCAGGCCAGACTACCCCTCTTCACGAGCTTCTTGACAACCATAAGCTGTCCACAACTCATGCTCTGAAAGAAGCAACCTCGAAAACCTGGCACACCTTACCCACCTTCCGGAATGGCTCAAGAATAGACTACATCATGGTCAGCGAGGAACTGGCAAATAGTCTGGCAGACTATGCAGTCGAGGATAGGATGGAAAGTGATCACAGGCCACTAAGAGCGGCGTTTCAGTTGGAAGTACCTACCGCTATAATCCATCAAGTTATTGGAGAGTCAAGAGGGGACGAAAAGCATAGTGTCCTGAGAAGGATAAAATGGACGGACAATATAGGCAATAAGCTCCAGACCTGGCTGGACCAGAAACAGGAAGAATGCCCACCAACATCACTTTCACCCATAAAAGCTTGGAAGAAAGTTGTAGAGGACTTACAAGCGAAGCTGGGTCATCCCCAACCACAAGGCCCCAGGCGCCAAGGGCAACCATTCGTGGGAAGCGCCTGCCCAACTAAAGACATACGCGAGTGCAAACGGCTCCTGCGTAAGGCTATTGCAATAAAGAAAAGAGGGGGCAGACAAATCGAAGGTCCCTCCGTCGCATCCCTAAGGGCAGCACTAAGGAAGAAATTGTGGGAATACAAAAAAGCCCACACAGAAAGGGAATGGCTCAAGGTCTTCTCCCTGCTCAAGCAGAAAAACCTATCAGGAGTCTGGAAACATATAAATCGGCTAAGCAGTAGAGGTGCGCAAAGAGAAAATGGAGTTGCAGAGCAAGATTGGCTGACTCACGTAAAGCTCCTATATTCAATCGCCCCCTCAAACCCAGGTAGAGCAGAAGAATCCAGCTGCCCCACGTCCCAAAATCAGTGTACAATGGTGAAGTTAGGAGAATCGGTCACTAGCCACGGCTCCCACCCCATGGGAGAGAGTGCTGAGGACGAGACGTCCCCCATGCCATCAGCCCAAATCAATCCCCAAATGGTCATTAGGACCCTCAAGAACATGAGGAACGATGGGGCCCTGGGGCCCAATGGGATACCAGCCCCGGTTTTCAAAAAGTACCCCGAATTTTGGGCAACAATACTAACCCCGCTTTACAATCATGCCTTCTTGACAGGTCACACCCCGGATTCCTGGAGGGGCTCCATTTTAGTCCCAATTTACAAAAAAGGGGATCACTTAAAACCATAAAACTACAGGCTCATAGCCCTGCTAGATCTTGAAGCCAAAGCATATGCTCGCCAGCTACTGAAAGATCTCGAAACCTGGGTCGAGGAAAAGAGTATTATCCCATTCTATCAGACCGGCTTCAGGCCACAGACTTCTACCATGGACAATGTCCTGGCGCTAGCGCACTTATCCGTTAAGGCAACAAAGAAGAACAACCCTCCACTCTTTTGTTGCTTCATCGACTACACCACTGCCTTCGACAAAGTTGTACGCAGAAGACTGTGGTGGAAACTAGAAAATTGGGGCATTCCATCAAACCTCCTGAGGGCAATTACATCGTTATATGAAAACACTTGGGTGAGGGTCAAAACGAGCGCCGGTACAGTGTCCCCCAAAATTCCAACGAACAACGGCTTGAAACAAGGGTGCGTGCTGGCTCCCTCCTATTCAACCTGTACACTGCGGATCTGGGTGACGCATTGAAAGGAGCCAGTCTAGTAGCACCAAAACTAGGAAGCGTGAGGCTCCCGGTGCTACAATACGCGGATGACACAGTCATAATGGACCACACGAAGGTGGGCCTACAAAGAGCCCTAAATGCACTGAATAGTTTTAACCATGACAACAACATGACAGTTAACCTGGGGAAGACCAAGGTCGTCATTTTTGGAAACTTTCACCGGAAAAAGACAGCTCACTGGTTAATGGGAAATAAACAAATTAACACTGCGGCCTCGTATAATTATCTGGGGGTGTGGATCACGGAACGGGCCAAGGCGAATGTCCATTTTAAACAGCAGTCCATCAAGGCCAATAAGATCATACACCTGCTAAAACAACTGAGCCAAAACCTGCTAAGCCCTTCCGCAGGCCCAATACTGACTGTCTTAAAAGCAAAATTGCTCCCTGCCATCAGCTATGGCCACCTGGCCTTCCCTGGGCTACAGGATGCCCTCCTCACCACAGCCCAAGCAAAGGCATATAAATCAGTGCTTTACATCCCGAGGGCCGCGAGGAAATCCAGATTAAGATTGGAGTTAGGCCTGGCAAGACCTGATCTGATGTGCCAGGGGAGCTCATAATGCTATACCTAAGGATCTTAAGGGCCCCGGTCAACTCTCTAAAACATCAATTAAGATCTATTTTCGAGGGACCAAGCTCGGCCTGGCACTCCGGCCTCGGGAAAGCGGTCAATACGTTAAAGATTGAGGAAGCAAGCATACCGATGCTGGAAATCCCACTGAATGCATGGAAAAAGGCCATAAACAGACAAGTGCGGGAAATTTCCTTTGAGCTAGACTCCAAAACCCTTCGCGTAAGTTCCAACTTGGACCCGCTGAACAAATCTTACATGGTAGGGAAAGCACAGCCCTACCTAACCGAGGCTCTGACACCACAAGCCCGAAGTAAAATCCTCTTCATGAGATTAAGCATACTTGGTATCGCTGACTTTAACCCGATATGGGCCCGCAGGGGGGAAACCATCAACTGCAGACTGTGTCCCTATACGAGGGAATCCTGGCTGCACCTCCTATGTTGCTGCCCCAACCTTTTCATCGAACGCCGGCGGCTCCTGCGCCCGATCTGCATCAGTAATGGGATAAAGACCTGCAGCGAAGCATCAGCCCTGTGCTTCTCAACAACAAACACAACGATACTTGCAAGACTGGGGAAACTCACGCATCAGATTAGGTTAGCACTAAAGGCCGCGAACGGCAACAATCAGATCGAGGCAACGAGCACTGGAAGCCCAGCGGAAGACTGCAACCTGGTTCCCAACAACATTGAGGGCACTCCCTCGCTCCATCCGCACAACTAACACAGTGCTATTGTATGGTCCCAAGCGAAGCGTCATGATGAACAGTCCACAGACTGTCTAACCAGACCACTTCCAAGGTCACTTGGGGCTCATAAACCTGAGAGAGGACACCCGATTTCTACTTTATCCCCGGCAGCCATATATTTTGCAAGAGCGGAGAGGGGCACATTTGTGCACTATAAACTGAAGATTTTAACATTTTAAGCATTTTAGTCTCTTTTACGCTAACTGTTTTTACTGTAATGATTTTAATTAATTGTACAGTCAATAAATTTCAAAATTCAAATTCAAATTCTGTGGTTAATAAGATTTCCTTTGGCATGTTTTACCAAACATCCATCACATCCAATTACTGCATATTTTTCTTCATTTATATTTTCTGTAACATTTCTTTTAAAGCTGTAACGTTGAAGTATTTCATAGAGACATAGGTTTTTGAGATGTGGTCTCCTTTTGGGATAGTATATATCCAACATATTAGTTTTAACAATATCTGTACTTTCTGGTTCATTCAATGCTAAGTATTCAATTTCTTGTAGAGATTTCAATACTCTATTTCGTGTGGCGGCAAGACCTAGACTTACCCAAATGATTCCTCTTGACTTTGAATATAAACTGGCAGAGCTCAACCGATCCGAACATTCATAGGATCCAATCTCTCGGTGGGAAGGCATTTTCAAGCTAAAGCTGTACAATTTCTTGCTAAGACTCTTTTCCTGTGAAATTTCTTCCCACATTTCTTTCATCTCTGTCTTTTCAGATTTGGTTATATATGACGTAACATAGTGAGCAACAGCGATTGTATTATCTGCAACATATTCAATATCCATGTTTGCATTCCACATTGTCAAAATCACTGGATTGTAGTCATTAATATACTTTGAATCTTCGGTTCTTTTTAAGTTGTATGTATTCTTTGGAGATTTCTGAGTTATAGTATGCCTTACTGCTGACAGAAAACTATTTACTCTTCCTTTTGAAATTATTGGACGTGGGAATCCAAAACGACATTTTTTTTATAAAATTTCCCTTTAGACTTGTATTTTCGTCGACAATATTTTCCACATCGATGACTTTGAAACTGTAAAACTTGTTGTCTCAAGCTGTTTTCTCCTCCTTCTTTTGGAATGGCACAGGTAACATACTGTTTGATGAAAGACAAAACACTTTCATCACTATCAGTTACAAATTTTGGAGGATTCTTCGTCTATAATAGCATGTGTATATGAGGAGCACCTCTGGCTTGGTACTCTTTTCGCCAAAAGAAATCAGTAACTTCTCCAAGAGGGGGAATATTTTTATTGCAGATAAATGATATCATACTTTGAAATCTGTGGTTAAAATACCTGCACACATTTACAGGATCCAAGGAACAGAGTTCTCCAGGTGTCTTCAATTCAATATTTTTAACATTTGAATTTGCTTCTCGTAGCAATTCAAGTAAATCGTCCCATGCATATTCATTACAGCTAAGTGTTGCAAACCACATAGGGGTATGTAAGTTTCTTAACATACATTTAAATTCTCTGTGACGACGATATCAATACTCATTGGTACCACGTTGACACGCCATCAAATTAATTAACTGAGATTCTAAATGATCATCTCTTTGTTGAACTTTGTCCATGAATTCCTTTGCAGAAACATGTGTACGATGAACTCCTGTTTTTAATATGTGGTTCACTGCATATGAAAGTGCAGACAAGTCACTTTCAAACAGAAGATGAAATATACATGGAATGCTCTGTCAAAATCTTGGATCTTCTGAGTACAATCTTGTCGAGTTGTATTTTGAAGCTGGAATCTGTACTGCTCGTTCATCATATCGTCCACCTTCTCCAGTGGGGAACAGCTGTGGAAAACAACGAGCTTCTAAACTTTTTTCCCATACACTCATGGGAGTTCGCTTAGCTTTCTTCATTTGAAATATTTAAATACTGTTTCATATCACTTCTTTTGAATGTAGAGGATGAAAACTGTAATGTTTGTAAATCTCTTCACTCCTGGACTTTTCCACTTTTTCTATTTGGCTACTTGAAATGTCTGTTTCTTCTTCTAAACATATTTCCTGTTCTTCCACATTTACAGTTTTGTAAAAAATATTGTTCTGTACAAGATATTTTTTGTTGTTACACCATTAACTAGAATAGCTACAGGCTCATTTTCCTCTCTCTCTATACCAATAGTATCAATATTTTTCTTAAAATCTAAAGGTAAGTAAATAACTCTTCCTTTCAGACCTCTTTGTAAATCTGTTGGAGGCAGCTTAACTGTTTTAGGCTCCATACGAACTATGGCCTGAAACGGGTGCACAGATTGAATAAGAATGGACTCATATGCATTTAAATCTGCCAGTTCTGGAGGTATAGCTACCACCTCTAAGTTGTTATGTACAGCTCTAGCTGGCATTTTGTTCTCTTCTAATTTGTTGTAACAATATTTACAAATACGTTGACCAGTACCCAACTCAAAACGACCTTCCACCAACAAATAAGCACCAAATTGCTCCAACTTATCATTGTTTTCCTTTTAACTTTTTAAATATACATCAACATTCCTAGTTTGACTTCTATAGTGAGTACGTCGACAACAAATACAAACATAGGGGCACATTACGATGGCAGGCAGACAAAGTCCGCCTGCCACCGCAACGGAATGCGGGACCGTCCGCAAGGGGTGCGGCGGTCCCGCCATGGGTATTAGGATGCCACCGCCCAGGTGGCGGTGGCATCCCGTATTGTTCGCATTGCAGTGGGCGGTGCTGTCACCAGCACCCGCCGCAATGCGAAAAACGCATGTTGTGCATTTGAATGCACAATGTGACAGGCACCGCGCGGTGCTTGCCACATTGTGCATTCAAATGTAGGGGGGTACCCCCCATGTGCACCCCCCACCCCCCCAAATCCTGGGGGCCTGCAACAGGCCCCCAGAAGCAAAGACCACATGCCTTTCCATGGTGGCAACACCGCCATGGAAAGGCTGCTTTCCGCCTACATCCTAATATGGATGGCGGTGTCTTGCAGACACCGCCACCATATTAGGGTCCTTTACCGCCCGGTCCCCTGTGGGACCGGTGGAAAACCAGCGGACGGTCTTTCCGTCTGCCGGGCTCCCCCCGCCATCGTAATATGGCGGGGGAAATGGCATGCGGGCGGTGGGAAATGGCGGGCAAATCGCCACCGCCATACGGGCGGTGGCGATCCGCCCGTCATTGTAATGACCCCCATAGTTTGGTTTTTCAGATGAAACTATCTTAAACTTTGTAATTTCTTCTGCAAACTTATCAGTACTAATATCTTCCACCTGTTCTTCAACACCTACACCTATTAAGCTGTCACTTTCTGTACACTCCTCCTGTGAACGAAAGAAACGAAACTGTATATCATCATAAACTTTTTTTACATCCGATACTGAACCATGCAAAAGAGCTGTGTTCATTTCACTGAAAGATAATACAGGACTATTTACGTAGTTCAATCTCCTTACTAACTTCAGCATTTCTGAGTGGTGTACTGCTAACATTCTTAAATGATGAAATGTACTTTTACACACTTTTCTAGAAAGACAAGCCAGGGAATGGCCCTGCAACTTAGTATATTTTCTTACTTTACATGGATCTAATCCTTGTAACATCTTAATCTTCTGTTTAAGACTTTTTTTTGTATATTCTCATTAGAAAACTTGTAATATGTCAATAGATTCCTGTCAAGTACTACAAATACTACTATAATCTCACTTATATAGTGGAGCTTGTGTACGCCTCCCTTGAACTTCTTCAGCTATCACTTCTTCCACATTCCTAGGAACCATCTTTTCTTTTGGAATGGGACAACCATCTTTCATCTCGTAGCATCGACCACTAGTATCAACTGCATGAAGTAATGTATTCTCTTGAAAATAGCTTTCTTCATTAAAGAAAGGCTCAGTACTAGAAGTGTGCTTCCATTCACCAGTAGAAGTTTTGCAAAAGTTACTTCTATTAACCAGTCTTTTTCTTTTGCTTTTCTCCTTCATAAAGTACATTGTTTTATTCAATGTTTTCATTCTCTTCAATACCAATATAAATAATTTTCGTTTCAATTCAAAAGCAGTATCTACTACACTTTCAATCTGTTGCTTCTTCTTATATGCTGCTGATCTTTTTTTATACTTTTTACAATTTTTTAATAAACTTTGAATTACTCTATTCCGAAACATACGTACACGTATGTCTTTAAGTTGTTTCTGTCTATTTGTGACGTGTTTTTTTCCCCAAAATGAATGGTTTTTTTCCATTGCATCTCTTTATTTGCTTGTGCTTTGTTGTAAAAATTTCTTTTTTCCTTTGATTAGTATTTTCTTAGTTTAATTTCTCCACAACTTTTTAAATAAATTGTTTAGTTCTCTTACCAGACGAGACTTTATCCTCAGCAACCTTTTGGCGTTTTTCTAGTCCACTCTTTTTAGTTTTCATTAAGTACTTCTGTTTTCTTTGTTCTTTTCTCTTTTCATGTTTTCTTGCCATCTTCTATTTATAATCCAATCAAAATATCTTTCTAAAAAACAAAGAATCGTTTATTACATCAATTAAAAATGTAAAATTAATAACAACTCAATATTGAAAATAACAACTAAGCACAAAACTACAATTAAATTCCAATTGCATTTATAACAAATAAAAGGAGAAAAGTGTAAAAACAAGCAAAACAACTGCAAAAACAGAAAAAAATGTGCTCACAGAGAAAGAAAGAGACAGGAAAAAAGAAAGGTTCAGCAACATTAAAATAAAATACTCAAAGAACACAGCTACTGAAAAATGTAAGAAATGCAGAAAGAAGCAACAGATGTGCAGAAAGAGGCAAGAGAGGTGCAGAAACGTACAAGAGTGGTGGAAAAACAGTGAACAGGGTTGCAGTAAGAGGCAAGAGAAGTGCAGAAAGAGGCAAGAAAAGTGCAGAAAGAGGAAGAAAGGTGTAGAAAGAGGCACGTGAGGTACAGAAACAGGTAAAAGGGGTGTAGAAAGAGGCAAGAGGAGTGGAAAAAGAAGTAAGAGAGGTACAGAAAGAAGGAAGAGAAGTGCAGAAACAAGCAACAGAGTTACAGAAAGAGGCAAGAGAAGTGCAGAAAGAGGCAAGAGGAATGCAAAAAGAGGCAAGAGAAATGCAGAAAGAAGCAACAGAAATGTAGAAAGAGGCAACAGAAGTACAAAAAGGAGTAGTGAGGTGCAGGAAGACACAAGAGAAGTGCAGAAACATGCAAGACTGTGTTTCAATGATTGCATGAGTGCAAGGCTAATGCCTGGGTTATTGAAAGAGTGCATAGGTAGTGTCTGAGTGAATGGTTGAGTTTAAGAATACTGCCTGAGTGATTACATGAATACATGGGTAGTGCCTGAGTGAATGTATGAGTGGAAAAGTACTGTTTGTGTGATTAGATGAGTGCATAAATACTGTCTGAGTGAGTTTATGACTTGAAGAATAATGTCTGGGTGATTACATCAGTGCATGGGTAGTGCCTGAGTAAACCTATCACTGTAAGAATAATGCCTGGGTAATTGGATGACTGCATGGGTTCTGCCTAAGAGAATGGTTTAGTGCAACAGTAGTGCTTGAGTTATTGTATAAGTGTATGGGTAATATGTCAGTGATTTCATGAGTACAGAAGTAGTACCTAGATGATTCCATGAGTGCAGGGGTACTAGCTGGATGAG
The DNA here is from genome assembly GCA_963921515.1 of Calotriton arnoldi. NCBI lineage: Eukaryota > Metazoa > Chordata > Amphibia > Caudata > Salamandridae > Calotriton > Calotriton arnoldi. The sequence continues at coordinate 302,026 of CAWUFW010008651.1, read as the reverse complement.
TGGGTAAGTGAATTGGTAGTGCTTATGTGAATTCATGAGTGCAAGAGTAATATCTGCCTCCTTAGATCATTCCATAGCTAGTACTTGAGTACAAGGATATCTGAAAAAGTAATCTGTAGTTCATTGTATGAGTGCAATAGTAGTTCCTGAGGGAATGGATGAGTGCATAGATATTGTCTGAGTAAATCTTTGAGTGTAAAAGCACAGCCTGGGTGATTGCAGAATTACATAGGTAATACCTGATTGATTGCATGAGTGTATAGATAGTGCTTGAGAGAATGGATGACTGTATGGATACTGCTTGCATGAATGGATTAGTCCAACTGTAGTGCCCAAATCATTGCATGACTGCATGAACACTGCTTGAGAAAATGGATAAGTGAATGGATAGTGCCTGAGTGAATGAGTGAATGGATTAGTCCAACTCTACTATCTAGGTCATTGAATGAGTGCATGGCTACTGTCTGAGGGAATGGATGAGTACATGAGTATTGCCTGAATAAATGGATCCGTATAAGACTAGTTTTCTGTGTGATTCCATGAGTGAATCGGTAGTGCCTGAGTGCTTCTATGACTGCAGGGGTAGTAACTGGATGATTGTATGAGTGTATGGGAAATACCTGAGAGAAAATATGAGTGTCAGGGTAATGCTTGGAACATTGCATGAGAGCATCAGTAGTGCCTGTGTTAATACATGAGTGCATAGGTACTGCCTGAGTGAATGTTTGAGTGGAATAGTAGTGTCTGGGTGATTATATGAATGAATAGTTAATGTCTGAGTGATTAGAAGTGTGTATAGGTAGTGCCTCCTTGATTGCATAACTGAATAATAATGCCCAAGTGAATTCATGAGTCTAAAAGTGATATGTGCCTCTTTACATCAGTGCATACCTAGTGCTTCAGTGTAGAGATGCAATTCTCACTATATTCCTGAAAGCAAGCATGCATGTGTCTGTACCTTTTCCTACTGGCATCATATGTAAAAGAAACATACAAATGCATGTATACCAGTGTTTTATACCCCTGCCATCTTTATAGGCATGACACCTTGTTGTAATCTGACATTTGTAGAACCTTGGCTCATGCCACGGAATGTAGTGATGCATGAGAATGTCATCGATCACTCATTCTGTGTCTGGGCGACCTGCTGTCAAGTCGGTGTTACTGTATGCTGAATAAACTTCCACTCCTCCACCAACCAGTATCGTGAAATTTTAATACTGGCGACGATTGGTCTTTTGCCAGATTGGGGACAGGCAACGTCTACACCGACTCCCCCGTCTACACTGCTTCTGGAGACTTTATTGCAATGTTATGGCATAGTCTGCTTTACAGCGCTCACAGAGTTTGGACCGTGCTATCTCCGAACTGCAGTCAAAATTGAGGCTGGACTTCGACAGAAATTGTGAGTTTTTACATGTTTTTTTTAAACGGTTGGATAGGCACAAGGCTCATCTTACCAACGGCTGCGTCACGAGCTCCTGCAACGAGCAAATTTCCAAGCGCGCTCCTCAGGGTTCTCTTGTCTCTTCACGCGCGCTCTTCAGAATCTTCTTGCGAGTCAAGCCTCTCCTACCTCATCGAGACGCACGCCGCACTCCAATGTGTACGTGATCACGTTGTTGACTACGCGGCGAGCGGCCATCTTGGAAGTATTGTCTTCCGTCAACGAGCCCACATCACCTCATCACAGTGATTTCGTCTTAAAAGCCTAACATTGTGACACATAAAGTTTTTCTTGTGTCGGTTCAACTGCTGTTGACTTGTATTACGGTGAGAGTTGGCAGAGACATTCATTTATTTATTATTTCTGAGTCTTGGATCGCCCAGATTTTATTTTTGTCCTTGTTGACATTGTGTCTGGAGATTGTTTTGTCGTCTTGTGGAAAGCATTGGATGCTTGAGTATTCCACTGTTTTTATTGAATTGAGACTTTACTTTATGTTGTTTCCTGTGCTTATACTTAGCAAGTTACATTTGCAATCGACTTAAAGCACGTCTTCTATATTTTTTATTGCATAAAGGAACTCCGCATTTATCGCCATGGCAACTTCGACTAGTATGTCTCAACCCCATGCGTTCTTATCAGAAAAAGGAGATCCAGTTCTTCCATGGAAGAGATGGAGGAATCTTTTTGATTCTTACATTGTGGCTATTGGTGGGGAAACATTTTCTGCTTTTAGAAAACAAGCCATACTTCTGCACAATTTAGGTGTGGAAGGGAGGTACATGTATGACAGCATGGATTTAATTCCAGTTGGTAATGGTGATGGGGAGCCTGCGGATGTCTATGAGATGTCAATGACTATGTTGGAGAGGTATTTTGGTCCCCGTATCAATGTAGTCCTTGAACGACACAGATTTTTCACCAGAGTTCAGGGGCCAGTTGAACGGGTGGGAAGTTATGTTGCCTCTCTGAAAACTCTCGCGCGGACCTGTGAGTTTGGTGAATTGTCTGATTCCTTGGTTAGGGATCAGTTGGTGAGATGCACCAACAGTACTAGAGTACAAGATAAACTATTATCCAAGAATCCATTTTTATCTGAAGACATTGCTATTGTAGAGGGCATGGAAAATACTTCTACGTGGGTTAAGGAGATAAGGAAGAACCGAGAAGAAAAGAAAGATGGTCAAGGGGATGTGCATGCCTTATTGGATTCTGACTGCTCAGTATCTTGTGACAATGTTGTTAAGGTCTCCTTTAATGATAAGAGTAAAGGGGCTGAAAGGGATGCAAGTAATATACGTGGCTCTGGCAAGGATCTTTCATCAAGGACAGAACGAGATGCCAATGATAAAAATGTCAGCGATTCCCAAAAATTAAGGTGTTTTAGGTGTGGGAGTTTCTCGCATCTTTCCAATTATCCCAACTGTTATGCCAGAGGGTCAGTGTGCAAGAAGTGTGGTATCAAGGGACATTATGCTCGGGTCTGTAGATCCCCTGGGAAAAGCCGCACCCCTGAGAGCACGTCTGAAACCGTACACACCATTCTTTTAAGTGTCAAGGATGGTGATGGTGGGGTTGATGCGGGAAATATAGTAATGCCAGAATGTGATATTGTTGTGGACGGATATGATTTTGTGGTGCTAGCTGATTCTGGTTCACCTTTCACTATGATTGGTAATAAACAGTGGGATGAGAGTGTGGGGTTGAGCAACATGACACTAATGCCTCCCGATATTAGTCCTGTCAGTTATGGTGGTGCGAAGATTAATGTTCTTGGATATGTTGAGGCCAAAATCCAATTTAAGAGCAGACACACAGTTGGAAAAGTCTATGTGGCAGAAAGGGGCGATAACTTGTTGGGGTGGAGACACCAGAGTGATTTGGGCATTATACTTAATCCGATTGCAAGTGATCCTAAAGATCAAGTCATGCTGGTTGGTTATGAGAATTGTGGGGAAGATTACTTTGACAAATTTCCTGACGTTTTTACGGACGCACTGGGATGCCTGAAAGGCTTTGAGCATCGCATCATTCTTAAAGAAAAAGCTGTACCCTGTGTACATAAAGTGAGAAGGGTACCCAATGTGATGATGGAACCCTTGAAGGTTGAGCTCAAAAGATTGTTGGATTTGGGGGTCATTGAGGAGATTGAGGCTTCGGAATGGTTGGCTCCCATTGTTTTGGCCCCCAAGGATGGTGGTGGCAGTGTCAGAATGTGTGTGGACTTGCGGGGGCTAAATGAGTGGATTTGGGTTGATCGGCAACCTCTCCTTAATATTGCAGAGTCAATCAGCATGCTTAAGGGAGCCCATATCTTTAGCGTGTTGGATCTCTCATCTGCGTACCACCAGATCGTTTTGCATAAGGACTCCAGACATCTAACGCCCTTTGTAACACCTCTGGGGGCTTACCGTTTTCTGAGAATGCCCTTTGGTTTAGCCTCGGCTGCGGCTTGTTTCCAGAGGGTTATGAAGGTAGTCCTCGGTGATATGCGTAACGTTCTGTTCTTTCAGGACGATATCTTGATTTATGGAAAGAATGAGGTGGAACATGGTGTGACTTTGGTTGGTGTGTTGAAAAGGTTGAAAGAGAGAGGGCTTACTGTGAAGAAGCAAAAGTGTCGCATTGGTTTGAAATCAGTTACATACCTTGGGCATGTCATCTCAGGAGAGGGAATTCAACCTAAAATGGAGCATGCAGAGAGTATTGTGAAAGCTCCCACTCCTGTGGATAAGGAACAAGTGAGGTCATTTTTAGGACTTGCGGAGTTCTACTCTAAATTTGTATTGGGGTTTGTGAGTGTGGCCGAACCTATCAGAGCCTTACTCAAGAAAGGAGTGCATTTTGAGTGGTCTGGTGAGTGTCAGAAAGCTTTCGACAACATTAAATGTGAAATTGGGAGAATGCCCACCCTGGGGCATTTTGATGTCAACCGTAAGACTATTTTGACCACCGACGCCAGCCTCAAGGGGCTGGGAGCTGTGCTTTGATGCATGAGAATGTCATGGATCACTCATTCTGCGTCTGGGCGACCTGCTGTTAAGTCGGTGTTACTGTATGCTGAATAAACTTCTACTCCTCCACCAACCAGTATCGTGAAGTTTTAATACAAGTGTGAGAATACATGTGCAAGCAGACACATACTTGAGTCATAAGACTATAAAGTCCCTTAAACTTGACAGACTGCACTTTCCATTTCAAAGAGACACCTAAAATTATGCGGCGTATTTGAAGTGTACATTTCCATAGACTAACACGAGCTAACCTAATCACTAATCCTTCTACCAACAAGTCTTAAACCTCACTTTTGTGCTGCAGCTTCACTATTCAGCAACTACTGAGAGTGTTGGGCCTAGCCAAATACAAAGCAGGATGTTTTTCATTGTATCTGTTAAAAGTCTCACTATACTCCTAAAACCATGCATGCTTGTGTCTGTACCTTTTACTAGTGGCATCATATATAAAAGAAACATAGAAATAGATGTATACCTGTGTTTTATACATCTAACATCTTCAGATGCATAACATGTGTGGGAATATATGTGCAAGTAGAGACATACCTGAGCCATAAGACCATAAAGTCCCTGAAACCTGACAAACTGCACTTCACATTTGCAGGAGACATCTAAATATCAAAGGAGTACTTGGACTGCTCTTTTACATAGACTGATATGAGGTAACCTAATCACTAATACCTCTACAAACATGTCTTAAACCTCAGTTTTGTGGCACAACTTCACTATTGAGCAACTACTGACAGTGTTGGGCCTAGCCAAAGAGAAAGCAGTAAGTTTTTGAATAAGTCTGTTATAAGTCTCACTATATTCCAATAAGCAAGCATGCATGTGTCTGTACTTTGTCCTAGTGGCATCAAATATGAAAGAAATATACAAATAGATTTATACCTGACAACTGCCTGACAGAGTGTATGACTCCAAGAGTAATGTCTAGATAATTACATCAGTGCATAGGTAGTATCTGAGTAAAAGAATAACTGTAAGAATAATGCCTGGGTCATTGAATGAGTACATGGGTACTATGTAGGAGAATGGTTTAGTGCAAGAGTACTGCTTCACTAATTGTATGAGTATATAGGTAGTATGTCGGTGATTTCATGAATACACGAGTAGTGTCTGGGTGATTCCATGAATGCAGGAGTACTAAATGGATGAGTGGGTAGGTGCATTGGTAGTGCATATGTGAATTCATGAGTGCAAGAGTAATATCTGCCTCCTTAGATCATTCCATAGCTAGTACTTGAGTACAAGGATGACTCAAAAAGTAATCTGTAGTTCATGGTATGAGTGCAACAGTAGTACCTGTGGAAATGGATGAGTGCATGGATATTGTCTGAGTAAATGTTTGAGTGCAAAAGTAGTGCCTGGGTTATTGCAAAGTTGCATAGCTAATACCTGATTCATTGAATGTGTGGATATGTAGTTCCTCCTTAACTGTATCACTGCATGGGTAGTGCCTGAGTAAAAGGATGAATGTAAGAGTAATGGTAGGGTCATTGGATGAGTGCATGTGAAGTGCCTGGGAGAATGGATGACTGGATGGGTACTGCCTAAGTGAATAGTTCAGTGCTAGAGTACTGCTTGGATGATTGAATGAGTACAGGGATACTGCCTGGGTGATCGGATCAGTGCATGGGAAATACCAGAGAGAAATTATGAATGCAAGGCTAATGCATGGTTTATTGCATGAGTAGAGCTTGAGATAATGGATGAGTGCATGGATACTGCCTGAGTGCTTCTATGACTGCAGGGGTAGTAACTGGATGATTGTATGAGTATATGGGAAATACCTGAGAGAAAATATGAGTGTTAAGGTAATGCTTGGACCATTGCATGAGTGCATCGATAGTGCCTGTGTGAATACATGAGTGCATAGGTAAAAATGTAAGTCCGTTTTTATATAGCACAGCTACTCACCCTTACGGGTCTCAAGGCGCTGGGGGCCAGAGTGGAAATTAAGTGAGCTATTGCCCAGAGTCACATGGTGCTGAGCTGAGCTGCCGCAGCCGGGGATCAAACCGTGAACCCTGTGCTCCGAAGTCAGCTGCCCTGGCCGCTGCACCACACCTCCTGAGTGAATGTTTGAGTGGAATAGTAGTGTCTGGGTGATTATATGAATGTATGGTTAATGTCTGAGTGATTTAAAGTGTGTATAGGTAGTGCCTCCTTGATTGCATAACTGAATAAGAATGCCTAAGTGAATTCATGAGTCCAAGAGTGATATGTGCCTCTTTACATCAGTGCATAACAAGTGCTTCAGTATAGAGATGTAATTCTCACTATATTCCTGAAAGCAAGCATGCACGTGTCTGTACCTTTTCCTACTGGCATCATATGTAAAAGAAACATACAAATGCATGTATACCAGTGTTTTATACCTCTGCCATCTTTATAGGCATAGCATGTGTGAGAATACATGTGCACGCAGACATATACTTGAGTCATAAGACTATAAAGTCCCTTAAACTTGACAGACTGCACTTTCCATTTCAAAGAGACACCTCAAATTATGCAGCGTATTTGAAGTGTACATTTCCATAAACTAATATGAGTTAACCTAATCACTAATCCTTCTACTAAAAAGTCTTAAACCTCACTAGTGTGCTGCAGCTTCACTATTCAGCAACTACTGAGAGTGTTGGGCCTAGTCAAATACAAAGCAGCACGTTTTTCTTAGTTTCTGTTAAAAGTCTCACTATACTCCTAAAACCATGCATGCATGTGTCTGTACCTTTTACTAGTGGCATCATATATAAAAGAAACATAGAAATAGATGTATGCCTGTGTTTTATACATCTAACATCTTCAAATGCATAACGTGTGAGAATATATGTGCAAGTAGAGACATACCTGAGCCATAAGACCATAAAGTCCCTGAAACCTGACAAACTGCACTTCACATTTGCAGGAGACACCTACATTTCTAAGGAGTACTTGGACTGCTCTTTTACATAATCACTAATACCTCTACGAACATGTCTTAAACCTCAGTTTTGTGGCATAGCTTCGCTATTGAGCAACTAATGACAGTGTTGGGCCTAGCGAAATAGAAAGCAGTATGTTTTTGAATATTTCTGTTATAAGTCTCACTATATTCCAATAAGCAAGCATGCATGTGTCTGTACTTTGTCCTAGTGGCTTCAAATATGAAAGAAATATGCAAATGGATGTATACCTGACAACTGCCTGACAGAGTCTATGACTCCAAGAGTAATGTCTAGAAAATTACATCAGTGCATGGGTAGTATCTGAGTAAAAGAATAACTGCAAGAATAATGCCTGGGTCATTGAATGAGTACATGGGTACTGTGTAGGAGAATGGTTTAGTGCAAGAGTACTGCTTCACTAATTGTTTGAGTTTATAGGTAGTATGTCGGTGATTTCATGAATACAGGAGTAGTGTCTGGGTGATTCCATGAATGCAGGGGTACTAACTGGATGAGTGGGTAGGTGCATTGGAAGTGCATATGTGAATTAATGAGTGCAAGAGTAATATCTGCCTCCTTAGATCATTCCATAGCTAGTATTTGAGTACAAGGATGACTCAAAAAGTAATCTATAGTTAATTGTATGAGTGCAACAGTAGTACCTGTGGAAATGAATGAGTGCATGGATATGGTCTGAGTAAATGTTTGAGTGCAAAAGTAGTGCCTGGGTGATTGCAAAATTACATAGGTAATACCTGATTCATTGAACGTGTGTATATGTAGTTCCTCCTTAACTGTATCACTGCATGGGTAGTGCCTGAGTAAAAGGATGAATGTAAGAGTAATGGTAGGGTCATTGGATGAGTGCTTGTGTAGTGCCTGAGAGAAAGGATGGCTGGGTGGGTACTGCCTAAGTGAATAGTTCAGTGCTAGAGTAGTGCTTGGATGATTGAATGAGTGCAGGGATACTGCCTGGGTGATTGGATCAGTGCATGGAAAATACCTGAGAGAAACTATGAGTGCAAGGCTAATGCATGGTTTATTGCATGAGTGCATGAGTAGAGTTTGAGATAATGGATGAATGCATGGATACTGCCTGATTGCTTCTATGACTGCAGGGGTAGTAATTGGATGATAGTATGAGTGTATGGGAAATACCTGAGAGAAAATATGAGTGTTAGGGTAATGCTTGGACCATTGATTGAGTACATCAGTAGTGCCAGTGTGGATACATGAGTGCATAGGTACTCCCTGAGTGAATGTTTCAGGGTAATAGTAGTGTCTGGGTGGTTATATGAATGTATGGCTAACGTCTGAGTGATTAGAAGTGTGTATAGGTATTACCTCCTTGATTGCATAACTGAATAAGAATGCCTAAGTGAATTCAGGCGTCCAAGAGTGATATGTGCCTCATTACTTCAGTGCATACCTAGTGCTTCAGTATAGAGATGTAATTCTCACTATATTCCTGAAAGCAAGCATGCATGTGTCTGTTCCTTTTCCTAGTGGCATAAGAAGTAAAAGAAACATACAAATGCATGTATACCAGTGTTTTATACCTCTGCCATCTTTATAGGCATAATACGCGTGAGAATACATGTGCAGGCAGACACATACTTGAGTCATAAGACTATAGGGTCCCTAAAAATTGACAGACTGCACTTTCCATTTCAAAAAGACACCTAAAAGTATGGAGCGTATTTGAAGTGTATATTTCCATAGACCAACACGAGCTAACCTAATCACTAATCGTTCTACCAACAAGTCTTAAACCTCACTTTTGTGCTTTAGCTTCACTATTCAACAACTACTGAGAGTGTTGGGCCTAGCCAAATACAAAGCAGCAAGTTTTTCATAGTGACTGTTAAAAGTCTCACTATACTCCTAAAACCATGCATGATTGTGTCTGTACCTTTTACTAGTGGCATCATATATAAAAGAAACATAGAAATAGATTATACCTGTGTTTTATACATCTAACATCTTCAGATGCATAAAATGTGTGAGAATATATGTGCAAGTAGAGACATACCTGAGCCATAATACCATAAAGTCCCTGAAACCTGACAAACTGCACTTCACATTTGAAGGAGACACCTAAATGTATAAGGAGTACTTGGACTGCTCTTTTACATAGACTGATACGAGGTAACCTAATCACTAATACCTCTACCAACATGTCTTAAACCTCAGTTTTGTGGCACAGCTTCACTATTGAGAAAATACTGAGAGTGTTGCAGCTAGCCAAACATAAAACAGCAACCCTTTGCATATGTGTGTTGTAACTCTCACTGTATTCATAAAAGTATGCATGCATATCTCTGTACCTTTACTAGTGGCATGATTCTTAATAGAAACATACAAATAGAGGTATACCTGTTTTTTATAACTTTACCATCTTCATGGGCATAACACATGTAAGAATACATGTGCAAGTAGAGATATACCTCAGTCACTACACCACAATGGACTTTGAATTATGCGGCGTACTACATCTGCACCTTTCCACACACTCATACAAACTACCATAATCACTAATCCATCTGCTAATGTACACGTTACTTTGCAAAACCTATTTCAAATATCATTTCATTACATTAAAACAAACTACAATAGACATCTGTACATTTCATAACATATTTGAAACATTACACTTCTCTAACAATGTCCACAATTTGATTTTTTTTTTTTAATCTAAAAATATCACTACAAAGAGTAAAGCACTGCTCCATAATACATAACACACCGTATAAATGTCTTACTCACCTTTGAAATAGTTTTGCAGAATATCAAATATCAGAAACTCATTAAAGATTTTCTTTTGCACACAAGAAATGTCATGCAGCACTCTCAGCAAGTTGAAACCAGTAATGGCAAACTTTCCCTCTCTTTCTACACACAAATAAATGTAAGTAACAAATCACATTGCTTCCCACATTATTTCAAATTGTGAAACACATTTCTATTGTTTAGACATATTAACCCTTTCTAACTGTCTTGCACTACTGCTCAAACTGGTTCTGTAATTTTCTGGAGTCGCGACTTCACCGCGGTGCCGCAGTGTAGCGTCGCGATGGAGCCGCAAACCCTATCGGGAGTTCAAAAACCTATTCCTAATAATACTAGTATACTTTTTTAACAACACATTACTTCTACACATACAACTGACTTAGAAAACCTTAATTTAGTAACATATCACTTATATTTAAAGTTTCTATTTCACATTTTAAATCCACTGTAATGTTTCAACCCTTCCCCAAGTCTGCTGAATCCCAGTTTCCATAGTAACACTTTCTGCAACATTCAACTGTACTGGCAGGTCACAAGTTCATCATATTTTCAAGTTCAGCACACAAGCTTACAAATACAAACAGCAGGTGTGGTTGACTTTTGCAAAATATTACCTTATCCTATCTACTGTACCTTTTCAAACTTTTTTTAATAACCAATCAGAGACATGATTCCTCAGCAAAGTACCATGCATCCTATTTTTGAGTGCACAATGTTGAAACAGCCAATCATTTATTGGCTTTTTAAAAAAACAGCATCTTCTCCACCATTTTAGATACCTCTCATTCTACAAACTGACTACCACAGCTACAGACATCTTTTCATTACTTCCAGACATCCCTTCAAGATGCTGACAGTGTGGATTGTAGGGCACAGCTTTGTTTTCTAGTGCCAAAGGTATGCTGAACACAGAGGTATTGACAAAGACCTATGTTTGCAAAATGTGGATATTAAAATTAAATGGATTGCACAGAGAGGATTAAAGTGGCACCAATTGATGCCTTTGGTTAAAACATTTTTGCATCTCCAACTCCCTGACCTCATGATTGTGCACTGTGGTGGCAATGACTAGGCACATTGATGGGGGTAGGGCTGGAAATGCTAATGAAGAATACCTTTGCACAATTGATGTTGCTTTTGACTCAAACTGTCTTTGTATATTCTAATATATGCCAAAGACAGAAATGGAAGTGGTCAAATCAATTCTGTCCACAGTTTGAGAAAGCTAGGAAGAATGTCAATAAAGCTGTTTCTGCTTACCTCAGAGACCATAGGATGGGCTCCATCTATAACAACAATTTACGTTTTGATATGGATGACATCTACAGAAGTGATGGAGTTCACTTCATGGATGAAGGAAACAGAGTGTTTCTCAACAACCTTAAACTGTGCTTCTGCACTTACATGTAGCTTCAACAAAGTCAGAATGAAAACAAGGGCTCTTTTTAGAGCCACCCTATAACCAAACATTATTTTTTTCTTTTTTTTCTTAAGAAACATACATACTCTTTTTATTTTTGTGTGGTTTCGCGAACCCATTGCGAACCCGTGGCAAAAGCACGAATTCAATGTACTACAACACAATACACTCTTCAAGTTTAACTTTATTTTTTTTAATTTATTATATTATTAATAACTCTATCAAAATTATTGTGAAAAATAACTTCAAACTCACTATCTTTTAAAAAAAAGGTCACAAATGCAACACAACCTTCTAAATAGTATACTATTAAATTATTTATTTGAGGTGGAACCGCGAATCCATCCGACGTTACACGGGGGGCCGCGCTGAGAGCCGCAATGGGGTCACAACTCCAAACACGAGAACAAAAACAAATACCCCCCAGTCCCATTACTCGAAGTCTGACCTGGGGACCCCATCCCCCGAGGCCCAGCCATTTTTTTAAAAAGACCCGCTTGCCCTCTCCCCCTGGGGTAAAAACATTTTTTTACCCCGGGGACCCCATCCCCCGGGGCAGGCCCTCATGTTGGAGACCGCAGGGGGAGCCCCAATGCCCCTGCAGTCTCTACCGGCTCCCCGCCTCCTGCGGAAGCCGGCTTTGCTTTTGGGCAAAGGGAGCTGCTGACATACAGCTACCTTTGCCCAAAAGCAATCTGCTTTGCTTCATGGAAATCAGAGCAGGTTTCCTGCTCTCGCTTCCATGAAGCAAAGCAGTGTTTGCTATGACAGGGCGGGAGCTGTGCTACCGCCCTGTCACAGCAAACTGCAATGTCCCGGGGTGGGCACCCTGGGACATTGCTGGAGCTGGCCCTGGGGGTTGGTGGTCCCCAGGGCCAAGGAGGGCTCCAGGAGCGGGGACATGCGGCCCCCCTCCGATCAGGATTAATACCGGGGAGGAGGTGGTTCCCGGGGCCAGGGGTCCGCTACGGATCCCGTATGTTTTTCTTACTCAATGCCCCGGGGAGGTGGTGGTCCCTGGGGCGCGGTGTGTGGGGAGGGGGCAGGCCCCCCACATAGTTTTTAAAAAAGCCACAGGGAGGTGGCCGTCCCTGGGGCTGCGAGGGAGCCGCGTGCCCCAGCACATTATTAATCATGCCCCGGGAGGTGGTGGTCCCCGGGGCTGCGGGGGCCCCCACGGGCCTCCGCATGATCATTATGCATTGCCCCTGGGACCTAGCCCACCCGGGGGCTTCTAAAAAACAAAGCGCGGGAGACCGCGCTTCCTTTAAAAAAAAAAATTAATTTAAAAAAATGCTTTTTTGGCCCTTGGGGTCCCTGTGGGACTCCCTGAGCAGGTCTAGGGGGCCCTGCCCCCTTATTTTGTTTTTTGATATTTTTTCTTGTCACAAGATGGCTGCCAACACTTTTTGGTTTGGAGTGTTGGCAGCCAATCAAAATAAAGCTCGTGCTCGGGAAGGTTCGCGGATCCACCGCGGCAGCCAGATATCGTTCGCTTTTTATTTTTGAATTTCTCAAAAACTACTGAACGGATTTACACCATTTAAAGCAAAGAGTGCACTCTGAACCAAGAGCTACCTATCTGCCAAATTTAATGTGATTCCATTTAGCAGTTCGGGCTGTAGCTGCGACAAAAGTTTCCTATGGAGAAAATGCGTTTTGGGACCCCCCTTTTTTCTCGGCCCCCGCTTGACGAATCACCCCGAAACTTTCAAGACAGGAGTTGACCGGAGCGCCCCTTTAGTTTAGAAAATTTCGCGAAGATTCGTCAAACGGCGCCAAAGATATTGGCAAATCAAAAAACACTTTTCCTATTGAAACTAGGTCCTAACTATAACTACCTACTGGTGACCGCCAGTAGGTAATATATATATATATATATATATATATATATATATATCCACACAGTCTCTTCGTAAGCGGGAGCCCATGACCCTGCAGGGCAGCTCTCAGCAAGCCACGGGAACGAAGCATCCCGCTAAATTGCAACCAGCACTATGAACAGAAATAGCCGAAGCACTGGTAGGATGAGAAAGGAGCCATTTATTATACATTTGGGTGGCAACATTCAATTGCTGGTCTGACGCGTTTCAGCTGTATTAGCCTTAATCATAGACCTTCCTTCGCAGCTTGGTAAAATACTCATAGTCCCACAATGCACTGTTCCGGTAAGTACCCATGCAGGCAAAGTGCTTTCTCTCATAGTGCAAAAATGTGAATACAACGCTGCATTATTCCTGTTGCCGCAATACCTCAGTAAATGTCATTTTCCATCGTAGCAAGAAGTGGTGAAATACCCCTCTTGTCTCCCTTGCTCCTCTCCATATATCGAGTGATTGTTTGGAAAATCCTGGATTAGGAGCGGGTCAGTCTCCCGTCATAGATACCCACACAGTCTCTTCGTAAGCGGGAGCCCATGACCCTGCAGGGCAGCCTCAGCAAGCCACGGGAACGAAGCATCCCGCTAAATTGCAACCAGCACTATGAACAGAAATAGCCGAAGCACTGGTAGGATGAGAAAGGAGCCATTTATTATACATTTGGGCGGCAACATTCAATTGCTGGTCTGACGCGTTTCAGCTGTATTAGCCTTAATCATAGACCTTCCTTCGCAGCTTGGTAAAATACTCATAGTCCCACAATGCACTGTTCCGGTAAGTACCCATGCAGGCAAAGTGCTTTCTCTCATAGTGCAAAAAATGTGAATACAACGCTGCATTATTCCTGTTGCCGCAATACCTCAGTAAATGTCATTTTCCATCGTAGCAAGAAGTGGTGAAATACCCCTCTTGTCTCCCTTGCTCCTCTCCATATATCGAGTGATTGTTTGGAAAATCCTGGATTAGGAGCGGGTCAGTCTCCCGTCATAGATACCCACACAGTCTCTTCGTAAGCGGGAGCCCATGACCCTGCAGGGCAGTCTCAGCAAGCCACGGGAACGAAGCATCCCGCTAAATTGCAACCAGCACTATGAACAGAAATAGCCGAAGCACTGGTAGGATGAGAAAGGAGCCATTTATTATACATTTGGGCGGCAACATTCAATTGCTGGTCTGACGCATTTCAGCTGTATTAGCCTTAATCATAGACCTTCCTTCGCAGCTTGGTAAAATACTCATAGTCCCACAATGCACTGTTCCGGTAAGTACCCATGCAGGCAAAGTGCTTTCTCTCATAGTGCAAAAATGTGAATACAACGCTGCATTATTCCTGTTGCCGCAATACCTCAGTAAATGTCATTTTCCATCGTAGCAAGAAGTGGTGAAATACCCCTCTTGTCTCCCTTGCTCCTCTCCATATATCGAGTGATTGTTTGGAAAATCCTGGATTAGGAGCGGGTCAGTCTCCCGTCATAGATACCCACACAGTCTCTTCGTAAGTGGGAGCCCATGACCCTGCAGGGCAGCCTCAGCAAGCCACGGGAACGAAGCATCCCGCTAAATTGCAACCAGCACTATGAACAGAAATAGCCGAAGCACTGGTAGGATGAGAAAGGAGCCATTTATTATACATTTGGGCGGCAACATTCAATTGCTGGTCTGACGCGTTTCAGCTGTATTAGCCTTAATCATAGACCTTCCTTCGCAGCTTGGTAAAATACTCATAGTCCCACAATGCACTGTTCCGGTAAGTACCCATGCAGGCAAAGTGCTTTCTCTCATAGTGCAAAAATGTGAATACAACGCTGCATTATTCCTGTTGCCGCAATACCTCAGTAAATGTCATTTTCCATCGTAGCAAGAAGTGGTGAAATACCCCTCTTGTCTCCCTTGCTCCTCTCCATATATCGAGTGATTGTTTGGAAAATCCTGGATTAGGAGCGGGTCAGTCTCCCATCATAGATACCCACACAGTCTCTTCGTAAGCGGGAGCCCATGACCCTGCAGGGCAGCCTCAGCAAGCCACGGGAACGAAGCATCCCGCTAAATTGCAACCAGCACTATGAACAGAAATAGCCGAAGCACTGGTAGGATGAGAAAGGAGCCATTTATTATACATTTGGGCGGCAACATTCAATTGCTGGTCTGACGCGTTTCAGCTGTATTAGCCTTAATCATAGACCTTCCTTCGCAGCTTGGTAAAATACTCATAGTCCCACAATGCACTGTTCCGGTAAGTACCCATGCAGGCAAAGTGCTTTCTCTCATAGTGCAAAAATGTGAATACAACGCTGCATTATTCCTGTTGCCGCAATACCTCAGTAAATGTCATTTTCCATCGTAGCAAGAAGTGGTGAAATACCCCTCTTGTCTCCCTTGCTCCTCTCCATATATCGAGTGATTGTTTGGAAAATCCTGGATTAGGAGCGGGTCAGTCTCCCGTCATAGATACCCACACAGTCTCTTCGTAAGCGGGAGCCCATGACCCTGCAGGGCAGCCTCAGCAAGCCACGGGAACGAAGCATCCCGCTAAATTGCAACCAGCACTATGAACAGAAATAGCCGAAGCACTGGTAGGATGAGAAAGGAGCCATTTATTATACATTTGGGCGGCAACATTCAATTGCTGGTCTGACGCGTTTCAGCTGTATTAGCCTTAATCATAGACCTTCCTTCGCAGCTTGGTAAAATACTCATAGTCCCACAATGCACTGTTCCGGTAAGTACCCATGCAGGCAAAGTGCTTTCTCTCATAGTGCAAAAATGTGAATACAACGCTGCATTATTCCTGTTGCCGCAATACCTCAGTAAATGTCATTTTCCATCGTAGCAAGAAGTGGTGAAATACCCCTCTTGTCTCCCTTGCTCCTCTCCATATATCGAGTGATTGTTTGGAAAATCCTGGATTAGGAGCGGGTCAGTCTCCCGTCATAGATACCCACACAGTCTCTTCGTAAGCGGGAGCCCATGACCCTGCAGGGCAGCCTCAGCAAGCCACGGGAACGAAGCATCCCGCTAAATTGCAACCAGCACTATGAACAGAAATAGCCGAAGCACTGGTAGGATGAGAAAGGAGCCATTTATTATACATTTGGGCGGCAACATTCAATTGCTGGTCTGACGCGTTTCAGCTGTATTAGCCTTAATCATAGACCTTCCTTCGCAGCTTGGTAAAATACTCATAGTCCCACAATGCACTGTTCCGGTAAGTACCCATGCAGGCAAAGTGCTTTCTCTCATAGTGCAAAAAATGTGAATACAACGCTGCATTATTCCTGTTGCCGCAATACCTCAGTAAATGTCATTTTCCATCGTAGCAAGAAGTGGTGAAATACCCCTCTTGTCTCCCTTGCTCCTCTCCATATATCGAGTGATTGTTTGGAAATATATATATACAGAGAGAGAGATATATATGTATATAGATATATTCACAAAAAAACCAAAGGTTACAGGAACGTTATAGTTAGGGTCAGATTTTATTCATACAAAACCAGTGAAATTCAGCCGTTATAGTTACCTGACTTAACTATAACTTGCGCCCGACAATGCACTGCTTATGACCTCACATATTACATCACTCATGATATGGTCAGTGACATCACTGATGACATAAATGATTACATCTCATTTTTTTAACTGAGATTTAATAATGTTAATTGGGTTTTTAATTTTTTGGGGTAAATTGTAGGTGCGGGTTGTGAGGTTTATAGGGGTAAAGGGTGGGAAGTAATTTATTTTTAATTAATTAATAATTAGTTAATTAATATTAATTAACTGGCAATTAATTATGGCAATTTGTGTAATTAATTTTAGGTGTGGGTTGTGAGGTTTATAGGGGCAAAGGGTGGAAAGTAATTTATTTTTAATTGATTAATGATTAGTTGATAATTAATATTAATTAATTAACTGATAATTAATTAGTGTAATTATTTTTTTTGTGTGTGGGTTTTGGGCTTATAGGGGTGAAGGGTGTGGAGTAAATTAATTTGATTTACTTTATAATTAGTTGTTAAATACTTTTAGTTATTTAATTGAAAAAGTTTTTTAATTGTGTAATTAATTTTTTTACAGTTGAATTTTAGGTGTGGGTCGTGGGGATTATATGTGTAAAGGGTGGGAAGTTAATTAAATTTTATCTGTTTTTATTTGTTTTTTAATTATTAATATTTGTTAAATTGATAATTAATTATGTTAATTATGCAAATACATTTTTGTTTCGATGTGGGTTGTTAGTTATGTGGTGTTATAGGGTAGGAAGTAAATAGACTAAATTTATGTAATAAATAACTTCTAAATAAAAATATTTATTTGTTTGAATTTTTTTAACATTTTTATTTAATATAATATTTGTCGATATTTGTGATATGTATTTAACATTATAATATGTTTTTATTTTTTAATTTTAAATATTAAATATATTTTTATTTTTATTTTTAACATATTTGTATTTTTTTTATTAACTTTAAAAAAAAAATTTATTTTGTTGATGATATTTTGTTTGTTTTTAATTTTGAACTGACTGGAGTGAGAATAGTAAATGTTACCTTTCGCAATCCAAAACTTTCCCTATTGATGCACTGACTGGAGTGGGAATAGTAAATGTTGTCCCTCCGCTATCCAACACTTTCCCTATTGATGCACTGACTGGAGTGGGAACAGTAAATTTCATCCCCCCGCTATCCAACACTTTCCCTATTGATGCACTGACTGGAGTGGGAACAGTACATTTTATCCCCCGCCTATTCAACACTCTCCCTACTGTTGCACTCACTGGAGTGGGAATAATAAATGTTATCCCTCCACTATCCAACACTTTCCCTGCTATTGCACTCACTGGAGTGGGAATAGTAATTTTTACCCCTTCGCTATCCAACACTTTCCCTACTGCTGCACTCACTGGAGTGGGAATAGTAATTGTTACCCCTCCGCTATCCAATACTTTACCTACAGTTGCACTGACTGTTTTGGGAATAGTAATTTTTACCCCTCTGCCATCCAACACTTTCCCTACTGTTGCACTCATTGGAGTGGGAATAGCAAATGGTATCCTTCCACTATCCAACACTTTACCTACTACTGCACTCACTGAAGTGGGAATAGTAATGTTTACCCCTCCGCTATCCAACACTTTCCCTACTGTTGCACTCATTGGAGTGGGAATAGTAAGTTTCCCTTTCGCTATCCAAAATTTTCCCTACTGTTGCACTCACTGGAGTTGGAAATTTAAGTTTAAAGATTTTTAAATAGTTTAATGTTTTAATTTCTAATAGAATGTTTTTTAAATTGATTTTATGTTATTGGTATATGTATATATATATTTATTTGTTACATGTGTATATAATTTTTAAATTATAAAATACATTTAAATTATACATAAGTACAGAGTTTCGAAATGCACAAAGGACTTCGACACATATCTATGTTCAGAACAAACGTGTCGGCCATCTTGTAATGATAGGGCATGTGATTACTAAGAGCCTCATCAGTAAACACAAAAGTAGAAAAGTATAATTTTCAAGAGAACAGGTAAATATAATGGGTAAATGCATATATTCTACATGCCACACAATTTGAATTATTAATAATAACAAAATTCACCAATCTACAAATGTTGCATGTCAGCGTAGTTCATATCCCTTGAACCACTTACAATTGATGGCATCGTAACGTGTGTAGTCCCCAGTGTGGGACAATAAAAGTAGAGTGAAAAAAGTCCTGTGGACCAAGTGTGTCGTAGACATAGGAGAACTCGGAACATTCCTAGAATATATATGCGTAAATGGCATGAAAGGAACATCCTCGTGAGTGCGTCATGTCAACATCAATCACAAATGTTAGGGACCAGTGTCCTCAGCTATTGTTCACAAGTGTGCTAGCAGCAAACAGCTGTACACCACGTGGGTCCTCACCAAAGGTGACAGAGTGAGGAAAAGCTGGAATGAAATCATTAATACCGGGCCAGTGCCCACTATAGTTACCCCGGGGTGAAAGGTGGTTCCTGTCAGATTACGGCGGGGCAGAATCCCCCAAATTGGACAAATTCCCATGTGTGGCAAAATTATACTTTTCTACTTTTGTGTTTACACATGAGGCTGTTAGTCATCACATGCCCTATTCATTATAAGATGGCCGACACGTTTGTTCTGTACATAGATATGTGTTGAAGTCCTTTGTGCATTTTGAAACTCTGTACTTATGTCATTCACAGTGTATGGTTTTCTACGTGTGAGCAAGGCTGCAGGTCAGCCAAAATGCGTTACGAGGATCCATTACATCTTGAGCATTTCATGTTGTGGCGTGTCCTGAGAGTGTGTTATTCCCATTGAGGGGTTTGGACTTATATATTATATATATATATATATATATATGAGTGATTGGATGAGTCCATGGGTAGTGCCTTGGTGATCAGATGAGTGCATAATTGTGCCTGCATGATTCCATGAGTGCATTACTAGTGCATGAGCTAATGGATGAGTGCATGATTAGTGCCTTTGCGATTGGATGAGTACATTGGTAGTACCTGTGTGATTGGATGAGTGTATGGGTAGTGCCTGGGTCATTAGATGTATGCATGGGGAGTGCCTGGGTGAATGGATGAGTGTATGGGTAGTGCCTGGGTCATTAGATGTATGCATGGGGCGTGCCTGGGTGAATGGATGAGTGCATGGTTAGTGCCAGATATAGTAGATCGTATAGCTATTAACTAAGGACCATTACCTGCAGCATATATGTTAAACTACATGTTCAAATACAAACATTCATCAGACCTGGAAGCTGTCAAACATTCAAATGTAGCAAAATACACTTTCAGTTTCAACCACAGATATCCATATGTATGTTCTACTTCCAGTATACCTTTGTGGAGACCAATATGGGCTAGGATAGAGGCAAATACACTTGTCAACATGTTTTAAAACTCACCTTTCTATAATAGTTTGTTAAACCAGAAACAGTTTGAAATAGAAGGTCTAATGCAAAATAAAAGGCCAACTAATATTATTACACTTTTATTTGTGTCAGTATTTGTTTAGAAAGTGAGTGTGTTGGTGCTTTTGAGGAGTAGGATGACACTTTTGACGTAGTCTATAAGTAGTAGATTATGTGTGTTAAACACAAATGACATATTCGTACATGTTAAATGTTGTCCAGTTTATCATGAATGTTATATTATATATTCTTAGCTTTGAAGTAATTTGGATACATCATTTAGTAAATCTGTTTTTACAGTAGTATTGTCTTAAACAGTACTAAAGCTGTTTTCAATGTTAAACAGTACCTGCTATTAACAAGAAAAAAAGAATTATATAACCATATTATATTAGAAAAATCATAAAATTACGTTTTTCCGAACAAAACATTATTTTATAATTTGATATCAGTTTCAGTTTCCCTTTTTACTGTTCTCAGATTGCATATAACTTCACCATACACAGTGAACTGAATTTAGCTACATCATTGAAGAGTGGGGAAAAAACTATTGAATGGATTGTATAAAAAGAAAAAAAAGCATAATACATCATTATGAATATGTGTAACTATGTGTTATACTAACTATATTTTCTTAATCACTTCTTTAATCTACATTAACTCCACTATTTTACATAAATACATTTTAAAAAATGTACTATTACACCTGATACAGTATTAAGAACAAATATATATACTACTTGGTTTTTAAAGACATTTTTCAAAATGTTATGTCTATTAGCCAAAATAATAATCAAAACAGTAATTATGAATACTAATAAAATCCAGTATTTTCTGTTTTTTGTTGACATCACAATCCCCAATATGCTGAATTATGTTCTTAGAAATTTGGCTGGAGAAATAACATGTAAGAATTTGCTAATTGAGAAGGCAATCTAGCTTTGAATTCCAGGTGAGCATCATTGCAATGTGTCCATTCATTGTTACACTTTAAATAAACAGTATAGTGTCCAGATGTTGCAGTAGGTCCTTCATGAAAAATAATAGCCACTGTTGTATAAGTTCTTCCTGAAATAGATATTTGACTTCCTTTAAAATTTGTAATTTTTGTTTTAAATTTTGTTCCATTTGCTCTACAACATTGTAACATTAAAATGAGATCTTTTCCAAATCTTTCTATATGTAATGTAGACAACATATCTGATCTACAATGTGAACATGTCATATCCTGATTTGCAGTTTTATTCAATTTGTTAAAAAGCACTGATTTGCAGTCTGGTATCGTTAAGTATAGGAATCGTTGTCTGTGTATTTCAGTGGTAGAACTAAATAAACAATCTTCACACTTATGGTCCCATTTATAACATAGTCCAAATAACTTATCAATGTTTATTCCTTCATCTTCTAATACTCCAAGCCTGAGCATTAGAAATTCTTGTGTATCTTGTTGTATGTTGAGAGCAAATGTCAGTGAACCGGTACATATATCCAAAAGATGTTGAATGCTAGAAGCAGTATGTATTTTATTTCTGTTAGTTACCAACTGTTGAAATAAGTACTGTAGTGCAGAACAGAATCTTTTTTCACAGTTTCCATGATTTCAAGATGAAGACGCGGTAAATGAAATATTACATTCAGAATTACATTAGCATAACAGTTGATACCCGAACTGTTTTCTAACTGGTATCCTACAATGTCATCATCACTTTCCACTTTTTTGTCTTTACGCCTTCAACTTACTTTCCAATGCTTTTCTTATCTTGAACTTCAGTTGAATGTTTGATATATTTCCGTTTTGAACACACTATACGTTTCTTATATAACGGGTATTCATCTAAATGAGGAGCATAAAGTCTTCTTAAACGATTGTACTCTCTTACACAATTTGCATCAGCACTAACCTTTTTCACATCAAATTCTATCAAATACAAACAGGGCAATGTTCTTACTCGAGAAAATGCAACGTATGCCATTCCCTCTTTGAACACAGTACTTCCAATAGTTACAAAAGGTCTGTCTATACTTAAACCTTGAAATTTGTGAATAATTAGCATATGCTAGAGACAGAGGAAACTTGTCTACGAACCTACAAGTCCTTTACAAGCAAAAAACGTACAACACAACGCCCAATCTGTCTTACTTCATTAATCTGGTCAAATTTTATAATAAAAAATTCTATTCCATCTCTATTTTGAAAATTGACAAAATCAACAACTTTTCCCATTGCTCCATTAACTAATCCTTCTTCTACATTCAAATCATGCCGCTAATTTACTCTACAGTTTTTACATACATGTAAACACTTTTCTAATCCTGCTATTTTAGATACAGACTTTTCCAAAGAATCCAATTTAGCCTGTAGTTTTTCAGAAAGCTGCTTAAAATTAAATGGGGATAAAACAGAGTTAATGATCCTCGGTAACAAGTTCAGCCCCAGGCCCTCCATAAGCTGGCCCGAAAGTTTGGGCAACTCACCCATACCTAAAGAAATATTCAAGAATCTGGGTTTTTGGCTAGAAAAGGATCTTTCCATGGCCACACAGGCTAAGAAAGTCGCAGCCACCTGTTTTGGACTGCTTAGAAGTCTCCGAAATATCCTAGATAGGATACCAATTCAACTTAGGAAGACAGTAGTCTATTCCTTGGTGACCTCGCGGCTGGACTATGGGAACTTATTGTTCCTAGGGGCACCAAAATATATGACCCACAGACTGCAGGTGGTCCAGAATGCTGCAGCAAGGCTGCTGTGCAATACCCCCGGCTCGGGAATCAGTATAAAAAACACCTTATGGGGTTACATTGGCTCCCAGTAGAAGCCAGAATTAAATTTAAGATTCTAGTCAAGACGCACAGAGCTTTACATAAAAGGGGCCCCAGGAAAATCAAGTGTCTGGTATCCCCTTACATCCCAAATAGATATCTGAGATCAGGCTCTGTGGGACTCCTAAAACCAGCCAAGGCCAGGAGGGAGAGGTGGGGAGGGGAGGAAGATCCTTCTCCCACCTGGCTCCCAAACTCTGTAACTCTCTTCCATGGGAATATCGGTCACTGGACAATGAATTGTAGTTCCACAAAACAATTAAAACATGGCTGTTTAAGCAAGGCCTTTAAGGTCCATTCAACTAATGTTATATTCCATATAGGTACCCTATATATGCGCAGGTAACATCGCAACCTTTCACCTACATTCTTCCCTACCTTACATACATAACGGTTCTTAGGGACTGACCTTTTACCTAGATACAACACTGCATTCAGAACGCGGGTTTCCCCCTAGTTCGAATCTCATACATTATGCATGAGGCTTCTTGGAAGCACAGCAGGACTAACATCTCCTGTATAATACCTCTGTATAAAGTTCAGGCCCAACGTCATCCTTTAGGCCGACACAGTAACATAGCAAGGTAGGACCCCTGGGGAGACCTATGGGCATATATACATCACATCTTGCTTGGAAGAACAGAGGAGACCGAGACTTCCCGACTGACACACTGACCAGAGACGCTGAGGTTCCTGCATGCAGACACTCCAGCTCGCAGTGATCTAACATCCCTTGCGGGGTCTCCAACTCGAGACCAGACCGGGGTTCCATATTCTCTCATTCTCAGGTAATGGGGTTGACTAGATCCTAGAGGGAGTCTTGGCATAATACCTACACAAATACTAGGTACATTTAGGTGCATCTAGTTAGGGAGGCATTGCAGGAGTACGCACTTCTTATCATGTGTTTTATGTACTTGTATTTATTCATGATTTCTGCGAGATGGTACAACTATACCATCCCTTTACTTTCGTAGTACTTCTAATCATATATCTCTGCTAATGTCTAATGGTTGTTGCAGCTCATCTATTCTACACTAGAATAACAACTGTTCAATAAATTCTTATTGAAAACGCCCAGCCTGTTTATTCTGTGTATCTATCTGAGACGAACTAAGTAAGCACGAATGACTGAGCGAAAGGTAGTATTTTGTTTCCACGATTCTGAGGGATCAGGGTTGTCATGTTCTGAGGTTGCCAGAATCTATTCTCTCCTTGGTAAGAGGAGATTATAGTGACACTGTGAGCTAGCTGATACAGACAGGCTATGGGGGTGTACAGAATCAGTCTGCCACCAATCCCACAGTTTATGTTATCCAAAACGCACAGATCCTGTATAGGTTAGATAGGAACTACACGACAAGATGCCCAACGTTGGCTGGGTACTTATTTAACAGTAGAATCTGAGTAGTTCAGTCGTGCTATTCTCAGAGACCCCTACTCACAAAACACCAGAGATGTCTGGAGTTGGTGGGCACAAACTCCGCCACAGCTGAGTAGGCTAAAAAATCCTATTTATTGGCTGTTGGTTAATCAATCTTGAAGGACACAGTGTTCCTAAAATTGTGCAAAAACACCTTATCTTAGTTTCCTTGAAAATTTTCTTCCTCTAAAAAAATGACTGAAGACGTGGAAATCGCAGGAGGAGTTGTGCATAGTTTGCACCTCTCAGATGAAGAAGAAAATGCAGATGCAATTCCAATTGCAGAGAATTTGAGAAATACAGTCACCCTGAAACTACTTGCGCATGGTGTAACAGCCAGGGGTGGCATAGTAGCTTTCATGATTGAGGCACACGAATCATATAGAACAGAGGTATTTTATTTGTGGGTTACATCTCCAGCAGCAAGTGCAAGAACAAAAACATTTCACTCCTACACAGAAGAAGATGCACCAGCGGAATATTGTCCGTTTGAGGACATTGAGGTTCCACTCACATACCAGGAGCACTTACACTGGTTTAAAGGTAAAGGTGCCCTACCCCATATAAGAAGAAGAGTGAGACTCGGCGCGCTCGGAAGAGAAGGGGCAACATGGCCAATATTAGCGGCCTACATACCACATCTTGACATTGAAACAATGCCACCAGGAGACTTACTCACACAACACAAAGAATTAATAAAAATATACAGAGACTTGACGCAATTCGTCATGAGGACACTTACAGTCCAACCAGCAATAGTTGCAACAAAAGGAACTCAAGTTCAGAGTACAGCAACTAACATCACACCACAAACATTACACGCGGTGATGGGTAAAATGCCCACAAAACGTGAACAAATGCCATTCTGGGTAACTCAGAAAATAACACAGCTTGAGGCAGTATTCCCGAATACTACCCCGTATGAAAAACACAGAATGCTAACAATCTGCTTGCCCATGGGGATAACACCACAAATAGAGGATTGTACCACTTGGGGTACAGTCTTTGCTACCATTTATACCAGAACTCATGGTATCCCGTCATTAGCAGTAGTACCAGACGTATTGAGACAAATACAAAACGAGTACGGAGCAGAGCCTGCTCTGAACTTAGGGATGAAGTTACTAGGTAACTATGCCCAGGTATCAGCCATAATATTAGCTAATATTAAAGGGGAAGCAGCTTCAGTGGCTATCCGCCAACGCCTAAGGGAGTTCAGTCCTTTAGAACAAGAACACAAGCTACCAAAAATAATTGAAACTGCATATGCAGAGACAGTTTGGGTGGGAAAGCTTTAAAACCACAACTGATAGGCAGTCCTGAAAAGGACACTTCTAAGCAGATACCTGCTTCAACAAAGAAGAAGTGGAACAATAAAAAACAACAAAACTTTAAAGGAAACAGATCTCAATCCAGAGGTAGATCTCCTCCACAGGAGCCCTCCGAAAAGAGGTATAACCTTAGGAATAATATTAGGAAACCTGACAGGTATCAGGATACTGATACACATTCCTCTCGTTCCTTTCAGGGTTCATCGAAAAACTCTGAGAGGGAAGGATGGTCAGACAGACAAGAAGAGCGTACAAAGTCCAGAGACAAGCAGCACGCTCAAGATTACACTTCTAAAAAACAAGAGAAACCAAAGCAAAAGCCACAGTTCAAAAAGAAGAAGGTTGCAGGTCTAAAGATCAGACATGCCCAGAATTCTGAGGACTCGACCACTGAACAAGGAATGGGCTCTGACGATGCTAGACAGTGCGGCAGAAGTAACAATAGCTCACCAGAACCTGATGGAATTTCTGGTGATAGCGGACTTGAATGATTATATCACGGTAGAGACACCTGATTCTAGGGTAAGTGTCCCACATAAGTTATATGAAATAACACTCCAAATGGAGGGGGACAAATGTAGGACAGTTAGAGGTCTCTTTTGGGAGAATCTGTCATTTGGCTATGACATTTTGTTAGCTGAACAGGATTGGCCGCCAGAATTCGTCATGGATTGCCCTAAAGGAGAACTGTAATTTTACCAGCATTCTCAGACCATATTCCCAAGCACCTAAAACACAGATATGCGCAGGAGTGGGCGGTAGCCTAAGCCCCTGCCTATACAAAAACCATGTTGGATGGGATGAGGATTCAACCCACCACATAATTCCTTTAAAAAATGCTCCGACTGCACAGAGGCAGTATCCAATAAAGCAAGAAGCTAAAAAACAGGTCAGGGAGATCTTAGATCAACTTGAATACCAAGTGGTGATCCGAAATTGCACCTCATCAATGAATAATCCTTTGTTTCCGGTCATGAAACCTGACAATTCATATCGTTCAGTTTTAGATTATAGACATTTAAACACTTGAACTAAGACATTTGCAGTCCAAAATGCACACAGTGCCGCATTAATGAATAATATTGTGCGGAAAAAATATAAAACGACACTTGATATCTCAAATGGATTTTTCTGCCAAAATATAGCACCTGAAAGCAGGTAACTAACAGCATTCTCAGCGCTAGGGTCCCAGCGTCAATTTTGTCGACTCCCCAGGGGTATAAAAACAGCCCAGGGTTGTTTTCGGCCAGAGTAACTGAGTTACTTCAAAATTTGGATGAAGAGGCATTGTCCTATATGAATGATATTTATCTAACGGACGATGACCTAGAGGAGCACTTGAACAGAGTGAATACCATAATTTTGGGATTTGCATCTGAGGGCTACAAATTCAACTTTAAAAAATCAAAAATTGCCCACCTCAGTGTCCTGTTTTTAGGATATGAGCTTTCAAGTGAAGGGAAAAGCCTGGCAGCCAATTATTTAGAAAAGTGCGCTCTGCTCCAACCTCCAAAATCATTGAAAATTTTACAATCAATCCTGGGATTCCTACATTTTGGTAGAACATACATTTTAAATTACACAGAAAGAGTAAAACCTTTCTACGATTTAATAAAACCTGATTTTTCAGTAAGACAATGGACACAGGAACACACAGATACACTTCGTTCCTTACAAGCTGACATGATAGCTTCCAAACACTTACAGACACGCGTAAACGTACGCAACCTGGTGATCCGTATAGTTGCGGGTCAATCTGGGTACACCTATCTAACATATAATGAAGGTGAAACGGTACCAATTGCATATAAATCGCATTTGTACAAAAATGCTGAGATGCGCTTCGCATCTACAGAAAAGATTCTGACAGCAGTACAAACTGTTGTAGTGAGACAAAGAGCACTGGCTCAGGGGAAACGAATAATAGTAGTGACTCCGGTTCCAGCCTTAGAGGCTGCGACAAAGGCAAGCATTCCTAACGCTAAAGCCTTACATCCGAGATGGATACAATGGGCTAATTCTCTCACTGCAACAGATGTGGAATACAGGTCTGACCCAAATTTAGAAACACAAGCATTTCTGCAATACGAACAAGAATATCATCTACCAAACGAAATAATGCCTCTAGATCAGTATGAATATATAATTTACACTGACGGATCTGCTCAACCGGCCATAGGAAGAAAGCAACAATATAGCGCGGCATGCACAATCGTTAAAGGTTGCATGTGGGATGGAAAGTTCCACCCAAGTTGCACAAAAACGCAATCTCTAGGAGACTGCACGGCGCAGCTGGCAGAGTTGGAAGCCTTGATACTGGCACTGGTAAATACGGATTGAGAATTCCCCACACTAATTGTGTGCGATTCATTTTACTGTGTACAATCATATAATGAATATTTGCAGCACTGGGTTCAAAACGGGTTCAAAGATGCAAAAGGTTGCACGATTAAGCATAAAATGCTATGGGAACAGGGAGTGGAGTTGAAAACCGAACTACCGAGAGCTCACGTGATACATACACTGAGTCATCAGCGTGATGGTGTTCATGTTGAAGGGAATTCATTGGCTGATGAAGCCGCAAAGGGGCTGTACGCACGGCTTCTGTCGCTGCAATCACTCGTTCTAAAACGAGAATAGACGGTGAGATTATGGTGGCTGTCATTGCTTCTCGCAAAAACAGCGGAGCAGTACCAAAAAGGTTTCCACTCAAGTACTCCTACAAGTTAGATGCCAATAACATCCCATTTTCTCAGATTCCTGGAGTGGGGGATAGAGTAATTCCAAACATGGATCGTAGGTTAGGTTTAATTCTAGCAGCACACAAAGGGATAGGTTCTGCATATGCAGGAGTTACGGCGACTGTTTCTTTCTTGAAACAACGCTATTGGTGGCCTGGGTTAACTAAGCAGACTAAAGACTATGCTTGAAATACGACATCTGCCAGCAGATGAAAGGTTCCACCGTAACACGTCCAGCACAGACACCATTATTAATATCTGACAAACCACTAGCGTGTGTTTACTTGGACCACTGCGGCCCCTTACAAAGAGATGGGGCTTACAGGTATATCATGGTTGCAGTGGATTCCTGCTCAACATTCCTATGGGAGTTGCCCCAATGCTAGGCTGATGCTCGAACTGTTATAAAAGATTTGCGAGTCTTTATAGGGACATACGCAATTGGCACATTACATTCTGACCAGGGCCCTGCATTTAGCTCTCGGGCTTACAAGGAGGCCATGCGAGGATTGGGTGTAGTGTTGCGGTACTCCTCTCCGTACCATCCCGAGGGAAATTCGTGAGGAGAGGAAAAACCGAGACTTAAAGCAATCTTTAACGGCAAGAGTATTAAGCACGGGTGAGAGTTGGGTAAAACATCTGTATGGAGTGCAGCGAGCATTGAATAACATGCCAAGAAGTTCTCTAGGGGGGGTTACTCCATATGAGGTCCTATTTGGGACAAGAATGTGGGTACCTGATCTTGATTGTGGTGGAGAAGTGTGGCTCAATGGTTAGAGCGGCAGACCCTGATGCAGAGATCTGGCCCGGGACCAGGGTTCAATTCCCGCCTCGGCGGGTCTTGGGCTCAATTTCCTCGGACCTGATAATTCTCGCCTCGGTGCCTATTCTAATCATGGGTCCCACTCTGCAACTCTGGGCAATAGCTTGCTTAATCTCCACAACGGCCCCAACAGCGCTGGGATGCCTGGCTTCACCCTGGGGGTGCCCAGGAGTGGACATTTTCACAGGGAAAAGCCAGGAAGGGTTCCACAGCGGTATGCGTACAGCGCCTGGACACCCCTTTGGGGGTATGGGTGCGCTTTACAAGTACAAATTTCAATTTCAATTTCAAGGCGCAGTGGCGGATGAAAAGCCTTTTGACATCCAAGATCATTTGGCTGTTTTACAGGATCTAAATGAATCCAGGACACAACAAAGTAATGTCCATATGAAGCAGACCGCCACTGGGGAAGTCAAATCAGTCACGGCCAGACCTGTCTGGATCCCAAAAGTCGGGGATCTGGTCAGAGAGAAAATAGCGGACAAGAGATAATTTGGGCCATCATACAGAAGCCTGTACAGGTCCTAGCAGTTGAAGGAACAAGAACTGTACTTCTACCGCCTCTTGCAGGAAAAAAGGAGAAAAGATTTGTCTCAATCGACCTAATCAAACCACACTATGTGGCCTATACTAAGTAGTAGGCCATGTGGACTCCAAAGTAGCAGACGCCCTCCTCTCGCTACAATTCAAGAAGTTCAAACGGAAAGACTCATCACGTTCGAAGAGTCTTCTGCACTGAATGATGGACTATGCAATAATGCTATGGAATTCGTTCCCCTTGAACCTAAAGTTCAAATTCAGAACCAAAATGACAGACAAATTTCAATTCAACCTAATACAGATGTCTACATCAACATGCCTCAACAAGAGCAAACTACGATTTCTACAAATCCTGATGCAATACCAACTTATGATCGAACTCCTTCTGGCTACTTCATAAACTTTGATACGTTTTCTTTGGATCCAAGTGTACCGGAAACGATGCCAGCCCAAAAATCGCGCAAGCAGCAAGTTAAAGACTTTCTGAACTTTCTTAAAAATACTTACCTGGTGTCACCTTGGGTAGAACTATGGGTAATCACCGGGATACTTTTCTTTCTTTTCTGGTTAGGCTTAGTAATAGTTTAAGCATGCTTGTTAATTTGAAAATACCTTCCACAAAGCTCTGCAGCCCAAAAGGTGAATTTAATTTTAAAACCACACCAATCATCTCATCTAGAACAGAGAGACTTGTCATCAGTGAACATTATAGCAGTTCCTACACCTGATGGTATAGTTTGGGACAAGGTTGATTTCGATATATTTGGTCTGACCGAACTTTTAAGAATTCCTCATTTATTTAAAATATCGTTGAGTGATATCATTACCTCAAGTACATTTTCCGATGATTGGGACTTTGAGACTGTAAATAACATGTTGTCTGATTTGGAAAAATCTGCTGCATTTTCTAATAGTGAAACATTGGAAAGCACATCGGATTTCAAAACAATGTATTGTTATCAACACTATGGTCATGACTTTCTGCATAAATCCTCTAATCCTAGAAATGTGTTCACTTACCACCAGTGGGAACATTGTCCAACACTGCCGAAAGGCAGTTAAAAAACATTTACACAAAAGTTTCCATATTTTTCAGGGTTTAATATGTCTGACCCAGCATCATATTATTATAAGCTTGCACCAACATCAGCACAGAAAAATATGTTAACAAACACCAAACAGATTTACTCTGCTTCCTTTATTGCCCAGTTGTCTGAACAAGGTTTCGACTTATGGAAAGACACCATAGACTTAAATCAGTCTGGGGTACTAGAGAATGGCACATACAGGGAGTTGAAGCTTTGTTTAGAGCATGCCTTATCCCTCAACAAATCATGTTTTTGAACGAGACAGTGCAACAGACATCTTGCCTTGGACTAGCCAAGAACAAAGACTTGAACACACCTCGGCTGCCAACTCCATCACACACCGAGGGTAACATAACATCACAGAAAGAGATTACGTTGAATGACATCATACAATACAACAGATCAGACCCCGATTGGAAGAAATGGTTGATTTGGCCCACAGACACGAATAGTTGTCAGGCGAGATTCATGGGTAAAACCGAAGGTTTCGCTATCCATAGGCCAGATCCACGTTTTGTACAGAGAGAACATCCAGGGATAGTGACATCCTACAGTGTTGGGAAGTTGTGCCTTGATTGGCTAAAAACCTCAACACTCACAAAGGTGAAACAACACTTATCCTTACTGTCACAGGATGTGGAGCTCAGGGATTTTTTACTAGGTCCCAGGAAGCCACGTCAGAAACATTTCTATTATACTGTCTGCAATGATATTTGGAAAATATCCCAACAAGAGGCCGCAGAGAGATTACGTGAAATAGACCGTATAAATCTAGAAAAATCTCTAAGCAGTGGTAGACAATGGGTTAACTACATTGGCCTCCAGGATATACTCCTTAGGCAACATTGTATCTTCTGCAATAGACATACTAGAACAAGATTTGGCCATATTACAACATGGACAATCTCAATTACGTTCTATTATGCTGGATGCTGCAATCTTTGCGTGCAGGCTACGTGCCTTGGCTTTATATCAACAGTACGTCTCTGTTTTCTGAATACAATCTAACAGATAAACAGATAGAAATGGGACAAAGAGGAGCAAAATATACAATGCTGCGTATCAAAAAACTGGATAGATTAGCATTTACAGTGGCAGAATTACCATCCACAGAATGGCTAATCCATGGCCACATAACTCTACCGGTCACTACTTTTCAGTTTCAATATTCCCTTGAACAAAAGCAGGCAGGCAGATATGAAGAGGTGGGTAAGGAATACATTAAGGAATCATGGGTATTACCATACAGATTTCGGTGCTGGAGTGGGGATCGAGAAGTGTTTCTAAGCAGTACAAACTGTGAGAACGCTTTAAGTGGATCACTCATATGCCAGGATATAATGCTGCACGGGGCTTGTAATGGTTCTGTAGCGAACCTGTCCTGCCATTTGAGGGGTGCCCCAGCTGCAGTGATTACTCCAGCATTCAGGCTACTTTCAAATGGGAGTTACTTGATGCTGAACAGTCAAGGCTGCTGCAGAATGCTCCCGGGCATCGCATATCTGGTAACCGTGAGCTCCAGGGTTACTTGTTGTATGCAAGTATTGTTTCCACCAACACATACAGTCAGGGAGACGCCGTTATGTCCTTCACTGAATGTTTCTTTAATATGGTTTGATACTCTAAGCAGAATGAAAGCCATGCTTTTACAGAAGTCTGTGCCCTTATCCTCCGCTCGAGAGACTTTTGATCTCCAGATCGCAAGGTCTTCGGCAGAGATACAGGCGCTTATTCATACAAACTGCCCTTTCCATTTCGCAGAAATGGTAAATCTTTAACATGTCTGATACGACAGGCATAGTCCACCTATTGAAGACCATAGGTTCTGGACTTCTGAGCACCTTTCAGACGGTACTTGGAGTTATACCAAACTTCATACACTCCGTATTCGGAAGCATCTTTGGAGGACTTCCGCTCATCCTGTTTGCCCAGACGTGGGTCCCTTGCTCACTTTGCCACTGGATTCAAGCAAGCCTGGCTGATGACGGCTGGAATGCCAGAAACCGGTCCTAGGATGCTTGTTTCCGGTCCAGGGAAGACATGGCTTGGCAGTTCGTGCTGGACTGTTCCCATGAGGCACAGGGTCAGACTGATTTGCATATGGCCATGTCTGAACTGGGGTGGTGGAGTGAGCTAAAGAATGATGATGGATTAAACCCAGATCAGTTGACTGGGGGTGAGTGTTTGATTGGCTCAAACGTTCCGTCCATCATCCCCTTTGTATCGCTTTGTTCGCCCTAAGTTGGCGGGGGTATGCCCAGACGTGGGTCCCTTGCTCACTTTGCCACTGGATTCAAGCAAGCCTGGCTGATGACGGCTGGAATGCCAGAAACCGGTCCTAGGATGCTTGTTTCCGGTCCAGGGAAGACATGGCTTGGCAGTTCGTGCTGGACTGTTCCCATGAGGCACAGGGTCAGACTGATTTGCATATGGCCATGTCTGAACTGGGGTGGTGGAGTGAGCTAAAGAATGATGATGGATTAAACCCAGATCAGTTGACTGGGGGTGAGTGTTTGATTGGCTCAAACGTTCCGTCCATCACCCCCCTTTTGTATCGCTTTGTTCGCCCTAAGTTGGCGGGGTATGCCCAGACGTGGGTCCCTTGCTCACTTTGCCACTGGATTCAAGCAAGCCTGGCTGATGACGGCTGGAATGCCAGAAACCGGTCCTAGGATGCTTGTTTCCGGTCCAGGGAAGACATGGCTTGGCAGTTCGTGCTGGACTGTTCCCATGAGGCACAGGGTCAGACTGATTTGCATATGGCCATGTCTGAACTGGGGTGGTGGAGTGAGCTAAAGAATGATGATGGATTAAACCCAGATCAGTTGACTGGGGGTGAGTGTTTGATTGGCTCAAACGTTCCGTCCATCATCCCCTTTTGTATCGCTTTGTTCGCCCTAAGTTGGCGGGGGTATGCCCAGACGTGGGTCCCTTGCTCACTTTGCCACTGGATTCAAGCAAGCCTGGCTGATGACGGCTGGAATGCCAGAAACCGGTCCTAGGATGCTTGTTTCCGGTCCAGGGAAGACATGGCTTGGCAGTTCGTGCTGGACTGTTCCCATGAGGCACAGGGTCAGACTGATTTGCATATGGCCATGTCTGAACTGGGGTGGTGGAGTGAGCTAAAGAATGATGATGGATTAAACCCAGATCAGTTGACTGGGGGTGAGTGTTTGATTGGCTCAAACGTTCCGTCCATCATCCCCTTTTGTATCGCTTTGTTCGCCCTAAGTTGGCGGGGGTATGCCCAGACGTGGGTCCCTTGCTCACTTTGCCACTGGATTCAAGCAAGCCTGGCTGATGACGGCTGGAATGCCAGAAACCGGTCCTAGGATGCTTGTTTCCGGTCCAGGGAAGACATGGCTTGGCAGTTCGTGCTGGACTGTTCCCATGAGGCACAGGGTCAGACTGATTTGCATATGGCCATGTCTGAACTGGGGTGGTGGAGTGAGCTAAAGAATGATGATGGATTAAACCCAGATCAGTTGACTGGGGGTGAGTGTTTGATTGGCTCAAACGTTCCGTCCATCATCCCCTTTTGTATCGCTTTGTTCGCCCTAAGTTGGCGGGGGTATGCCCAGACGTGGGTCCCTTGCTCACTTTGCCACTGGATTCAAGCAAGCCTGGCTGATGACGGCTGGAATGCCAGAAACCGGTCCTAGGATGCTTGTTTCCGGTCCAGGGAAGACATGGCTTGGCAGTTCGTGCTGGACTGTTCCCATGAGGCACAGGGTCAGACTGATTTGCATATGGCCATGTCTGAACTGGGGTGGTGGAGTGAGCTAAAGAATGATGATGGATTAAACCCAGATCAGTTGACTGGGGGTGAGTGTTTGATTGGCTCAAACGTTCCGTCCATCATCCCCTTTGTATCGCTTTGTTCGCCCTAAGTTGGCGGGGGTATGCCCAGACGTGGGTCCCTTGCTCACTTTGCCACTGGATTCAAGCAAGCCTGGCTGATGACGGCTGGAATGCCAGAAACCGGTCCTAGGATGCTTGTTTCCGGTCCAGGGAAGACATGGCTTGGCAGTTCGTGCTGGACTGTTCCCATGAGGCACAGGGTCAGACTGATTTGCATATGGCCATGTCTGAACTGGGGTGGTGGAGTGAGCTAAAGAATGATGATGGATTAAACCCAGATCAGTTGACTGGGGGTGAGTGTTTGATTGGCTCAAACGTTCCGTCCATCATCCCCTTTGTATCGCTTTGTTCGCCCTAAGTTGGCGGGGGTATGCCCAGACGTGGGTCCCTTGCTCACTTTGCCACTGGATTCAAGCAAGCCTGGCTGATGACGGCTGGATTGCCAGAAACCGGTCCTAGGATGCTTGTTTCCGGTCCAGGGAAGACATGGCTTGGCAGTTCGTGCTGGACTGTTCCCATGAGGCACAGGGTCAGACTGATTTGCATATGGCCATGTCTGAACTGGGGTGGTGGAGTGAGCTAAAGAATGATGATGGATTAAACCCAGATCAGTTGACTGGGGGTGAGTGTTTGATTGGCTCAAACGTTCCGTCCATCATCCCCTTTTGTATCGCATCCTGTTTCTAGTAGCAGGTATCCTGATTGTTTTACATTTGCTACGCAAAGGACATCCCAGTCACCAAGGAGATGGAAAGAGCACTCCTGGAGCATAAATACCGTGACCTCATGGTACAACATCTAGGCACGCCTCGCCTAAGAGAACTAAGTGCATCTTGGGTCTTGTCATTTTGATCAGTCTGGATGGACTGCATCTTACCTGTCCTCCAATGCCTGTTTTGCGGAGAAGAATGCGTGTTAGACCTTTGTTTGACACTCCCATCATGTGTGCAACCAGACGTGAATGCTTTACTGGACCCGATAACTGCCCATGTTCTGCAGTGTCCTCAGCGTATTCCGATGTTGATGGTGGCATTCCTTGAGCCCCCACAGGTAGTAACAGCACCTGTTGGTATGGACACTGGCTCCTCCTCTGACACCCAGGCTTTGGACGGCTCACAGGCTGCCCCAGCACCGGCTGCGGACAGTGTGGAACATCATCTGTGCTCAATTGACGTATTCTGCGAGGTGCTACAGGGGCCGTCTACTGCAGAAGCAAGCAACGAAAATGTTGTGTCTACCAGCCAGGACACATAAACAGTTGACTCATTTGGCTCGTCGTGTGCTGGAAGAAATTCGCCCTTTTTTAAAAACAAGCTCAAACTTGGAACTCAAAACATAAATTGACATTCCTTTCATTTATTTGGGTATACATGGCTTTCTAATGCTTATAGTGCTTCGGACTATAACTAAGGGCACTTTAGAGCTATGGCTTGCAAACATTTTTTTTAGACATTTTTAAGTTTTTTAGAAATTTTATAGAAGTTTTAAACATTTTTAGCTAAACAGATGTTTTTAAACTTTGTACGTACCAATATCTAGTTAGGCTAGTAGTACGGTAATAAGTTACATATGTCGTCCAGTCGGAAGAGGAGTGGGTGTTATATTCCATATAGGTACCCTATATAGGCGCAGGTAACATTGCAACCTTTCACTTATATTCTTCCCTACATTACATACATAACGGTTCTTAGGGACTGACCTCTTATCTAGATACGACACTGCATTCAGAACTCGGGTTTCCCCCTAGTTCGAATTTCATACATTATGCATGAGACTTCTTGGAAGCACAGCAGGACTAACATCTCCTGTATAATATCTCTGTATAAAGTTCAGGCCCAACGTCATCCTTTAGGCCGACACAGTAACACAGCAAGGTAGGACCCCTGACCTATGGGTATATATACATCACATCTTGCTTGGAAGGACAGATGAGACCAAGACTTCCCGGCTGACACACTGACCAGAGACTCTGAGGTTCCTGCATGAAGACACTCCAGCTCGCAGTGGTCTAACATCCCTCGCGGGGCGTCCAACTCGAGACCAGGACGGGGTCCCATATTCTCTCATTCTCAGGTAATGGGGTTGACTAGATCCTAGAGGGATTCTTGGCATAGCACCTACACAAATATTAGGTACATTTAGGTACATCTAGTTAGGGAGGCATTGTAGGAGTACGCACTTCTTATCATGTGTTTTATGTACTTGTATATATTCATGATTTCTGCGAGATGGTAGAACTATACCATCCCTTTACTTTCGTAGTACTTCCAATCATATATCTCTGCTACTGTCTAATGGTTGTTGCAGCTCATCTATTCTACCCTAGAATAACAACTGTTCAATAAATTCTTATTGAAAATGCCCTGCCTGTTTATTCTGTGTATCTATCTGAGACGAACTAAGTAAGCACGAATGACTGAGCGAAAGGTAGTATATTGTATCCATGATTCTGAGGGATCAGGGTTGTCATGTTCTGAGGTTGCCAGAATCTATTCTCTCCTTGGTAAGAGGAGATTATAGTAGCACTGTGAGCTAGCTGATACAGACAGGCTAACGTATCCGGTGGGGGTGCACGGAATCAGTCTGCCACCAATCCCACAGTTTATGTTATCCAAAACGCGCAGATCCTGTATAGGTTATATAGGAACTACATGACACTACCTGCGTGTCTCTTAGCGCTGGGAAGCCCTAGGGCAGCCATGCGCTCTATAAAACCCAAATAATAATAATAATAATAATAATAAAAAGAATTGTTACTCCCTGGTGTTCGATTTTGTCAATAGCTTTAATTTCCAGAATGTGTTGTTTTTCCAATCTGAGTAGTTGTTCATTAAATGTAAAACACTCTTGCAGTGTAGGCATTAGGCAAACTATGGATTTCTTTTCTACAAGCATATTGTACATTACTTCTGTTGCTGTTTTTTCATATGTAAACAAGTTCCTTATTAGCCGACTTTCTAAAGCTTGTTTACCATGTTTTGCCAACATACCAATTCTTATATCTTTAAGAATATTTCCATTATCTTCATCACCTGCTTGTCGCATATTCTTACCAAGATCTTTATATTCAAAGTTTAACCAAATATTGACATTCCCAATACTTCCTAAAGATTTCCTTGTGTCATCATGAAGAAGTGTTTTAAAAACAGGTTGTCCTTTAACAGGAGTAAGTTGTAGTAGGTCCCCAAATACATTAAAGGTTTTCCTCTAAACAGCACATAGTAATCTGTTTTTAAAATCTGTTGCATTCTCAAGTGTACAAAAGCAAGGATTAAGTTTGAGACCCTGCTCACCTCATCAATGATTAAAAGTTTTAGTTTCTTCAGTGCTCTTGAGACTTCATTACAAGCTTCTCTGGATAGCTTTTGGTATTCCAATTTATTATCATGTTCAACAGGTAGCATAAGTAATCGATGTAAAGTAATACCTTTAATGTTGTGTGCTGCTAATCCAGTTGGAGCGGTTACTACACAAGACAAATGTCATTCTGTATATCTGTCAGAACTTTAATTAACAAACTTTTTCCTGTTCCAGCTTGACCACTAATGTACAATAGAATAGGCTGAAATGATGAACATTGACAGTGGTTTTTTTTTGTGGAGGATACCTTGTTGTACTTGTTCTTTGACTTGTAGATATATTTCTTTTTGTTCAATATTCAGTTGTTCCTCTAACTTTTCAAACTGAATAATATCCTGTTGTGCTTGCGACATTGTAGTTTTATCTCATTCTTGGCTATTGCTGCTTTATTTTCAATAATTGGTTGTCCAAGTGGATCTTCAGTCATTGGACCTGAACTTTGATTGCTTTGTGAACTTTCTCTAGCTATTTCAGCTGCAAAAGTTCCTTCTTGTTCAATCTCATCATTTAACATTTTTAAGTAAGTTGGAAAAATCGTACACTGAATGCTAGCTTTAGCTGCAATAAAAGAATCTTCATAGCAGTCAAAATCTCCAAGTAATTCTGTTTCACTATGCCAAGGCTTGAACAGTTGCAGAAGTGCTAAATAGAAAAATTCTCTCTTATCTGCAGTTTCACAATTAAGTTTTCTGTGGTTAATAAGATTTCCTTTAGCATGTTTCACTAAAAATCCATCGCATCCAATTGCTGCATATTTTTCTTCTTTTATATTTTCTGTAACATTCTTTTTAAACCTGTAATGTTGAAGTATTTCATACCGACATAGGTTTTCAAGATGTGGACTCCTTTTGGGATAGTATGAATCCAACATATTAGTTTTGACAATATCAGTGCTTTCTGGCTCATACTGTGCTAAGTATTGGATTTCTGGAAAAGATTCCAATACTCTATTTCCTGTGGAGGCTAGGCCTAGACTTATCCAAATGATTCCTCTTGACTTTGAATACAAACTGGCTGAGCTCAAGCGATCCGAACATTCATAAGATCCTATCTCTCTATGGTAAAGCATCTTCAAGCTGAAGCTGTACAATGTCTTGCTGAGACTCTTTTCTGCGGAAACTTCTTCCCAAATTTCTTTCATCTCTGACTTTTCAGATTTTTTAATATATGATGTGACATAACGAGCAACAGCAATTGAATTGTCTGCAACAAACTCAATATCCATGTTTACATTTCACATTTATGGAAATTACTGGATTATAGTCATTAATTTTAGAGTTATTGTATGCCTTACTGCTGACAAAAAACCTATTTACTCTTCCTTTAGAAAGTATAGGTCGTGGGAATCCAAAACGACATTTTGTAGAAAATTTCCCTTTACATTTGTATTTTTGTCTGCAGTATTTTCCACATCTATGACTTTGAAACCATAGAACCTCTTGTCTCAAGCACTTTTCTCCTCCTTCTCTTGGAATGGCACATGTAACATACTGTTCAATGAAAGACAAAACACCTTCATCACTATCTGTTCCAAATTCTGGTGCATTCTTTATTCATAATAGCAAGTGTATATGAGGAGCACCTCTAGCTTGGTACTCTTTTCGCCAAAAGAAATCAGGTACCTCTCCAAGCGGTGGAATGCTTTTATTGCAGATAAATGACATCATAGCTTGAAACCTATGGTTAAAATACCTGCAGACATTTACACGATCCAAAAAACAGAGTTCTCTAGCTGTCTTCAGTTCAATGTTTTTTACATTTGAATTTGCTTCTCATAGGAATTCAAGTAAGTCATCTCACGCATATTCAGCACAGCTAAGTGTTAGAAACCATGTAGGTGTACCTTGCTTTCTTAACATGCACTTAAGTTCACCATGACAGCGATACCCATATTCATTGGTGCCACGTTGGCACGCCATCAAATTGGTTAACTGAGATTCTAAATTTTCATCTCTTTCTTCAAGTTTCTCCATGAACTCTTTTGCAGAAACATGTTGAAGATGTACTCCTGTTTTTAATATATGGTTCACTGCATATGAAAGTGCAGACAAATCACTCTCAAACAAAAGATGAAATACATATGGAATGCACAGCAGAAATCTTGGATCTTCAGAGTACAATCTTTTTGATCAGTATTCTGATGCTGGAATCCATTCAGCTCGCTCATCAAATCGTCCACCTTCTGCAGTGG
Source organism: Calotriton arnoldi (assembly GCA_963921515.1). Classification (NCBI taxonomy): domain Eukaryota; kingdom Metazoa; phylum Chordata; class Amphibia; order Caudata; family Salamandridae; genus Calotriton; species Calotriton arnoldi. The sequence continues at coordinate 261,440 of CAWUFW010008651.1, read as the reverse complement.
AGAATAGCTATGGAAAACAATGAGCTTCTAAACATTTTTCCCATATACTCATGGGAGCTCTTTTTGCTTCTTTCATTTGAAATAATTCAATAATGTTTCCTATGATTTCTTTCGAATGGAGAGGATGTATGGTATAATGTTCATAAATCTCTTCACTCCTGTATTTGTTCACTTTTTCAATTTGGCCACTTGAGATTAGTATTACATTCTTATAACAAATATTATTCTGTACCAGGTATAATGTAGCATTCCGAAGTTTATTAATTTCTACAAACTCTTGCCAGATTTTTTTATTCTTTGTTGGTACACCATTGACTAGAATAACTACTGGCTCATTTTCCTCTCTGTCTACACCAACAGTTTTAATATATATATTTTTTAATCTAAATGTAAATACACAACTCTTCCTTTGAGACCTTTTTGTAATTCTGTTGGTGGCAGCTTACCTGTCTTAGGCTCCATAGGAACTATGGCCTGGAATGGGTGTACAGATTGAAATCTGCCAGTTCCTGAGGAATAGGTACCAGCTCTAAGTTGTTATGTACTGCTCTAGCTGGCATTTTGTTTTCTTCTAATTTGTTGTAACAGTACTTACATATAACTTTATCACTGGACAACTCAAATTGTCCTTCTACCAACAAATAAAGAGCAAATTGCTGCCCTTATTATTGTTTTCTTTTTCACTTTTTAAATAGAAACCAACATTCCTAGTTTGACTTCTATAGTGAGTACGTCGCCAACAAATACAAATATAGTTTGGTTTTTCAGAGGAAACAGTGTTAAACTTTGTAATTTCTTCTGCAAAATCATCAATACTAATCTCTTTGTCCTGTTTTACTACACCTAAAGTTATCAAGTCCTAGGTTTCTGTACACTCATCTTCAGAACCCAAAAAACTCAACTGTACATCATCACAAACTTTCTGTACATCTGCTACACAACCATGCAAAGAGGCTGTATTCATTTCACTTAAACCTAGTAGGAGTTTTTACATAGTAGCGTCTCCTTACTAACTTCCGCATTTCAGAGTGATGTACAGCTAACATTCTTAAATGATGAAAAGTGCTTTGGCACACTTTTCTTGAAAGACAAGCCAGATAATGACCCTTCAGCTTAGTATAATTTCTTATTTTACATGCATGTAGTCCGTGCAACATCTTAATCTTCCGCTTAACACTTTTATTTGCATATTCGCGTAAAAGAATTCATAATATGTCAATAGAGTCCTGTTGAATACTGCATATACTGCCACAATCCCACTTATATACAGGAGCCTGTGTACGCCTTCCTTGAACTTCTTCAGCTATTACTTCTTCTACAGTCCTAGGAACCATTTTTTCCTTTAGAATGGGAGAGCCATCTTTCACCTCATAACATCGACCACTAGTATCAACTGAATGTACTAATGTGTTCTCTTGAAAATAGCTTTCTTCATTAAAGAAAGGCTCAGTACTGGAAGTGTGCTTCCATTCACCAGTAAAAAATTTACAAAAGTTAAATCTATTAACCAGTCTTTTTCTTTTGCTTTTCTCCTTCATAAATACCATTGTTTTATCCAATGTTCTCATTCTCTTCAATATTAAGATAATTGTTTTTGTTTCAACTCAAAAGCTCTATCTACTAAACTTTCAATCTGTTGCTTTTTCTTATAAGCTGCTTAACTTCTTTTATATTTAAACTTTTTTTAATATATTTTGAATTATTCTACTCCTAAACATTCTTCTTCTTATATCTTTATACTGTTTCTGCCTACTTGTCAGATGTGTTGTTTTTCTATAATTTGAAGTTCTTTCAACATGACCAATTCTCTTTTGTATCTGATTTGATGTTAAACTTTTCTTTTTCTTTTCAACATTTTTCTCAGTTTTCAATCTTTGTAATAGTGTTTTAGGAAACTGTTTAGTTCTCTTACCAGAATATTTTTTTCTGTCTATAATATTGTGTGTCATCTAATTTCTTCTTTTCAATCTTCTTTAAATAGTACTGGTTTTTTTGTTCTCTTCTCTTTTCATGTTTTCTTGCCATCTTCAAGTTTTTTATTAAATAAAGTAAATACCTAAAAGCCAAACAACAGTTTCAATAGTATGTTACATAAATTATTAATTTTAAATCAATGACATAATATCATTCATAATAATCTCTAACCAGTTATTTACAATCACATTGCCATTGTCTCCATTAGCAATACATTTGCAGGATATCTAACTATGCACATTAGGAAAGCTGTAAATGGTTGAAAATCTGGCAGAAAAGTTTTATAAATTGGTATACCCTTTTATTTTCTACATCAATGACTTTCTATTTATTTGACAGGATCGACAGGTATAAACCTGTGTAATCAAATGCTTACATCAGTCCTCTCTAGCAAACAGATTTATCCTTGTAGCACTAAAATGTTAACTACTTTTCATAATATTTCCACATGGGTATGATAGACTGTATACGTTTTCACTGACTGTAATCAGCTGTACTATACATGTCAAACTAAATGCAGAAGTAGAGGCATACCTAACACATGGTAGCAGTCAGACATTCACATTTTCCCGGTATTCTTTCAGTATAAAACATACACCTCACTATGTACAACCTACTAACATTACACTACTGCAGAAGACATAAGGAGTAGGATACAAGTAAGTACATCTAGCAACATGTTTTAAAACTCAAATTTGTCTAACAGTTTCATTAGAGAGGCAGCCCTCTCAATGCCAGGCCTGTCCCAAATTGAAAGACCAATTACCATCATGCCACTCTTCTGAGTGTCAGCATCTATCTAGAGACGTCAATAAGTGTGTCAGTGTCTTTTTAGGCACAAGATAATACATTCAAATAACTGTATACATACTACATACTACATATACTATCTCTCCACCTTTTACAAGTGAGATGAGACTACCTCTGATTCACGCTGCATCCTCTCAAAATATTTGTAAAAGAAGCTGTATAGATTACTTTGTGCAGGACAGACGCATATTGAACTCTGTATTCGAGTGCTTCTGTGACGCCTACCTAGGTAAGGGATCTGTGCTTCTGCGACTGAATGCTGTAGTAGCTCTGACAAGATTTGTGCAGATGTATGATAAGCTACATAGTTTTTAAATTAGAGTCATGAGCTTCACCACACGTATCAAAATACATGTAGAAGTACAGACATATCTGAGACATGACAGCAACTAGAAATTCAAACTTCATAGAGCACACTTTCAGTTTAAAGCAGACACCTAAATTTCTATGGCCTACTTCAAGTGTACTTTTACAGAGACTCATATAGACTAAGAGCTGCACCACATGTGTCAGAATACATGTAGAAGTACAGACATCCCCGAGACATGACAGCAACCAGAAATTCAAGCTTCACAGACTACACTTTCAGCTTAAAGCAGACACCTATATTTATACGGCCTACTTGAAGTGTACCTTTGCAGAGACTCATATAGACTAAGATATAGATTAATACATCTGCCAACATGTTTTAAACCTCACTTTTCTCCTGCAGTTTCATTATAGAGTGACAGCTCACAATGTCAGGCCTATGCAAAAATTAAAGGCCGACTCCTGTCATGCCACTCTTGTGAGTCTCACCATCTTTCTGAAGACGTGAATGAGTGTGTCGGTGCCTTTTTGGGGCGAGATGACACATCTAAAGAAGCCTATAGGTACTAGAATACCTCTGTTTCACACCACATGCTCTCTAAATTTGTGTAGAAGAAAATGTATGGACTACTTTCTGCTCATTTTACAAGACAGTATTGCAACAATGACTGCAGCTGACTTTTGTTTCACATCGAGCGAAATCAGTCAGGACTGTTGCCTGGCCCCCCGATGGACCGCATTTATTCTGTGTCCTTCATGTTTTGGAAGTAAATACCACATCGTGGTAGGGTTTTCACTCTATGAAGCCATCTCCACTCCCTGAGCTTATCTGACTTTTGCAGATCCTCTATCGTCCTCCACCCGGGAAGAGACGCCTCGGCGAATCATCCCACCCTTTGGGCTGTCTACACTCCCACTTGTCCTGAAGAAGACTCGCCATGACATTCCAATAATGCTCTGTCAGGTTCGAAACGTCGACGAATACAGATGGTTCAGATCAACCAAATCTCTGGTTGTCAAATCAATAAGCTAACCCACTGTTCACCAGAGCTATTGTCTACCTTCATTCTAACTGCATTCTATTCCCCTGTGTAAATAATTGTACATATTGTCACCACGTATATATGCACTGCACCATTATCACTGAGCACTCAATGTCACCTTATCACATAACACTTTATCAGTATTTCTTGTATTGACAGCCCTCCGAATTTCTGTATATACTGAATTTATGCATTTAATTGATATAAAAGAAGAGCCTTTTGCAAGCATTTATTAGTAGGTGTTTTGCTTTAATCTGTGTCTCTATGTCATTTGATATGCGTTCCAACGTTTTTGCAATACATTTTATGAACTAACCAATATAAATACTATACTTGTTATACTTAGTCAATAGGTATCAAGCAACTCTCTCTGTCCTTTTCAAAGCAATTGGGTTCTCCCGACAGAACCATTGTAGCTTATTACATTTTACAAGACAGACGCATATTGAACTCTGTATTCGAGTGCTTCTGTGACGCCTACCTAGGTAAGGGATCTGTGCTTCTGCAACTGAATGTTGTAGTAGCTCTGACAAGATTTGTGAAGCTGTATGATAAACTGCATAGTTTTTAAGTTACGGTCATCAGGTGTACAACACGTCTCAAACTACACTTAGAAGTACACACATACCTGAGACATTTTAGCACTCAGTCATTCGAACTTGACAGAGTTCGCTTTCAATTTAAAGCACTCACTTAACTATCTACAGCCTACTTGAAATGTATCTTTGCAGACAGTCATATGGACTGGGATAGAAGTTAATACATCTGCCAACATGTTTTAAACCTCACTTTTCTCCTGCAGTTTCATTATAGAGTGACAGCTCACAATGTCAGGCCTATGCAAAAATTAAAGGCCGACTCCTGTCATGCCACTCTTGTGAGTCTCACCATCTTTCTGAAGACGTGAATGAGTGTGTCTGTGCCTTTTTGGGGCGAGATGACACATCTAAAGAAGCCTATAGGTACTAGAATACCTCTGTTTCACACCACATGCTCTCTAAATTTGTGTAGAAGAAAATGTATGGACTACTTTCTGCTCATTTTACAAGACAGTATTGCAACAATGACTGCAGCTGACTTTTGTTTCACATCGAGCGAAATCAGTCAGGACTGTTGCCTGGCCCCCCGATGGACCGCATTTATTCTGTGTCCTTCACGTTTTGGAAGTAAATACCACATCGTGGTAGGGTTTTCACTCTATGAAGCCATCTCCACTCCCTGAGCTTATCTGACTTTTGCAGATCCTCTATCGTCCTCCACCCGGGAAGAGACGCCTCGGCGAATCATCCCACCCTTTGGGCTGTCTACACTCCCACTTGTCCTGAAGAAGACTCGCCATGACATTCCAATAATGCTCTGTCAGGTTCGAAACGTCGACGAATACAGATGGTTCAGATCAACCAAATCTCTGGTTGTCAAATCAATAAGCTAACCCACTGTTCACCAGAGCTATTGTCTACCTTCATTCTAACTGCATTCTATTCCCCTGTGTAAATAATTGTACATATTGTCACCACGTATATATGCACTGCACCATTATCACTGAGCACTCAATGTCACCTTATCACATAACACTTTATCAGTATTTCTTGTATTGACAGCCCTCCGAATTTCTGTATATACTGAATTTATGCATTTAATTGATATAAAAGAAGAGCCTTTTGCAAGCATTTATTAGTAGGTGTTTTGCTTTAATCTGTGTCTCTATGTCATTTGATATGCGTTCCAACGTTTTTGCAATACATTTTATGAACTAACCAATATAAATACTATACTTGTTATACTTAGTCAATAGGTATCAAGCAACTCTCTCTGTCCTTTTCAAAGCAATTGGGTTCTCCCCGACAGAACCATTGTAGCTTATTACATTTTACAAGACAGACGCATATTGAACTCTGTATTCGAGTGCTTCTGTGACGCCTACCTAGGTAAGGGATCTGTGCTTCTGCAACTGAATGTTGTAGTAGCTCTGACAAGATTTGTGAAGCTGTATGATAAACTGCATAGTTTTTAAGTTACGGTCATCAGGTGTACAACACGTCTCAAACTACACTTAGAAGTACACACATACCTGAGACATTTTAGCACTCAGTCATTCGAACTTGACAGAGTTCGCTTTCAATTTAAAGCACTCACTTAACTATCTACAGCCTACTTGAAATGTATCTTTGCAGACAGTCATATGGACTGGGATAGAAGTTAATACATCTGCCAACATGTTTTAAACCTCACTTTTCTCTATCGCTTTCATTACAGTCGAAGCTCACAATGTAAGGCCTACGCCAAAATGAAAGGCTAACTCCTCTCATGCCACTCTTATGAATGTCAGCATCTTCCTAAACACTTCAATAACTGTGTATGTGCCTTTTAGAGGTAAGGTAACACATGTAAAGAAGCCTATAGATATTAGACTACTTCTGTTTCACACCGCACACTCTCTAAATGTTTGTAAAAGAAGCTGAATGGATCACTTTCTGCTCCTTATACGCGGTAGGCCAGCATGCAACTGAGTGTTTGAGTGCTTCTGTGACACCTACTTAGCTAACAGATCTATGGTTCTGGGGCTGAATGCTCTGACAAGATTTGTGCAGGAGTATGAAAGAGTGCATAGTTTTTAACTTAGGGTCATCAGCTACACCACACATGTCAGACTACAAGTAAAAGTACAGACATACCTGAGACATGATAGCAGTCAGACATTCAAACTTGACGGAGTACACTTTCAGTTTAAAGCACACACCTCATGATCTACGGCCTACTTGAATTTTACATTTGCAGAGATGTATATAAACTAGGACAGAAGTTAATACATCTGCCAACATCTTTTAAACCTTAATTTTCTGTATCAGTCTCATTAGAGAGTCAGAGCTCACAATGCCAGGCCTATGCCAAAATGAAAGGCTAGCCCTGTCATGCCACTCTTGTGAAGCAGCGTGTATCAGCAGAACAACAGGAGCACCGCCACACGAAAAGGAAGAGAATGGAGGAAACGCGACCGCTAGAAAAACGAGGAGACTAAGTTACAGAAGCGGCTCGAAAAGGCTCATAGCCATCACAACCTGGCATGATAGACAGCCTTCCAAGTAAGGAACAGGCCACATCTTAAGGCACCAACCCATTTACCAACAAGGAATACATGTCCCACAAGAACATTTGCCCTGAAGAAGACCTTCCTCATAACAACAGCCCAGGTCCACCCCAGAAAGTCGAAACGTGTCGGCGTAACCAACATTGAGGCCAAGAGCTAGCAATTACTGCTACAGTCAGTGCACAAGTGGCACTGCACCACGGAAATCGTAATTTGGGACGAAACCCCGGTCTAATACCAAATGCTCTGACCTTCCTAGGGCCACAGAACAGTATTGATATGTAAATAAGATAGAGGACCAAAGGAAATTAGGTCACCACTATAACCACCATAAGGACACTGGTTATAATATTTGATGCTTGGTTACACTCAGGATTCATCCTCAAAAGATTTGAGGTGTGAGGAGTTTGTAAATATGTGTTGTATATATGTACTGTAGAACCATACTGTCAGTCATTTTTATGTTTCTGTAAAGGTAACACTTGTGCAATTTAAAGTGTTGTACGTTGTCTAAAATAATGGTAGATACCAACTGTCTTGTATTGTCACGGTGTAATATGTAAATAATCTATGCATATGTAAAAAATGTGTATATAATTTGAATAAGAAAAAAAGATAAACACAAATTTGGGCAAACTATCGGCAAAAGATTATTCTTTAGAACTAAAAATCCACTACGGGGCAGTACTTTCTATATAGAAAAAAATAACGAAAGACAAAGAGTCCATTTTGGACTTGAATAGGAAGACTCATGTAGATTCTTAATCCAAATATGCATGTAAATTCATGGGCTGGGAGGCACATTGATGTTGACAGTTTATTTTGATTCCAGCCTCCACAGCCCTTAATCGAATCACTCCCTAGTAGGAGATTCACTATTGTGAGTCTCAGCATCTTTCTAAACAACTTAGTAAGTGTGTATATACCTTTTACAGTGAGACAACATATGTAAAAAAGCTTATAGGTCAAACACTACCTCACTTTCACACCACTAGCTTTCTAAATGTCTGTACAAAACCATGCACAAATCACTTTCTACTCATTACAGAGGGCAGCCAGGTATGAAGGTATGTGTTCAACGGATTTCGTGATCCCTGCCTAGCTAAGACATCTGTGCTTTTGTGTCTCAATGCTGAAGTAAACCTCACAAGATTTGTGCAAGGGGATGATAGCCTGTATAGGTTTTAAGTTAGGCTAATCAGCTGCACCACACATAGGGCCCGATTCACAGAACTAACTTACGTCAAAAACGTAAAGTTAGTACCTTTTGGTATTCACAGAATACACTTACTCATTTTGGTATTCACAGAATGCACTTACTCATTTTGGTATTCACAGAATACACTTACTCATACTAACTTTATGTCCGCACTCGGGCCGGAGATTCCGGCCGTTTGTGGAGATTCCGGCCGGAGGTGGAGATTCCGGCCGCTTGTGGAGATTCCGGCCGTTTGTGGAGATTCCGCCACCGGCCGGAATCTCCACAACCGGCCGGAATCTCCACAAATGGCCGGAATCTCCACAAACGGCCGGAATCTCCGGCCGGAATCTCCACAAACGGCCGGAATCTCCACCTCCGGGCCGGAATCTCCACCTCCGTGCCGGAATCTCCACAAACGGCCGGAATCTCCACCACCGGGCCGGAATCTCCGGCCCGAGTGCGGACATAAAGTTAGTATGAGTAAGTGTATTCTGTGAATACCAAAATGAGTAACTTACCTCTCAAATCCTATTGTGCAACATTAAAATATAACAAACTCTTAAATAATTTTCTTTTCCACACAATACATTTGATGCACCACTCTCAAGAAGGTAAAACCAGTAATGGCACATTTTCCCTCTCATTTCCCACAGAAATGAATGTAAGTAACTAATCAAAATACTCCCTTCATTTTTTCAAAATCTAAAACAACTTTCTATTGGATACTCATATTAACCCTTTATTACTCTCTTCTTAAAGAGCCTAATCTGCTTCTGTAATTTACTGGAGTCGCGATTCCACTGCGGTGCCCCACTGTAACCTCGCGATGGAGTCACGAATCCTTACGGGAGTTCAAAAACCCATTTCTAATAGTATATTTCTTGAAAAACACACCACTTCTAAACATACTACTGATTTGGGAAAAATTAATTCACAAGCATATAACATATATGTAACATTCCATTCTATATTTTAAATCCACAATTTACTTTAAACCGTTCCCCTATAGTGGTTCATCTTAGTTTCCATAGTAACAGTTTCTGCAACATTCAACTGTACCAGTAGGTCAGAAGTTCACCATATTTTTAAATGCAGCATACTAGCTTCCAAATCCAAATAACAGGTGTGATTGACTTTTGCAAAATACTAGCTTATCCAGTCTACTGTACCTTTCAAACTTTTCTCCATAACCTATCAGAAAGATGCTTGCTTTCCAAAGTAACATGCAGCCTATTTTTAAGTACACAAAACTTATGAACAGCCAATGACTTATCTGCTTTTTGTTAAACAACATTTTGTCCACCATTTTAGATACCTCTTATTATACCAAGTGACTTACTCAGCTACAGACCTCTTTTGATACCTGGCACACATCCCTTCAGAATGCTTACAGTATGGATTGTAGGACACAGCTATATTTTCTGGGGCAAATGGTATGCTGAACACAGAGAAATTCACAAAGACCTGGGTTTGCAAAATGTGAATATTAAATGGTTTACGTAGAGAGGATTAAAGTGGCACCAATTGCTGCCTTTGGTTAAAACCTTTTTGACTTTCCAACCCTCTGACCTCATGATCGTGCACTGTGGTGGCAATGACCTAGGCACACTGCTGGGGTAGGATTGGAAATCATAATGAAGGATACCTTTGCACAACTAATGGCACTTTTCCCTCACACTGTCTTTGTGTACTCTAATATATGCCAAAGACAGAAATGGAAGTGGTCAAATCAGTTCTGACCACAGATTGACAAAGCCAGGAAGCATGTTAATAAAGCTGTTTCCGCATACCTTAGAGACCATAACATGGGATGTATCTACAGCAACAACATACGTTTTAACATGGATGACATCCACAGGAGTGATGGAGTTCACTTCACAGATGAAGGGAACAGGGTGTTTCTCAACAACCTCAAGCTATGCCTCCGCACTTACATGTAGCTGCAACAAACTTATTATGAACACAAAGGCTTTTCTTACAGCCATCCTATAACCCAACATTCAAGTATATATTTTTTAACAAATATACTCTGCATAAATATTTGTTGAATTCGCGAACCCATCACGAATCTGCAAAACAAAAGTACAAATTTAATGAACAGCAACACATTTCACTTTTTAAAGTATATTTTTTAATTTATATATTTTAAAATGCTTTCTAACTCTGGCAATTTGAATATGATTATATAGTTCACTCTCAATAACTCCTTAATAAACTTCACAACTGTAAGAGTACCTCTGTAAATATATAATATTTATTTACTTATTTAAGGTAGAGCCATGACTCCACCGCGACGTTACACTGGGGGGGCTGCGCTGAGCGTCGCGATGGGGTCCCGACTCCTACTACGTGTGAAAAAATAAATAAATATTGTTTAATGCCCCCCTTCTCTGGGCTGATTTCGGCCCTGGGAACCCCATCCCCCGGGGCTAGGCCTTTATTTATATTTTTTTTTAAAGGGGAGGGGGCAATGTCGGCCCCTGAGACCCCATCCCCCTGGGCCCGCCATTTCTTATTTTTGTATTAAACGGAAGGGGGCTGAGAAGCCCCCCTCCCGGGCCATTTTCAGCCCGGGGTACCCCATTCCCCGGGATATGGCTATCTCCTTGGGGACCACAGGGGTGCCTGAAGCCCCTGCGGTCCCGGTCGGCTCCTGCCTCCTGCCAAAGCCGGCATTGCTTTTTACCCCCAGGGAGCTGCTAAGATGCAGCTCCCTGGGTGTAAAAAGCATAGTGCTCCACTTGGAGCAAGCAAGAGCAAAATTCTCTCACTTGTTCAAACAGGGGCACTTCTTTGCTATGGGGTGGCGGGTGCAGTGCTCCCGCCATCCCATAGCAAACTGCAATGTCCCGGGGGTGGGAACCCTGGGACATTGCTGGAGCCGGCCCTGGTGGGTGGCAGTCCCCAGGGCCATTTATGGCTCCAGGAAGGGGGCCACACGGTCCTCCTCCCATTTTTAAAATAGCCCCAGGGAGGTGGTGGTCCCTGGGGCAGCAGGGGGGACACGTGGCCCCCCTGCATTTTTGTATACTAGCCCCTGGGGAGGTGGTGGTTCCCAGGGCTGCGTGGTGGTGTCGGTGCCCCCCATGCATCCTTTTTCAGTATAGCCCCGGGGAGGTGGAGGTCCCTGCATCTTTATTAGTTAGTACACCCAGGACCTGGTCCACCCGGGGGCCTATAGTAAATGAAGCGCAGGAGCCCGCGCTTCGTTTTTTTTAAAGTTTCTGCCGAATTCGTGAATCCTTCGTGTCTCCAGCAGAACATTTAAAAAAATGCTTTTTTTAAAGGGCTAGGGGGTCAGGGTGTTTCAACCCTGTCCCATTTTCTTGTTTTTAAACGTTTTTTCTCGTGACCCGGTTCAACCGAGTCACAAGATGGCTGCCAACACTTCCTGGTTTGAAGTGTTGGCAGCCAATCAGATCTCAGGCACGAGATCGGGAGGGTTCGCGAATCCACAGCGGCCATAGTTGTATACTGGAGAATTCTTTCACTTTCTCAGGAACTACTGAACAGATTTACACCATTTAACAAAAAGAGTGTTTTCTGGACCAAGAGCTACCTTTTTGCCAAATTTGGTGTAATTCCATTCAGCAGTTTTGGCTGTAGCCGTGTCTAAACTTTCCTATAGAAATTAACATGGAGAAAAAGCATTTTGGGACCCCCCTTTTTCTCGGCCCCCGCTTGAAGAATCACCCCTAAATTTTCAACACACCAGCTGATGTGAGTGGTGTATTAGTTTTGAAAAATTCTCGAAGATTTGTCAAACAACGCCAAAGATATTGGCAAATGAAAAAATGTTCTTCTTATGGACACTATGTCCTAACTATAACTACCTACATATATATATGCAATAGAGAGTGGTGGTATCTATAGTTATAGTTGGGATTCCCTGAAATTGGAATTCTTCTGAATTTTGCTTGGTAATAACTTTTCTTGGTGATAACTTTTCAGACCTATTCCTTTTTCTACATTGTCTGATGATGCAAAGTTCTGGGGGATCCCAAAACACTTTTACCACCAATGCATTTTCCATAGATTTTTAGCCAGGCATAGTAACAAAATGGATTTAAAGGGATTTAGATAAAATTTGGTAGGAATATAGATTATGGTGTGGAAAGGATGCTTTTTGCTATTAGATGTTTTGAAGTTTTGGAGTTATGAGGGACAAAATCTTAGTGATATATTGGGCCACAATATTCCACAGTACCTTTGTGGTATACCACGGTACATCACAATGACAATACACAATCCTATTGGTTAATAAAAGCCCTTACAAAATAAAAAGACAGCAATATTGTTTGAATCACACTTTGGGCCTCATTATGATGTCGGTCGGACGAGTGTTCGACCAGCATTGTTTCAGGCACGAGACTGTCCGACAAGGAGTCGAAGGTCCCGACAGCCCAATTAGGATACGATTGCCTTGCAGGTGGTCGTAAACATTCCTTTTTCTTTTGCAGCTTGTGCTGCAGCCCAGAAAAGGGCTGCAGCACAAGTCACAATAGAAAAAGGGATGTTTTTAAACATCCATGCCCCGCGTGCCAGGCACCATGTGGTGCCTGGCACACGGGGCATGGATGTTCGGGGGGCACCATATGTGCCCCCCAGGCCATATTGCAAAGGCCTACGGGGGATGAGGGCCGTGCTAGGGGCTCCCAAAGTCACTTTACAACAGCCTTTTCATGGCAGTCAGACAGCCATGAAAAGGCAGTTGGAAACTGACAACCTAATCCTTATGGTGGTGCCTCTGCGCTGCGAGCACCACCCCCATCGTATTTTTCTTTTTTGGAAATATTTTTATTGGCATTTATAATCATACAAACTTTACATTCATATGCAAGAGTTCAATATATAATAGCTATTGGGCACAGTTTGATTTAAGTTTTACCCATTCGGGCAATGGGCCATCGCCAGACAACTTTTTGTACAATACATTTATAATCAGGAAGAACAAACATATTAGGGAGTTAGAAAACAAAAAGGTGATCCCTGTGCTTTCCTCAATACTCCATTGTGATCTGTATCTAATTGATGTCCTCCCCTTCATCTATCCAGGGTGTGTCTTATATACGTTATTACTCATTCCCTGGGGCCTGTTAGGCACTAGATTGTGCTGTAAAATCCTTGACTATTTCCAAATTCTGTCATGCCTTAGGTGTCCTTATGTAATGAAACAATTAAACTTGAACAAATGAAACATTGTCAGTCAAAGCATGCAGGTGTCTCTATCGTTATTACTCTCGGAGTATGGGTGATGTACCATTGTGGTCCCAGCGGGGTGGGGTTGGTCCAAAATGTATGATGTCAGGTAGGTCCCTGTGTCCTTTCAATCGCCTATGATAGTAGGGGAGGGGTGGGAAGGGAGAAACCGCAGGGGGGGAGGGGTGTGGAGAAAGCAGACAAGTCGACCAGAGCCAAGCCGGCTCCAAGCTAGAGACCGGAGCGTCTCCTCTCTGGTGGTCATCCCACCACCCAACCTAGCCGCTTGAGTGTCCTAATTCTCCTATACCGTGGAGGGCTCACCTTCATCCTCTTCACTATTAGAGCAGCTCGGGTGGTCCAAGTTTTATAAAATTTCTCTCCATGCTTCGGCAATTGGGCGCCTACACAGGCCCCTGAACTCCTCTCTCTTTAGGGCCCTACCCTCAGCCGCTACCCATCTAGATACCTCTTGGGTCCAGGTACCAATCTGTGGCCCCATGGCTGATTTCCATGATATCGCGATTCGTCTCTGAGCCAGGGCCAGAGACAAGTCAATAAATCGGCTCCCCTCTTTCCGTTTAGGTGGTCTGGGATATAGCCCAAGAAGACAGACCTCCACTGAGTAGTCTACAGAACGATTCAATACACCATTAATCTTAGTCATCACTGCTTCCCAGAACTTTCGTACGGGCGTGCAGTTCCATGTCATATGGAGGAAGTCCGCGTGTAGGTGGTTACATCTTGGGCATCCTCTAGGTTCCCCTCCAAATGCAGCCTGTATGCGGTGTGGGGTCATATATGTCATATGGACGTAATTAAATTGTAGATATTTTAGACGGGTGTTACGAGAGATTTTCTTGGGCGATTATAGTATGCGGCACCATTCTGCATCATTGAGTGTCCTATCAAGGGATCTCTCCCATTTCCCCCTTAGGTTCGGCATCGGGGACAAAGACGCTTCTAGGAGCGATGAGTCAAACCATTTTATTTGGTGCCCGACTGTGCCCAACATTATCAAAGAGTGGAGAACCACGTGTGTGGTCGGTTCCTTTCTTCCTGCACCCCATAACCACTCACATGTCCTTACCAATGCCTCACACATGAGTAATTGGCCAGTAGGGAGTCCATATCCCTCCACCAGTTCAGCAAAGGGGAGTAAACATTAATCTTGGAAACAGTCCCCGGTTGTTTTGATCCCTGCCTCCGTCCAAAACGCCAATTGCTCTGCCCCCAGGATCGCCTGGGGCTCTCCATAGGGTAACCCTATCAGCGGCAGTGTCGGTGAATATCTCGGTACTGCCAACAGCCTTACCCTGCACCTTCTCCAGCACTGTAAGGCCGTAGCTTGTAATGTGGACGTATAGGGCACTTTTGTAGCTGGATTCAGCAGCTTGGCTAGTAATAATGGTGGGTGTTGTCCTGGCTCCGTTAGGTATTTTCCCTCCTGGTTCACCCCCTCTAACCATTGCGCCACCCACTGCAACTGCACGGCTAGCTGGTAAAACTCGAAATCTGGTACTCCCAGTCCTCCCTCTCTCATGGGACACTGCAAGGTCCGCAGTGCAACTCTGCGTCTCCCATCTGCCCAGATGAGGTCTCGTAATAGCGCATCTAGTGGCCTAAACCACCCCCGGGCATCATCACCTGTAAGTTGGCGAATAAGTACAATAAGCGGGGCAGCATGACCATCTTGGTCAACGAGATTCTAGCCATCAATGGTAACCGCAGCGAGCTCCAAAAAGCCATGCAAGAGCACAGTGAGCGGACTGCCCTACCCAGATTACCCTCTCTCATATTGTCGTGTAGTTCCTATATTACCTATACAGGATCTGCACGTTTGGATAACATAAACTGTGGTACTGGTGGCGGACTGATTCCGAGCACCCCCACCGGATACGTTAGCCTGTCTGTATTAGCTAGCTCACAGTGCCACTATAATCTCCTCTTATCACGGAGAGAATAGATTCTGGCAACCTCAGAACATGACAACGCTGATCCCTCAGAATTGTGGAAACAATATACTACCTTTCGCTCAGTTACTCGTGCTCACTTGGGGGCTCATTATGATGGCGGGCGGACATCAGTCTTCCCGCCACCATAACGGTGATGGGACCGACCGCCAGATGTGCGGCAGTCCCACTGGCCCAATTAGGATGCGCCCACTATGCTGGAGGGCGCATCCTGCCCTTTTACCATTGCGGACGGTGCTGCTGGCTGCAGCACCGTCCTCAATGGTAAAAGGGCATGCACAGCATTTCCCTGCAGTTCCCTGCACCATATGGCAGGCACCACGCGGTGCCTGCCACCTGGTGCAGGGAACTGCAGGGGGTACCATGGGTACCCCCCAAGTGCACCCCACCTCTGCATGCCATGGAAAGGCCGCTTTTTACATGTATCCTAATCTGGTGGACGGTGCCTGCAAGGCACCGCCACCATTTTAGGCACCCTGCACTGTCCGCCAGGCAATCGGAATGCAGTCAGGTTCCCACCGCCATCCTAATCTGGTGGTGGGCAAAAATCTGTTTGATGGCGGAAGGACCGCCGGCCCTGCGGTGGCGGTCCTTCAGCCATCCTAATCACCCCCTTAGTTTGTCTCAGAGAGATTCACAGAATAAACAGTCTGGGCGTTTTCAATAAGTATTTATTGAACAGTTGTTATTCTAGTGTAAAATAGATGAGCTGAAACAACCATTAGACAGTAGTAGAGAAATATGATGAGCAGTACTACGAAAGTAAAGGGATGGTAAAGTTCTACCATCTTGCATGAATCATGAATATATACAAGTACATATACCACATGATAAAAAGTGCCTACTCCTACAATGCCTCCCTAACTAGATGTACCTAAATGTACCTATAATCTGTGTAGGTGTTATGCCAAGAATCCCTCTAGGATCTAGTCAACCCCATTACCTGAGAATGAGAGAATATGGGACCCCGTCCTGGTCTCGAGTTGGACACCCCGCGAGGGATGTTAGACCACTGCGAGCTGGAGCGTCTGCATGCAGGAACCTCAGTGTCTCTGGTCAGTGTTTCAGCTGGGAAGTCTCGGTCTCCTCTGTCTTTCTAAGCAAGATGTGATG
Organism: Calotriton arnoldi; assembly: GCA_963921515.1. Lineage (NCBI taxonomy): Eukaryota > Metazoa > Chordata > Amphibia > Caudata > Salamandridae > Calotriton > Calotriton arnoldi. The sequence goes on along the minus strand of CAWUFW010008651.1, from coordinate 244,730 downwards.
TATATATACCCATAGGTCTCCCCAGGGGTCCTACCTTGCTGTGTTACTGTGTTGGCCTAAAGGATGACGTTGGGCCTGAACTTTATACAGAGATATTATACAGGAGATGTTCGTCCTGCTGTTAATCCTGCTGTGCTTCCAAGAAGCCTCATACATAATGTATGAGATTCGAACTAGGGACAGACCCGCGTTCTGAATGCAGTGTCGTATCTAGGTAAAAGGTCAGTCCCTAAGAACCGTTATGTATGTAATGTAGGGAAGAATATAGGTGAAAGGTTGCAATGTTACCTGCGCCTATATAGGGTACCTATATGGAATATAACACCCACTCCTCTTCCGACTGGACGACATTAGTAACTTATTACGATACTACTAGCCGAACTAGATATTGGTACGCACAAAGCTTAAAAACATCTGTTTAGCTAAAAGTGTTTAACATCTTGGCTGCGGCGCGAATTCCGCTGCGGTGCTGGACATTCCATTCTTGGGCGTGGTTCGGACAGCCCCAGGCCGTCGTGCGCACACGCCCACCATGACTCATGACGGCCGGGGGCCGTCATGCGCATCAAAGGGGTTAAAACTTATAAAAAAATTCAAAAAAACTTAAAACTGTCTAAAAACTAATTTTGCAAGCTATAGCTCTAAAGTGTCCTTAGTTATAGTCCGGAGCACTATAAGCATTAGAAAGCCATGTATGCCCAAAAATGAAATGAATGTCAATTTTTGTTTTGAGTTCCAAATTAAGCTTGTTTTTTTTTTTTTAAAAGGGCAAATTTCTTCCAGCTCACGACGAGCCAAATGAGTCGAATGTTTATGTGTCCTGGCTGGTAGACGCAACATTTTCGTTGCTTGCTTCCGCAGTAGACGGCCCCCGTAGCACCTCGCTGAGTACGTCAATTGAGCACAGATGATGTTCCATACTGTCCGTAGCCGGTGCTGGGGCAGACTGTACGCCGTCCAAAGCGTGGGTGTCAGAGGAGGAGCCGGTGTCCATACCAACAGGTGCTGTTACTACCCGTGGGGGCTCAAGGAATGCCGACATCAACATTGGAATACGCTGAGGACACTGCAGAACATGGGCCGTTATCGGGTCCAGTAAAGCATTCACGTCCGGTTGCGCACATGATGGGAGTGTCAAACAAAGGTCTAACACGCATTCTTCTCCACAAAACAGGCATCGGAGGACAGGTAAGATGCAGTCCATCCAGACTGGTCGAAATGACAAGAACCAATATTCACTTAGTTCTCTTAGGCGAGTCATGCCTAGAAGTTGTACCATGTGGTCACGGTATTTGAGTACCAGGAGTGCTCTTTCCATCTCCTTGGTGACTGGGACGTCCGTTGCATAGAAAATATAAAACAATCAGGATACCTGCTATTAGAAACAGGATGAGCGGAAGTCCCCCAAAGACGCTTCCGGATACGGAGCGTATGAAGTTTGGTATAACTCCAAGTACCGTCACTAAGGTGCTCAGAAGTCCAGAACCTATGCTCTTAAATAGGTGGACAATGCCTGTTGTATCAGAATGTTAAAGATACGATTTACCATTTCTGCGAAATGGAAAGGGCAGTTTGTATGAATAAGCGACTGTATCTCTGCCGAAGACCTTGCAATCTGGAGATCAAAAGTCTCTTGAGCGGAGGTTAAGGGCACAGACTTCTGTAGAAGCATGGCTTTCATTCTGCTTAGAGTATTAAACCGTATTAAGGAAACATTCAGGGAAGGCCATAACGGCACCTTCCTGACTGTATGTGTCAGTGGAAACAATACTTGAATACAACAAGTAACCCTGGAGCTCACGGTTACCAGATATGCGATGCCCGGGAGCATTCCGCCGCAGCCTTGACTGTTCAGCCTCAAGTAACTCCCATTTGAAAGTAGCCTGAATGCTGGAGTAATCACTGCAGCTGGGGCACCCCTCGAACGGCAGGACAGGTTTGCTACAGAACCATTACAAGCCCCGTGCAGCATTATATCCTGGCATATGAGTGATCCACTTAAAGCATTCTCACAGTTTGTACCGCTTAGAAACACTTCTCAATTCCCACTCCGGCATCGAAATCTGTATGGTAATACCCATGATTCCTTAATGTGTTCCTTACCTATTTCTTCATACCTGTCTGCCTGCTTTTGTTCAAGGCAATATTGAAACTGAAAAGTAGTGACCTGTAGAGTTATGTGGCCATGGATTAGCCATTCTGTGGATGGTGATTCTGCCACTGTGAATGCTAATCTATCCAGTTTTTCGATACGCAGCATTGTATATTTTGCTCCCCTTTGTCCCATTTCTATCTGTTTATCTGTTAGATTGTATTCAGAAAACAGAGACATACTGTTGATATAACGCCAAGGCACGTAGCCTGCATGCAAAGATTGCAGTGTCCAGCTTAATAACATAATAGAACGTAATTGAGATTGCCCGTGTTGTAATATGGCCAAATCTTGTTCCAGTATGTCTATCGCAGAAGATACAATGTTGCCTAAGGAATATATCCTGGAGGTCAATGTAGTTAACCCATTGTCTACCACTGCTAGAGATTTTTCTAGATTTATACGGTCTATTTCCCGTAACCTCTCTGCGGCCTCTTGTTGTGATATCTTCCAAATCTCATTGTAGACAGCATAATAGAAACGTTTCTGATGTGGCTTCCTGGGACCTACTAAAATTCCCTGAGATCCACATCCTGTGACAGTAAGGATAAGTGTTGTTTCACCTGTGTGAGTGTTGAGGTTTTTAGCCAATCAAGGCACAACTTCCCAACACTGTAGGATGTCACTACCCCTGGATGTTCTCTCTGTACATAACATGGATCTGGCCTATGGATTGCGAATCCTTCGGTTTTACCCATTAACCTCGCCTGACAGATATTAGTGTCTGTGGGCCAAATCAACCATTTCTTCCAATCGAGGTCTGATCTGTTGTATTGTATAATGTCATTCAACGTAATCTCTTTCTGTGATGTTATGTTACCCTCGGTATGTGATGGAGTTGGCAGCCGAGGTGTGTTCAAGTCTTTGTTCTTGGCTACTCCAAGGCAAGATGTCTGTTGCACTGTCTCGTTCAAAAACATGATTTGTTGAGGGATAAGGCATGCTCTAAACAAAGCTTCAACTCCCTGAACTTGCCATTCTCTAGTACCCCAGACTGATTTTAAGTCCATGGTGTCTTTCCATAAGTCGAAACCTTGTTCAGACAACTGGGCAATAAAAGAAGCAGAGTAAATCTGTTTGGTGTTTGATAATATATTTTTCTGTGCTGATGTTGGTGCAACCTTATAATAATGTGATGCTGGGTCAGACATATTAAACCCTGAAAAATATGGAAACTTTTGTGTAAATGTTTTTGAACTGCCTTTTGGCGGTGTTGGACAATGTTCCCACTGGTGGAATGTGAACACATTTCTAGGATTAGCAGATTTATGTAAAGAATTATGACCATAGTGTTGATAACAATACATAGTTTTGAAATCTGATGTGCTTTCCAATGTTTCACTGTTAGAAAATGCAGCAGATTTTTCCAAATCAGACAACATGTTATTAACAGTTTCGAAATCCCAATCATCAAAAAATGTACTTGAGGTAATGATATCACTCAACGATATTTTAAATAAATGAGGAATTCTTAAAATTTCTGTCGGACCAAATATATGGAAAGCAACCTTGTCCCAAACTATACCATCGGGTATAGGAACTGCTGTAATGTTCACTGATGACAAGTCTCTTTATTCTCGATGAGATGATTGGTGTGGTTTTAAAAGTAAGTTCACCTTTTGGGCTGCAGAGCTTTGTCGAAGGTATCTTCCATTAACAAGCATGCTAAAAACTATTACTAAGCCTACCCAGAAAAGAAAGAAAAGTATCCCGGTGATTACCTATAGTTCTACCCAAGGTGACACCAGGTACGTTTTTTTTAAGGAAGTTCAGAAAGTTTTTTACTTGCTGCTTGCGTTATTTTTTGGCTGGCGTCGTTCCCGGTTCGCTTGGATCCAAATAAAACATATCAAAGTTTATGAAGTAGCCAGAAGCAGTTCGGTCAATTGTTGGTATTGCATCAGGATTTGTAGAAATCGTAGTTTGCTCTTGTTGAGGCATGTTGATGTAAACATCTGTATTTGGTCGAATTGATAATTGTCTGTCATTTTGACTCTGAATTTGAACTTCAGGTTCAAGAGGAACGAGTTCCATAGCATTGTTGCATAGTCCTTCATTCCGTGCAGGAGACTCTTCGAATGTGATGAGTCTTTCTGTTTGAACTTCTTAATTTTAGCGAGAGGAGGTCGTCTGCTACTTTGGAGTCCACGTGGCCTACTACTCAGTATCGGCCACATAGTGTGGTTTGATTAGGTGGATTGAGACACATTTTTTCTCCTTTTTTCCGGCAAGAGGCGGCAGAAGTACAGTTCTTGTTCCTTCAACTGCTAGAACCTGTACAGGCTTTCTGTATGATGGCCCAAATTCTTTCTTGTCCGCTATTTTCTCTCTGACCAGATCCCCAACTTTTGGGATCCAGACAGGTCTTGCCGTGACTGATTTGACTTCCCCAGTGGCGGTCTGCTTCAGGTGGACATTACTTTGTTGTGTCCTGGATTCATTTAGGTCCTGTAAAACAGCCAAACGATCTTGGATGTCAAAAGGCTTTTCATCCGCCACTGTGCCTTCACAATCAAGATCAGGTACCCACATTCTTGTCCCAAATAGGACCTCATATGGAGAGACCCCCCCTAGAGAACTTCTTGGCATATTGTTCAAAGCTCGCTGTACTCCATACAGATGTTTCACCAACTCTCACCCGTGCCTAATACTCTTGCTGTTAAAGACTGCTTTAAGTCACGGTTTTTCCTCTCCACGACCGAATTTCCCTCGGGATGGTACGGAGAGGAGTATCTCAATGCTACACCCAATCCTCGTATGGCCTCCTTGTAAGCCCGAGAGCTAAACGCAGGGCCCTGGTCAGAATGTAATGTGCCAATTGTGTATATCCCTATAAAGACGCGCAAATCTTTTATAACAGTTCGAGCGTCAGCTGAGGGCTGGGGCCACACCCATAGGAATCTCGAGCAGGAATCCACTGCAACCATGATATACTTGTAAGCCCCATCTCTTTGTAAGGGGCCGCAGTGGTCCAAATAAACACACGCTAGTGGTTTGTTAGATATTAATAATGGTGTCTGTGCTGGACGTGTTACGGCAGATGTCGCATTTCAAGACATAGGGGCCGATTCCGATCTCGGTCGGAGTCGCACCCAACGCCATTCGGTCGGGAAAAAAGCCATGCGAATGCCTGTTTCCCGACCGATCCGCACATTAATCCGAACGAACAAGTACGATGCGCACAACAGCACAGATTCCGACCCAGTCGTACTCACCCAATCCAGGTCCTGATCCCCGACCGAGCCGGATCCGTAAACGCAGATTCGAGTCGCCCGGAAGCCAAAAGCAGCCCCGTCCGGCCGGACAAGTACGATGCGCTTCCCGTATGCGCCGAACCCGTCGCTACGCACGGCACGTCAAAGCTTCCGGGAGAGGCGCACATAAGCTCCGATTCGCGCCACAACACGATCCACGGCTACGAAACGAACACGCAAGCGACGAGGACGAGGCGAAGCAACGACAAAGACGAACGAGACGAACCAACCATGAATCCCATCGTTCCGATCCTACCAATATTCTACATCTACTACCGGAACAGGCACGGACACGTACGGCGCAGAAGGTAAGCCAGACACCAACCACAAACACAAACTACAAGTACCCGACATATCACACACACACAGAGGGATGCAGAAATTACTTACTCCAGAAACAGCAGCACCATAGGGGCGGGATGCCCATCACCAATGCCACATATACATATAGGGGCCCGGATGCCTGTCACTACTACCACCCTTACCCAGGGGGTGCCAGGTGCCTACCACTACTACCACCTCTACCCAGGGGTGCCAGGTGCCTACCACTACTGCCACCTCTACCCAGGGGGTGCCAGATGCCCACTACTACTACCACCTCTACCCAGGGGTGCCAGGTGCCTACCACTACTGCCACCTCTACCCAGGGGGTGCCAGATGCCCACCACTACTACCACCTCTACCCAGGGGTGCCAGGTGCCTACCACTACTGCCACCTCTACCCAGGGGTGCCAGGTGCCTACCACTACTGCCACCTCTACCCAGGGGTGCCAGGTGCCTACCACTACTACCACCTCTACCCATGGGGGCTGGATGCCTGTCACTACTACCACCCTTACCCAGGGGATGCCCGGTGCCTACCACTACAGCCACCTCTACCCAGGGGGTGCCAGGTGCCTACCACTACTACCACCTCTACCCATGGGGGGATGGATGCCTGTCACTACTACCACCCTTACCCAGGGGGTGCCAGGTGCCTACCACTACTGCCACCTCTACCCAGGGGGTGCCAGGTGCCTACCACTACTACCACCTCTACCCATAGGGGCCCGGATGCCTGTCACTACTACCACCCTTACCCAGGGGGTGCCAGGTGCCTACCACTACTGCCACCTCTACCCAGGGGGTGCCAGGTGCCTACCACTACTACCACCTCTACCCATGGGGGCTGGATGCCTTTCACTACTACCACCCTTACCCAGGGGTGCCAGGTGCCTACCACTACTGCCACCTCTACCCAGGGGGTGCCAGGTGCCAACCACTACTACCACCTCTACCCATGGGGGCTGGATGCCTGTCACTACTACCACCTCTACCCAGGGGTGCCAGGTGCCTACCACTACTGCCACCTCTACCCAGGGGTGCCAGATGCCCACCACTACTACCACCTCTACCCAGGGGGTGCCAGGTGCCTACCACTACTGCCACCTCTACCCAGGGGTGCCAGGTGCCCACCACTACTACCACCCTTACCCAGGGGTGCCAGGTGCCTACCACTACTACCACCTCTACCCAGGGGGTGCCAGATGCCCACCACTACTGCCACCTCTACCCATGGGGGCTGGATGCCTGTCACTATTACCACCCTTACCCAGGGGTGCCAGGTGCCTACCACTACTACCACCTCTACCCAGGGGTGCCAGATGCCCACCACTACTACCACCTCTACCCAGGGGGTGCCAGATGCCTACCACTACTGCCACCTCTACCCAGGGGGTGCCAGGTGCCTACCACTACTACCACCTCTAGCCATGGGGGGCTGGATGCCTGTCACTACTACCACCCTTACCCAGGGGTGCCAGGTGCCTACCACTACTACCACCTCTACCCAGGGGTGCCAGATGCCCACCACTACTACCACCTCTACCCAGGGGTGCCAGGTGCCTACCACTACTGCCACCTCTACCCAGGGGTGCCAGGTGCCTACCACTACTACCACCTCTACCCATGGGGGCTGGATGCCTGTCACTACTACCACCCTTACCCAGGGGTGCCAGGTGCCTACCACTACTACCACCTCTACCCAGGGGTGCTAGGTGCCTACCACTACTGCCACCTCTACCCAGGGGGTGCCAGATGCCCACCACTACTACCACCTCTACCCAGGGGGCTGGATGCCTGTCACTACTACCACCCTTACCCAGGGGGTGCCAGGTGCCTACCACTACTACCACCTCTACCCAGGGGGTGCCAGATGCCCACCACTACTACCACCTCTACCCAGGGGGTGCCAGGTGCCTACCACTACTACCACCTCTACCCATGGGGGGCTGGATGCCTGTCACTACTACCACCCTTACCCAGGGGGTGCCAGGTGCCTACCACTACTACCACCTCTACCCAGGAGGTGCCAGGTGCCTACCACTACTACCACCTCTACCCATGGGGGCTGGATGCCTGTCACTACTACCACCCTTACCCAGGGGTGCCAGGTGCCTACCACTACTACCACCTCTACCCAGGGGTGCCAGATGCCCACCACTACTACCACCTCTACCCAGGGGTGCCAGGTGCCTACCACTACTACCACCTCTACCCAGGGGGTGCCAGGTGCCTACCACTACTGCCACCTCTACCCAGGGGGTGCCAGATGCCCACCACTACTACCACCTCTACCCAGGGGGTGCCAGGTGCCTACCACTACTGCCACCTCTACCCAGGGGTGCCAGATGCCCACCACTACTACCACCTCTACCCAGGGGTGCCAGGTGCCTACCACTACTGCCACCTCTACCCAGGGGTGCCAGATGCCCACCACTACTACCACCCTTACCCAGGGGTGCCAGGTGCCTACCACTACTACCACCTCTACCCAGGGGGTGCCAGATGCCCACCACTACTGCCACCTCTACCCATGGGGGCTGGATGCCTGTCACTACTACCACCCTTACCCAGGGGGTGCCAGGTACCTACCACTACTACCACCTCTACCCAGGGGTGCCAGATGCCCACCACTACTACCACCTCTACCCAGGGGGTCCCAGGTGCCTACCACTACTACCACCTCTACCCAGGGGTGCCAGGTGCCTACCACTACTACCACCTCTACCCATGGGGGGCTGGATGCCTGTCACTACTACCACCCTTACCCAGGGGGTGCCAGGTGCCTACCACTACTACCACCTCTACCCATGGGGGCTGGATGCCTGTCACTACTACCACCCTTACCCAGGGGTGCCAGGTGCCTACCACTACTACCACCTCTACCCAGGGGTGCCAGATGCCCACCACTACTACCACCTCTACCCAGGGGTGCCAGGTGCCTACCACTACTACCACCTCTACCCAGGGGGTGCCAGGTGCCTACCACTACTGCCACCTCTACCCAGGGGGTGCCAGGTACCTACCACTACTACCACCTCTACCCAGGGGGTGCCAGATGCCCACCACTACTACCACCTCTACCCAGGGGGTGCCAGGTGCCTACCACTAGTGCCACCGCTACCCAGGGGGTGCCAGATGCCCACCACTACTACCACCGTTACCCAGGAGGTGCCAGGTGCCTACCACTACTACCACCTCTACCCAGGGGGTGCCAGGTGCCTACCACTACTACCACCTCTACCCAGGGGTGCCAGGTGCCTACCACTACTGCCACCTCTACCCAGGGGTGCCAGGTGCCTACCACTACTGCCACCTCTACCCAGGGGTGCCAGGTGCCTACCACTACTACCACCTCTACCCATGGGGGCTGGATGCCTGTCACTACTACCACCCTTACCCAGGGGTGCCAGGTGCCTACCACTACTACCACCTCTACCCAGGGGTGCTAGGTGCCTACCACTACTGCCACCTCTACCCAGGGGGTGCCAGATGCCCACCACTACTACCACCTCTACCCAGGGGGCTGGATGCCTGTCACTACTACCACCCTTACCCAGGGGGTGCCAGGTGCCTACCACTACTACCACCTCTACCCAGGGGTGCCAGATGCCCACCACTACTACCACCTCTACCCAGGGGGTGCCAGGTGCCTACCACTACTACCACCTCTACCCATGGGGGGCTGGATGCCTGTCACTACTACCACCCTTGCCCAGGGGGTGCCAGGTGCCTACCACTACTACCACCTCTACCCAGGAGGTGCCAGGTGCCTACCACTACTACCACCTCTACCCATGGGGGGCTGGATGCCTGTCACTACTACCACCCTTACCCAGGGGTGCCAGGTGCCTACCACTACTACCACCTCTACCCAGGGGGTGCCAGATGCCCACCACTACTACCACCTCTACCCAGGGGTGCCAGGTGCCTACCACTACTACCACCTCTACCCAGGGGTGCCAGGTGCCTACCACTACTGCCACCTCTACCCAGGGGGTGCCAGATGCCCACCACTACTACCACCTCTACCCAGGGGTGCCAGGTGCCTACCACTACTGCCACCTCTACCCAGGGGTGCCAGATGCCCACCACTACTACCACCTCTACCCAGGGGTGCCAGGTGCCTACCACTACTGCCACCTCTACCCAGGGGGTGCCAGATGCCCACCACTACTACCACCCTTACCCAGGGGGTGCCAGGTGCCTACCACTACTACCACCTCTACCCAGGGGTGCCAGATGCCCACCACTACTGCCACCTCTACCCATGGGGGCTGGATGCCTTTCACTACTACCACCCTTACCCAGGGGGTGCCAGGTACCTACCACTACTACCACCTCTACCCAGGGGGTGCCAGATGCCCACCACTACTACCACCTCTACCCAGGGGGTCCCAGGTGCCTACCACTACTACCACCTCTACCCAGGGGGTGCCAGGTGCCTACCACTACTACCACGTCTACCCATGGGGGGGCTGGATGCCTGTCACTACTACCACCCTTACCCAGGGGGTGCCAGGTGCCTACCACTACTACCACCTCTACCCAGGGGGTGCCAGGTGCCTACCACTACTACCACCTCTACCCATGGGGGCTGGATGCCTGTCACTACTACCACCCTTACCCAGGGGGTGCCAGGTGCCTACCACTACTACCACCTCTACCCAGGGGGTGCCAGATGCCCACCACTACTACCACCTCTACCCAGGGGTGCCAGGTGCCTACCACTACTACCACCTCTACCCAGGGGGTGCCAGGTGCCTACCACTACTGCCACCTCTACCCAGGGGTGCCAGGTACCTACCACTACTACCACCTCTACCCAGGGGTGCCAGATGCCCACCACTACTACCACCTCTACCCAGGGGTGCCAGGTGCCTACCACTAGTGCCACCGCTACCCAGGGGTGCCAGATGCCCACCACTACTACCACCGTTACCCAGGAGGTGCCAGGTGCCTACCACTACTACCACCTCTACCCAGGGGGTGCCAGGTGCCTACCACTACTACCACCTCTACCCAGGGGGTGCCAGGTGCCTACCACTACTGCCACCTCTACCCAGGGGGTGCCAGATGCCCACCACTACTACCACCTCTACCCAGGAGGTGCCAGGTGCCTACCACTACTGCCACCTCTACCCAAGAGGTGCCAGATGCCTACCACTACTGCCACCTCTACCCAGGGGGTGCCAGATGCCCACCACTACTACCACCTCTACCCAGGGGGTGCCAGGTGCCTACCACTACTGCCACCTCTACCCAGGGGGTGCCAGATGCCCACCACTACTACCACCTCTACCCGGGGGTGACAGGTGCCTACCACTACTGCCATCTCTACCCAGGGGGTGCCAGATGCCCACCACTACTACCACCCTTACCCAGGGGGTGCCAGGTGCCTACCACTACTACCACCTCTACCCAGGGGGTGCCAGATGCCTACCACTACTGCCACCTCTACCCATGGGGGGCTGGATGCCTGTCACTACTACCACCCTTACCCAGGGGGTGCCAGGTGCCTAGCACTACTACCACCTCTACCCAGGGGTGCCAGATGCCCACCACTACTACCACCTCTACCCAGGGGTGCCAGGTGCCTACCACTACTACCACCTCTACCCAGGGGGTGCCAGGTGCCTACCACTACTACCACCTCTACCCATGGGGGGCTGGATGCCTGTCACTACTACCACCCTTACCCAGGGGTGCCAGGTGCCTACCACTACTACCACCTCTACCCAGGGGGTGCCAGGTGCCTACCACTACTACCACTTCTACCCATGGGTGGCTGGATGCCTGTCACTACTACCACCCTTACCCAGGGGAGCCAGGTGCCTACCACTACTACCACCTCTACCCAGGGGTTGCCAGATGTCCACCACTACTACCACCTCTACCCAGGGGGTGCCAGGTGCCTACCACTACTACCACCTCTACCCAGGGGTGCCAGGTGCCTACCACTACTGCCACCTCTACCCAGGGGTGCCAGATGCCCACCACTACTACCACCTCTACCCAGGGGTGCCAGGTGCCTACCACTACTGCCACCTCTACCCAGGGGGTGCCAGATGCCCACCACTACTACCACCTCTACCCAGGGGGTGCCAGGTGCCTACCACTACTGCCACCTCTACCCAGGGGTGCCAGATGCCCACCACTACTACCACCCTTACCCAGGGGTGCCAGGTGCCCACCACTACTACCACCTCTACCCAGGGGGTGTCAGGTGCCTACCACTACTACCACCTCTACCCAGGGGGTGCCAGGTGCCTATCACTACTACCCCCCTACCCATGGGGGGCTGGATGCCCACCACTATTACCACCTCTACCCAGGGGGTGCTAGGTGCCTACCACTACTACCAACTCTACCCAGGGGGTGCCAGGTGCCTACCACTACTACCACCTCTACCCATGGAGGGCTGGATGCCTACCACCAACAACACCCCCACTCACAGGATGGCAAATACATGCCACAAGAAGCACACACCAGCAGAAAGAATGCAACACAAAGACATCCCCCCAACACCATGACAAGCGTGTGTAGACTGTGTCAAATGCCTACAACACTGAACAGGACTGTGAACATACAATGTGACCCCCTATCACAAGTGCCACACATAAATGTGTGTGGCACCCACAATGCAAGCAGGCCATGACCATTGTGGCAATGGGGTCCAAACCCCCATCATCACAGTGCCCAAAATGTAAGTGTGGGGTCCATAGCTGAAGCACATATTGAACATTGTGGCAATGGGGTCCAGACCCCCATCATCACAGTGACCAAAATGTAAGTGTGGGGTCCATAGCTGAAGCGCATATTGAACATTGTGGCAATGGGGTCCAAACCCCCATCATCACAGTGCCCAAAATGTGAGTGTGGGGTCCATAGCTGAAGCACATATTGAACATTGTGGCAATGGGGTCCAAACCCCCATCATCACAGTGCCCAAAATGTGAGTGTGGGGTCCATAGCTGAAGCACATATTGAACATTGTGGCAATGGGGTCCAAACCCCCATCATCACAGTGACCAAAATGTATGTGTTGACAAAGAAAAAGCTGCAACTGCCAAACTGCATGGATGATTCCTGGTCACAGAACAACAAACACATCAGTGGCAAAGTAGTGCTTGTGTCCCATAGCAACATAGAATGGGGAGGCAAACAGTGCAGTGCAAATAAGACATACCTTTGGCCATGTGCAGACAAACATTACCCATGGGGGCTGACACTGTCAACATTCATCAATGACACAATGACAGAAGTGACCATCAGAATGCAGACCCACATATTTTCACCAATGGGCACACAAATTCAGATACCCAGTGGAGACTGTAGATGTGAGGTGAACAGATACCATACCATGGCAGCAATGGGACACACACACAATGATCATTGTGCTGACTGATGACCTAGGAGTCCCAGGGACAGCAGGGCAAACACACCAAACAACATACAGCCAATGGCACACCTAAGATATGCTAATGCAGTGGTGCCGATGCACATACACAAACAGGCAGACCCACACTGCACATCAAACACAACAGGTGAGGGGGGTACCAGTGTCCCCAGGCAACCACACAACACATGAGGAGGCCTGAATACCAATTACACAGATGTGCATACAGTGCCACACAAAGGTAACTCATGGATCCAAATCCCCTATGTGGGCAATCAGGCATTGTCAGATGAGAGGGAGCACAAATCACACATGTCACACAAGCATGTAGGAACAGCAACTGACACAGCAAGACACACAGACACCACAGCACCACACCCAGGGCCCCCACAATGTGGTGACCCTGGGCTGCATTACAATCCCACTGTGATGACAAAGCTAGATGTTGTTCACACTGTGAACCACAGTCATGTGTCCTGAGCAACAAACTACCATCACACCTACACAAGCACAAATCAATCAGCATGGCCTGTCAGCCAAGGCCAACATGGAGGCAGGGGTCTAGCCGGGCAACAACTCTCATCTGCACACACTCAACACCACACACCTCGACCTCCAACAATGTGCAGCAGTGAAGCTCACATGCACTGGTGACATTGCACATGCACCCATGACAATCCCAGGGGGGGTGGTGGGAACCAAGGTGCAGAAACACATCACACATGGCCACTCAACCAGACTCCTGAATGTCTGACACACTGCACACTACGCTGTACATGGACATGACGGCAATACCACACCAACCAATGGGATCCCAGCCACAGTCACACACCTATGAAGAAGCCAAGGTCACCCACAAAGAACACACATAGACAACTACCAACATTGCAGCCCTGAGGAGTGCCAGCAGTCACACACACAACGTGTCACAACCAATGAAAGCTAACACAAACCAGAAATCACATGACAGGTGTAAACAACAAGTGCAAAGGGGAATCCTGACTGTGACACATCAGCGTCTGCCCACAAACTCAGCCCTGACAGCAAACACACCTATGGGTGACACCCTGATGACCAGTAATGTGCCATTCACCCACATCACAGAGAACCCAGGGAGAAGACTTTGGGGGAACATAGGTCAACTCAGCAAGCATCACAAACAGGAACATCACTAGGGATCCCAGCATGCACAGCAACATGGAAGTGAACACACACACATGCTCATACAACACACACCTTGGGCGCACGAGATGTCACAGGAGTACACACTGCCATGAGGGGACTCCACTCCTGTGTGAGGAATGCTGTGCCATATGTCGCATCAGTAGGGCTCCATCGTGTTAGCAGAACACTAGGTGACACAGTCAACAATTAGCACCAAATGAAGGCTCCCGTCACATCAGCCTGGTCATGGGAATGTCAACGAAATCAACAGCACAGATCCAACACACATGTATAGCAAGTTGCACTGACAACACAGATGAGTCCTTCCCCATTGATGCCCAAACCTGCATGTCCAGTGGAGATGGCCACACGGTCAGGGAACTAGACTAATTGAACAATGGCAAACACAACAGATGTGCATGGGTGGAACCCACAGATGTGACATTGCTAATGTAAGTAGGAAATCCCATTGCCAAATATTGAAAACATGACACCCTCAGATGCTGCTAAGGATGACATGGATACACCACAGGATAGGACACTGTCCCCCTGGAACACATGGGTTCCTGCACAGTAACACTTCATTTTCATGAGACCAAATATCACCATCACTGCAGCAAGGGCATGGTTAGCGTCATCAACATCATGTACATCAGAAGTAAAAGCACTAGAGAACAGAAAGTTGCTTTATTCAGCATGTGGGTTCAAAACTTGGAAGAACTGTAAGGTATCAACAAAGGCCAATGGCCAGTCCATCAAGGAAGTCTATACAGGGTGACAGTGGCAGATGTCACCCTACGCATGCCTGCACTGATCAAAACCAGGGACAATCCCCTAGGAGGGGCATACGGGGGGCAGGCCAGGCACCGCAGGGACAGGATCAGGGCTCACCAGGAGGAGGCAGGGAAGGGGTGGTGGGTGCTGGAGAGCCACTGACAACTGCAGTGGAGGTGTCTGACATGGTGTGTGTCGGCACAACTGGGGGGCATGACTCAGATGTTGTGGGTGCCGGCACGACTGCAGTGGACCCTGCAGATGGAGTGGACAGGTCCGCCACTGCAGTGCCCAACTCAGACAGGGTGATAGTGGACTCCACTGCAGTGCCCACCTCCAGGGGAGGAGAATGGGGATCAGGTAAGGTGGGCAGGACAGAGGGGAGGACACCCTCACCACATCAGTGGTACAGACAAGCGCAGCGGGGGTGTGGGGCCGGAAGAGCAAGTGGCAGGGGGAGAAGGCCTGACCCTTCTGGGGATGGTGTATCTGTGGGTGGGGGAACCTGGGGCAGGGTGTGGTGGGGGCACCTGTAGAGTGGGGGCCTGAGGGATGGAGGAAGGAGACTTGGTGCCTGAGCTGCAGGGCGGCGGCGGGGTCTTGCTCTTCCGGGACCGGGGGGACTTGTGGGTGGGGGCCTCAGTCGGTCTGTGCCTGGGGGATGGTGTCCGGGGGCCAGGGGCACTCCGCTCCGTGTGGGTGGGCTTCCTCTTCCCCCTGAATGCTGGATCAGCTGGATGGGAGGGGAAGAGGCCAAGGTCACAGAGGAAGAGCCGCTGTGTGTTTGGGGTTGCAGGTGAGGCAAGGGAGGGGTCTTTGGAGGGAGAGGCAACTGAGGACTGTGCAGTGCTTGTGGATGCGTGTGTTTGTGCCTGTGCCCCATCCCCTGTGAGTGTGGTTGCAGTCCCCTGACGGTGCGTGCGTGTGCGTCTTGTTTGTGGCGTGTGTGTCTGTGTGCTGCATGTGTCTGTGCTGGTGTGTGCCTGTGCCAGTGTGTGTGTGCTTGGGACGGGTAAGGTGCTGGGGAGTGTGGATGGGGCAGAGGCAGGAGGGGTGAGGGACTGTCGGAGGAGGGACACTGCTGCCGTCAGGGAGGAGTCCATGGACCTATTGCCCCTCTGTAGGTCAGACATGCCCGATGAGATGCCCTCCATGAACGACACCAGCTGAGTCAACAGACTGGTGTGTGCATGGAGGACACTCAGCATCGCTGTCTGTCCTACATGGAGCTGGCGGAGGAGGTACACAGACTCCTCACTCAGGGCAGCAGGGGACACAGGGGCAGGGGGTGCGGTGCCTGGCCCGAAGAAGACACGCTCCCTAACATGGGAGCCTCCACGGACCTCGGGAATGGGAGCCGACAGGAGGGCGGTGGTGGTGGTGGTGGTGGCGGGGACAGCAACACTAGCTGGGGTGTGGTGGCTGCTGACACCCGCCTCCATAAGGGAGTCATCGTCCGAGTTGCTCTGGTCCTCAGCTGAGGTGGATGGTGCTGAGGACTCCTCGGTGTGGCTCCCCTCGCCCTCCGTGCCACTGGGTCCCTCCGACCACTCCTCGGCTGCTGACCCAGTCTGGCTCTGCGGCTCCTCCTGGTCCGTGGAGCTGTCCCCTCCTGTGGCCGTGGATGTATCTGCAATCAATAGGGAAACAGACAGACATCAGCCACCTGCACCGAACGCACACACCACAGTAAGTACAGCACATTACAGAGCAAGCCCTGGCATCCTTAGTTGAACATTGCTAAAACTGCACAAACAGAACAGGAGAAGTCAATTGTCAGTCTGATGGTCAACCATGGCACTCACATCCCACCTGGCCTTGCACCCATCTGTCTGGTGTCTGTTGGATGGCAATACCCCAGTGTGGACACATGCACCACCTACACAGTATTTGGACAGTGCAGAGAACCCGGTGAAGCATGTGGACATGCACACATCACAACTCTTGCCACTGAGTCAGTGCAGGTGTCCGGATGAAAGGGATGCCCAGAGTCAAATAGGAAATGCATGTGATACATACCAGCGACAGACACCATGATGCACCCATATCCTGATAGCCATTGCCACAATGGTGTGCATGTAGCACATGTCACTCCCCTGCAGGATCACTAATAGGAAGTCACATGCCATGGCACAGGCATGCCTGCTAAGTCATACATCACTGTCTCCAGTCACATGGGCAGGGCAGCCAGACAACAACACCCTGCACTGTGTCACAATAGTAGATCATGGGGAATGCAAGTCCTGGAGCTGAACAAGTGCACATGTATATCCCCACACACCACATCATCTGAACCCTCATCTGTCCAGGTCATACCCATTGGACATATGGGAGACCTGTAACACTACCCTCTGCACCTGAGCACATCACAATCTGCTGTGAATGGGAAACAGCTGCCTGAACCTCATATTCGCATACCCCAGTCTGCACGGTCAGGTGATCAAACACCTATGTGTCACACAAGTATCATCTCCTATGGTCACATCTCCGGTGGCATGCGGAGCCCCAACCGAGGAACACCCCAGCAGACCTGACAACGAAGCCACAGCACACTGACACAGAGCCAGACACCTGAGGGGACAAATCACTGAGCAAAACGTGTCAGCTGATACACGGCAGTGGGAGTACAGAGTGTATTGTATGGCCTGGAGTAGGCATGACTGTCCTGCCCCACATGAATGAGGGATGAGCCCTGGACAGTAGGCAGCTGGCTAAGTATGTGTGACACACGTTATATACACACTCCTGGGGCCCAAACATTGTTCCCACCCGCAGCATGGGTGTGTGCCAGATACCCCAGGCACATGTGGTGGATCAGCTCAGCAATTGGGCCACATATCAAAGTAACACGCAGAACACATGTCAGAACACAGGCAATGTGTAAGCAATGGACCCACCCATGATGCCCACCACAGAGTCAGGGAAACAGATGCTGTCCCCCACCTTGAGTCAAGCAAACTGCAAGGACACAGTACCCAAGTGACACAATACCCTGACTGTAAGGGCCACACCTGGGTATCAGATGAGGAGTGGGCAGTGCACAATAGAGGGACATGGGTCCTGGACCACAAGACTGATGTACTGTGGAAGTTTAACCAGGCCAGAGGAGGGCACATAGCATGGCAGACATAGTTCACAATGCAGACATGGACTCACCCCCTCCTTGCTGCTCTCTGGCCTTCAGCTGCCCATCCAGATCAGGGAAGACCACCGCCAGGATCCTCAGCATGTGGGGGTCAGGGTCCGGTGTCCGCCCCTCCTGCGAGGAGGCGACAGCTTCAGCTGGACCCGTGCGATCCTCCGGGTCCAGCCCCGAAGGTCCTGCCACCTCTTCTGGCAGTTGCGGATCCGGCGCTTGTAGACCCCCACGGATCTCACTGCCCGGACGATGGTCAGCCATATCTTCTGCTTCTGGTGGGCATCAACCTGTGAGGATGACAAAGTGAGAATGCCATTACTACACGTGCAACATAACCGTGCATTACACAGTTGGATATACATGTCTCAATCACAGGGGCACATGATGTACACAGGCAGTGCAACGATGGCCATGGACAGTGTGCCAGCAGTTGCTACATGGTATCATTGCCTGGGCATTAAAACCTTGTTTAAATGCACTGTCACTGCACTATTCCTGTCCAGTGCATGTAACTACACACTAGGGGGGGTGACAACTGCTCAGTGAGCCTGCTAGCCAGTGGCGTGCAGACTGTTAGCCTTGCTAGTCAGACAACATGCACATTTAGAAAGGCAGTGGACAGAACACTCACCTGCTCCCCTGCTTTCCCATACAGCTTGATGTACTGTGGAAGGAGGTTGTCCAGCAGGGCCTGGTTCTCCTCAGTGGTGAAGGCTGGGGCTCTCTCCACAGTACGTGCCATTGCAGGGTCCAGAGGGTGCAGATACAGCAGCAGTGTAGTGGCAGATGTCGTCCTGGAGCATGTAGTGCAGGCAAGTGAGCTCTCAGGGGAACAGCCAGCATTATATGTGTGCTGCAGAGGCAGATAATGTCCCATGTGTCCAAAGTGATAGGTCCAAGTCGTTTGCATCATCTGAATCTCGCCAATCCATGGAATTGCACCACTTACACATGCCCCCAGCATCCTTCAAATGTTCAACTTCATGACACCCATGAAATTGCAACATTGTTGTGGGTGACCAACTGAATTTACATCATCAGACTCGTTCAAATTTTGAAAACGCGTCCGTTGCCAGGCCAGGCCATAGCCAATGGGTGCGCACCGATTGGACCATTGCTGTTCAATGCGTATTGCGGATACAACGCGTACGCGCACACATTGAATGCAATGGGCCGGCCGGGCACACCGATCGGACCATTGCTGTTCAACGCGTATTGCGGATACAACGCGTACCCGCACACATTGAATGCAATGGGCCGGCCGGGCACACCGATCGGACCATTGCTGTTCATCGCGTACATAGGATACAACACGTACCCACACACATTGAATGCAATGGGCCGGCCGGGCACACCGATCGGACCATTGCTGTTCAACGCGTACATAGGATACAACGCGTGCCCGCACACATTGAATGCAATGGGCCGGCCGGGCACACCGATCGGACCATTGCTGTTCAACGCGTACATAGGATACAACGCGTACCCGCACACATTGAATGCAATGGGCCGGCCGGGCACACCGATCGGACCATTGCTGTTCAACGCGTACATAGGATACAACGCGTACCCGCACACATTGAATGCAATGGCCAATGTGTGCGCACTGATCGGTCCATTGCTGTCCAACGCGTATTGCGAGTACAACTCGTACCAGCGCACATTGAATGCAATGGCCAATGTGTGCGCACTGATCGGTCCATTGCTGTCCAATGCGTATTGCGAGTACAACGCGTACCAGCGCACATTGAATGCAATGGCCAATGTGTGCGCACTGATCGGTCCATTGCTGTCCAATGCATCCCTGTACAAGTCACTGGCATATGTCACCATGCCTGTCACAGGTGAACATATGCCAGCCACATATACTTCCCAGGGAGTGAGGGGCACACCTGCAACACCACAGCCTGTCCAAACTGTATCCTAGGGCATGTAAGGCTGCATTACCTATTCCGTGTATGGGGGTGAACATGTTGTTCTGTGGGTGTCACTTGGGGGCAGCCACCCCCAGGCTGTGCACGTGTTCATGGGGACTGAATCCTTGGTGTTTCGTGTACATGACCACTGTGATGTGCAACTGTTCATATCTGAGCATGTGGCATGGTCACATTTCACGGTGGTGTATGTGTATGTCATGTCACATACCCCCTGAGTCCCATGTGGGACGGTATGTTTAACCCAGGCTGACCCATTGGCACAATGGTGATGGTCCTCCACAGTCTGTGTGCATGTTGTGTTTACAATGTCTCTGATTTCATGTGCACAATGGGAGGCAGTCTCCACATCCACGTTGTTTGTGCATGGACTCTGATGTTGTGCGTGTGTGTGTCACAGACATCCATGTCTGTCCTGCCGAGGCAACAGGGACCATTACCTGTGGGGGTCATGGTTGTTTTGCTGTGGTGTATACATGATACACCATGTCATGCCAGTGTCCATGTGGCAATACAGGGTCCCTGGGAATCTACCTGTCGTTGAGCTGTGATGCCTGGGGCACATCAGTCCTCACATGTCACTGTGGGGTGTGTTTGTAATTTGGCAGCAGGAGATGGGAACTGGGACACGGCCTCATGGTATCCAATGGCACAATCTGGGACTTATTGATGCCACTTGTTGAACTGTGATGTTAGATGTTGGCCATGTATGTGCCATACATATCCGTACGGAACTGCACACATCATGTACTTGTGCCTCATAATGATGTATCATGTGATGTTGAGTGTGTTCAATGCCACATATGTGGGGTGACTGACAATGTTGCTTTCTTCACCTATGCACTGCAGGGCACCAGCTGTCCATAGACCATTCCCTGACCTGGCAACGATGGTGGAACGTGACAGCATCCGACGGTACCGCTTCACCAGGCAGCTGATTGAGGATTTGGCAGTGCGCTTGGCACCACATTTGCAACCTGGCCGTCCGTACCCTACAGCGCTGACCCCCAAGGTGAAGGTGATGGCAGCCCTACACTTCTTTGCCACCGGTACCTTTCAACACACTCTGGCGACTGCTGGTGGGATGTCACAGACCATGTTCAGCCGTGTGCTCCGGGATGTTTTGGAGGCTATGTTGATATACCTGAACCAGTACATCTATTTCCCTAGACTCCAATTTCTCACTTGCGTGAAGAGTGACTTCTATGCCCTGGGGAGGATGCCGCATGTCATTGGCTCCATTGATGGGACACATGTGGCTTTGGTACCACCACAGGCCCAAGAGCAGGCCTACCGTAACCGCAAACACTACCACTCGGTCAATGCACTGGTGGTCTGTCTTGCAGATATGAGCATCTCACATGTGTGTGCCCGTTTCCCTGGTTCTGCACACAATGCCTACGTGATGAGTAGTGGTCGCATCCCGAGGATGATGGCACAGATGCCGAACCAGCGTGCCTGGCTTGTTGGTGTGTACTGACTTTGTACCATTGTGTGTGTTCTGCTATGTAGTGTTCCACCCTCTTTTCCAACTCTGCTAATGTGCAATTGTCTGTATGTAGGTGACTCCGGATACCCCAACATGCCGTGGTTGCTGACGCCCCTCAGGAACCCTGTGACACCAGCCCAGATGCGCTACAATGAGGCACATGGTCGGACCAGGAGAGTGATTGAGCGGACATTTGGTCTCCTGAAGAGCCGCTTCCGCTGCCTCGACAAGACAGGAGGGTCCCTCCCATATGCCCCAGCAAAGGTGTGCAAGATTATCATCGTCTGCTGCATGCTCCACAACCTGGCAGTGCGGAAGGAGTTGCCTCTCATCCTGGATGACGATGACCAACGTCCGCCACCTGTGGAGGATCCTGGCCTGGACCACGATGCCAGTGATGATGATGATGATGGGCATGTCCGCACACAGCTCATCACCAACTTCTTCAGCTGAATGTGAGTATCCAGAGATGTCATGTCAATGATGTGAGTTTGCATGATATGTGTTGGTGGTGCTCTGGTGCTGTTTGAGTGTGTCCATGGGCTACATGTCTGTATGCGTGTAGCGATGTGTCCTTGCAGGTAGTCTGTACTCCCCAACAGTGTTGACATGCTAACTTGGTTCTGGGTGGGTATCTTGTAACATGTATTGTGCATGAGTATTGCAGTTCTGTCCTGTTCTTCAGTGCTTTTGACTGTGTGTCATTTCTGTCCTTCACAGGGTACTTTCAGAGTCGTTTGGTCAACTGTGATCCCCAACACCGTGATTTGACTTCCCGGGTGGTAGCTGTTGTGTCCCTACAGGTGATGTGCACCACACCCATGGACTTCCTTCCTTCTACACCTGTTGACTGTGTGCCCGCTGCCAGGTGGGATTACCTTGCATCTGTGGTGGTTACAACATGTTGCAAATGTGTACTAATCCTGTGCTTCACTTTGTGATGTGCGTTGTCTGTGATCACACATCTGACTGACATTTGCTTACTGCACCAGTGGGCTAGTTAACACAGACTGTGAATAGGTGTTGGGTCTGTGCAATGCAACGTATTTCCTGGCAACATCAGTGTAGGCGATGAGTCAGTTGGCCATGGTGTGTATGTGTTGTGTAGCCCTGGTGGTGTGCCTCCCTCATATGTGTGACGTCGCCATGACTCACATGCCGGTGTTGTACTTGCTGTAGCAGTTAGCATGCACAGTGTCATTTCCCAGATCATCATCGCAACTTCTGAGACAACATAGGAATCACAACAGAGGCAAGTATGGTGTATAAGTGAGTTTATTGACATACATGTGTGAGTATAGTGCACAGGTTGTTGGGTGCTGTACATTGTGATTGTGATCCAAATTTCCTAGATGATTTGGAAGTCCTGGTAGCAGAAATGTCCAGAGTAAAGTCCACAGTAATCAGAGACATTGGTCCAACTTGAGCTCCCCATGTCATGTGGGAGAGTTGTGTTGCAGTCAACAGGGTGAACAGTTTGCGCACAAAGGTGATTATCCAGAACAGGTTTTGGCTTCCTGGGGGATGCACATGGCCATCGGCCTCTCACTTGCCCCTCCTCGGACGGCCCCTCTTCTTTGGGGGGGGACCCTCAAGTGCAGGCTGCTGCGGTGCAGGGGACTCTTCGCCAGCGTCATCCACCCTCCCTGTGGCAGTTGCAGTTGTTTCAGCACCAGATGTTGTGGGCACACAGGGAGGTGTTGACTGGTTGCTGGTCATCTGGCAGAGGCATTGTAATATGTCCCTATGCACCGCCGTCATCTCTTGCAGTGTGTCCCACTTGGACTCCACGCGGGACATGTGTGAGTCCAAGCGGGCATGATGGGCAGCCTGCTGCTGTTTAATGTCCCTGAGGAGCCCCACTACCTGGCTGAACTCTCCGGTGCTGGACTGGTACGCATTGGCTATGCGTGCCAGTTGTGGGTCATCATGCAGTCCAGACCCCTCTGCGAGCAGCGACCTATGTCTCCCACCCCTCCCACCACCCCTGGCGACACGTGCAGTACCTGAGGTGGCAGGCACAGGTGACCCTGGGCCACCTTGTAGGTTGTTGGTGGTGGTGGTGTCCATGGCCCCACGTTGGTCCAGGGTCCCTGTGCTGGTGGTGGTGGTGCTCCTTGGTCTGTCCATGTGGGCAGGGGTGGTATGTGTGTTGACAGTCGTTGGAGGGGTGGGTGCAGGGGTGCAGCTGGTGGTCCTGCTGGTGCTGCATGATGACTTGCTCCGGAGGTGCCAGGTAGGTCTTCTTCATCCGAGGAGGGCAGAGGCTGTTCCACACCAGTGAGCTCTGTATCCTCTTGAGCCTGGGACGAGGACTCCTCAGCATCTGCTGCTGTGTCCCCATCATCACCTGTTTTTGGGAGACACACACAATGTATGTTATGTTTCTGCAGGCATCAATGGTTGACACACCTGACAGTTGTGACTGTGCCTCTGGATGCGGGCCTGTACATTGCATTGTCCTAAGTTGTCACAGTCAGGGGTTGATATTGGTGTAGCACATTGTCCTGCATTATTTGGCCATTTCTATGTGGATGTTGGGGTGTGTACATGATCTGCATTGGTTGTATTTGGTTGTCATCCGGTCCTCCTTCCCACCCAGCCAGATATTCCACCATGGAACGTGCTTCCATTGCAGGGAGTGCAAGTTGTCTTTCAGGATGTCAGTCAGTGGTGTCCTGCTGTTGGTTGTTGCACAGTTGCCAGCAGGGCCTTGTGCTCCCCACAGCAGTAGCCAGTGTCAGACATCTTGTCAGTTGTTTTCCACTCCCTGTGATGTGCGCATGGTTCAGGGTGGTGTTGATGGGACAGTTGTGGGAGTGACCAATATCTGTGGCTACCACTCCCATCATGCTATTGCCTCCACCCCACTTCCCAGCATGCCCATACTTACTTGCTTTTGGGTGGACTTCAGTGTGTGTGTGTGAGAGCAATGGCAAGATGGCTGACAGTGGTGTCCTGCTGTTGGTTGGTGGCCAGTTCCCAGCATGGCCTTGTGCTCCCCACAACAGAGCACCAGTGTCAGACATCTTTGATGGGGCTTTCCACTCTCTGTGGGGTGTGCATGCTTGAGTGTGAGCTTGCTGGCCCATGTGGGTGGGGGATGTTGAGCTGTGGCTACCACTCCCATCATGCTATTGCCTCCACCCCACTTCCCAGCATGCCCATACTTACTTGCTTTTGGGTGGACTTCAGTGTGTGTGAGTGTGAGAGCAATGGCAAGATGGCTGACAGTGGTGTCCTGCTGTTGGTTGTTGCACAGTTGCCAGCAGGGCCTTGTGCTCCCCACAGCAGTAGCCAGTGTCAGCCATCTTGTGAGTCCTTTTCCACTCCCTGTGATGTGAGCATGGTTGAGAGTGGTGTTGATGGGCCAATTGTGAGGGTGAGCAATATCTGTGCCTACAACTCCCATCATGCTATTGCCTCCACCCCCCTTCCCAGCATGCCCATCCTTCCTTCCTTTTGACTCTGCTTCCCTGTGGGGTGGGCTGCCTGTGCTGAATGGATGTCTGGGAGTGTTGTCCTGGCAGTTGTTTGGCTAAAAGTCCCAGGAGTGTCCCTGTGCTTCACACAGCATGACCCAGGGTGGTGGTTCTTTGTGGGAACTTGAGTTAGGATGTGAGGCATTGCATTCTCCCAGGTGGGTTCTGTGGAGTTTGTGTTGAGGGGGTGTGTGAGGGGAGGTGCTTGTGACTATGGTCAGTGCTGTGAGTTCTCCTTCCCACCCAGCCAGATATCCCACCATGGAACGTGCTTCCATTGCAGGGAGTGCAAGTTGTCTTTCAGGATGTCAGTCAGTGGTGTCCTGCTGTTGGTTGTTGCACAGTTGCCAGCAGGGCCTTGTGTTCCCCACAGCAGTAGCCAGTGTCAGCCATCTTGTGAGTCCTTTTCCACTCCCTGTGATGTGAGCATGGTTGAGAGTGGTGTTGATGGGCCAATTGTGAGGGTGAGCAATATCTGTGCCTACAACTCCCATCATGCTATTGCCTCCACCCCCCTTCCCAGCATGCCCATCCTTCCTTCCTTTTGACTCTGCTTCCCTGTGGGGTGGGCTGCCTGTGCTGAATGGATGGCTGGGAGTGTTGTCCTGGCAGTTGTTTGGCTAAAAGTCCCAGGAGTGTCCCTGTGCTTCACACAGCATGACCCAGGGTGGTGGTTCTTTGTGGGATCTTGAGTTAGGATGTGAGGCATTGCATTCTCCCAGGTGGGTTCTGTGGAGTTTGTGTTGAGGGGGTGTGTGAGGGGAGGTGCTTGTGACTATGGTCAGTGTTGTGTGTCCTCCTTCCCACCCAGCCAGATATCCCACCATGGAACGTGCTTCCATTGCAGGGAGTGCAAGTTGTCTTTCAGGATGTCAGTCAGTGGTGTCCTGCTGTTGGTTGTTGCACAGTTGCCAGCAGGGCCTTGTGCTCCCACAGCAGTAGCCAGTGTCAGCCATCTTGTGAGTCCTTTTCCACTCCCTGTGATGTGAGCATGGTTGAGAGTGGTGTTGATGGGCCAATTGTGAGGGTGAGCAATATCTGTGCCTACAACTCCCATCATGCTATTGCCTCCACCCCCCTTCCCAGCATGCCCATCCTTCCTTCCTTTTGACTCTGCTTCCCTGTGGGGTGGGCTGCCTGTGCTGAATGGATGGCTGGGAGTGTTGTCCTGGCAGTTGTTTGGCTAAAAGTCCCAGGAGTGTCCCTGTGCTTCACACAGCATGACCCAGGGTGGTGGTTCTTTGTGGGATCTTGAGTTAGGATGTGAGGCATTGCATTCTCCCAGGTGGGTTCTGTGGAGTTTGTGTTGAGGGGGTGTGTGAGGGGAGGTGCTTGTGACTATGGTCAGTGCTGTGAGTCCTCCTTCCCACCCAGCCAGATATCCCACCATGGAACGTGCTTCCATTGCAGGGAGTGCAAGTTGTCTTTCAGGATGTCAGTCAGTGGTGTCCTGCTGTTGGTTATTGCACAGTTGCCAGCAGGGCCTTGTGCTCCTCACAGCAGTAGCCAGTGTCAGCCATCTTGTGAGTCCTTTTCCACTCCCTGTGATGTGAGCATGGTTGAGAGTGGTGTTGATGGGCCAATTGTGAGGGTGAGCAATATCTGTGCCTACAACTCCCATCATGCTATTGCCTCCACCCCCTTCCCAGCATGCCCATCCTTCCTTCCTTTTGACTCTGCTTCCCTGTGGGGTGGGCTGCCTGTGCTGAATGGATGGCTGGGAGTGTTGTCCTGGCAGTTGTTTGGCTAAAAGTCCCAGGAGTGTCCCTGTGCTTCACACAGCATGACCCAGGGTGGTGGTTCTTTGTGGGATCTTGAGTTAGGATGTGAGGCATTGCATTCTCCCAGGTGGGTTCTGTGGAGTTTGTGTTGAAGGGGTGTGTGAGGGGAGGTGCTTGTGACTATGGTCAGTGCTGTGTGTCCTCCTTCCCACCCAGCCAGATATCCCACCATGGAACGTGCTTCCATTGCAGGGAGTGCAAGTTGTCTTTCAGGATGTCAGTCAGTGGTGTCCTGCTGTTGGTTGTTGCACAGTTGCCAGCAGGGCCTTGTGCTCCCCACAGCAGTAGCCAGTGTCAGCCATCTTGTGAGTCCTTTTCCACTCCCTGTGATGTGAGCATTGTTGAGAGTGGTGTTGATGGGCCAATTGTGAGGGTGAGCAATATCTGTGCCTACAACTCCCATCATGCTATTGCCTCCACCCCCTTCCCAGCATGCCCATCCTTCCTTCCTTTTGACTCTGCTTCCCTGTGGGGTGGGCTGCCTGTGCTGAATGGATGGCTGGGAGTGTTGTCCTGGCAGTTGTTTGGCTAAAAGTCCCAGGAGTGTCCCTGTGCTTCACACAGCATGACCCAGGGTGGTGGTTCTTTGTGGGATCTTGAGTTAGGATGTGAGGCATTGCATTCTCCCAGGTGGGTTCTGTGGAGTTTGTGTTGAGGGGGTGTGTGAGGGGAGGTGCTTGTGACTATGGTCAGTGCTGTGAGTCCTCCTTCCCACCCAGCCAGATATCCCACCATGGAACGTGCTTCCATTGCAGGGAGTGCAAGTTGTCTTTCAGGATGTCAGTCAGTGGTGTCCTGCTGTTGGTTGTTGCACAGTTGCCAGCAGGGCCTTGTGCTCCCCCAGCAGTAGCCAGTGTCAGCCATCTTGTGAGTCCTTTTCCACTCCCTGTGATGTGAGCATGGTTGAGAGTGGTGTTGATGGGCCAATTGTGAGGGTGAGCAATATCTGTGCCTACAACTCCCATCATGCTATTGCCTCCACCCCCTTCCCAGCATGCCCATCCTTCCTTCCTTTTGACTCTGCTTCCCTGTGGGGTGGGCTGCCTGTGCTGAATGGATGGCTGGGAGTGTTGTCCTGGCAGTTGTTTGGCTAAAAGTCCCAGGAGTGTCCCTGTGCTTCACACAGCATGACCCAGGGTGGTGGTTCTTTGTGGGATCTTGAGTTAGGATGTGAGGCATTGCATTCTCCCAGGTGGGTTCTGTGGAGTTTGTGTTGAGGGGGTGTGTGAGGGGAGGTGCTTGTGACTATGGTCAGTGCTGTGAGTCCTCCTTCCCACCCAGCCAAATATCCCACCATGGAACGTGCTTCCATTGCAGGGAGTGCAAGTTGTCTTTCAGGATGTCAGTCAGTGGTGTCCTGCTGTTGGTTGTTGCACAGTTGCCAGCAGGGCCTTGTGCTCCCCACAGCAGTAGCCAGTGTCAGCCATCTTGTGAGTCCTTTTCCACTCCCTGTGATGTGAGCATGGTTGAGAGTGGTGTTGATGGGCCAATTGTGAGGGTGAGCAATATCTGTGCCTACAACTCCCATCATGCTATTGGCTACACTGACTTGCCCAGCATACACATATTTCCTTTCTTTCAGTGGGCTTCACTGTGTGGTGGTGTTGTAGTGGTGGCTACTTGTCTGGATGTGTTTGTCAGTTATATTTGTGCCACTGCCTAGCTGTAGTTGTAGTTGTGTTTGTACATGTGATGACACAGTTAAATGTCACTTTGAGATGGCATGTGTTGTGTTTCTCTGAGTGACATACACATTTTGGGATGATTCTGTTCTGGTTGCTGTGTATTTGCTAAGAGTGCATGGTTTGACTCTCCCCTTGACAGTGATGTGTGTGTGTGTAGTCGCAGAATATTGTGTACTCACCAGGATCTGGGATGTTTTCTAGTCCATATACGCTCACTGGTGGTAGGATGGCCCGCACCTTCACCTCCCAGGGCCTGAGGTATAGTGGCTTGGCAGGAGGGCCACTGCTGGTGTGTTGGCTCAAGATGTAGTCCTTCTTCAACAGCTCCTTGACCCTCCTGCGCACGTCATACCACCTGTTCTGGATGTCTGTCTTTGTGCGCAAACATGGTGATTGTGCGTTCACCCTGTCGACGATCCTCTCCCACATCTTTGTTTTCTGTGACATGGTGTCTGTTGGACCAGTGTACCAAAGAGCTGTGGCTCTACCCTGAGGATCTCATCTACCAGGACTTCCAATTCACTATCTAGGAACTTGTGATTCTTCTTTGGGGGCATGGTGATGGGTGGTGATGGTGAGTGATGTGTGTGTTGGTGTGCAGGTGAAGGTGTGTGAGTGTGTGTTTTGCTAGGTGTATGTGAGGTTTCTATTTGTTGTGGTGCTGATGGTGTGTGGCTTGTGTGATGGATGAGCTGTGGGTGTGTGGTTGCTGTCTATTGAGTGCTGGCAGGTAATTTGAATTTGCAAAGGATCATGGTAGGGATTTGTGTCCTTTATATGGGTGGAGTTGTGGGTGTGTCTTTGTTCCCTGCCCCTCCTCCCCAGTATTTATTGGCTTTGTAATTGCTTGTTTGGCCTTTTTTGTGTATTTTCCCTTTGTACTTTTCGTGCATGTAGGAGACGTTCTTGTGACCGAGTCGGACCCTGCAGTTGTCTCGTACGGGCTTGTCCGTTTCGTTCACGCTGTGTTTGTGCTGTTTTCTATGCTGCGTACGCGTCGGTCGCGGTGTTTTGGGTTGCTTCGCCTCGCAGTTTTGTATGCGTGTCGGTCGTACGGCTTGTCCTCCGTGCGACTCGGTCGTGTTTTCCACGCCTTGCATCGTACTTGGCGGGTGGGAGTCCGCGGGTACGTCTCGTTCGGTATTGTTCCAGGTGCGAGTCGGTCGGTTCGAAGCGCGTGCTTTTTCCGGCCGGATTGCTGTTTTCCGCGCGGCTCGGTCGTTCGGCTTGTGTTCCGTACGAGTCGGTCGGGTTTTGCTCGCTTCTCATCGTACTTGGCGGGTCGGGCTGCACCGGTACGTGTCTGTCGGATTGTATTCCAACTCTGAGTCGGTCGGTACGTTTTCCGGCCGGAATCGGAATCGGCCCCATAGTCTTTAGTCTGCTTTGTTAACCCAAGCCACCAATAGCGTTGTTTCAATAAAGAAACAGTCGCCGTAACTCCTGCATGTGCAGAACCTATCCCTTCGTGTGCTGCTAGAATTAAACCTAACCTACGATCCATGTTTGGAATTACTCTATCCCCCACTCCAGCAATCTGAGCAAATGGAATGTTATTGGCATCTAACTTGTAGGAGTACTTGAGTGGAAACCTTTTTGGTACTGCTCCGCTGTTTTTGCGACAAGCATTGACAGCTACCATAATCTCACTGTCTATTCTCATTTTAGAATGAGTGATTACAGCTACGGAAGCCGTGCGTACAGTCCCCTTTGCGGCTTCATCAGCCAATGAATTCCCTTCAACGTGAACGGCATCACGATGATGACTCAGTGTATGTATCACGTGAGCCCTCAATAGTTCGGTTTTCAACTCCACTACCTGTTCCCATAGCATTTTATGCTTGATTGTGCCACCTTTTGTATCTTTGAACCCGTTTTGAACCCAGTACTGCAAATATTCATTATATGACTGCACACAGTAAAAGGAATCGCACACAATTAGTGTGGGGAATTCTCTATCCGTATTCACTAGTGCCAGTATCAAGGCTTTTAACTCTGCCAGCTGTGCCGTGCAGTCTCCTAGAGACTGTGTTTTTGTGCAACTCGAGTGGAACCTTCCATCCCGCATGCGACCATTAACGATTGCGCATGCTGCGCTATATTGTTGCTTACTTCCTATGGCCGGTTGAGCTGATCTGTCAGTGTAAATGATATATTCATACTGATCTAGAGGCATTATTTCGTTTGGTAGAGGATATTCTTGTTCGTATTGCAGAAATGCTTGTGTCTTCAAATTTGGGTCGTACCTGTATTCTACATCTGTTGCAGTGAGAGAATTAGCCTATTGTATCCATCTCGGATTTAAGGCTTTAGCGTTAAGAACGCTCGCCTTTGTTGCAGCTTCTAAGGCTGGAACCGGAGTCACTACTATTATTCGTTTCCCCTGAGCCAGTGCTCTCTCTCTCACTAAAGCAGTCTGTACTGCTGTTAGAAACCTTTCTGTAGATGCAAAGCGCATCTCAGCATTTGTGTACAAATGTGATTGATTTGTATGCAATTGGTACTGTTTCGCCTTCATTATATGTTAGATAGGTGTACCCAGATTGACCCGCAACTATACGGATCACCAGGTTGCGTACGTTTACGCGTGTCTGTAAATGTTTGGAAGCTATCATGTCAGCTTGTAAGGAACGAAGTGTATCTGTGTGTTCCTGTGTCCATTGTTTTACTGAAAAATGAGGTTTTATTAAATCGTAGAAAGGTTTTACTCTTTCTGCGTGATCCAAAATGTAAGTTCGACCAAAATGTAGGAATCCCAGGATTGATTGTAAATTTTTTAATGATTTTGGAGGTTGGAGCACAGCGCATTTTTCTAAAAAATTGGCTGCTAGGCTTTTTCCTTCACTTGAAAGCTCATATCCTAAAAACAGGACACTGAGGTGGGCAATTTTTGATTTTTTAAAGTTGAATTTGTAGCCCTCGTGCTCGTATAGGTCATCGTCCGTTAGATAAATATCATCCACATAGGACAATGCCTCTTCATCCATATTTTGAAGTAACTCAGTTACTCTGGCCGAAAACAACCCCGGGCTGTTCTTATACCCTTGGGGAAGTCGACAAAATTGATGCTGGGACTCTAGCGCTGAGAATGCTATCAGATACCTGCTTTCAAGTGCTATATTTTGGCAGAAAAATCCATTTGAGATATCTAGTGTTGTTTTGTATTTTTTCCACACAATGTTATTCATTAATGCGGCACTGTGTGCATTTTGGACTGCAAATGTCTTAGTGCAAGTGTTTAAATGTCTGGAATCTAAAACTAAACAATATGTGTTGTCAGGTTTCATGACCGTAAACAAAGGATTGTTCATCGGTGAGGTACAATTTTCGATCACCCCTTGGTATTCAAGTTGATCTAAGATCTCCCTGACCTGTTTTTTAGCTTCTTGCTTTATTGGATACTGCCTCTGTGCAGTTGGAGTATTTTTTAAAGGAATTATGTGGTGGGTTGAATCCTCATCCCATCCAACATGGTTTTTATATAATGCCGGAGCCTGGGCTACCGCCCACTCCTGCGCATATGTGTGTTTTAGGTGCTTGGGAATATAGTCTGAGAATGCAGGTAAAATTACCGTTTCTCCTTTAGGGCAATCCATGACGAATGCTGGCGTCCAATCTTGTTCAGCTAACAAGATTTCATAGCCAAATGACAGATTCTTCCAAAAGAGACCTCTAACTGTCCTACATTTGTCCCCCTCCATTTGGAGTGTTATTTTATATAACTTATGTGGGACACTTACCCTAGTATCGGGTGTCTCTACCGTGATATAATCATTCAAGTCCGCTGTCAACAGAAATTCCATCAGGTTCTGGCGAGCTATTGTTACTTCAGCTGCGCTGTGTAGCATCGTCAGAGCCTATTCCCTGTTCAGTAGTCGAGTCCTCAGAATTCTGGGCATGTCTGATCTTTAGACTTGCAACCTTCTCCTTTTTGAACTGTGGCTTTTGCTTTGGTTTCTCTTCTTTTTTAGAAGTGTAATCTTGAGCGTGCTGCTTGTCTCTGGACTTTGTACGCTCTTCTTGTCTGTCTGACCGTCCTTCCCTCTCTGAGTTTTTCAATGAAACCTGAAAGGAACGAGAGGAACGTGTATCAGTATCCTGATACCTGTCAGGTTTCCTAATATTATCCCTATTCCTAAGGTTATACCTCTTTTCGGAGGGCTCCTGTGGAGAAGATCTACCTCTGGATTGAGATCTGTTTCCTTAAAAGTTTTGTTGTTTTTTATTGTCCCACTCCTTCTTTGTTGAAGCAGGTGTCTGCTTAGTAGTGTCCTTTTCAGGACTGTCTATCAGTCGTGGTTTTAAAGCTTTCCCACCCAAACTGTCTCTGCCTAATTCTGCACACGCAGTTTCAATTATTTTTGGTAGCTCGTCTTCCTGTTCTAAAGGACTGAACACCCTCAGGCGTTGGCAGATTGCCACTGAAGCTGGTTCCCCTTTAATATTAGCTAATATTATTGCTGATACCTGGGCATAGTTACCTAGTATCTTCATCCCTAAGTTCAGAGCAGGCTCTGCTCCATACTCGTTTTGTATTTGTCTCAATACATCTAGTACTACTGCTAATGACGGGATACCATGAGTTCTGGTATAAATGGCAGCAAAGACTGTACCCTAAGTGGTACAATTTGTGGTGTTATCCCCATGGGCAAGCAGATTGTTAGCATTCTGTGTTTTTCATACAGGGTAGTATTAGGGAATACTGCCTCTAGCTGTGTTATTTTCTGAGCTACCCAGAATGGTATTTGTTCACATTTTGTGGGTATTTTACCCATCACCGCGTGTAATGTTTGTGGTGTGATTTTAGTTGCTGTACCCTGAACTTGAGTTCCATTTGTTGCAACTATCGCTGGTTGGACTGTAAGTGTCCTCATGACGAATTGTGTCAAGTTTCTGTACATTTTTATTAATTCTTTGTGTTGTGTGAGTAAGTCTCCTGGTGGCATTGTTTCAATGTCAGGATGTGGTGTGTAGGCCACTAATATTGGCCATGTTGCCCCTTCTCTTCCGAGTGGGCCGAGTCTCTCTCTTCTTCTTATGTGGGATAGGGTGCCTTTAAACCAGTATAAGTGGTATGTGAGCGGAACCTCAATGTCCTCAAACGGACAATATTCCGCTGGTGCATCTCTTTCTATGTAGTAGTGAAATGTTTTTGTTCTTCCATTTGCTGCTGGGAATGTAACCCATGAATAAAATACCTCTGTTCTGTATGATTCGTGTGCCTCAATGACGAAAGCTACTATGCCACCCCTGGCTGTTACACCATGCGCAAGTAGTTTCAGGGTGACTGTATTTCTCAATTTTACTGCAATCGGTATTGCATCTGCATTTTCTTCTTCATCTGAGAGGTGCAAACTATGCACAACTCCCTCCGTGTTTTCCACGCTTTCAGTCATTTTTTAGAGGAAGAAGTATTTCAAGGAAACTAAGATAAGGTGTTTTGCACAATTTTAGGAACACTGTGTCCTTCAAGCTTGATTAACCAATAGCCAATAAATAGGATTTTTTAGCCTACTCAGCTGTGGCGGAGTTTGAACCCACCCACTCCAGACATCTCTGGTGTTTTGTGAGTAGGGGTCTCTGCACGACTGAACTACTCAGATTCTACTGTTAAATAAGTACCCAACCAACGTTGGCGGCGCCATGTCGTGTAGTTCCTATATTACCTATACAGGATCTGCACGTTTGGATAACATAAACTGTGGGACTGGTGGCGGGCTGATTCCGAGCACCCCCACCAGATACATTAGCCTGTCTGTATTAGCTAGCTCACAGTGCCACTATAATCTCCTCTTATCACGGAGAGAATAGATTCTGGCAACCTCAGAACATGACAACCCTGATCCCTCAGAATCGTGGAAACAATATACTACCTTTCGCTCAGTTACTCGTGCTCACTTAGGGGCCTATTAGGATGGCGGAAGGACCGCCACTGCAGGGCCAGCGGTGGCAACCGCCGGCCCTGCGGTGGCGGTCTTTCCGCCATCGAACGGATATTTCCCACCGCCAGATTAGGATGGCGGTGGGAACATGAATGCGTCTGCCGCGGACGCAAAGACCGCCCGCCGCCAGCAATCGTCCCGATTGCCTGGCGGACGGTCCAGGGAGCTCAAAATGGTGGAGGTGCCTAGCAGGCACCGTCCACCAGATTAGGATGCCAGCATTAACCGGCTTTTCCATGGCGTCGATGCCGCCATGGAAAGGCATGCAGTGTTTTCCCACGGGGCCCGCTGCGGGCCCCCTGGGGGGTGGGGGGTGGGTGGCTGCACTTGGGGGTACCAATGGTACCCCCCAACATTGCCATGCTCAAGGTGGCAGGCACTGCGCGGTGCCTGCCACGTTGTGCATCGCAATGCAAAACATGGTAATTTAACATTGCGTACGGTGCTGCAGCCAGCAGCACCGTCCGCAATGTTAACCTACCAGGATGCTCCCGCCAGTGTGGCGGGCGCATCCTAATACGGCTGGCGGGACCGGCGCACCTATGGCGGACGGTCCCAGCTCCGCCTGGATACGTCCGCCCGCCATCCTAATAGGCCCCTTAGTTTGTCTCAGAGAGATACACAGAATAAACAGTCTGGGCGTTTTCAATAAGTATTTATTGAACAGTTGTTATTCTAGTGTAAAATAGATGAGCTGCAACAACCATTAGACAGTAGCAGAGATATATGATGAGCAGTACTACGAAAGTAAAGGGATGGTAAAGTTCTACCATCTTGCATGAATCATGAATATATACAAGTACATATACCACATGATAAAAAGTGCATACTCCTACAATGCCTCCCTAACTAGATGTACCTAAATGTACCTAGCATCTGTGTAGGTGTTATGCCAAGAATCCCTCTAGAATCTAGTCAACCCCATTACCTGAGAATGGGAAAATGTGGGACCCCGTCCTGGTCTCGAGTTGGGCACCCCGCGAGGGATGTTAGACCACTGCGAGCTGCAGTGTCTGCATGCAGGAACCTCAGCATCTCTGGTCAGTGTGTCAGCCGGGAAGTCTCGGTCTCCTCTGT
Source organism: Calotriton arnoldi (assembly GCA_963921515.1). Lineage (NCBI taxonomy): Eukaryota > Metazoa > Chordata > Amphibia > Caudata > Salamandridae > Calotriton > Calotriton arnoldi. The sequence goes on along the minus strand of CAWUFW010008651.1, from coordinate 209,137 downwards.
CTTTCTAAGCAAGATGTGATGTATATATACCCATAGGTCTCCCCAAGGGTCCTACCTTGCTGTGTTACTGTGTTGGCCTAAAGGATGACGTTGGGCCTGAACTTTATACAGAGATATTATATGGAGATGTTCGTCCTGCTGTTAGTCCTGCTGTGCTTCCAAGAAGCCTCATACATAATGTATGAGATTCGAACTAGGGGGAAACCCGCGTTCTGAATGCGGTGTCGTATCTAGGTAAAAGGTCAGTCCCTAAGAACCGTTATGTATGTAATGTAGGGAAGAATATAGGTGAAAGGTTGCAATGTTACCTGCGCCTATATAGGGTACCTATATGGAATATAACAATATCTTCCAATGAGTGAAAGATCTGAATGCCCAGATATCGAAAGGAACTAGGTGTCCAGTTATATCCAACAGGGAGATCTCCAGGTCTAGGGAAGGGTCCAGCCACCGGGAACAAGTGAGCCTTGTGGTGATTAACCCGAAGGCCCGATAGTTGGCCAAATCTCTCCAGTAGTTCAAAAGCAGAGCCCGCCCCTTTTACAACATCGCCCAGATAAATCAACAGGTCATCAGCATATAGGGAAATTATATATATTGTACCATTCAGCGATATTCCCAGACCCTCTCCTCCTTTGCGGAAAAGTTCATCCAGCGGTTCCACCGATAGCGCAAACAAAAGCGGGGATAAAGGGCAGTCTTGTCGGGTCCCGCGTGATATCGTATACTCTGGGGAGATCATACCGCCCGCCTTAATCCTTGCTGTTGAGGAAATGTATAGTAATTGGACACACTTCTGCCAGCCCATCCTCAGCCCCATTTCCGCATGACTTCTATTAGGTAATCCCAGCTTACTGTGTCAAACGCTTGCTCCAGGTCTACCGAGAGAATCGCAGCCCATGGTAAATTCTTTGCCTCTGGGTGGTAGAGTACTGAGTACAGCCTAAGTAGATTGTACGATGTATTACGGGAGGGGACAAACTCGTTTTGGTCAGGGTGAACCAAGTTTTTCATGTGGGGAATTAATCTGAGTGCTAGTATTTTACTCAGTAGCTTTTAGTCAGTGTTGAGCATAGATAAGGGCCTAAAGTCCTTCACCCCTGCTTCATGATGCTCAGTCTTGGGGAGCGGTATCACCAATGCAGACTATGTGGAGGATGGCAGGTGTCCCAGTCGAAGGGCCTCATTATACATGGTGACCAGTAGAGGGGCCAGTCCAGTTCCATATTTCACAAAAACTCTGTGGGCAGACCATCAGGGCCAGGTGTTTTACCCCCAGCCATCAAGGCTATGGCACCTCTGACCTCCTGTAGTGTAATCGGTCCCCCCAGTTCCTCCACAGTCTCATCATCTACCACCTTAAGAGCCAAAGGGGCCAGGAAGGCAGCAATCTCCTCCTGTGCGGCTCCCTGCGGGCAGTGTACAACTGATCATAGTATCTCTGAAAGGCTCCATTTATCCTATCTGGGTCATACTCAGTCCTGTCCTCCGTGATATTTATACGGGTTATCGGAGAGCCACGCGATTCAGGTCTGATGATCAATGCCAATAAACGCCCAGCTTTCCCTTCCTCACTCTGCACTCTGTCCATGTATGTTCTATAGTCATGTGATCGAAGCCTCTCCAATACCTCGTCGTATTGTTTCTGTCTAGTCATTAATTGCTCACACGCCTGGGTCCCTGGCCCTTGCATATTGTCCAGCAGCCGCATTTCTCCCTCAATTTCTGTGAGCTCTCTGTGTAGATCCATTTGTATCCCAGTCGTCCCCTCACCACTACTTTATGGTTTAAATCGTTTTATTGGATATGCTGTGAACGATAACATTACACCCACCTACAACCACTGGCCGGCGGGGAACCTTGCAGTTAATTTCAAGTTTTATTAATGCGAACACAAACAAAAACAAAAGAGAAAAACAAAGGAGAGAGTCAAAGAAGAGTAGATTAAAGCAGAGATAAGAATGAAATCAATAGGAGAGAGGAGAGACAGGAATCCACCCACTGCTCAAGGTGTGACCTGGTAGGGATCTAGGGCTGAGTTTCCTTCGAAAGGGGGGGTGGGGCCGCAGGGGGAGTCGTGGGGAATCGTAGGACCTTTAGGTACCGGGGGCAAGTAAGCTCGATGAACTCGGAGGATAGGTATGCCACAGTGGACCCCCAGGTATTATCAAACTTAGGCAACGTGCGATTGATCCCCGCGGTGATCCTTTCCATCCCTACCACCTCTCACAATCTGTGCAGCCAGTCTAGTTTTGTTGGGATAGCATCCGTGCCCCATTTCGCCAGGAGGACCTGCTTAGCTGCTCCCAGTGATAGGGTGATCGCCCTACCCCTACAGGAGCGGAGAGGATATGTGAGGGGATTAGGAAGTCCCAACAGGATGTAGCTGGGGAATCTGGGAAGTTCCGTCTGGTATATGTGGTCAACTAAGGGCAATATGGAATCCCAGAATGTCTGTATCTTGTGGCAGTGCCATAGAATGTGGGACAGTGTGCCCACCTGACCGCATTCGCGCCAACAAAGATCGCTGCTGCGGGGCCTCCACTTGGCAACACGTGCAGGGGTATAATACCAATAGTGCGCAATTTTTAGGAGCATCACCTTCCCTGAGGTGCTGCACGATGGTGCCCGGGCCCTGTGGATAATGTCCGCCCACTCTTTCGGGGAAAATTTCCAACCCAGCTCCGATCCCCACCTACGCTGTGCTGGGGACTTAGTTTGATTCTTAGCCTTGTTGAGAAAGTTATAAATGTCTGACAGGAGGTGTTTGTTTGAGGTGCGAGTAATGTACCAGATCTCAAATTTTGTAAGGAGCTGACCTGCATGAATATGGACCTGGGGCTGCGTGACCCAGTGGCGCAGCGCTAAGTACTGCCAGTACGCCTCCTTGGGGATCCCATAATGAGTCACCAATTGGGGGAAGTCCATAATTCCCGGCACATCAAAAAGGTCGCCGATATGTTTACAGTTTGCTTCTTGCCATTTCAGGTAGGCGTTCCCTATGAGGGCCGGGGGGAAGTCTGGGTTCCCAATGAAAGGGTTCAGGGGTGACATAGCCGCGGACAGCTGACATTTCTCCTGGACCTTGTCCCATACCTTCATGGTAGAGCGCAGGACCGGGGAGAGGTACACGCCCTGTGAGCGATGTCGCCTGGGGAGCCAGGGAACCTTCCAGATGTGAATCCCAGCCACGCCCCTGTCCATGAAGCACCAGTGCTTTTCCGACTCTAGTTGGTACCATTCCACCATCCAGCGCAGTTGCGCCAAGATGGGGGACCCCAAGGCCTCCGTCCTCCTGTCGCAAGTACGTGAGGTGTCGAGCCATGCGCGGTTTCTTTCCCCCCCAAATGAAGCCATTAATTAGTTGCTGCATTTGGGCCAGTATCGTGGGCGGCGGACATAAGGGGAGCGTCTGCATTATGTAAAGCAGACGTGGCAAAATCGTCATTTTAACGGCAGCTATCTTGCCCAACCATGAAAGGATATGTTTCTTCCAGTTGTTCAGTTCTTGGCGGACCTTGGCCAGCATCTCCGAGTAGTTTACCTGGGCCGTCTTTGCGGTAGTCGCGAAAACCCGGAGCCCCAGGTACGTGATATCGCTGACAGCCCAAGAGAATGGGAAGAGCTGCGACAGTTGGAGTCAGTCTGCCGCTGGATACGTGAGACTCAGCGCCTGAGTTTTCTTCAAGTTCATTTTGAATCCCGACGCCTCACTAAAGGCGGCAACCTCCGCCAGCAAGGGGGGAAGAGAGAGCAACGGACGGGACAAGAAAAGGAGCACGTCATCCACGTACAACGAAATCTTATGCTCCCTATCTCCCATCCGGATCCCGGTGACCGTGGGGAGTTGGCGAACTCGTTCGGCAAACGGTTCCATATAAAGCGCGAAGAGGAGAGGGGAGAGTGGACACCCCTGCCTCGTGCCGCGCCCAGCCTGGAAGGACCGGGAGACCACCCCATTGACCCGAATGCGGGCCTGCGGCCCTTGGTAAACACAGTTCACCCATTTCCGAAATTGCTCCCCGAGTCCGAATCGGCATAGGACCTGTTGCAAATAGGGCCAGTGAACCCTGTCAAATGCTTTTTCGGCATCCACCGATAGGAGTATTGCCGGGGTCTGGGTGCGCTGCGTCTTATCCAATAGGTGGCACAGTCGTCGAGTCCCATTTCCACAATTGCGTTCTGGGATAAAACCCGACTGATCCGGGTCCACCAGACCTTGCATATGCGGGTCAAGTCGGGACGCCAATATACTGGTAAAAATCTTTAGGTCCACGTTAAGCAGGGAGATGGGGCGGTATGAGGCGCACTCTCGAGGGTCCTTCCCAGGTTTGGGAATGACCACTACCTCTGCCATGGTCATCGATGGGGCGAGTTTCCCAGTGGCGCTGAAAGTGTTGAACAGGCATGCCAGGAGGGGAGCGAGGTCCGATGCAAAAACTTTATAAAAATCGACCGGGAAGCCATCTTCGCCTGGAGCCTTGCCAACCAACAGTCCCTGAATAGCCCGTAAAACTTCCTCAGGGTGGATGTCTGCCTCCAAGTTGGTCGTGATGGAGTCCAGCAGCAGAGTCACCGGCGCTGCTTGCGTGTACTCCTCGGTCGCAATAGGATCCAGGCTTTCAGCTGAGTATAGCGCCTTATAGAAGGCCTCAAATTCGGACGCAATTTCCCCATCCGCCCGCAGGGTCTCACCCCGGGCATTCGTAAGTTCCGCGACCCGACGTGCCGCCGTCTCCGCCCGAAGAGCGTGTGCCAGGAGTCTCCCAGCCTTGTTCCCCCCCCTCGTAGTAGCACTGCTTGGTGCGGAGCAAAGCGTATTCGGCGCGATCGAGATCGAGCGCCCGCAGTTGCTTCCTCGCTTGCGTGAGTAGTCGCCGTGTTTGAACCGCCCCCGTACGGCGATGAACCCCCTCCAGCTCCCGGATTTGAGCCTCCAATTCCCCCCTTTTAGCTTTACGGTCCTTATTGAGGTTCACTGCGATAGCGATGCAGCGCCCGCGGAGGACAGCATTCAGGGCGTCCCAGAGCGTGTCCACCTCAACCGAGCCCACGTCGTTCAATTCCAGGTAGGTTTTGATAGCGCCCTGTAGCTCGATAATATTAGCATCGTATGTGAGCAAAGTGCGATTTAAGCGCCACGAATTCCGCCTCGGGGAGCCGCCCGGGAGGGTCAACGTTAAGACGACCGGGGAATGATCCGAGCTTGCCGCCACCCCAATAGAGACGTCATCGGTGGATGCCGTGACCCTGGGCGAGGTCCAAAAAAGATCGATGCGGGCGTACGTTTGATGAGACGCGGAGAAGAAGGTATACTCCTGCGCGGACGGGAAGCGATGGCGCCAGGCGTCCATAAGGCCAGCCTCCCTCAGTCTCTGAAGTGTCGTGTCGGAGATCGAACCCGTATGTCCCACCCTAAGTGTCGACCTGTCCAGTTCTGCAGCCAGGACCAAGTTAAAGTCACCCCCGATTACCAAGTCTTCATCAGGAGACCCCAGAAGTAAGTTTAACGTATCGTGTAAGAAAGCCTCCTGGTGCTCATTGGGGCTATAGACCAAGGCTATCGTATGCACTCGCTCTCCCATTAACACCCGCAGGGCCAGAAGGTGCCCAGCGACTTCCGCGAAGTTCCCCACTATAGTCCCCTGGGAATGCGTGGCCAAGAGGATCGCCACTCCAGCCTTCTTCCCCGGCCCTGATGAAAAATATTGTCTATCGAACCATTTGGATCGAAGTCGCCTCCAGTCCGCCCGCATGAGGTGGGTCTCCTGTAGGAGGCAAATATCGCACTTAACATCTCTCAACAAGGCAAGAAGCGCTCGCCGCTTTGCCGGCGAATTAAGGCCCCGCACATTGAAGCTCATGATTACTACTTTAAGACGAGTCATGGGCCATTATGAGAAGGCACATCTGCGCACCGACCCATCCTGTCGCAAAGAAAAACCAAGGGTGGCAGGGTTCTCACTCCCCCCCTCCCGCACCCCACAACTGGGCCACCATCCCAGCACTTCCGCCTCCCCTCGCAGCGCCGCGCTGTGTCTTCAAGCCTGGTGGGGCAGGCCCTCTGCGTATATATGGGGGTAAATCCAGGACATCTGGCAAAGCATCTAGCGCACCTGGGATGGGGAAACGCTGGGAAGACACACAAGTAGTGCACCTCCAATGAGCCCAACCGCCCCAACCTCCCCCGCCAGGTGGTCCCGTCCTCCCCGATCTCACCCGCCACCCCTGGCCACCAAATTCGAAGGTGCACCCTACCTGTCCGTGGGAAAGCTGCAGATCTCTCGTGGGTGGAAGAGGAAAGAAAGAAAAGAAAGAGAGAAGAAGAAAGCAGAGAGAAAAAGTGAAAATCACAGAAAGACATCAATGACGTCTTCCAACAGGAACAAACCACACCAACGTGCAAGGGTCCATGTGTCTGCGGTCGGTCATCACCATCCAGAAGGTGGGGCTCCCCCACCAAGACTGATATCTCAAACCGCTGGTCTTGGACCCTTCGTGTTATCATCAGGACGCGGGATATCAACCACCAGGGGCAATCGATGGCCTCAGTCTCTGGAGCTCTCCCGGCTTTGCAACTGACTGAGCAAGGCATTCCATTCCCGCTGACGCTCCTCCTCCTACGGCTTTGTCTGGGTGCCCCTCCTAGGGCCTCGTCTCCTACCCGCTCTCGGCAGCTTCCCGGTTGGTGGACCTCCCTCCGCCGCCTCGGAATCCTCCGCCACTGTCAGAGCATCACCAAGTATGGCCTTTGCTTCCTGTAAGTTCCGCACACCATTATTCCAGACAAAGGACAGGCGGAATGGGTGCCCCCACCGATACCGAATTCCCTGCTCGCAGAGGAGGGATGTGACTGGTCGCAGTTCCCTGCGCCGCTGCAGGGTGAGGGGCGAGAGATCCTGGAAGACCCCCACCTGAAGGCCCTCGAATTCCACTGTCGATCGGTCCCGTGTGGCAGCCATGATAATCTCCTTCTGTCGGTAGGAATGCAGGCAAGTCAGGATGTCTTGTGGCTGGCCGGGGCCCGAGGCGGGTCGTCCGGCCCTATGTGTGTGATCCAACATGACCTCCTTGTCTCGCAACTCCGGGGCCATGTGTTTAAAGAGGCAAAGTACCCATTCTTCCAGCTTGCCACCGTCTGCCAGAAGTGGCTCGCCCTTAATACGAATATTAGAGCACCTCGAGCGGTTTTCAAGGTCTTCCAGCTTGAGGTATAGTTCGTAGTTCCATTCACGGAGGTCAATAAGTTTCCGGGCCTGGGTTGTAAGCTCTTCCTCTCGTCTGTCCCCATTGCGTTCCAGGGTGTCCACTCTGTCCCCCACTTCGCTGAGCTCCGTCCGGAGCTGCTTGACATCGGAGGCCATGTCTTGACGCAGGCTAGCGAAATCATCTCAGAGGGAGCTGAAGAGCTGTTCCATGAATTCTTTCGTGACCGGCTCAGCAGCGGGGCCTGCGTCCGAATCCGTCCCTGGTTCGCCGGTCTTTTTCCTGCCCATTTTCTGGAGCAGGTCTTTAATGGATGGATCCTTGCTCATGGTGTCTTTCCTGGCTCGTGGGGTGGTCATGGCCACAGCTGGCAGGGCCCAGGGCTTCGCAGCTCCAGGTGGGAGGACAGAGGCTCCGCCAATCGTCAACAGCATCAGGAGGTACGAGCAGGGTCCAGAACAGGGCCTCTGCACACGGGGCTCCCAGTCACACGTCCGACCTCACCCCGCTAAGGGTCATTGAATAAGCCCCTGTAGTATTGTTATTGACGCAAGATCAGGGCCCCGTCGTGGCAGGTAAACAGCCACTCCACCAAGCACGTAACTATGCCTGTGAGGCCTCGACCACAAAATCCCAAATCCACCGACAACTGCCGCCACGAAGCGGGGCACCTCCAGCTCCAAGTGTGGGGCGGGCACAACTGCAGACGTGTGGCACCGGTACTCGGTCACTAGCACCTAAGGCCCCCCTCGACTGGCCTGTCAGAGCAGAAGGATCGTATCCCAGCCGGGGCCCCCAGCAGCAGCGAGAAGAAAAGAGGCCAGTTCTCGAGGCCTAGGTCGCCCCAGTTGCAGTCTTAAGCAGGGACCCACTGCCCTCGAGGGCAATAGCTGAGTCTGGGTCTTGGCTCTCCCCCAAAGTCTCGGTGTGTAAGTTGACCGGCCTTCAAAGTCTCTCCACTGTCAAGCCGAGCCGGGGCCGTCCCCAGTCCATGTCACGCAGGGCCTCTGCCACCCGCCATGCACTCCGGCCCCTCTGATACCGCGGCGCCGCTCCTCTCCCTCACCACTCTCGCATTCCGCCGATGTGCACCCGCTGCTTTGCGCGGTTCAGGCTGTGCACTCACCCGCTGTAGGCCGCTCCACATGGCGCCGCCACTCGGCCCCGGACCTGCACGCCAGCCGCTGCCTCGGCCCGTCTCGATCTTGCCCCTCGGAGCCAAGGGGGCACCGCTGCTAGTTTCCTCAGATTAGATGCTCCAGGGGAGGGCCTCGCCGCCGACTCCCGGCCTTGCCACCAGGCCTCACTGATTATGGCTGCCTCGTGGTCTCCGTTCCCGGGCCTCAGACAGGCCCTCACACAGTTCCATAGGAGGCCGCGGACCCACCGGTGTCCCTTCCTGTGCTGCCTCACTCAGCAGTATAGTCAGGGCTCCGCCAGTTCCAAGTACGGCGGACGTCACAGCCACCGGGGCCTTCTCTGCCCCCGCCGGGTCCCCCGGGGCGATCCCGGCGCTGTCACCGTCACTGCGGCCAATCGCCGCGTCTGAGCTGCCGCAGCCGGATTCAGCGGGAGACGGGAGACGCTCAAAAGCCTGCCCGGCCCTCCATCAGCAGCACAGCCTGGGATCACTTTTGGCCCCCTCTCGGGTCCCGAAACTGCCAGTGGATGCCTTGTATCGGCCTCGGCGAGCGGAGCCCCAAGAAAACGGTGCTACTCCGCCGCCATCTTGGCCACGTCCCCCCTCACCACTACTTTAAAAGCCTCCCATTCTACAAGTGCCGTAGAGGCAGTAAACGTGTTTTCTGTGAAGTATGTGTCTATAGTGGATCGTAATGATTCCACAAATGGTTCATCTTCCAGTGTCAGGGGGCTGAGTCTCCATGTAGGTATTGGGGGTCTACGACTTTGCAGGTGGTAGGCCATTAACAATGGGCTGTGGTCCGAAAATATACGGCCTAAGCATTCAGTATGTTGGGTGAGACTGCCAATGACTTGAGTGCACCAAAACGCATCTATTCTTGTGTGGATGTGGTGTAGGTGCGAATAGAAAGAATATTCCCTGTCTCCGCTGTGCTGTAGGCGCCATATGTCTTGCAGGTCCCAGTGTGCCATCCACTCCCGCATTCTTGCTGCTGTCCTATGCGCTTGTGCTCCACCAGGGGGATGGGAATGGTCCAGTTGTACATCCGCTACGCAGTTAAAATCTCCCCCACCACCATCTGTCCCACTGCTATGTTCGCCATATGTGCAGAAAGGGAGGTCAAGTATGCCAGTTGATCGTGTTTGGGGGAATTGCAACGACATAACGTAACCTCCTGACCTAGTAGTCTCCCCACCACTAGCACATATCGTCCTTCTTTATCAGTTAAGGTGCGCGTTGTTTCAAAGGGAATCCCAGGCTGTATCCATATCAACACGCCTCGGGCAAATGCTGAATACTCAGTGGCAAAAATGTGTCCCCTCCATCATCTCCTCAGTCTCCCCACCTCCCCCTGAACCAAATGTGTCTCCTGTAAGAATGCGATTTGCACTCCTCGGCATTTCAAATAATTATAAATGTTATAACATTTAGACATGGAGCCCATTCCCCTGATGTTCCACGTAAGTAGTTTCACGTCTTGTTGTGTCATTGCCTTTCTGTACGTTTCAACACCTCACCCCTCCCAGGAGCCCTCACCCCCCCTGAGTCAGCAGGATTCATTAAAGAGACATCCCCGCATGCATGAGAGACATAACTAATTAACCATAAAGACCCCAAACTTAGAACAACTCCCCGGCCTATGGCATCCTGGCAACGGCCATCTGCCCAAACTCCAAGTTTACTGAAGTACAAAGCAAAGAAGGCCCAAACCAAACACAGTGAAGGCCTCCAGGGGGGTCGCGGCTTCATCAGCGTATTCTGTTTTATCGTGAGCGGTAAAAGAACAAAACACAGTGTGGTCTACTGCAAAGCCTCCTGCACCGGCCCAATCCCTTAACAACCCAGATTGGCCAGTCCCTGTTATATAATGTCATCTGCCCTATGTGGGGTCACCTCCGAGAGCTCCAGGCTGTTCTTGCCCGAGGAATCCGATTCTGAGCCCCCAGTTCCCTTTGTAGATCTTGAACCCTGGTCTGATGGGGAGTCACTTTTCCGGGCGATCTCCACCACCACCTGCAAAGCTTCTGCCCTCTCCAGTTCAGTCTGCGAAGAATTTGGCTTCTTCACCCCTATACGTTCTGATCGCCTCTGAGATCGCATCTTGGGCCTCCGGTCTCTTGCCGCTCGCCGAGGTATCGGTGTTGGCCCCGGCTTCTCCGTGCGGTAGGCCTCAAACCAGTCCCAGGCTATTTGGGGGTTCTCGCAAAAAAGTGTCTTGCCATCCACCACGATGCAGAGCTTGGCCAGAAACATGAGGGAGTACTGGATGCCCTCCTCTCTTAGTGCCTTTTTTTTTTTTTTTAACATACTTTATTGATGACCATGACATTCTATCCATTGCAGTAGTTATTGTACAGTGACAGTCTTTTATATAGACAGCTGGGGGGATAGCAAAGATGTCTGGGAAGTGCACACACAAAATGGTCGGTCCAGCAATGGAAATATATAAGGCCCAGGGCAGGGGAGCGGCCCTTTATGGGGCAGAAATCTGGGGCCATCGACCTTGTGATCACTTATCTAAGAATGAGAACTCTTTTATTAGGCAGCTTTTAGGTCTCCCTAAAAGTACACCATTGATGCCGCTCCGCATGGACCTTGGGGTTAACCCAATTGCGGAGGAAGTTGCCCTCAGGCCTCTTCTCTATTGGAGACGTATCTGGAGTACTCCAGAACTTGAGTTCTTTAGACAAGAGCTAAAAGAGGTCGTAAATCTACAGAGAGTTGACAAAATCCCATGGCTGTCTTATATTAAAAACATCTTGACTGCTATGAGGATGGGAGACCTATGGGCTAACGCTGAAGCAAGTTGCATGACAACTCCCAAGAAGGCCTTGTCAAAGATCTTTAGAGAATTTAAACTTAATCAGACAAAGGCCAATTCCGACATAGGCGCACTGACACTATCTTTTTAGAGGCAAAAGACCAATACAAGCTAGAACCTGTCCTTGATGTCATACAGCCCCCCTTGCAAAAAAATTGTACCTACAATTTAGGCACGGCGTATTACCACTGCGCGCATTTACAAGTAAATGGGGAAATGCGCTGTCCCAGGGCTGTCCAGTCTGTGCAGATAATCCGGAGACGGACCAACATGTTTTATTCGTCTGCCCGGCATACAAGAAGGCTAGATACCAATGGTTACAACAGGTGTGCCGGAATCTTGGCACAAAGTATTGCGTGGAGGCCTATAGGATCCTAAAATATGATACTAGTCTGCCCATAGTGTATTCAGTTACTCGTTATTTATTTTCTATGTGGTGTGTACGGTCATCTATTTTAAAAGCTGGGTCTATTGGATAATTTTAGTTTTTTACGCAAATTAAATGTAACAATACTTTTTAATTACCTTTTAAATGTTTTAAAAAATATCAATTCTGAATCACCACCTTCTATATTTATATTCAGAACTCCCTTTTTAAATATTGCAATGCACGCGCACTTTATCTTTGCAAGAATTATATGTTCAAATTGTGCTGTTTTTTTTTTCTTTGTGCTTTTATGGCCATAACGGCCGAAATAAAGAATTTTTGAATTGAATTGAATATTTATAACAGATATTACACATGTTTGACATGAAAGTACCATATATTTTCGTACTATTCAATAAGGATTAAAGAACCATTAGTCTCCCGTGACAACGGAAACATCAAGGATATCGTAATTATGATGAAATAATCGGTTGCATAAAGCATGTACATTTCAAATTAACAAGAATAACAAATTCAACCACATCCCTTCCCTCCCTAGCCCTCCCAACCCAGACTCCTGGTTAGTCTATACCAGATTTCCGTGATATTCCAAAGTAGGATGCCAGTAGTGTAGCTCTGAGAGGTCTATAGCGCCCAGAGTTACAGTGTGCGGATCTTGGTCTCTGACCCCGAAGACAAAGAATCCCAGAGTCGTGTAGTGTATTATGAGGGTGGGGTATCCTGTGGGGGCAATAAGTCAAGTGATTCGAGCTCATGCAACATGATCTCCCATTCCATCGAGATGGGTAGTTTTCGCAGCCCTCGTTCTTCTTCCTTTCGAAGGGCAGCTCCCTCCGCCCTCCCCCACTGGAGCATATCGGCCCGCCAACCAGAGACCGTAGGACATCTGGGAGACTTCCATCTCATGGTGAGGGCTCTCACTGCTAAAACAAGGGCTAGGTCTAAAAACCTCATTTGCACCTTTTGCACCTTTGTGCGTTTGCGGAGACCCATGAGGCAGTTCAAAGCGTCGTCCGAAACAGGGATTTGTGTGACTTCACTTAAAATGTGACGAACTCTCTCCCAGTAATCTCGAATGTGGGGGCAGGACCATAGCATATGAAGGAAGTCTGCCTCGTCTCCTTTACAACGGGGGCAACAGTGGGAGGAACTTGGGAACATGCGATGAATCCTCTCAGGGGTGAGATATGACCTATGAAGGATCATTGTCTGAATGAATTTTAGTTTCGCGTTACGTGACACCTTTTTAGGGTGTTCCAGCATGCACTTCCAAGCCGTGTCTGTGATTTCCGTAGTAGAATCCTCGGACCAGTGCATTCTTAGGGACGTGAGTGTGATTGCGGCATGGGCTCGGATACCCGTATATAACCATCGTACCAAGTGTCCTCCATTTCCCATGTAGTATAAAAGGTGTACCAAGTTATGTTGGGAGGGTTCACTGCGCTGTGGAGCCCATGTGTTTTTGATAGAATGTGAGACAGCAGCGTGCAATAAATACAGACGTGTTGGTGCGCCCGTGGCCCGGACAAATGAATCATGGTCTAGCATAGTTCCATCACTAAAAAACGCCCCAATGTCCACTATCCCCACGTCTACCCAATCCCGTATTCTGGCCCTCGTGAGTCTACCTTGTGGTGTAGGGATGCCCAAAAGGGGGATATTCTTCGAGTAGGGAGGTGTTTGGGAGACATATGATAATGCCTTCCTCCAGCATTGCAGAGCATTCTTCAGTAGGGGGGGGCCATCCATCGGGATCTTGGCTTTAGGCAAGAGTAGTGCATGTAGCTCACCCCTATTCAGGTCGCTAGATGTGTACCCAATTTCCTGCAAGTTTCTCCCCGCGGTCCAGTAAGAGAGCCACTGGAGTTGGCCGGCATAGTAGTAGGCCTTGAAGTCCGGGACCCCCAGGCCACCGCTCCGTGTCTCCAGTTGCAGTTTCCGAAGGCTCACTCGTCTGCGGCCCGTACCCCAAATTAGGTCTATCAGTATTGTATTCAATGTATTGAAAATGGACTGTGGAAAAATAACAGGTATGTTCACAAAATAGTATAAGAGGCGAGGAAGCATCACCATCTTTGAGATGGCGATACGCCCCATCACCGATAGTGGTAGAGAGGACCAGAATGCTACACTGGCACGGAGGGCCGCTATGGTCCGCATAATGTTACCTTCGATTTGATCCGCCTGTGTTCTGTAAACTTGAATACCTAAATATTTAAAGGTGGCGGGGGCTACTGGTAGGGTATAATCACCGAACTGTAGAGTATTGGGGCATGATGTTCCCTGAAAGAAATAAACCACAGATTTCCCCGGGTTTATGGCCAAGCCCGAAAGACGTTCGAAGTTGGCAAACACTTCGGGGAGGGGATTGGTATCCGCTGTTAGGTCACGTAGGTATAAGAGGATGTCATCCGCATAAATAGAAATTAGGTGAGTTAATCCGTTGATGGGTATTCCAAGCCTGTCTGCCGATCTTCTAAGTGCGATCTCTAGAGGTTCCAGCGCAATAACGAACAACAGAGGGGACAGCGGACATCCCTGCCTAGTACCCCTATGTATTGTATATTGGTCTGATATATAGCGGCCTGTGCGTGCTCTGGCCGTGGGAGATGTGTATAATAACCGTACCCATTTTAAGTATGTGTCCGGGAACCCGAAGCGTTGAAGTGTCGCGAACATGAAGTCCCAGGAGAGAGAATCAAAGGCCTGCCGGAGGTCTAGCGCTATGCATCCTGCAGCCTGGTACGCGTGTGGGGTAGCTTTCATGACGTAATGGAGTCGCCGGATATTAAGGGATGTACTACGGTTCTGTAGGAACCCGCATTGGTCCCCGTGTATAAGTGCATTAAGGTGGGGCTGTATACGGTTGGCAAGAGCTTTGCTCAGAATTTTATATTCAGTCGCTAGTAGTGAAAGGGGTCTATAATTAGATAGTTCTAGGCCATCGCGACCTGGCTTGGGTAACGACGCGACTAGCGCTTGCATAGTGGAGTGTGGTAGATGCCCAGTCTCGAAGGCGGCTTTATATACTGCTTCCAGTGTCGGTATTAGAGTCTCTGAGTATGTATGGTAGAATTCAATGGGTAACCCGTCAATCCCCGGTGTTTTATTACGATTTAGACTTTTTATCGCAGCTCGAATTTCCTGCTGGGTGATGGGGCCGTTCATTTCTTGTTGTATTTCGTCGGGAATTGTCGGGATGGGGAGATCCTGCAAGAACTCCGCTATCGTGGAGCCCTCTACAGGAGTAGGTACTGCGTAAAGCGTACTAAGGTAATCATGGAAGGCTATATTTATTTCTCTCTGGGTATGTACTATATGTCCCTGAGGTGTGCGGATTCTAGTTATGACCGGTGGATCGGGTCTATCCCGGACGATACGGGCGAGTAGTGTACCCGACCTGTCTGCTTCTGTGTGTTTGCGTTGCAGAAATGCTCTATGATCTATTGTCCGCAGTGTCTCCAGGGTTTCAGCATGGTCCACACGGGCCGCCTGCAACCTGTCTTTCTTGTCAGGGTCCGTCACTGCCTCCTGTTCCAGCATAGTCATTTGTTGTTCTATCCTCAGTAAATGTTGGTGTATCTCCTGTCGTGCCCCCACTAGCTGTCCTATTGATGCCCCCCGTATCACCACTTTCAGGGCGTCCCATTCAATTAGGTTAGAGGAGGCCGTGTTCCAATTTTCAGCTAAGTAATTTGTTATGGTATTGGAGAGGGCTTCTCGAAATGGAGCATCCTCTAGCAGTTGCGGATGCAATTTCCAGGTGGGTACTGGGGTAGGGACTTTACCCCAGTTAAGTGTGAGTTCTAGTGGATTGTGATCTGAGAAGGTTTTTGCTAGGTATGTGGATTGGCAGACTTGGGTAATATTGAATCTAGTAAAGAGGAATCTATCTATTCTGGTATGGAGGCTATGTACTGGAGAATAAAATGAGTATTCTTTATGAGTAGGGTGTAGACAACGCCATGGGTCTGAAAGCGCCCAGCCATTAGCCCATGTAGCAAATAAGTCAGCTAATTTACTGGCGTTTGTACCATGGAGGGAGGGTGTGATCTATCCAGGGTAATGTCCAGTACAGCGTTCCAGTCTCCTCCCAACACCCAGGGAATGCCATCCCAGTCAGCCAATGCCGTTCCTAGTCGATGCAGGAAATGGTCTTGATCAAAATTAGGGGCATAAACACTGCCGAGGATCACCAAGGAGCCGTCTAGTGTACCTTTCAGCAGGATGTATCTCCCTTGGTCATCCACACGACGTTCCATTTCAAGGAATGGGACCCCATGGCATACCCAAATGGTTGCCCCCCTGACAAATGCAGAGTAGTTAGTGGAATAAATCTGTCCCCTCCATTTTTTACGTGCTTTTTGAGTTTCGGACTCGGTTAGGTGAGTTTCCTGTAGGAATACTATATGAGCCTTACGCCTGAGAAGATATGCATGTACACGATGTCGCTTCTGGATCGCCCCCAACCCACGTACGTTCCATGTAATTAGGTTATAAGACCCTAATGTGGTACCCATCCCAGGCATATCGCTATATAAAATGTGGAGCTCCACGTTATATGGAGCCAGCCGATCGAAGTCAACCAGGAGTCCCCTTTTCCCTGATTGTTAACGAAACATGGCGCAGCGCTCGAACAACGCTGGGCCCAACAGTAATTCAGAAAAGTTACATAACAGATAACGGTGCATACGCTTGTAGGGAGGCTGCCGCCTTCAGTCGCGGCCATACTCTCAGTGAGGTCAACTATTTGGCGGCTCTACGGGATCCCATGGGGGGGGGTTATAATTATATCTGTCGAAGACAGTATCATTCGCCTGAGGTGATCATATGTATTAACCAGCTGTGGTCCCCGTATAAACAAAGCCCAATTTGCGTATATAGTGGGGTGGTCTATGTATATAGTTATAGCAAACAATCCATGCCTCCATATTAAGGTACAGGTTATAACACAATGATAATATACGTTTTTTGATTATGCAGAAAGGATACGATAAGCGCCATGTGTTGATGTCCATGCTGTCCATAGGAACTTGTGCCATATAACAATGTCAAAGACAGACTTATCCCCGCCCTCCTGACCCTCCGCCTTAATATACATTCAACTTCGTGCTGTCAACGTTTAAATGTAGGACAGTTTAAGAAAGGATACAATGGACGCCATGGATGTGGAGCCCAAGCCAGTAGCACACGTTTCCGATTAATAGTTCCAAAAGGTCTACCAGTACGGCAAGTGGTCTCCATAGCTTTCAGTTATCGATGATATTATCCGCCGTCTGGGGAGTCATTGTAGGGAATAGTGTTATACTATGCTCCGAGTCTGAGTTCAGAGTACTGTCCTCCGAGTCCGTGGGGATTTTGTTGGAGTCCTCCCGAAAAGCCCCAGCGACGGCAAGGGCTCCTTCCTGGTCGCGTCGTTGCTGTGCGCGCGATGGTCCTGCGCCTCCCTTGCCCCGATTGTGAGTCGGATATCCACGAGATCCTGATGAGGGAATCCCGCTGGCGCCCTGTGAGGACGGATCCGAATGGCTGACCTGGCTGGAACCCAGCCCCATAACTTCGAGCCATTCCTCGGCGTCCGCCAGACTCTCAAAGAAGTGAGTTTTTTTATCACAAATAACTTTCAGTCTGGCAGGGTATAGCAGTGCATATTTGAGTTGTGCTTTCTGTAGTTTCTTCTTTACGGCTTGGTTGGACAATCTTTGCCTCTGAACCATGATGGTGTAGTCGGGGTATAGCGAAATGCGGTGATTTTCGAACTGAACCAGTTTTTTTTTCTCTCGCTTTCTGTAATAAGACATCGCGGTCCCTGTAATTCAGAATTTTCACTATCAGAGGGCGAGGTGGTGCGCCAGGTTTGGGCGGTCCCGTTGGGATTCTATGTGCCCGTTCGACACAAAAGTATGAGGAGAGTCCCTCTCGTGCAATATGGTCCCTGAACCATTCCTCCATAAATTCTGCCGCCCTAACACCCTCACTGCGCTCTGGTAGGCCAATGACGCGGATGTTATTGCGCCTATTTCTACCTTCCGCATCCTCCACTCGTTCCAGGAGGCCTGTCATTTGTTGCTGTAGCTGCCGCAGTGTTGTGGAGTTTGCTGTGACTCGGGGGTCCAGGTCTTCAATGGATTGGCCATGGTCTTTGACGGTGTCAGCTAGTTTACCATGATCCGCCCTGAGTATTGTAAGGCCTGTAGTGAGCGTGCCGATCTGGAGTTCGAGTGCCGTCCTGGAATCACGGATCTCCTTGAGAATTAAGTCCAGTTTATCTGGTGCATTCTCCATAAGCTCCGCGGTTACGGCCCCCAGTGAGGAGGGCCGACTGGATAGTTCTACCATGGTGGAGGGGGGGCCCGCTCCCTGTTGGCCCTCTAGTGTCTTTGCCCTTACTCTGCCCATGATGTGAGTCCGTCGTGCGGGTGCAGAGTGGCGTCTACTGAGCGGTCAACTATGTAGATGGATGGGCCGGACCAAACCAGTCCCTGGTAAGCCGTGGGTGTGGGAGGCCAGTAGTAGCACTTTGTTTATGGCAGAGTCAAATGGCCAGAGTGTTCCTATGAAGGAATCGGAGATAGTGCTTCCCTTGTATAAGTTCAGACCGGGATGGTAAGGAAGTGGGCCGTACTATAACTAACGAGTAGTACCGGTCTCAAGGCCCAGTACATGCAGTTATTGGCTCAGGAACGGCTCCATATCAGTATTGCTGCCCAGGTTTGCTTGTCCGTGTCTCTCCCCATGTGGGCTCATTCTCATGGAGCATAGTGCGGTCTCCTCATGCCGCTCCGGCTGTCCCGCCGATCCTGCGCCCGTGGTGTAGGCCTCACCTCGAGGCACGAGTGCACGGGGGTACAGTAGATGTAATGGCGGGCGGAGCAGGGCCTCCGCAGCGGCGTCGCATATTGTGCAGTGGGGAGAGCTGCCCTTTCTGCAGTTGTCGGGCGAGATTGGCACGGTCTCTCTAAGGGGATCTTCGTCCAGTGCGTGAGGTCGCGGAGCCACCCCCGGCTGCCATCCACACGGGGGGGAACCAGCCGCGTACCCCGGCAAAGCAATCAGGTGTAGGGTGGAATGTCCCGGCCAATGTGGGCCCGTGCGGGCGTCACCACTCACCGTAGATCTCTTGGGTGGATCCTCCTGTCTCATCGGCGTGGCCCCTCTCGTCGGCAGATTATCCGAGGGTGGTTCATAGGCTGTGGGCCGCCCGACTGCTCTCCGTCATTTGCGGCCGCCGCCTCGTGGCACGCCCGCCCTCCCGCGCTCACTCGCGGCCCCCTCGGGAGTCGGAGCCGGGCACACAGGAGGAGAACAGCGCCGCCGACGAGGCCAGGGGAATGCAATCCCCACGGCGTCCAGACAGGTACCTCCGCACTCTCAATGTCCAATATTATCAGGCGGGCCTCGTATCATAGCGCTCCAGCCCCTCGCGCCCTGCGCGTTCACAGTTCGCTTGATATCTCGGCCCTCGCTCGGCTTCCGCCCGAGCACAGCAGCGGACCGGGCCAGGACCGAAACCTCTTCTCCCTCGCGGTCGCGAAAGTCTCCCGGGGCACAGAACAAGTCTAGGGGACCCCAGCGCTACCTTGGTGATGTCTCCGGTCGTCCGTTGTCCCGGAGGCGGCACAGGAGAAGTGAAACCCCCCGAGGGAACCAAAGCTCTACCAAGAGTCGACCGCCATCTTAGGCGGCTAGCCACGCCCCCCTCTCTGAGTGCCTTCTTGACTTCAAAGTATGAGGCCTGTTTCCGTTGGACCTCCAACGTATAGTCCGGAAACATGGAAGCTTTAGTGTTATTGATCACTATCCGTGCAAGCTTTCTGCAGAATGATGTCTCTGTCTCTATAGTGCAGCCGCCTGGCCACCACCTGTCTCAGGGGTCCACCCGGCGCCAGTGGATGAGCCGACACGCGGTGCGCCCTCTCCACTGTAAAGAACTGCATCAGCGCCCCTGGGGCCACCACATCTCTGAGCCATAGCTCTAGGTATGCCACCATATTGCCCTTTTCAATCCCTTCCAGCAGACCAAGAATTTGTATACTATTGCGGCGGCTGCGTCCTTCTCCGTCTTCTGCCCGCCATTCCAAATTCTGGACCTTGTCTGTTAGGTCCGCTACTTGCTGTAAGAGGGCCTTGTGCTCAGGCGTTAGTTCTTCAAGCCCAGATTCCACCACCTTCACCCTCTCATTGAGTTTTTGGTGTTCCGCACAAAGGAGGCCAAGGCCCACCAATACCGTGCTTATGTCTTGGTGAAGCGTGTCCTTCGTATCGGAGATGGCTTCCAGTATTTTGGACAGGTGCTGCTGGATAGGATCTGGTCGTGACTGAGGCTCAGGGCTACCTCGTGCCTGATCTTGTTGGTCTTCCTCATGATCTGGGGTATATCCGGCCTGCTTCCCCCGTGGTTTTCTGATCCTCGCAGGCTCAAGCAAGGGGGGAACCCGGCCCCCACGCGGTAGTTATTCACCAAGGCCTCTTCCCCCGTGCCACGGGCCGCCCAGCTACACCCTACTCAGCCACGCTTTTGGTTCTGGCCATTCCTGGACGTGGGCCCCTTCTAGCTGTCGGCCGCGACTGGATCTCACCTCAGTTGGGATCTCAGGGCCTCTATCCATCACTCATCTCCCCCTGATGCTCGTAATTCTTCCTTTGCCTGGGATCAACTGGTTTCTTACATCGCACCCGGGCCTTCATCTCCAGGCAGTAGGCCACTCAGCCTCGCTTGCCCGGTCTCCCG
Source organism: Calotriton arnoldi (assembly GCA_963921515.1). Taxonomy (NCBI): domain Eukaryota; kingdom Metazoa; phylum Chordata; class Amphibia; order Caudata; family Salamandridae; genus Calotriton; species Calotriton arnoldi. The sequence goes on along the minus strand of CAWUFW010008651.1, from coordinate 188,847 downwards.
TCCAAGCCCAGTTCTTTGCTTCCATGGGCGGGGATCTCAATTACACCTCTGTCGAGTTCCCTATATCTGTCACAGTTCCACTCACTGCTGCACCTTAATGTGCCCCAGGTCTGCCAGTGTTCTGCATCTTGGCACCACTGCTACAATGCCGGTGCGTGAGCCGTGCCCCGCAGGCCACATGGCTCGCCAGCCCCTCCCTGTTCAGGAGCTGCACAAAGGGTCTGCCACGACTCGCCCCGTCTGGGTGGTCCTTCAAATTTGGGACTCCACTTCGCATTTAGAGATCAGCGGGGGCCGCGGTGAAACCTCCGATGAGGCTCCCAATCTTCCCGTGGTCTCCACGCACTGCCTCAGCTTCATGCTGCGCCTCTGCCGCTCAAGGTCCGCCGGCGCCCCTCACCTCGGTGTTGCTGCGTCACCTCTGCACTTCAGGCTTCACCATGCAGGCCTCAGGGTATGCCGGCCCTCGTTCACATCGGAGCGGCACCCAAGGCCCCTTGTCTTGGCAGGTCTACCACTCCCAGCCCGGGCCTCGCAGTCGCGCCGCCTCCGCAGCAGGCCAGCTCCGGCTAGCCCAGTCCCGCCTCAGTATTCGGGTCCAGTGTTCCGGGCTCCGCTAATCAGCCCGTCCTCCATACGTCGGCGGATGAGCCTAGCCGTCCGGGATCACAGCGGGGGCCGCCGCCTCAGTTCCCGCCACTCAGGCTGGGCTGCGCCACTCAATTTTGCCAGATCAAATATGGGCCGGTGCGGAGCTCTTCGCTCATGCGTCCGCCATCTTTGGCTGCTTGCCACGCTCCGCACCACCCCCATTGTAGGGATTAGGCTCCAACCGCCACCCCAATGGGCTCCTTGAGCCTGACGGAGGCAGCAGTCTTTCCCCCTGCCTGCTGCGCTCCAACCGCCAGCATCATCATCTGGCAGTCAGACCACAGCCCTAGATGTCGGGTGGACCGCCACCAATGGCCTGTCGGTGGCGGTCCACCTAAAATCACAATTGGGCCTTTTGCCTTTGTTCTGTGGTTTAAAGTAAAATATAGGGTTTTACTGTTGTTTTAATGTTCATGGACTAATTAGGCACTTTAGCTAACTCTATAGAGGCAGGGAAAAGTAGATTTATATATTTTTAAAGAGGTTTACAGAGTACAGTACTAGGGTACTTGTTGAAATGTCAAAAAAGGAATTCATAAAGGAAAAAATACTTTTAGACAAAATAAAGGGTGCCTCTTAAAAGAGCTTTTCTTGTATTTTTAAAGCCAATTTGTTAGGTTTAAAATGAAAATATGGTTTCCATAGGTTGTAGAAATGTACATCATCAGGACAATGGAGTGCTGAATTGGAATATTTTATATTCAAGTGAAAAATGGAATACGTTTGATGATCTTGTAGGAATTGTGACACTATCTTCTTGACATGTCTTCAAGCCTTTTCAAAACCTTGCAGCATTTTCAGTAGACCACTTCCACTTTTGTCTCAGACAAATATTTGAGAATACAAAATGTGTGTTCAGAAACATAGATATTACAATGAAAAATGTCTCCTTCATCTCAATTTCCAATCTAACTCCAGTTAAGTGGCCTATATCATTGCCACCACAGTGGATAACCATAAAGTGGGGATGGTCACATTCACTAACAGAGAAAAGTAGAGAGAGTAACTGATTCCATTGCTCTTTCACCAATCCATGTTATTTCAACTCCTTTAAAGCCTGGATCATTCTTAACACCTCCTTTCTTGGCATACTGTGTAGCCCAAAAAGGAAACTGTGCCCAGCATGCCAAACTGTAACCATCTTGCACATAGACTGACATACAAGAATGAGGAACACAGGCACAGAAAAACACATATATAGAGTTAGATGATTGGCTATAAGGAAAGTACATTATATCAACACATTAATTTTGAAAGGAGGACAATTATTGACTGAAATACTTTTTTGGGCTACTAATGTAGCACAATACTATCAAAAAGCAAATTAAGATAACAAAATAAACTAGTCTGCAGCAATGAATTTAATAAGTCTTACAAAAGCATTTGAAACACAAATTTGTGGTCACATGACAATGAAAACCAATAGAAAACTACATAAAAAATTAAATTATGAAGTAATGCATTATGTAACTGGTTATTAACAGACAGCCCAATACTGCTAAATACCACCAACAACCATAGAGACTCTGCTGATATTTGGAAAGCTATATAGCTCTATTTCTTCAACGATATTACAGAGAAGTTGCAAATTATACCTCATCACCTCCATCTATATATTTCTACATAAAGCAAGTATAGTTCTTTGTGGAATAATGTTTGAAACAAATACAGGGAAATAAATGAAAAAAAATAACAATTGTGCTAGGACAATAACTACTGTTACCAATACTTTGTTATGTCTTTTCTCAAATAGATTTACCTACATTGAACACAACGCCCACAAAACAATATCTGGAGCAGCAAAAATGCAAATTGTAATACTGAGAGAGGGAAAACAAATTATTGAACAGAAAGAAGGAGGATGGCTATAGAAAAAACAATAGTATAGTACTAATAATAGTACTAGTAAGACATAATTTATCTTATGTTTCTAAATACCCTAATTTTATTGCTCAAAAGAAAATTAGGATGAAATTGACAAAGAGACCACCATAAACAGCTATCCATTCCAACAAAGAAAATGCTACCTATTCAAGAACAATATACACTTTCGTAAGAAGAGATAAAATGAGGAATATAACTGCAAGCATTATAAATTGTGTCCTCAAAAATCTGCTTCAAACACTTCCTTTCATAAGGAAAAAGACAGAGAAACTTATACAGAAACAAGGTGTATTCTTTGCATATTCTTGAAAAAGCATTTCATATGAAATGAAAACGCTTCATTTTCATAATGAATCACATCAAAATCCTGGACCATTTGATTTCAATCTATAAAATACAGAAGAAACAACTAACAAGACTAAACGTCTGTAACATTTTTCAGGAAACTTGGAGACATACGTCTAGCACTGAACCATACGTTTATGAAGAGAGTTACCATCAACAGATTAATTGTGTGTTTCCCGTCACACATGAAGGCCGGTGTTATGAAGTCTTTTATGGAAATGCAGTAGGGACAGAAAAAAAACAATTGAAAGAAAAAATAATACTTAGTGAAGAATTGCAGGGAAAACACCTGTATATGAATGGAATTGCACTTCTATTTACATCCATACTGAAACTAAGGACATTTCTAATGGCATATACAATGTCATCAATACTTAAAAAAATTCTATAAAACTTAGATATCTGCCCATTTAGGCCCATTACTAACCTCCTACGACATTCTTTAGGTTGCATGGGAGTTCACTTGTGTGACACGCCCCAGTCCATCCTATCAAAATGCTCTCCACACATCATTCAATGGTAGGAAAACTTGTGAGAACATTATACTCCATCATTCAAAAATCCAACATTGCAATTGGAAGAACTAAATTATGCACTACTTAACTCTAATCCATCACAAGTCAACAATTTTATGGACTATATCTAATCTAAATACTTTGATGCACTCTCTCAGAAAAATAATTGTCCACAGGAGGCCTTTACTCAGAATGAATAAAAAAAATCCAATAGTGGACTTAGCCAATTACAAAATGGATATTCTTGAGTTTCAAGAAACAATTTCTAAAATCCTTAATCAGATTTGCATTTTTTTACCAAAGAACACATTACTAGAAGAAAGTAAAAATGAAAGAACTTGAAAAAACAAAAATTAGGATGACTTGGCATGGAGAAATCTAACTCTCTTTCTATTTACAGAAGAAAGATACGATCTCTGCGAATACCATGTAATCTGCAACAACTGCCTTTGAAAATTAGACAATAACTCCATGCCTTTATGTGGCATTCATAACAATTTGAAAATATATCAAATCCCTTCAGAACTACAGCAACTGAATTTATATGAAAGTACTTCAATTCAAACGGTGCTCCTTTCCAAACCATAGTTAGAATGCAACCAAAATTTGGAAAATTTAATCTATATGAAATAGTACATGCACTGAAAGGAAAAGATGGTTTTCTCCCATTAGATTTCAACAAAAACATAATCACATTTGGAATTGTACGTAAAATAGAAAAACCTTTAATGGCTTTAGTCAATGGAGTACCTACAAAAGACAAAAAAGTTTAGCAAGCATTAATTAGCATATAAAAAGTTCAGAAAGCACTACATTACCTTCAGAAAGCAACATATACTATGAAGATTTTGAGATTGCAAACTACATTTCGCTAAATACTTTTCATTCACAAAAAAGAAACTCAAAGAGGACAGTTGAACAGATTACTCAGGAACAAACTGAACAAATGTATGAGCATTACAGGATACACCCAGTATACTTGAGGTATATGATGGGTGATGCTTTAGAGCTGTATCTGATGAAGGAAGCTAAAGGAGAGCCTGTTAGTGTCTGGCAAAAAATCCTAGAAGCAAGATGTTTTCCACATTTATTCCTCACTGGAAAATGTGAACGATATGATGATCACTGAGTCCAAATTTCAGCATATGAGTACTGAGCTACAAGATTATATTAATTGGCTCAACAGTATTCAAAGAGGGTTTGGCATCGGTTGCTCTTTCCCACGTTAAAAAACTTACAGGACTGTATATATTCTATTTGATGAGACACAAATTAATGTAGGCAGTAGCTGTGTAACAGAATATCATCGTTTATGAAACAGATACGCTCCTCATCTTGGTCAATATCCCATTTTGTTGAAACCTCAAATGTCTTTTAAAAGAAAAATTGAAACAAACTGCAATGACAAAGAGGAAATGGAAGTACCTAAATAAAAAACAGAAGCCAAGCACACGGAAATGACAGGACTTCAGTTTCAAAATCAGAATGGTATAAATTGCTACAGCAATGTAATTTTTAATCTTCTTTTGTACCATGCTCCAGCATGTGGATTAACCTTTCTGCAAAACCTTGATAAATCTTCATGAAAACTTTCTGTCACATAGCCACATATGTCACTTAATAAGTGCCATACGAGATATTTGTAGAAATGTGTAGAGTTGCTATTCTATTTTCTATCAGTGAACAACAAGATGCTCAGGAATTCTGTATGGCTGTTCTAGAAATAATAGCTACGGAAACTCAGAGTTGTGACCTCTTTGGTATAAGCTACTCTTGGGAACATGAATGCTTACATTATCTACATTCTAGCTCCACTGTTACACAATTTTAAAGATTAATATATCTACTGTTAGACCTGTCAGACTTAGGGTGCTCTTCCCCCAAACGTTTTGATAACTTACCTCCATTTTTTTTCAGAAATTCTTTCTTGTTGTCCTTAGGACTCTGTGCACCTTGCTGCTGCTGACGAGTGCTAAAGTGCTTATGATTACTACTCTAAACATGGTTAAATTGGTTTACACTTGGTTGGCATATTAAATTTGCTTATAAGTCCCTTGTAGAGTGGTATATCATATTCCCAGGGCCTGTAAATTAAATGCTACTATTGGGGCTGCAGCACATATTGTGCCACACACTTAAGTAGCCCCTTTAAACATGCCCCAGGTCTGCTATTGCAGCCTGAATGCAGTTGTAAACTGCCAATTCGACTTGGCCCATGCCAAGCCTTAAACTCCCCTTTTATTATATTGAAAAAATTGCTAAGGTCTGTCCTAGGTAGCCCATAGGCAGGTTGCCTTGTAAATAAAAGGTTGGATATTTACTTTAAAGATTTACATGTCCTGTTATTGAAACATTCTTAAATTGTCATCACTGTGAGGCCTACCTCTTACTAGGATACCATTGAGTTGCCTTATTACATTTAATAAGTGCTAACTTTTGATTTAATCCTATGCTTCAAAATAGCAAAAGACTTTGGGCCTTATTATGAATTTGGCGGTCCCCCAGCGGCACTGCCATTGTGCCATCAGCTGGTGGTCCATCTTGGTGTCATCAAAAATAGAGAGTGCTGCTTCCTCCCTTTCCTTCACTTCTTCAACCGACATCGTGTGTAGCTATTCGGAAAAACCTCTTTCCGTGTCACAAACCGCCAATGTCCTTTTAGACCCAATTCAAGATTTGTTCCCATGTCTACGAGGGACTCTATTGATGTATTCAATGATCTAGTGATCAATGATCTGAAGAATCTTGAAAAATGCACAAGTGTAAAAAATAAAATTTTGACGAAGCAACAAAAAGAACATTCAGCTCTCATTGCAAAGTTAAAAGCAAATAAGAACTGTATAGTGCGCAATGCTGATAAAGGCTGGAACGTGGTGTTATGGGATAAACAAAAATATCTAAATGAAGCGTATAAACAACTGAATAATAAAACAAGTTATGTCAGAATACCCATAGATACTATGATTAAAAGTCACTGCCTTTATAATGATCAACTACAGGATTGGTACAGTCAATGTTTGATTACGCATGATGAGCTAAAGTTTTTAAAGATCAATAATCCAGTTACACCTGTTTTTTACCTGATACCCAAGGTGCATAAAGACATTGTTAATCCACCAGGCCATCCAATTATCTCGGCAATAGGTAGTGGGCTGGAGAATACCTCGAAATTTATTGATTCCTTCCTATGTCCCCTAGTGAAAATGCTTCCATCGTATATTCAGGATACGGGGGATTTTTTTTAAAGCTATATATGATTTACCCTGGGAGCAGGATCTTTTGCTGGTCACTATAGACGTGACTACGCTTTATACCAGCATAAGGCATGAAGACGGCCTTAATGCAGTAAAACACTTTCTAGGCAGCAGATCGATAAAAATGTGGTCACATACCCAGATGTTAATAGCTATGGTGTCAACTTGTCTAAAAAATAATTATTTTCTTTTTAATGACGAATTGTTTCACCAGATCTGTGGTACTGCGATGGGCACCTGCTTCGCCCCCAGCTATGCGAATTTGCATATGGGCTGGTGGGAGGAGCAGGTGGTCCGGAAACAGTACCATAGAGAATGGCATAATAACATTTTACACTGGAGTCGTTTCATAGATGACTTGTTCATCGTTTGGAAAGGCTCAGTGACCTCAGTTAATGAGTTTATCAGCAAGCTTCAGGTGAACAGTTTGAACCTAAAATGCACAAGTACAATCAGTGACACAACAGTTGACTTTCTTGACTTAACTATCTATGTAAAAAATTCGAAATTGCAGACGAAGCTGTTTAGAAAACCTACAGCGGGGAATACGCTGCTTCATGCAGCGAGCTTTCATCCAGATAACCTTGTTAGAAGCATCCCCTACGGGGAATGTCTCAGAACTTTGAGAAACTGCAGTGAACCAGATGTTCTGGATAATGAGCTGAAAAAGCTGAAAACACGTTTTAAAGCGAGAGGATATGCTGAAAACTGTGTGCAAACATCAATACAAACAGTAAAGAAAAAAACAAGGGAAGAAGTACTGTTTAAAACAGATAATGTAAAGCAAAAAGTGGATGAAAAGAATAACAATGCCTGCAGACTGATTACCACCTATAATAGACAGCATGGTCCAGTAAGATATATAGTTTCTAAACACTGGCATGTTATCCGAAATGACCCCATATTGGGGAAACTAGTGCCTAGGAGACCATTAATAACGTTCCGGAGGGCAAGATCATTTAAACAAATGTTGGTCAGTAATTTGATAACCAAAGGAGATCCACCTGGAACAAATTTAACATGGTTAAAACGCAAAGATGGCTTCATTAGATGTATGAAATGTAAGGCCTGTACCCATGGGAAAAATACAACAACTTATATACCAGGGTTATCTAAAAGAGAAAAAAAGATTAAAGGACAGTTCACTTGCAAAACCGAATATGCTGTGTACGTATTGAGATGTGCATTTGGGCTCAATATGGAAGAAGACATGCATACTCATCTTTGAAATAGTTGTGGGGATTGAAGAAGTGTCTAGATTGAATATCTGCAATATCTCCTTTTCCTTCAGATTTTTAAGAAAGTAGTTTTTTCACCAGGGCACTTGATTGAGCACTTCTTCTTTTTAACTACATAACATAAAATTTAATTTAATAGACATTGCCCACTTGGGCAGAATAATAAAATAAAATATTTGTGTCATAAACGAGAATATTGAAGGAATTGAAAAAGCCCACTGGGGCAGTTCTCAAATTCAATGAAATTAAAAGGTCATTTGGTGCACCAACTAGTAATGTACGGCATGCCCGATGGGCATTCCATATCAAAACTAAGGTGGGATTAATGAAGTTATTATTTTTAGATCTCACTTTATGTAATGAATTTACCAAATGACAGAGAATTTGTGTAAATTGAATATTTGTTGAAATGACTTGATAATTGCAAGGGAATTTTCGTTGATGAAATGTCGAGCTTAATTTATAGCACAAACATTATATGGCAAAATCAGATAAGAAACTACGAGTCTGTCTTTTAATACATTATGTTTGTAGTTTAACACGTGACCGGGTCACATGCACGGTGAATTTAAAATGGTGTAAAATTTGTCAAAAAAACTTTATTGGTGAACAAGCCTGCTGGATCAGGCGAAACGCGTCCAAGCAACTGACAAATAAAGCTATAATTTGTCACAACACGGCGTCGTCTTTCCTTGGTTAACCGAGGTGTTGGAAGAATATTATCGGATCGAGCTTGTGTGATTCATGGTGACGACGCGCTCTCTGGTTTGGTGTGCGGTGGTTGGAACACAAGTAAAGGAGGAGTACTATATATATATATATATATATTCACTGAAAAAACCATAGGTTTTAGGGACAGTTATAGTTAGTTGGACATTGCACTCGTACAAAACCCGTGAAATTCCCCCGTTATAGTTAGTTCAGCTAACTATAACTCGCGCCCGCAATGCACTGCTGATGACGTCACATATTACATCACTCATGACATGGTCAGTGACATCACTGATGACATCACTGATGACATCTCAAATGACATCACTGATGACATCACTGATGACATCATCCAGTGACTGTGTGTTTCTGTAAAGTTTAATTTTGTTTTATATATATGCCAAGCTGTATTGAGGAATGAGTGGGTGTATAAGTGTCTGTATGGAGGATTTAGTAGGTACGTGACTGACTGTATAAGTCAGTGATTAAACGTATCTTACTGAATGCATGGGTTAGTGACTAAACTGGGTGAATGTCTGAATCCGTCTGTCTGTTGCTGTGTAAGTGGCTGCATGGGTTTGTGAATAGCTACATGAGTGTCTATATGAGTTATTGATTGGTTGTCTGAGTATCTGTATGGGTGCCTGAGTGTTTGTGTGGGTGGGGTGTGTGCGACTCTGTGCATAGATGTGTGAGTGGGTGATTCACTGGGTGGATGGTTTCAAGAGTGCATCTGTGATAGACTGTATGGGTGGGTAAGTGTGTGTAAGAGTGTGTTAGTGAGTGAATGTATGTCCCAGTGGTACATGTGTGAGTAACTACATATGTGAAAGGCAGTATATATGTGTGTTGGAGTATATAAATGGCTATAAGTGAGAGTGGATGATTGTGAGAGTGGCTGTATGGATGAGTGTGTGCTTGTATCAGTGATTGTATAAGAGCGTAAAAATGTGCTAGTATTTGTATGAGTAAGTGAGCTGGTGTGTGTATGACTGTATAGGTGAGTAAATGGCAGTGTGAATAATTATTTGCATGACTGACTAGGTGTGTGAGTACCTCTATGGATGAGTGGCGGTGTGTGAGTGTCTATATAGGAGTATGAGTGCATATGATAGTCCTGTACTGAGTGACCGTAAGTTTGAGTGACTGTACGGGTGAGTTAGTGGATGTGTGTGTAGACCTAAGAATCAGTGAGTGTCTATGGCTTTGCGAATGGCAGTCTGTTATTTAGAGTGGGTGTATCAAAGGTTATATTAGGGTGTGAGGAGGTGCATCAGATTATCACGTGGATGATGTCATCAGTGATGTCATCAGTGATGTCATTTGAGATGTCATCAGTGATGTCATCAGTGATGTCACTGACCATGTCATGAGTGATGTAATATGTGACGTCATCAGCAGTGCATTGCGGGCGTGAGTTATAGTTAGCTGAACTAACTATAACGGGGGAATTTCACGGGTTTTGTACGAGTGCAATGTCCAACTACCTATAACTGTCCCTAAAACCTATGGTTTTTTCAGTGAATTTCAAAGGTTTTTTAAATGCTAATTTCTAACTATAACGTGTCTGAAACCTATGGTTTTTTCAGTGAATTTCAAAGGTTTTTTAAATGCTAATTTCTAACTATAACTGTCCCTAAAACCTATGGTTTTTTCAGTGAATTTCAAAGGTTTTTTAAATGCTAATTCCTAACTATAACATGTCTGAAACCTATGTTTTTTTCAGTGAATTTCAAAGGTTTTGTAAATGACAATTTTTAAATGTATTAATTGTTATATTTATTTTTTGGATACTGATTTACTACATTTTTTTAAACTATTTATTTTTACATATTTTATTTTTTAAATTACATTGTAATTACATTATACATTACATTACAAAATATACTTTCTCTGAATGAATTACTTTAGTTTAAATACTTTGCAAATAGGCAATAGACTTTTAAGTACAGTAGTTACAGTTGTTGCAATGGGCAACACAATTTCAAACACAATGCAACATTGAGCTCAATGTGAATTTCTAGTTAAATGCAATTAGTTACTTTATGGATTACTTTTTCTAACCACAGGACTGGATCCTAGATTCAGTCCTGGGACATCTCCTGTAAACAGTTGAGTAAAAACGTTTTGGTTACAGTAGTGATTTTTAAGGAATATTATTGTATTTTAAAAGTTGACACAGAAACTTTTTCACATAGAATGACCAATGTTATCCTATGGGAGGAAATTCACTTAGCAGGTAAGTAGTGTTATCGTTACTTTTTCTTACTCAGTGTTGGATCCTGGATCCAGCACTGGTGCATCTCCTGTAAACAGTTTAAAGAATGCGTTTAAGTCATACAGGCGATTTTTAAGGAATATTTGTAGTTTGTGAAAATCGACACTTTGAAACTTTTCTGCTGAAAACCAGACAATGGATTCCTATGGAAGGAAATATAAGTTACTGGTAAGTACGGTTAGAATTACTTTTCAGGGTCAGTGCTGGGCTAAAAGATGCAGCACTGGGTTCTCTCCTGATAACAGGTGAGTAAATCGGAATTCGTAGTTCGGTTGATTTTAGAGGAATATTATAAAGTTCCAAAACTCCACACTTAGAAGAATTTCCAAGTGAAACCAGTCAATGTTAGCCTATGGAAGGAAATTCAAGTTGCTGGTAAGTACGGTTAAAATTACTTTTCAGGATCAGTACTGGGCTGAAAGATGCAGCACTGAGGTCTCTCCTGATAACAGGTGAGTAAATCGGAATTCGTATTTCGGCTGATTTTAGAGGAATATTTGTATGTTTCAAAAATCGACACAGAAACTTTTTCAGCAAAAAGCAGGCAATGATATCCTATGGAAGGAAATTCAAGTTACTGGTAAGTACGGTTAAAATTACTTTTCAGGATCAGTACTGGGCTGAAAGAAGCAGCACTGAGGTCTCTCCTGATAACAGGTGAGTAAATCGGAATTCGTAGTTCGGCTGATTTTAGAGGAATATTTGCACAATGGTGAAGGAAGGGGGTGGGGCCTGAGGTGACATGTCTGCAAACACACCCAGTGGCGCGTTTTAAGTTGGAGAATTAATTCCTTCTCAATCCCGAGGGTCCCTAGGGGCCAACTAGCCCACCAGATACCTCTAGTATGCCCCAGACAGCTGGTTGCAGAGAGGTGTTCAGAGGCCACGCCCCTTTTGACCACACTCTGCAACGCAGCTCCGTGGCGCTTACTGGAGGTACCTGGTGGGCTAGTTGGCCCCCAGGGACCCTCAGGATTGAAGGGGATTTAATTCCCCATCTTAAAACGCGCCACGGGGCTTGTTTGCACACATGTCACCTGAAGCCCCGCCTCCTCCCTTCACCACTGTGCAAACGCACCCCGTGGCGCGTTTTAAGTTGGGGGATTAAGTCCCCTTGAATACTGAGGGTCCCTGGGGGCAACTAGCTCACCATGTACCTCCAAAGGCGCCACAGAGCTGCGTTGCAGAGAGGTGTAAAAGGGGCGTGGCCTCTGTACACCTCTCTGCAACGCAGCCCCTGGCGCATACTGGAGGTTCCTGGTGGGCTAGTTGGCCCTCAGGGACCCCCAGTATTGAAGGGGAATTCGTTCCTCATCTGCAAACGCGCCAGGGGCGCGTTTGCAGAGTGGTAAAGGAAGGGGCGGGGCCTGCGACCCGATCGTTTTATTTTTTGTTTTTCCCCCAAGGGGGGCTGTGTGGCCCCCCTTACTTTTTCCTATTTTTGGGCCCTGGGGACCCCATCCCCCAGGGCCTTATCCCTTTTTTTTTTTTTATTAAACGGGAAGGGGGCCGCGTGGCCTCCTCCCATGGCCGAATCCGGCCCCGGGGACCCCATCCCCGGGGCATGGCCACACTTTTAAATACATTTTTAAGGAGGGGGCTGCGTGGCCCCCTTCCTCAGGCCTCCTTTTGCCCCGGGGACCCCATCCCCCGGGCAGGCCTTTATTTATTTTTTTATTTTTTTTTAAATTATTATTTTTGGGGAGGGGGTCGCGTGGCCCCCTCCCAGGCCACTACTTGCCCCGGGACCCCATCCCCCGGGGCTGGCCTCTTCGTTGGGGACTGTGGGGGGTCCCCAATCCCCCACAGTCCCGCCGTCTCCCCGCATCCCTTGCGAGCCGGCATTGCTTTTCCACATGGGGAGCTGCTAACATGCAGCTCCCCGTGTGGAAAAGCAATTTGCTTTGGATATTGGAAGCGAGAGCAGGTTTCCGAGCCCCCCCACACAGGTAAATTTATAAAAAATAATTAAAGAAGCCCCGGGGAGGTGGCGGTCCCCGGGGCTGCGGGAGGGCCGAGAGCCCTCCCGCACCATTTATTTTTAAAGCCCCGGGGGGTGGCGGTCCCCGGGGCTTGGGGGGCCTTAGAGGCCCCCCACATTAAATTTAAACCCCCCCCACCATGCCCCCGGGACTTGGCCCACCCGGGGGCAAATTAACATCGAAGCGCAAGAGACGCGCTTCGATTTTTTTTTCTTTTCGGCAGGATCCGCGCACCCTGAGCGCATCCTGCCGATTTTTTTTTAATGCTTTTTCTGCCCAGGGGTCCTTGTGGGACCCCTGAGCAGACCTAGGGGGTCAGGGTGTTTCTACCCTGCCCCCTTGTTGCGTTTGGCGACGTGTTTCTTGTGTTTTTTTTTTTTTCTCAGCGGGATTCGCGCACCCTAAGCGCATCCCGCCGATTTTAAAAAAAAAAAATGCTTTTCTGCCCAGGGGTCCTTGTGGGACCCCTGAGCAGACCTAGGGGGTCAGGGTGTTTCTACCCTGCCCCCTTTTGCGCTTTGCGCACTTGTTTCTGTCTCTCGGTTCTACCGAGGGACAAAATGGCTGCCAACACTTCCTGATTTGGAGTGTTGACAGCCACTTGACAGCCAATTAGCATACAGCTCGTGATCGGGAGGGTACGCGGACCCTACGCGCCCATAGATATATATGTGACTTTACTTTGGATTTTCTCAGGAACTACTGAACGGATTTACACCATTTAAGCAAAAGGCACGACATTGAACAAAGGGCCACCTCTTTGCCAAATTTGGTGTAATTCCGTTCAGCAGTTCGGGCTGTAGCTGCGACTAAAGGTTCCTATGGAAAAATGAATGGGGAAAACGCGTTTTGGGACCCCCTTTTTCTCGGCCCCCGCTTGACGAATCAACCCGAGACTTTCAGGGTAGGAGCGGAGCGGAGCGCCCCAACAAGTTGGAAACTTTCGCAAGATTCGTCAACCGGCGCCAACGTTATTTCAAATAGAATGTCGCGGATTTCCTATGGATAATAGGTCCTAACTATAACTATCTACTGGCGACCGCCAGTAGATAATATATATATATATATATATATATATATACATATATATAAAAATGTGTGTGTGTATATATATATATATATATATACATTGAAAAAGAGACGTTACAGGTGGTTAGGTGTACATTAAAAATGTATTTATATCCTAAAAGAAAAAAACTAAGAAATTCACAGAAAAACCCTAATGGTTAAAGGAATGTTAAAGTCAGGTGTACATATGTGAGTCAAAGCCTTATGTTTTAATCACGAAAAACCACTGAAATTCACCAGTTATAGTTCACAGAGCTAACTATAACTTCACATTACATCACTCATGATATTTTCAATTACATCGGGTTTTTTCCTATACAATTTTAGTATATTATGCACTATGCCCTAAACTACTGCTAATATTTTCTTTTTCATTTTCAATTACAATTTTTTTAAAATAAATTACACTAAGAATGGTTGCAATAGTTGTTAACAATTTTTTTTATCAAATAACAATAACATTTTAGCTAGAAAATCAAACATATTTTTTTCATGCTCCATTTTGAATCGGCCGATCTATTGCGAAGTCTAATGCCTTGCCCACAGTGTCCCCTCTCTTCAACTTCCTGTTCCAGGCACCGAGGTGGATTTGAAATTTGTTGTGTTTTATTGCGTTCATTATATATGAGATCACTGGGTATTGACACAAGAGGTTTACTATTATGCTCTCCAAACTACACTATCATGGGTCCTTTAGTGGTTTACTCCTGGTTTTCCTAACTTTTTAGGAATCCACGGACCCTTCGTGGCAGCACTGTGAATTGGCTTCGCATTCAAGAACACACCCAAAGAACACTATTGATTGGTTGAAAGCAGTCTCCATCTTCTTTTGCAGCAGTCTAGTTTACCCATTTGAGTGTGTCACTAACTTGGGAACAGTTGTGTGGTTAGGCCTTCTATATTTTTTAGCAAATTTATTTGCACTCCAGCAACCCCCATTCAAATGGCTTCCGGGGAGGAGAAGACACATCAGAAGGTGACAAAAGACCAGGAATAGCCCCCCTCACAAGAAAAAATCTTTGGTGTGGGATTTTTTTCACCATACCATCAGGTAGAAAAAAGAGGGTGGACAAAATTGTGCAATGCACACTATGTCATAAGAAACTTTTGCATCGCACAGGGAAGAAATACTCCAAAGGAACATCGAGCATGATTTAGCACAAGGGCACAATTCAACCCAGGCAGATTGCAAGGGCAGAAATACTGCAGGGTGCTGTGCAGGCATCAACATCACATGCTGCACCACCCTTAGCTCCTGGAGACCCTGTGCCAACCCATCTCACATAAGGAGTACCAATAAATATTCCACTGCTACAGAAGATGGTGCCTACTGATATTTCTGCAGCAAAGTTGTGAGCATTGGGAAGATGTCTGTGCCTAGTTTAATGAAGGCAGTGGTGGGCCCTAAGTGTTTGAAGAATTGTTTTTATTTAGAGTTTGCAACACCCAAGTTCTGACTCCCTTTTTCATCCTGGTTGTTGAAATGCAAAGGAAAACCCAAAAAATATTACATAAATTGTAAAGCTTTAGAAAAAAAGTTATTTTTAGAATCGCCTCTTTGGTGCAAAGATAGAAAATCTACATGTCATTTGTTAGTGTGTTAATGTCTGTGAATATTAATATTTTGTTTCTGACATTAAAATGGGTGTATGTCTGTCAGTAGATGTATTTGTTTCTAAGTGATTGTGTGTGTGTGTGAGCAGTAGTGCAAACTTTGTTTCGGCCAGAAGGCCATAAAAATACAAAATACTCATACGCAACAATCGTAAATCAGAGCATGTCGTAATATTTCGGAATCACAGTTTATAGATGTAAAATACATTGAGGGGAAAAAGAGCTTTCAGATAAAGTGCATAGTGACATAGCGACATGTATGCATGCAATACATGGTTAGATGAAGACATAATATAATGAAACACCCACTAAGGTTGAAAATACAGTTGCTAACCAAGTTTATCTAGAGCATTACATGAGAAAAGTAAAACTAATGAAAACATTATTGTAAATTTGGACACCTGAGGACCAGGACATAAAAACTAAATAGATTATATGTGCAAATGCATGTGTCTATTCAGTACATAGTTAGATGAAAAAATATTACAGCGCAATACCTGCTAAGCTAAAAAATAGAGTTGCTATACAAATTGATCTAAAGCATTACATGAAAAAAAAATTAACTAATCAAGACGTTATTATAAATTTGCAGACCTGGGGACCAGAACATTGAAACTGAATAAGTTGAGTATCCAAGTGGAAAGAGGAAAGGGGGAGTACGAAAACCTCAGTTAAAGGTCCACTATGTGCTCCTACAATTATGGAAATTAGATTTAAATTCTTCAACAACACTTGGGAAAAGACAAGGAACCTATTATAACCACTATGTGAACAAACTGGAGAGTACTACCTTCAGGCAGCTAAGAATTGGAGACCAATCTGTCCGCCATCAGGGGTGGCAAAAGGATAGATCTCAATTATCTCAACTAGACAGTAGGACTAGGGTCTCAGGAGACTAGGAGGTCGTGGTATTTAAGGATAAGGGGTTAGATGGGATCTAAAGAAAACCTACATATGCTGGTCTGTCCCTCAGAGATTAATAATGTTCATAGATGTAAGATACATATTCTGACAGGGTGCCTATCAATACATGTGCAAAGTAACAAATAAAAAAATCAAATGAAGTCCAAAGATTTTGCATAAATTATTAGGATCAATGGGGAGAAACATAGATTGTATGGACCAAGCCACAAAACGGTATTGGCTGATGGTAAATGCTATACTCCTTGAGTATTCAGTTGTGAAAATTCTATGAGCCGTCAGGAATCTATCAATGCCCAAAATGAGGCACAAGGGACGAATCCATTTGCATCGAGTGCGCAAGTAGAATGGGCAGAAAAACATAAAGTGATCAATATCCTCGCATTTATGCCTTCACAATTTACAATCTTTCACCAGAAGAAGATCTTAAGACCATTTACTGGTGAAGGCCCTTAACAGCAAGATGCCAAAGCGAAATTTGATATATATAGGCTTTTCACCATAGGGGGGTAATCTCATTGAGGTAGCCCTCGAATTTAGGAGCAGGTTTGAAGATCAGGAATTGGAGTGATAAAGAACCTAAATTAGATGACTGGTGCCACTAAAAAGTCCCAATACGCTTTCTTTAGGATATTCTTAGAGTTAGGAGTGATATATTCAGGAAAGCTGTAAACATGTGCATATCCCGGTGTCTGTGTGAAAGAGTGTGTGGTTTTTTTATGGGTGTATATCTGTTAGTGAGTGCATGTGTATGGGTATAGTAATAGTAGTGTGTGTCTGTGTGTGTACAAGTGAATGTGTGTAGAGGTGTGTGTAGGTGTGTATGTGAGTGTGTAAAGCAATGATTGTGCAGGGGTGTATGTGTGCGATTGAGTGTGTGAGGGTGTGTGTCAGTGGAGTTGTGCATGAGTCCACGTAAGTGTGAGTGAATATCTTCGGATGTGAGAGCAAATGTGTGTATGACATAGTGTGTGAGAAGTTTTGAGAAATTGAGTGTGTGTGTGTGAGTGTGAGTTAGGAAATGCCTGTGGACATTTTCTGTATGTGCATGTCTGGGTGTGTACATACCAGAGTCTATGGGTGTGTGCATGCAATTGTGTGTGGGGGTGACTGTGTGGGTATAGTTAAGTGCAGGTGTCTTTGTGCATGTGTGCAAGGGAGTGTGTCTTAAGGTGTTTATAGGTGCATATGGGAATGTGTGTGTCACTGAATATGTGGTTGTGTATGTGTGTATGTTTGTGATTGAGTGTGAAGGTGTGTGTGTAGGTGTAGCGGTGTGCCTGTGTGTGTGATGGAGTGTGTGTGGAGGAGTGTGTGTGTGAGGAAGTGTGTGTGGAAGTATGTGGAGGTGTGTGTGTATGTGTAGGTGTGTGTTAGTGTATGTCTCTCAAGGTTTGTGGGGGTGTATATGTGATTGTGTTGGTGTTGAGTTTATGAAGTTGTGTAAGTATAGTTGTGTGTGTTTATATAAATATGTGTATGAGGGAATATGTGTGGAAATGTGTGTTGCTGTGTGTGTGTATGTGAATATGCGAGGGTGTGTGTGTGAATATGCCTCATTGTGGGTGCATTTGTCTGTGGGTGTAGTTGTGTGTGTGTGTGTCTGTGTGTGTGACTTAGTGTATGGGGTGTATGTGGTTGAGTTGTGTGTGTGTGTATGTTTGTGTGCACAGGAATGTGTCCTTCTCGTAACAGAACTAGTTACTGATGATGTTTATAAAAGCGTTTCACGTGTGATGCACCTTTCAGAATCACAGCAATGAACCCCTGCATTTATTACAGCTTGCTTCAGTTCAACTCTCACAATAAGAGATCATACATTGTGAGCTCTGCGGTAAGCAATGACTGACGGTTTTGGAAAAAACCTTTTACAATTTTTCACAAATGGATAATAAGGGAAATGTTTTTGTATTATGCTTTCTGTAGTTGGGAGCTGATGGATGATAATCAACCACAAATGGGATTCTGTCACTTTTGTTTCTGCTGTTGCTATTCCAAATGCATGCTTCCCTGGGTAACTGCAAAGACCTGTCAATTTGTTGCTGAATGATATGCAGAGGATAGCCTCACATTTGAAATAATCTAGCAAGCATCTGCAGATGCTCTTTACAAGTGTCCTCATTGCCACAGATGTGTCTTATTCTGAGTGTTTGACTCTAGATGATGCCGAGTCTAGTGTGGTGTGGGTGACATGAAGTCCAGTTTAGACACAAATGAGCATCTGCGGGCTTGTGGTACAGATCAGATATAATTTTGTGTTCATAAATGGTGAGTAGCACATCCAGAAAAGGAAGCTGATGCTTCTGTTTAGTATTGCTGCTGGTGAATTTCTTTTCAAAACAGATTTTATTGATTTGTTTTTAAATAGAAACATGGCCCTTAGTGCTTGTACATGAAAAAAGGAATAAAAACAAAACAGGCAATAACAAAAGCAAATTCATGCTCACACAGCCCAATCCCACCCCCACCCACAGTACAATGATAAGATGCAAAACAGGTCAATACTCTGAACACTAGTTCCGTACCCTCCCATCCCCATCTCATCCCATGAACTGACAACTGTCATCATCTATCAATTGTCTCAAAGATCAGACAGGTTCCAGCACAATGCCTTTATAATCTTCCCACACCTGCCAAATCTTGGGGTGTTTCCGTGGACAACCTTTGCCTTGTATACTGCCACCTCCAGGCCCATAAGGTGATCCATCCCCTACTTCCAGACTAAAAGCGATGGGGGGGTCTTGGCCTTCCATACCCTCGCTATATCCCGCTTTTCGAGAGTTAGCCCCAGAAACAACAGTGACAGCTTGTATCTATTATCACCCAAGTTGTCAGAGATATGTAGGAGAGTAAGTCAGTCAGTCAAAGAATCTTTATTCGACCAATGATAGGTCATAAAAGAACAAGACATAAAAACACATTAAAAAACCTATACATTCAAACATTAATTTAAAATTACTAAAAGCATAAAATACAAATTCAAAAAGTGGCAACACCACCCCAAAGAACAACAACTTCTGTGGCTAGACAATTCATAAACCTTATCAATTTGAGCAAGAAAAACAGATTTCTTTAAAATATTTAAAAACATTTACACAGCCTATGTAGTGTGCGTAATTACATGCCCAATTAATTTCTAGCTCTTATAGCATATTTTAGAAAAGTGCTAACCAGAAGGTATGTATTGGGGGAGTTCAGTAGTTGCAAATGTAACAAAGCTTCTCTGCATTTCTGATACCCCAGTTTTTGAACAATAGCTTCAGAAAATAACTGCGTGAGTAACTGAAAAAACCACAAAAGAACATATAATGCAACAATGATTGCTCGCCGGTGTTATCGCAAGGGCTGGATGGGGCTGAGCCCCCTAATAATCCGTAGTTGTGATTAAAACAAAGAAACCGCCATACCGTTCCTGCTCTAAAGCAAAAAAGGAGAGATCTCTCTCAATAAGTAAGGTCTAATGACAAATACATAACAGGTCCTGATGACTCCAAAGACCTATGATAAGTCAATACTGAACGCTTAGATAATTATTTTCTTAATCTTGAATCCTCGCAGTATTCGAGGACTAGAGACTTGACCCTGGTTTTATCCTCTCTAACAATGCTCCTAGTGTCTTCAAACAAGGAAGACAAACCAAGGGATTGAAAGGTTTTACCGATGTACTTCAGCCAGGGAATTGAAGACCCTTTATCCATAGTTAGGCAATCGAGAATTATATATCTACCTAATGACCTGTCCGGATTGACCCAGATGCTGATCCATATTATAATAAGGGGCTAGGTGGACCTTCTCAGTAATGTAATTTAGCTTTAGTTCCAAATGTGCAATAAAGCTGGAGGTAGAGGGTGGTAGGTACAAAATCTTCCGACAGATGCGGTTTTCCTCCGCTTGGAGAAAGAGAGAAGTTCAAAGAGCCCCATACTCCTGCCCCATATGAAGCCACGGTTACGCACTGCACATTGTCCACTTTCAAGAGAGGAAGGATGGTCCCTTTTCTTGTAGGCCCCTTGAGACTACAAACTGCTCCTGGTGTTCTACTTGGCTTGCATTATTATGTTGGGAGTGCCATGAACCCGTCGAACTAAACGTGACTCCTAGGTAACTGAAGTCGCTAACACTAAGCAGGGAATGGCTTTTGATTGTGATTTTAGGTAGACAAGCTTTACCAGGCCCGCAATACATAATGTGCAATTTCCCACAGTTGGTCACTAGGTCGAGGCTAGACATAAAGGAAACAAAGTGGTCCACCAGCAAACGCAAGGCATTATGAGTGCGGGCTACGAGGACCGCGTAATCTGCATGAAGTAATGCAGGTACCTGCAGGCCAGCGATCCTTGGGGTAAATACTGGATTTGTGGTCAGAAAAGAACTTAGGCCATTAATGTAGATAATAAAAAGTAGGGGGCTAAAATGCAACTGTGGCGTACCCCTCGCTTTAAGGAGAACTTGGGAGACATTTCCCC
The DNA here is from genome assembly GCA_963921515.1 of Calotriton arnoldi. Classification (NCBI taxonomy): domain Eukaryota; kingdom Metazoa; phylum Chordata; class Amphibia; order Caudata; family Salamandridae; genus Calotriton; species Calotriton arnoldi. The sequence goes on along the minus strand of CAWUFW010008651.1, from coordinate 167,920 downwards.
ATGGGAATCCAGACACACTCGAGCGACTAAATTCAGGTGCATGAAGTGCAAAAACTAAACGAGAGACAAATCCACCCCCAGGTCCAGCAGCCTCAGCCACAGTTTAGTCCTGTTCACTGAGTCAAAGGCTGTGGACAGATCCATAAAGGCCAGGTACAGTGGGAAACGCATAACATGGATATACTTACTCACTATCAAAATCAGATTCAAACATTGATCCACAGTACCCAAACCTGAACGGAACCCAAATTGAAAAGGGGAAAGGATATTTTTCTCTTCAAACCAGTTAACAGGATGGTTATGAACCCCTCTGCCTAAGATTTTGACTGTGCTAATAATAAGCGATATGGGACGATTACATTTGGGGGACATACCGTCTCCCTTTTTAAATATAAGGATTATTGTGGACAATGTCCAGGAATGAGGGATGTTTAAATTGAGGGATTAATTGAAAATGTTGGTAATCAACAGTCCCCATTTTTCAATTCTACTCTTTATGAGGTCAATTGGTACCCCATCTGGGCTGGGATCATTCCAACCTGAACATTGCTGTATCACCAGCTCTACATCTGTTAAAGACACAAAAAGAGTGCTACAATCTGTCCTGGAGTTTATTGCCCAAATCTGCACTCACCTCAATATGATAAATGGTGGAAAAATATGAAACCCAATCGGAATCTGAAATATTGACCTGTGTATAGGAGTTTCAGGGACTTTTCTGGATCTAATCTTCTTAACCCAAAAGGGCTTACTATTATTTCCTATGGCAGCATATTCCAACAATTCCAGATCACGCTTATGCAATACCTCCTTCCTGGACTTTAGTGTAGATTTATAAAACCGCGGGCATGTCTCTTGGGGAGGCACACAATGCCTTCCGTAGTCTCCAGTAGGCCGCCTAATAAAACCTATTGAACCAGCGAGATTCTCCCTTACCAGGTTGAATGGGTTTGAGAAGGATTGTTTGATGCGCTGGATTAAATGATTATAATTGGCCAGCATGGCGACATCACTAACTTTCGAAAGACAGTTAAGAAAAAAGCCCTGTGACGACTTTAACAATGTGTCCTAAGTGTCATCTGGGTTTTTTAGATGTCACATAAGTCTAAGACTATCTGTGGAATTCTGAATGACGGAGGCAACATTTGGGATGCATTTATGCCTGCGCATGGGTAATTGGCTTATCGTAAATCTGGGCTAGAATAGCAAGCATAACCATCATAAGATGTGGGAGTAGCAGACCAAGTTTCCTGTAGAGCTTTGATATCATACCCATCAACAAAAGCATGGCAATCTGGTTATCAATTTTTCTCTTCGCCCTGCAACATTCCAGCTTAATAGGAAAAAGGAACGCCCTTCTTTAACATCTATGGGTTCGCCCTTGACATGACTAGGGTTCTGAATACCTGTGTGGACATTGGAGAGGTTTAGCACCATTGTGAATCAATCCACATCTGAAAGGACTACAAATATATTGGCAGTGGGGATGGAAAAAGAAGTAGTTGGGCCTACTACAGGGGCTTCTATTCCTCATGTGGACTCCCTGCCTAATATTCTCGATTGATGAGTCCCAGACAAACATGACAAGGACAGATGGCATATAAAAATAACTTAAAGGGACTAGCATGATGTTGCTCTTTGTGGTGTTTTGACTATTAAACCCAGACAGTAGATAATGACCCAACACAGGGAACCTAAAATTCACAATAACACAATTGACCTTGGTGTCAACAGGGCCAGGAACGATCCATGCACACCTTTGCACTAACAAGATGTCCTTTGCATGGGAGATGGGAAACCCTTTATACCACACTAACCAGTCCAGGGATTTATTGAACAGTTCATCATAGGATTCAATTTGTCCACTGCATAGCGGTGGGACCCTAATCAAAACAGTTACATATGGACACGCAGCTGGAGGAAGACTGACCATCCCCCTCCCAGGGGCAAGGTAAGGTTGGGACTCCTCCTTTTTTGGGCCTGCCATGATGGAACCTTTTACTGGGTTGACCATTTGTGAGGTGGCACCCTGCGTGCAACCATGATGTTTAAGCGGGCATATTGCATCTAACAGATGGGTATCTCCCAGAGGTTCTATATTCGTGCAAGATGGGGTTTGAGCTCCAGAATGCGACAAGTTTGTTTGTGGCTGCAAAGACCCCTCTGCCTGTGGGGCAGAGTTGTTGGTTGATGAAATGGGAAAGTGTGCGCTATGCTTTAATAGAGCAAATTTAGCCTCAATAGTGTCTAGCCGCTGTAGAAGGGGAGTTATTTCCTCCCTTAGTGCTACTTGAAATCTCGCCAGATGGTTCTCCATTAGTCCCGCCATGTTAACCTGAACTGACTCGTGATTCAATTTCTCTATACCTGGCGATAAAGTTAGGCTGACAAGGTATTGGCTCTCCAACTGGCAAGGGAGCCTCCATAGCCACAGTGTTACTACAACCCGGTTGCCTAGACCAGGCACCCCGTTTGGTTGTTCTACTTGGCACCATAGTGAAGCCGTGGTTCTTCACAGGTGAGATACTAGGCAAAGTCACATTGACAGCAGGAGTAAGTGCTTGCCTACAGAGAGTGACTCAGACTATTGTGTTAGATGGTGAAAGTAAGTCCATGCAGGAAAGACCTGGAGATTTCCGTATTGATGACGCTCACCGCACACTCAAGCATGCAGCCGGTGGACGTGGTTTTTACAGGGGGGGTAGATGCGGTATTGCGACTGCCCCCTTTCTACCATGATGATTCAAGATTAGTTTGGACTTCTTAAGTTTGAAAAACACCTGCGTGAATAGTCCACGCAAATTGTTGTAACAACACACTAAAAGGCAAGAGAAGGGATGCGGGGTGACGGGGACTAATCAAAAATTCATGAAATTGCTCGGAGCCGTTAGAAATATGAGCCCACCTCCGAGACAGATGAATGCCTGGCTCCTTCAGACACACTAGTAGCAGTTTTTAAAGAGACAGTTATAGAGCACCTGAGTATACTCCATGCCCCACAGAACAGCTGGTAAGAGATAAAGGAGAACAAAGTCAAACCTCCTGTACGCCTCAGAAAGATATAAATACTTCTGAATGGCCTGCTGTAAAGTGAGTAGCAAAGCCATTGCAAGAGTGATGGTCGCAGAATAGCAGGGCACCAAAGTTTAAGCCACCCATATATGCGGTCTCTCAAATTCAAGAGGGGGGGCCCAGGTCGGTCTCTTCTGGTCACGGACAGATCCGCCTTTGGCCCGCGCTCATCACGTGCTGCCGGAGCAGAGTGCGTGCTACGTAGAGCTTCTGATGTCAACAGGTGGCAGCAATTAACAGGGCCCTCCTCCTAGGTCATAGGACATCTGGGACTCGTGGTCCCTCACCAAACAAACAAGGAGAATACGTTTCAGGTCCTTTGGAATTAACCAGGACAAGACCCTGCCCAAGCAAGAAGTCACCCCATGCCAGAACCGGTCCAGGACAGATCAACCCTACACTCTATGGAAGAAATGCGCTATCTGCTGCTTGACAATGGAGACAGGCCGGGGAGGCTATCACCCCCATTCGCCATAGACGATGGGATGAGAAATACACCCTATGAAGGTATTTGATCTAGATTAGCCAGAGTCTGACTACAATGGCTGCTTCCCACTTTGCTCCCAGACCCTCAGTCTAATCCACGTTCTCCAGTACCCCAACATCAGCTTCCCATGCCCTCCGTGGAGCAAGCAATGTATCTGCCTGGCTGGACATGAGGGTCTGATATACCTTGCCAATCTTTTGGTCTGCCAGGTCGCTCATAATGAGCTTACCCTCCAGTGAGTTAAATTCAGGGAGATCAGGCATGGCTGCCACGTGCGGGATTAGCATGTGGCAGAGTTGAAGGTAGCAATGGAATTGTCTACGGTGGTGTTGGCACTCCACCTGCATGGTTTGAAAGGACCTAAGCCCCGTTCCGCTTTTGATGTCACCTACGGTAGAAATCGCTATAAGGTCTCACTTACGAAAGCCTTCCAGAACTGCCACCTTCAGCAGTAGGTGGCCCCGCCAGAGCAGCATCCATTCTGTCAGCCTCCCCCACCATCCTATCTGATGGAGTTTGTCTCCACTGATATAATACCACCATAGTCGCCGGAGGGAGATCACCAACATTACCCCCACCATATAAATGGAAAAGAAGACGAGTGTCCCCCTTCGCCCACCTCTCGGACACAAAGGCGGGGTCGCACCGGAGGTCATACCACCAGTCATTGATGACCAGCAAATGTGACACACAGTAATATGACTCAATATCTGCAATACCCCCACAGAAGGTCGATTGAAAACATTTACAGAGGGCGATATGACATTTACAGAGGGTGATATGTGGGGGCCCACCTCCTGGAGAAAACAGCTAAGACTGGAGTTCAGTTTCTGAAACCATTGCAGTGGAACGTCAAAAGGAAAATTCTGTAGCTGTAAAATAAACTAGGGCAATGACAACATTTTAAAGATCCCTGCCCTACCCATCAGAAACAGAGCAAGACAGACCGAACCTTAATATCCTCCATCAAGCGAGTTAGAACAGGCTCTAAGTTACGGGACCACACCAGTGCTGCACCAGGGGATATTTAGACACCCAGGTTTCTAAACCCACCAGAGGCAATCTTCAACCCCTGTCACATAACTGGGAGGGCAGCCACTCACCGGGATCACCGCAGATTTTGATGCATTAATTTATAGGCCTGAGGTTTCACTGAAAATGCACAGAATTTGCAGGATGCAAGGCCCCGAGAACTCACGGACAGTTAGGAAGAAGAGAACATCATCAGCATATAAGGCTATTCTGCTAGAGAGTTCCTCGTCCCGCTCGAAGCCGTGAACCTGAGCTTCCATCCTCTCTCACACTGCCAGAGGCTCGATAGCAAGAGTAAACAGCAGGGGAGACAGGGGACAACCCTATCTCATAGCCCACTGTATTGGAAAAGGATTAGTTCTGGCAATGGCCAACCACACCGACTGCTGGTGAATTTGATTGTAGGATTGATACTGTTGTTATGAACTGTGTATTCTTCCAATTTTCTACTACCTGCATTCCATACTATTAATATATCATCAGTGTATCTTAGTCATACCAGTGGTTTAATGCTAGAAGTAGAAAGTATATAGTCATCTAGTTTGCCCATAAAAATATTTACATAGTATGTAGCCATGAGAGTGCCCATGGAAGTCCTTTGTATCTGCAGATAGTGTATTCCATTGAAAGTAAAATTGTTGGATTTAAGGATAACTCTTGCAAAGTTGGTAAGCAGTGTGGTTGATGGCTTTTCACAGTTCTTTTAGTAAGAGCTTAAGATAATGCCTTAAGACCATCCTCATGTAGTAAGTTGGTGTATAACCTCAAATGTAGCCAGAAAAGTATCATCATCAAGTGTGTAGGTTTTGTATTATTTTTCAATAATCTGAAGGAAGTGACTGGCATCCTTAACAAATGATGGAAGTTCCTGGACAAACCAGGATTGTTTATTTTGTGAATTTTGGGAAGCATGTAATATCTCCCAGGTCTTGGTTTAGGATAAACAAGTATATGCGCTGTTGTATCATCAATGAGATTTAAGCTCCTCTACTCTACAACCATGTTCTTAATTTCTTTGTTCAAGTCTTCAGTGGGATCAGTTTCTAAAGGTTTGTAAGTGTTGGTATCCATTATTAGTCTCACTTCCTCCTCAATATAACCACTTACTTTCATGGCAACCACTGCACCACCTTTGTCTGCTGGTTTTATAATGACATCCATTCTTTGTTGAAGATGGTGCAGAGCTTTTCTTTCTTCTGTGGTAATGTTATTAAAATCCTTTTAGGTGTAGATTCCTTTACGAGGTTGTTGATAGATAAAAATGTATGTATCAAGAACAGGATTTCAACCATATTGGGGAGGCAATGATTTGGGATGGTGGAACTTTTGAAATGCATCTAGGAGGTAGTTTGGCAGATCAACATCAGAATTATTGTTTAAGGGTCTTATTACGGGTACAGCAGTCCTCATGGTGGTGGTCCGACCACCACGGTCCACCTGCCGTATTACAATTGCGGTAGTCGGACCGCCAGCAGCCCGCTACAACACCGCCGGCACTTTCAGGATCCTGGATCCCGCAGTTCTGGCAGTTTGTGAAGTGGGTTGGAATGGCGGCGGTGCCGATCCCAGCACCACTGTCCATATTACGACTTGCCCTTCCGCAAGCATTTCGATGGTGGTGATCCCGCCATGAAAAAGCTGGCAGGTGGGCGTTGAGGGGGGCCCCCCCGGGCCACTGGGCAAAATGCCCATGAGGTGGGTGCAGGGGGCACAAGACAGGCCCCCCCCCCACAAGTGCATGGTTGTGTGTGCAATGGAACGACATGGTGCATGCCACACCATGCACGGACGAGCAGTCGGTGCTTTCAGGGCAGTGGTATGCTGTGTAGGCTCACCTACAAGCCTTACATACCGCTACCATGAGATGGCTGCCTCAACGCCCGCCTGCCCGCCTGCCTTGGATGGAAGATGTAATCCATCAGGTGGGTGCACCATGGGCTTGGCGGTCTTACAGGGACCGCTGCGTTGGTGTCCCAGAAGAAGCCTGGCAAACTTGTAATAAGCCTCTAAGTTTTTTGAGAGTCTGCTTCTTCTCTCAAAGGTTTTTAAGTCTCTAATCATGTTGACCGTATTATGATTCTTAGGTACAGGACAGAAATAGAGGCCTTTGCTCAAGCGGTTTTTTTCACCTGGTGATAGGAGCCCTCCAGTTAAGTCAATAACTGTGTCTGATGTCTGGAAGGGTAGTAGCTGGCTGATGCTATGCAGTCTTTTTTTGTCTAATAAACCTTTTGTTCTTTTTATGCTGTTTACTCACAGGACTTACACTGACACGAGTATCTCTAAAAACAGAATGATTTCTGAAGTGGTGAGTTGGAAGAGGAGGTATATGAAATCTTAACATGTCTCTCTTTAGTTTTTAAGATTTAACTTTAAAAGCATTGCTGCCTGCCATCTTTTTTACTTCTGCAATTCTCTGTAGTATGTGGTCCACGTCGGAGGCACTTTTTGTGTTCTTTATAAGTTCCAGCTCTTTTTGTAGCTTGGATTTAGGCATCTGCATTCTTTGAATGGTTACTTTAAGAGATGATGATAGTCTGTCCACTGTTGTGTTATGCAGAAAAACATTCCACGAAGCAGACCATTCACAGTTAGTTAGTTTAAAAGGTGGCATTGACATAATCTCCAACCACATGGGGTAAATGTTGATTTGTTTTATAGATTTGTATATGTGCTATTGTAAATTGGCACTCATTGATTTTTACATGGAGGAACTATACATATCTAGGATGTAGATTTTTTCTTGACATGGTGGTTGAGTGTCGGATCCAAAGAGTATACAGATTTGTAATCCCAAAAACAGTACATCAGAAGATGAAGGATCGCAAGAAAACAGCCAGCGATGGCAAAAAGCCACATCCCAAAGGATACAATGAGTCACAAAGAAGTTAATTATCCAAGAAAGAAGTGACTCAAACAGATTGGCTCACCAAAGAGCAAAAATATATTTCCACTAAAGTGTTTCAGCTTCTTCCTTCCTCAGGTAGTACAAGATTGTTTGCTCAGTGGCTGTACAGCTGACACTGATGGATTTTCAAAAAGCATGATAAGAAAAGATTCCATTTGGAATGTGGAATCAATGCAGTCCTGAGATCTCTTGAGATATGCAGTTAATCACGTGTGAATAACTTTTACAAACATCATCAGTAACTAGTTCTGTTACGAGAAGGACCTATGGGATAAGACATCATCCTATATGTCACTCAACATGCATTATTTATGCATCAGAAATAATTAATAAGAATCCTGACCAGCCTGTAGCCAATCATTTTAACCTTGTAGACCATTTGCTATCAGATTTAAAGATTTTCGCTGTGGAACATATCCTAAAGGAAGAACTACTGGACTCCAGAGAAAACTCATGGATGTAATGTTTAAAATCATTGCATCCAGATGCCTTGAATATCACTGACAATACTACCGGATTATTGCATGTCTGAAGTGATCTCAAGTCTACATTGATTCCACATACCAAATGGAATTTCCACTATTGTTGATTTTTGAAAATCCAGCAGAGTCAGTTGTGCAGTCACTGAGCAAACAATCTTGTACTGCCTGAGGAAGGTGGAAGCTGCAACGCAGTTGTAGTGGAAATATATTTTTGTTTGGTGAGCCCGTCTTTTTGAGTCACTTCTCTCTTGTATATTTCATTTCTCTGTGACTCATTGTATCCTTCGGGATACAGATTATTGCCCTGGCTGGCTGTTGTTTTCTTGTGAATCTTCATTTTCTGATAAATATATATATATGTATATGTATATGTATATATATATATATATATGTCTATATATATATATCCAAACAAACGCTGTTTCTAACATCCAAATAACAGCATGCCGTGGACTCCCAATGTTTGCAAAGCGGTAATTTAATGCTGTGGCAATAACTCAGCGCATTTCAGAGCCAACGCTCCTTGCTCATGAGTAACTTTGTTGCAGTGACAGAACAGTTTAAATAACACAAACATGTGACCTTTCAATAGTAAGCACAGCAAACAGACTTCCTATTTACAACAAGTTCGTCTTTTGTCACTCGGTAATCTTTCTTAATCAATTGAAATATACTGAAATAATTTGTGCTGCAAGTGCAAACACGTATTGGGGTTATAAGTGGGTAAATGTGCATAATCCATGTGCACTGATACGGCTCACCGAATAGTTTTGACAATACATACTGTCACGCATTTAAATAAAGTTTTGGACCAACTTAATTGGCCAATCATCGTAGTGACAAAACAGCAAAGTTATGCTCATCCATACGGGTTTCTCATTGTAGGGGGTGAGTGTCGGGAGACCATTTAATAATATGAAGGCCCTTTTCCATACATCTCATAACATCATTAGACCCCGCTGATAATGGTAGTCATGCCAAAGAAAATGAACCGCCCCAGTGGGCATGGTGATCCAACAACTCACCATATTCATAGAACCTTTGTTCCAAAGGCAAATCGGCCATAAGTTAAACATAGGACCTCCCTTACTAATAACCCAAGTCAGTACTGCCGCAGTGGGCTATGCTAATTACTGTTGCTCTTATAAAACTGTCAAATCCAAAGCCAGTCCAAAACTACTTTCATTCTTCCATATCGAAGATTGCATCATCTTCATATTTCACTCCTAACAAGTAGATACATTTAACTCCATTGCCTTCCACTTGTAACCCAGTTCAAAGGAAATCTGTAAAAGACATGAATAATCTAATTAATAGTCACATTTTAAGTATTTGTTCATACAACTAAAGTGCATTAAAGAAAAAAACAAAAAAACAGAAGTGAGGTTAAATACATGAAACTGGTTCGGTGGCAGGGTCTAATAAACCATTAAAAACTGTGTTGCTCAGGAGTATCTAGACATCATATTATTAGGCGGACTGGCTCATCCTAGATGAACCGACAATTCTTCCTCCCCATTGGGACCTGTTGGGGCCAGGGTGTTGTATTCTATTATCAGTTTAGATTCCAGGCACCTTAGTTCCTGAACCCTGTCACCCCCTCGTTCATGAATCAAAATGGTATCGAGTACACAGAACGATAGAAAGTTACTGTTCTGGTGAGTTTTGAAATGTCTGGCAATAGGGTACTGTTTATCACCATTTTTGATGGCACGAAGATGCTCTAGAATGCGTTTCTTCGCTTTGTAGATCGTGCTACCAATATAGTATTTGTTGCACTGACATTTCAAAGCATACACCACATGATCAGTGGTGCACAACACATGTTTAGTGATTCTATACGGTTTACAATCTGATACGATCACCTTAGAAGTATTTCCTCGGAGAAAAACACAACGTCGAAAACAAGAAGTATCACTGCAGAGGGAGGAGGCGCCAGTGGACACATGTCAAGTAACCTGCAGAGAGAGGCTCCAGAAAGTGACAATAGTGAGAGCGACGTCTCCAATATATCCAAACAGAATGGAGTAAAAAACTAAATTTTAACAGAATTCAACCTAATGGCTCAAGGAAGGCTCTCAGCCCACAACAAGCAAAGAACTGCAGGATACAGAGGTCGTGGACAAGGAGGAAGAGGAGGCGCAAGAGGAAAAGCGAAATTAAGAGACGACTCGGGAAGCCCTGTGGGAAGCAGAACAAGGGGACAGAAGAAGGTGAAATAATGGATCCAAGGACAATTATCAACTTGTCAGGTCGTAACCTGAGCAATGCAGAGGTAGAAGTATTGTTGTTGGGTCTATCTTTTTGCCCTACTACTCAGTTTAATTACACACAGAGTAGAATTGACTTATTCCACTTTACAAGGAAACTTAGATAGAAAAAATGGTATGCCACTAGAGTTTCGGAAAGACCTGAAAATAGTAGAGAGACGCCCAGCAACATTTGCATTGGGGACATTGAGTTGTTGCACTTGATGAATGAATTAGAGGGAGAATCAGGATTCATTCATGATCCATTTATTAATCTGATAAATGATGACATTAGACTTGACCTTAGCATTGAAAGTGGGTGTAGAATAAAATCAATCTTTTTGCCACAAATAAGTAGCAATGCCATTGATGTGTTTGAAAAAGGCATGATGCATGAGTTTTTGAGTTAATCTAAGAAGAGATGGTTTCGCAGAAAAAATATTACTGAAAAATAGACAGAGGGCCTTGAGAGTTTGAGAAAAGATCAATAAATTGTAGTAAAATATCCGATAAAGGGGGGAACGTCGTGGTACTTTCAAGGGAAATGTACATTGATGAAGGCAATAAACAACTCCGCAATATTGCCAGATATGAGTTGACCACCAGAGCAAAATATGAGGCATCTAGTAAAGTGTATCAAATGCAATTGAGTGAGTGAAGGGAAAGAGGCCTTCTTGAATGGGAGGAACATGATTTTTTGACCTGCAAATTTCCCAAACTACCTGCCCTATACTTACTACCGAAAATTCATAAAGACAGTTCGAAACCCCCGGGGAGACCTATTGTCTCCTCAAGAGGAAGCTGCTTAGAAAACACATCTAGATACGTTGATTTTTTCCTGCAGCCTCTGGTACAAGGTCTCCCATCTTTTGTAAAAGATACGGGTGACTTTCTAAGACGGATACACGACATTGAATGGAAAGATGAGCACCTTTTCTTATGCCTGGACGTAAATAGTCTATATACATGCATCCCACATGACCTAGGACTGAGAGCATGCCGTCATTTCTTGCGAAACAGATCACTGTCATATCTGTTTAATACAGAGATGCTCATAGACATGATGTACACCTGTCTCACCCATAATTTCTTCACATTCAACAGTAAGATCTATAGGCAGATACTAGGAACTGCAATGGGGACCTGCTTCGCCCCTAGCTTTGCAGGTCTATACCTCGACTGGTGGGAGGAGCAGGTGGTGAACAACTTGGATCAATTTACCCAACAGGTCGTAATGTGGGTCAGATACATAGATTATATTTTCTGTATCTGGAGAGGCAATGAGAATGAAGCCAACCAGTTTGTCAATACGTTGAAAATCAACACATTGAACCTCAAGTTCACAAGCCAAATTGCCAAGAATAAGATTGAATTTTTAGACCTCTTATTAACAGTCAATGGGAATAGGCTGGGCAGCTTCCTATATCGCAAAGAGACAGCGGGCAATAGCCTGCTTTATGCCTGTAGCTGCCACCCAGATAATCTCATGCGAAGTATACCTCTAGGTGAACTACTTTGAGCAAAACGGAATTGTAGTTCGGAAGAGGGCTTCAAGATTGAAGAAATACGAATGACAGAAAGATTCTTGCAGAAAAGCTATACACGTCCCATGATTAGAAAAGCCAGTCAGGAAGTTGAGAAATGAACTAGAACAGAGTTACTTATACCAAAAAGTACATCAAGTGATGAGTCAGAACAGAAAATTAGTTTCATCACTACATTCCATGGCCAATCTAAGCAAGTGAGAAAGGGTTTAAACAAATGTTGGCAAATGCTGAAAACAGACAAGGATCTGGCCGGCTGTATTGAAGAATACCCACAAATCACGTTTAGAAAGGCAAGGTCATTAAAAGACGTCATCTGTAGAGCGCTTACCACACCTGAGGTGAAGGATACAGGTATACAAGGATTCTACATTTGCGGTTGTTGCAAGGCGTGTAAATTTAGTAACAATTGCAAAGTGGGAGAACTATCACCAGATCGTAAACCATATAGAATCACTAAACATGTGTCATGCACCACTGATCATGTGGTGTATGCTTTGAAATGTCCGTGCAACAAATACTATATTGGTAGCACGATCCACAAAGCGAAGAAACGCATTCTAGAGCATCTTCGTGCCATCAAGAATGGTGATAAACAGTACCCTATTGCCAGACTTTTCAAAACCCACCATAACCAGAACAGTAACTTTCTATTATTCTGTGTACTCGATACCATTTTGATTCATGAACGAGGGGGTGACAGGGTTCAGGAACTAAGGCGCCTGGAATCTAAACTGATAATAGAATACCACACCCTGGCCCCAACAGGTCACAATGGGGATGAAGAATTGTCGGTCCATCTAGGATGAGCCAGTCCGCCTAATAATATGATGTCTAGATACTGCTGAGCAACACAATTTTTAATGGTTTACTAGACCCTGCCACCGAACCAGTTATCATATTTTTAACCTCACTTCTGTTTTTTTCTTTTTTTTTCTTTTTTCTTTAATGCACTTTAGTTGTATGAACAAATACTTAAAATGTGACTATTAATTAGGTTATTTATGTCTTTTACAGATTTCCTTTGAACTGAGTTACAAGTGGAAGGCAATGGAGCTAAATGTATCTACTTGTTAGGAGTGAAATATGAAGATGATGCAATCTTGGATATGGAAGAATGAAAGTAGTTTTGGACAGGCCTATGGATTTGACAGTTTTATAAGAGCAACAGTAATTAGCATTGCCCACTGGGGCAGCACTGACTTGGGTTATTAGTAAGGGAGATCCTATGTTTAACTTATGGCCGATTTGCCTTTGGAACAAAGGTTCTATGAATATGGTGAGTTGTTGGATCACCATGCCCACTGGGGCGGTTCATTTTCTTCGGCATGACTACCATTATCAGCGGGGTCTAATGATGTTATGAGATGTATGGAAGAGGGCCTTCATATTATTAAATGGTCTCCCGACACCCACCCCCTATGATGAGAAACTCGTATGTATGAGCATAACTTTGCTGTTTTGTCACTACTATGATTGGTCAATAAAGTTGGTCCAAAACTTTATTTAAATGCGTCACAGTAGGCATTGTCAGAACTATTCGGTGAGCCGTATCAGTGCACATGGATTATGCACATTTACCCACTTATAACCCCAATACGTGTTTGCACTTGCAGCACAAATTATTTCAGTATATTTCAATTGATTAAGAAAGATTACTGAGTGACAAAAGATGAACTTGTTGTAAATAGGAAGTCTGTTTCCTGTGTTTACTGTTGAAATGTCACATGTTTGTTTTATTTACACTGTTCTGTCACTGCAACAAAGTTACTCGTGAGCAAGGAGCGTTGGCTCTGAAACGCGTTGAGTTGTTGCCACACCATTAAATTACCGCTTTGCAAACATTGGGAGTCCGCGGCATGCTGTTATTTAGATGTTAGAAACAGCGTTTGTTTGGATTTATTGGGACTCGCCACCCCGCCGCTTGAACACCGTCGTTGGAGGCTTGGGTAAGAGCGAACTTTTGCTGTGGGATATATATATATATATATATATATATATATATATATATATATATATATTTCCTTTACAGTGGCTGAGCCAGCCATGGGACTGCAGCGGTATGCCTCTTCTATAGGCTCCCGCCCACATCTCAGCTGCTTCTTGTCCAGGATCGCTGTGGCATCTTCAATGGCCATCTTGTTCTCCTGGTGTATATCAGCTCTTTTGAGTCTATGCTACGGATTATGGGGTGACCTCTCCTGCATGCTGGCTTATTAGGAAAACAACATGCAAGAGAAATATAACAAACCATGGCATTCTTTAACACTTTTATTTTAGCACTGTTTTGTTCTATACTATTCCTCCAATATACCCTATGTTAAATCATTAAATTGAATGTCTTTTCAGTGCTATTCCCAATACAAGATGGCTTAACAATTTACTGAAATATGTCACAACCTGTTTGGCACTATAAAAGCGAGTCCATTTTCAGTTCAGTTGCATCGCAATTGTTTCTACTTGATTGCTCACTCACTGGACTCTGAGGATTCACTGCTTTCTCCAGTTAATGCTTGTTGTCTCTTGCTCTTCACCTTGCTGCCTTTACTGCTGTGAAGGCTTTTCTGGTCTCCAGCTTTTTCCTTCCTGCTGGGTATTATTTTCAGAAGCAGTACTAGACTCCCAGAATCAACTTAGTGTCTGGCGTTGCCTCGGGGGATAGTGGGCTGGTCTTACGTATGAAGAAGACACTTCAAGTATCGCCAAGAAGACCTGCTCTTGTCAGCCTGGCTGCAGGCTAAGGCATGCGGCCAAGCTCCAATGCACATGGCTGTGCACAGAAGAGTTTGGAAATTAAGAACATCATTAATAAAAAAACATGATCGTCAATAAAAAAAAAGATAAAAACCATGGTTGATTTGCATTTGGCTGGCTCTAACCTGAGGTGGAAGGATAGGAAAAATGTGATGGGTTGGAATGGTATCACAAGCAATTACCAATCTAATAGTTAGACTATTTGCAAGCATTCCTCTCATCACCTTTTGTGTGATTGATGTAACATCCTAAGTGACCACAGGAATGCCCAGATGTGTGTTCCTTGCTCACTGTGCCGCTGGAACCAAGCTGCATGTTTCCAAAGAGGCCCAAATAGGCTAAAAACGGTCTTAGACTACATGTACTTTGGTTCAGTGTAGCCCTGGCTTAGCTGGATGCGTTGGACTGGTCCTACTAGAGGAAGACCAAGGCTGATCTGCATATGGCTGGGTCTAAACTGAGGTGGCATGATGGGCAAGCATCAATGGGTTTGAATGTGACCCCAAGTGATTACCAGTGGTTAGACTATCTGCAAGTATTCCTCCCATCGCCTTTTGTCTGTTAATTGCAAGTAATAGGTACGTTTGACAGCTTTGCTGTCAAAACCCAAACCTAAAAAGATATAAAAAGAAGCTACATGACATACAACAAAGCATACAATAGGTAAAAAATGTGGCTAACACAACAGTAGTGGGTTTTAGTTCTACTTAAATAAGCATGAGAACTCAGCAGAAAATTGCACTAGTAAATAGTTTAAAGAATTGTCTGAGGTTAGCCATGTAAAAAGTCCTGATTTTCTTCTTTACTAATTATAGAAAGACTTATGGCCAATTTCCTTTTTGATGAATAAATTATATCTAAATAGGAATAAAATATTCTTTGAGAAGATAGCAGTTTAATTGTGTTATGATGCTGTGTTGTTCAAGGGTGTATAGCACTAATGTGGCATCAAATCACATTCTCACTTGGGCGCCCTTGTGTACTGAACTTCAAAGGCAATCATTGAGTCTGATTTTTGTTGGTGATTGTGAGAAATGGCTCAAGTCTATGTCCAATGTTTAGATTATAAATAGTTTGTGATCGGTGGCATGAAGATAAACTCAGTTCGATGTAGGTACATGTTTGTAGCGTCTTATGTATATGGTAAATAGGCCGCAGAACCCTTGCTTTTTTCTGGATTGGGCGCCCGGATATCCATGCATTGGCCAGAGTGGAGGGCTCCCTTCCTAGGCATCGCCGTGCAGGTGGTAAATTGTGATTGAATGTAAGGCACTTGAGGGGGTGGTATTGTTATGCCAGAATTATTGAAGTGGGTGGTTTTGTGGTGCCTGCAGTGCCGTTGGTTTGACTGCATGGCCACGTTGCCGTTTTGTGCAAATGAAGATGCGAGGGTTCTGCAAAGAGTGTCAAGAGGAGGCAGAGGCTGATGTGGAGTACCAGGAGCTGATATCCATCGTATTTCAGTGCAAAGACAGTGCAAGCAGTATAAATATCTGCTCAAGCCTTAAATTTCGATGTTTATGATCATATAAATGAATATGTTAATTGACTACCTGTTCCTTTGGGGTGCCACTTTATTTATGTCTCGTTTTTAAAAGTGTAAACCCCATAACATTTTACCACTTTGAGAACTTTTTACATTGTGAAAGGACAAAGTAAAACCGGTTTCTGAGCAGTGCACTCATAATGACTTCAGGGCCTATAGTTTCCAAAAATAACACAGAGTGAAACCTGCTAAGTGTCTTGCTTTTGTGGCTGTATGTCCTGGGGACAGTTTAGACTGTGTGTCTAATGACTGGTCTGCCCTTTCTTGTTATATACACTCCATACATAAACCGTGTCTACTCCAACTGTGTTGTTTTGGCCTGACCATACCGCCTATTAAACAGTAGCTGGAATTTCTCTATCCTAAAAGAGAAATGGCTGGCATAAATAATATTGTCATTTGGGCAGGCAGACATACTTTTCAGAAGTGACCTAGTGAAAATATTGTCTGAAGTATGGCTTAGTTTAAGTTATATGACAGTGTGCTTGTCTGGTCTGCTTCGTGTAGAAGTTTCTTCTGCAGCAATGGAATATTTTGAACTTAAAAACACCGCACATTGCCCAGGAGACTGCAATAAACCACTTTATTGTAATGCCAGACTATGTTTATGGAGCTTTTTTTCCTGGTGCGTTTGTTTAACAGAAGAAGAAAAAAATTAGGAAATATCAAACGGCTGCCAGTCTCATTACCGATGAAAATCCCGATTGTCTGGCCTGGTTAAATTGAAGAAATAAGCAGCATCTTACAGCGTTTGTGATTCCACATGTGTGTTCTCTTCTTCACTGGTTTGCTTTGAGCACGATAACAGCTAGCAGTAACACAAAGGGGGGCAGATTTACAAGCCCCTTGCGCCCCTTGCGTCACTTTTCCCATGTTAAAAGTGACGCAAAAGTGGCGCAAGGGGCTTGTAAATATGCCCCAGGGTCTTTTGCCTTGGCGTGATAAACCAGCGCACAGTGCACCACGCAGAAACTGGATTTCCGTCCAGTGTGATAGATTTTAGCGTACAGGTTTCAAAGCTCTGCCATAGAGAGGTATGTTCTAGAATCATTGGTAAAAAGAAAACGCATGTGTAAACAATTGTGCTGCCAATTCGTATAGGGGACCCAAGCGGTTGCAAAGCCCCCACGGAAAGAGGAGCAACAGGAAAAAACATCACATTTAAAAAAATCCTAGTCGCATGATTCACCTAGAGCCGAGATGCTGGCAACTAGCTTAGGGTTGCCACTGGTGTAAATTTTTCTCTTTCGAGCATTTTTTAGGTCTCGCTACAGGCAGCTGAGAGTAGTAATAGCTAGTATAATGGCCTGACTGAGAACGCGAACCAGCCCTGGCAATTAAGTCCCACCGGCCGAGAGGGGGCTGGGGTGGGGTGGGTGTTGAGTTGCTGGTGAGGAAGACTGCTGCTGAATTTTTTGTTATTTTGTTACAGGGGGCTGATATTGAAGCACTGCTACAAAACTGGCTCCCAGTAACAAAAAAGGCCCCCACCGCTCCAAACCCCCCCACCCCACCCCACCCTTCCGGCCCACCAGGAAAAAGCCTGGTGCCCTCTACGGCCTGTCCGTCCTGGCTAGTATTGATCAGCCCCTTGCTCATGGTTGAGCAACTTTCTTATCTATCTACTTTTCTATTCTATTCCACTTGGTTTTTGTAGAGCGCATGGCTACCTTATCTAGTTTTCCCAGGGCGAACTCACTAACTTAGACCAAAACAACACAAACAATCTATCTAAAACAAATATGTTTTTAATAGTTTCCTGAACTTTACTTCAGTGTGTTCCAGTTTCAGGAACACGGGTAGCCCATTCTACAGTTTCGGTACAAAATGGGAAAAAGAACGGCCACAGTATCTTGCTCTTTTGATCACAGGGACTTTCAGACACCCATGGGAGAGTGACCGGAGAGCTTGTGTGGGAACATAGTGGAGATCAAATCTGAAATGATCGGAGGACTTTTTTCATGAATTATCTTATGGGTTATACAAATAGCTTTGAATTGAATCCTCTTTTGTACGGGCAGCCAATGTAAGGCTGCCAACGCCGGGCTTACAGATTGATATTTGTGTATTTTGCATTAAAATCTAGCAGCTGCATTCTGGACTGCCTGTAGTCTTTTCATAACATAACTAGGACTTCCAATGTACAGGGTTTTACCACGGTCAAGCCTAGAACAGACCATACCCTGCACCACCACGCTGTTCCTGGTCGGAGGAAGCCATTTAAGACATTTCTTCAAAGATCTAAGGATGCCAAAGCTGATTCCTGAGACTTTGTGGGCCTCAGTTCCCATATTAAGCCTGTTATCAATCCAGAATCCCGGGTTCTTTAAGGCCTGTATTGGTTTGGGATGATCACCCAAATGCTGTGGCCAATATTCTAACCATTTTGAGGGGTTGTTTCCCATAATCATAACATCCGTCTTTCCGCCATTCAATTTGAGCAAATTAACAGTCATCCATTCAGCGACCTTTGTTAAGCATTGGTCAAGCTGGGGCTGGGTATGATTAGGGATGGGATTGATTGCCATAATAACTTCTGTGTTGTCTGCATATGATATCAGGTCCAGGCCAAGTGACTGACGATCTCTGCCAGAGGACGGACGTAGATATTGAAAAGCTTGGGGTTCAGGAAAGAGCAGGTAAGGGAAAAAACATCAGAAGAAAAGACTTCCTCACATATCATAAAACTTCTATCTGTCAAGAAGGCTGGAAACCAATTTAAAGCACAATCCTCAATTCCCACTTCTTTTAACCTCTGAATAATAGTAGTATGAGAAATGGTATCAAATGCCGTACTTAGAACTAACACGATCAGGGCAGTGCCCCACCCATCTAGAATCCTCCTTAACTTCTCAGTGGCCGCAAGTAAAGCAGTCTCGGTACTGCTCCCCTTTCTAAAACCCGTTTGTGTGGGGTCCAGGGTGTTGTGGGTTTCTAGATAAGCAGATAGATGTCTATTAGCATGCTTCTCTTGGACTTTGCTAGTCACTGGGAGAAGAGAAGTAGGTCTATAGATTTCTAGTAAAGCAGGGTTGCCCGTAGATTTTTTCAAGAGAGGTTTAACTATTGCCTGCTTCCACCCCATGGGAATGTCACTGCTCTGCGAGAGATTCAAAACATCAATTAAGATGGTGGTAAGTATGATTCCACCTTTTAAAAGCGCATCTGGAGGAAGAGGGTCTAATGTAGCCCCAGACTTAATAGATTTACGAACTGCCTCCAGGGATTCAAGATCTAGTGCTGTAAAAGAAGTAGGAATAGGGCCATTTTCTGGCTGTCTCCCATTTTCCTTCCTATCTTTAAAGCTGCAGGCATTACTGGGAGTGGGCTAAGAATGTTCAGAATTTTATTTTGAAAGAATTCCTCAAGCCTATTGCACCTCTCTGTCGATGAGGGGCAATTAGTAGAACTATAAGGGAGGTTCATTAGTGACCTCACTATCTTGAATAGTTCTCTCTTATAATTCTGTGAGGTGTCTATTTTTCATTAAAATGCATAGCTGTTGCTTCTTTTATCAAATGCTTGTAGACTTTTATAGCTCTTAAATAGCAAATTTAATTAGCTTCATGATATATTTTTCTCCATTTCTGTTCCTTTTTCTTAGTATCTTTTTTCATTATGGAAAGCTCCACAGAATACCTTCTTTTTGATTTGATTGCCTTTAGGAGCTTTATAAGGGACCAGCATATCCAGACATTTGTTCCACCAGCTTTCCATCTTGTTATACCTCTCCGTAGTGTCACCTTTCAAGGTGGGTACAGTTTCTGTTAACATCTTCACCCACTCCCTGCTATCCAATCTTGACCAAGGTCTTCTAGGCTTATGAGGCACAGGCCTCTTCGAGCTCATATTAGTCACTTCGAGCTTCATTGGGACTACAAAATGATCAGACCAAGGAATAGGAATAGCATCTTCAGTGCCAAGATTAGAGAGGTTAGAGAAAACTGGATCTAATAAATTACCGCGACTATGGGTCGGATCCTTAGCAATTTGTTTTAGTTGTAAAGCCTCTAGGTCCTGACCTATCCTAGTGCCTACCTCACAATTTATATCATCAAAATGAATATTCAAATCTCCCAAAAGGGTAAAGTTAGCCTTTGTTAATCAGCATTCCGCCACTATATCTGGAAGTAATGAAGCAAAATGGCAAGCTGCCCCAGGAGCTCTCTACAGCAAAAGACCAGAGAAAGTGAAGGTTGATGAGAATTCTATCGTGAATTATAAGCTCTCACAACCAGTCAGATTGACATGGTTGAATCAATGTTCCTTTTCATTCTTCTTTGAGGATTACTGCCACCCCATCTCCTCTTTTACATTCCCGGTTGAGGTTCGTTATCGTATATCCTGGGGGGGAGGGCCATTACTACATCGGGTGCCGAATCCTCTGTTTACCACGTCTTTGTTAGAAACATCACATCAGGAGGATAATCTTCTATAGCCATATGTATCTCCTCCCTATTACACAAGCAACTAGCTCCCGCCATTTGCCCGATACTCAATCTCTCCATGAGAGAATGCCTACTCCCACAGAGTGGAAAGCTGCACAGATAATCCCCATCCGGAAAAAGGCAAACACCTCAGTAGAGGATTTATCAAACTACCGTCCTATCTCCCTCCTGCCCCTCTTAAGCAAACGTCTAGAAAAACATATCAATAAATTACTCTTGAAACATATTGAGTCCTCAGGGTGCCTTGATCCCTCACAATCGGGTTTCAGACCAACGTACAGCACAGAGTCTGCACTAATTGCTGTTACAGACAATATTAGTCATTTCCTTGATAATGGTCAGTCAGTTCTGCTGGTGCTACTTGATATGTCAGCGGCTTTTGACACAGTGTCCCACTCCATTTTGCTCCGGAGACTTAAAGAGATTGGGATCTGCGGACAAGCTTTGGCTTGGCTTTCCAACTTCCTATCCCACCGTACTCAGACTATTAATTTCAGATCCTTTCAGTCTCGAACAATGGAACTTAACAAGGGAGTACCTCAAGGGATCCTGTCTTAGTCCCACTCTATTTAACAATTATGTGGCCCCCCTTGCTAAAATACTTAGAGAATTCGGCTTTATTCCGATCTCATATGCCGACGATACTCAGCTCCTACTTTCATTCGACAGAAATACCCCAAACACCCAGTCTCGTTTCTCTGAGGGTATGAGAGCAATCGCTTCTTGGATGACGGAAAATTTTCTCTAGCTGAATGCTGGGAAAACAGAGATCATGCTCTTTGGAGACGCCCTTTCGTTCTGGACCCCCGAATGGTGGCCCTCTGAGATGGGCAGCGCCCCCACCCCTAAGGCAGTAGTTAAGAACTTGGGCGTCCGTCTTGACCAGAAACTCACCATGAAGGATCAGGTGATGGCCACTGTTGGCTCTTGCTTCAATATGTTGAGCCTCTTGTGCAGAGTTTTTCCTCTCCTTCCCCTCTTTGTGCGTAAAAAACTCATTCAGGCACTTGTGACAAGCCGTCTGGACAATTGCAAAGCCCTTTTGATTGCAGCAAATGATTCTTATTTAAATAGACTCCAGATGGTACAAAACACTGCTGCCCGTCTTGTTAGGAATGTACCAAATAGAACTGCCTCCCTCCCCTCCTGCGTCAACTCCATTGGCTGCCAATATGCAAGAGAGTCAAATTCAAGATTTGTTGTACTGTACACAAAGCTTTGAATGGCAGAGGTCCTGCTTATTTAACATAAAAACTTATCCCTTACCAGCCGAATAGATCCCTTCGCTCAGGAGAAAAATCCCTGCTTTTCATTTCTCGTTTCAGGAAAGCCCGTACAGGTGGTAAAGCCTTCTTGTATTTGGCCCCCCAGTACTGGAATCAGCTACCGGTACATCTTCAGAAATGTTCTGATTATTTTCTATTTAGGAAACTTCTTAAAACAGAACTCTTCTGAGTTTAGGACTCTTGGCTTGTACTGTCTGCTATGCTACCTATTGCGCGGACATACCCCTCTGGGGGTGATTCATGCGCTTTATAAATCCAACAAATAAAATAAATAAATATCTCTGTGCTGTGCTTTGACAGTGACCTACAGTTCAACAAATACATCATAATTATTTTACAGTGCTCCTGACTCACAGTTTGCTTGGGTTTAAGATTCTGTATATGAAGTATCCCAAGATTCACGCTAATGGCAGCTTGGATGGCGATATGTCTTGTTTACAGAGATCTGTAGGAGAAACATTCAGCCTGTGGAGGTCGGCTGCTGAGTAAACTAGCCTTGCTTTACCTTCAGGCTGCATTTCTGGCCCCTGGCCCAGGCCGGACATGGACGGGTGCAGACAGGCTTGCCTTTGGCGCTCCCGCTGCACTAATCATGGCCGTGGTGGAGAATAAATAGCCGGGTCGGAGTTTCTGATCTAGTCAGAGCAACTAGACTGCCTATCAAAAGGGCGGCCGTAAATGGCAAAAGGGTTGGCTCTTGACAGGGCCACACCACCTCAGCCTTTCCTACACCTCACTGAGCAGCGTAGGTTGGTAGGATAAAGCGCCTTTGGTATAAATGTTAAACGTTATGCCACTAAAAAAAAAATATTATATAATGTAAACTGATCTCTAATGTGCAAAAACGCAGTGTCAAACAATGTAAAAATGCCCCTAAGGTTAAAAT
This sequence comes from Calotriton arnoldi, assembly GCA_963921515.1. Lineage (NCBI taxonomy): Eukaryota > Metazoa > Chordata > Amphibia > Caudata > Salamandridae > Calotriton > Calotriton arnoldi. The sequence continues at coordinate 145,226 of CAWUFW010008651.1, read as the reverse complement.
ATGATCTGAAAATGTGCTATTGTGCTGCTTGCCTTGTTGATTGAGCTCGCGACCGTGGCGCTGGAGAATAAATATCCAGGCCGGAGTTTCTGAATTATTCAGAGCAACTAGACCGCCTACCAAAATAGCAGCCATAAATAGGGTTGGCTCTGAACACGACTACACCACTTCTGCCTTTCCTGCTCCTCACCAAGCAGCGTAGGCCGGTAGGATAAAGTGCCTTTTGTATACATTTTAAAAGTTATGCCCCTATTAAAACAAAATTTCAGCTCCCTACTGTTGGTTGGATGTCTTTCCTCCCTATTATTGGCTATGTCTCGTCCCTGAAACATATCTTGTTTCTTTACCCTTGTTTTTGATTTGATGAGCTGTATCTCCTCAACCTCTCGCACATACGCCCCCCCCCCCCCAATGGCCAAGCCTCTGACACTGAGCACTGCTATGGCTCATTGTAGTGGTCTCTCTCAATCCTCCTCTCCATCTCTTTTCCGTCCTCCTGGCCTTCTTGCCATGTTCCTCTCATGTCAGTCCTCTCACAAGCCCCGCTTGCCACTGTTCTTTGCTTTCCCAATACTGGATGCTTTTAAAATTGTGCCCACAATGGCAAGGAAAATATCAGTGACCAACCACAAAGTGGCAACCATCTTGCCACTTTGCAACCAAAAACCATCCACAAAGTAATACCGATTGGCTTTGCCAATGCATGTTCCATCTGCTATAATGGAAACAGAAATCCTCTCCTTAAATCTGGTCATTCGCTTTGTGCTTTAAACTCTGGCATCAGTTCAAGGAAATGTCAAGAACTAGATGCTGAGAAGATTTGTCAAGTGTCCTTTTAGATTGTCCAAGGAAAGGGTGACTTCTACCAGTAGCCATGTTACAAGGCTGAACAGAATAAAAAATGTGAGAGGCGAAAAGTGTCTCTTTTTAAATGCCACAGCTTGGAAGAAAATCCACAAAGAGGTAGAAAAATCATAGTCAATCTTGATTGAAGATTGAAATAGCATTCGTGAAACAGTAAGGCACCAAAATGTTCCTGAATAACAGGAAGGAGAAAAGATTCATATTTAACAAGCAGAGCCAACAATGGGCCACCAGATAAATGATCCACTCTTCTAGAGTAAAAATCAGGGACGGACATAAATGTGAAGCAAATGTAGATGAGTGCAGCAGAAAATCAAGGAACAAGATGCATTGCAACGCATCTTTGCTTTCCAAGTGCTGCCTGAGATAAGCTTGAAACAGGAATGACATTACAGAAAGGAACTCTGCAGCATCTTGGACTGGGATACTCCAATAACTTCCAATGGACTGACATTGGGAATGCCATTTTAAAAGCTTTAGTTCTGACTCTCTTTAAAAATGTATGGCTTTTCCTCCTTCTCAAAGAAAAGCCAGAGTTTGGCATCCAGTGGGCCATGCAGCATTCTGAAACCCCACTGCCACCATCAGTGGTCCGTGATCCCTGAAACCTAAGGAAAAAACCTTGGAGTCACAACAATTGTGAAATGCCTCCGGCGGTGCCTCGACTGATCCTGGTGTTCTGCAATGCGTTGATGTGAAGCGCTTAAGAAACTTCTTCCTCTTGTGAAACTTTTCAGCCTTCAGGAAATTGTTGATTCTGGGTTCCTCCTGAATGTGACAGAAAACTTTATGTGTGGCGAAAGTGACATCAGGTTCTTTCATCTCCCAATTATATCATTGATAGTGTCCTCAAACGATCTTTCACTCTAATGACTTCGAGACCTCAAAATTCAATACATGTTGCTCTATCCTGCTCACTTACGGGTTGTATTTAAATCTCAAAACCTTATTCTTTAACACAGAAGTATTTGCAGGGACCAATGAGACAGTAGCTGTGAAGCCCCACACTGCGCCTCGCATAGACTCTGATTCATCCCTGAGTGATAGACACACCCATCCCACCAAGTCCATGGTGAAGCGTCCGAACTGGTCCCACTCATCCTGGAGAAGTACGTGGCTCACTGATGAACACTAGAAGATAGTCGCCGATACTATATCCCAGGCCCACGTTTCATCCTAATGCAAACGGGCCGACATTGACTGCTCTGCCTTAGTATATGATGTCTATTGTATGCTTGTGATGTGGGTATAATATGTTTGACTTCACCCTAGAGAAACGCGATTTAAGTTTTTCTAGTAAGGATATTTGGTTGGGTAGGGGACATGGGGAATCATTGGCAAAGTCCTCTTCCTGGCTCCCATTGGAGTCGGTGGCAGGCCTCTTCCACAACAGGTACTTCTATATTTCTGAAGTATAGGGGAGGGGTGGGTAGTTTGTTTGAATGTTTCATTAGTTGTTGTGCTACACAGGACTGGCACCCGCTCGACCACAAATGTAGATGTCATAGCCCAATACAGGTATACCTTAGCAGCCGATGACGGGCACAGATCACGTTGACTCCACTGGACAGCTCTGTGTCCTTACTTGGAATGCCCGGAGAGTTTTGGACAAGATCAAGCAGGGTGCAGTGCTCAAACAAGCTAGACGCTTGTGAACAGACATCCTTCTATTATAATAGCCGCACCTTCTGGGGTCTAAAGTTCAGTTCTTAGCTAGATTTGGGTACACCTAAACATTTCATTCTGGTTTCGTGAGGGGTCCACAGGTAAACACGGGTATTCTTATACATCATAGGGTGCCTTTTAAGTCCAACCGAGTGTGGGCGGATGACCGTGGCACATATGTGTCTGTGGCAGGGATGCTACATGGAGAGTCTCTCACAATTAGTAGTGTGGATGCCCCCCCACCACTGGGACAGACCTTTGGAGACAGCATCATTGGTTTATGGGGAGAGTCGCCTGGGGGTCTGTCGGTGATCGGTGGGGACTGGAATGATTTCGGGGGACTGGAATGATTTCCTACAGCCAGAGTAAGATAGGTACTAGGAAAGAAACAAGGGAACCCTACTCGCAAGGAGCCTGGGTAAGTAGGCAAGAGAAGTAACAATGGCTCCTGTGGATTAATAAGGTTTATACTAATAGGAATACGCACAATGGCAATATGCAGAGCTGAGTTGATGTCAGAAAGAAAGCTAGCCGCACACCACGAGGTAAAGCTAAAGCTTTTATATATAATGGTTACGTGAAATGAACACCATATACATAAAGCTGCAAAGGTAGAATCATTATTTACAACAAACAATAAATGAACAATAGTGAAGGGTGTCCCAATGTGTAACGTATTGAACCTAAACTATTAGTGACATATTATGTGACATATGTGCAAGGTTTCAATATAAAACATAAAGGCGACCATTGAAGACTTTGAACACTGTATTACACAGCACTTTATACAATCATAGGCGCTGGGTAATGGTTCGCCCTTATTTAGCTGTCGACGACGTTTCGACCCCGTTGGAATGTAGGGTCTCTTCAGGACCAGGAGATGTGGGACACCTAAAGGAATGGGATAGTATCAATGTGTGGCCAACTGCAACTGCAAGCAAAGGATGATTGGGCACAGGAATATGATATACCTGAAGGGGAGGGCTATCGCTGCCAAACGTGAAAGAGGGTGGCACCGTGAGAGAAGTGAAAAAAGATGACTCACAGGGACCCAGCCGGGCGCTGAGGACAAAAAGGAGGTGGCATTTACTTAGGGCGAAAGAAACATGATTGCAAATCTGGTACGGTAAAACCAGCCCGGGTAAGGCCGGACGAACTTACCCCGTGTGAGGGAGGTGTTCGGCAAGCTTGGACGGATATCTGAACCGGGAAAGCCTCGGCGGTGATGAAAACACTCGGTTTGACCAGATTCTAATAGAGTTCTGAAAAACGATGGCAAAGAGGCCCTGCGTTTAGTGAAGGGAATTTAACCAGCAAAAGAAAAGTTACTAAGGGCGGGAAAGCCTGCTCTTACCGTGATCTTGCTTGGATAGCAGTTGGGGATGTATCTGAGTGAGGCAGAAACAACGGAGCGTGTGTCTCCTTGTTAGGTGCAGTGACAGCGAACAAGTTGAGGAACGGTGGTAATTGTAGCATCTATTCGTGCCAAAAACCGGCCGTAAAGACCAAGCTGTCTGATCAGGTATATCGAGCTGATCTGTCGTTCTGTGTTCCGCGGTGAAGGTAGACAACAGACTAATGGACAATGTAGTACCCAATACCGCTAAAACATTTTGTCACAATTATAATAGGACAAGTAATAACTACGAAATGCATCAGAAGTGCAACGGTGAAAAAACAGTGAAGCTCGTTCATGTATAAACATTATGGCATGATGCTTAATTTCACAGTTGTACGGGGAGTACATCATGTAACCAAAACGCAGTGCTACAAACTGCAATGATGGAAAATAAAACAACACTATTTACATATGGTCGATCTCTTAATCGTAGAACATACTCTCGCAGTTTTAGGAAATTTAACATTTGCAATGTAACAATAAACAAAGCAATATCAACAATGAGCATAGAAATACCTGCAACAATCGTGTTTGATAACTCACTGTGTGGTAAGACACAGTATTATAGAACAATGAATAGTGCAGCAGATACAGAAAGGACGCATATCATTGGACTGTACAGTATAGAAAATTAAATGATGTTATAAAGGATCGTAATAAAGTATGCATAATGTAATGAACGCGAAGGAAACTGATATGAGTAATCAAAATGCTCATTATAGGCTCAGTGTGCTAATGAAACCCCGCCATTCCTCAGCGGAATTAAGCCCTTCAATAATGGAATTAGTGCGTTCAATCCAACGGCATTCCGATTGTTGCAGTAATCTAGTCAGGTCTCCTCCCTCCGGTGGAATGAATACTCTGTCTATTACTTACCACTTAATGTCGTCAGCTGTGTGATTCTTTTCGGAAAAGTGGTTGACTAATGGGGCATTGGGCACTGAGTTTCTTATTCTGCTCCGGTGTTGTCCTATTCGTGCTTTCACTGATTTTTGCGTCTGCCCAATATATGGAAGTCCGCACGGACATGTGATGCAGTACACTACGTTTTTCGTGTTGCAATTTGCAAAAAATTCAAGTGTATGTTTGACGTTGCCGTGTTCAAACGTCTTGGTATTCATGGTAAAGGCACAGGCTACGCAGTTGCCACATTTGAAATGTCCTTTGGCTACTGGGAGACCCCAGGTGGACTGCAACGATCTAGTGGTTTGCAGTGGTTCCTCTAGGGAGGATCTGATGAGATGATCTTTAATGTTTTTACCTCGTTTGTATGCAAACATAGGAACTTCTATGTTGGGATCTATGCTTTTAATGATGTTCCAATTTTTGTGACCAACTTGCGGATTTTGTTGGTATGTATGCCGAACGTGGAGACACAGATGAGTCTATTCATTTTGGACATTTCTTTGGGAGCCAGAAGTGCTTCTCTAGGGCAGAACCAGGCTCTTTTTAAAGAATTTCTCACAAGCCGGTTAGGGTACCCTCTGGCCTTCAATTTCTCTTTGAGTGTCTCGGCTTCTTTCATGTAATCTTCTTTTTTGTACAGTTACGGCGCAGCCGAAGAAACTGCCCGTAGGGTAATCAATCTCTGAGTGCACGGGGATGGTGACTATTGTAGGCGAGTAGTGTATTGCGTTCTGTAGGTTTTCTATGCAGAGTAGTGTATAGTTTGCCATTTTCGTGTTGTATGTTTAAATCTAGAAAGGCAATGCTGGATTTGTGAATAGTAGAGGTAAACGTTAGATGCTGCTGGATGGTGTTGAGGTATAGATTGAAGTCATTGAATTCTGACTCGGTACCTGACCAAATGAGAAAGATGTCATCTATGTACCGTTGCCAACACGCAATCTTAGTGCGGTACATATTACTGTTATGGAGGACAAATTTATGCTCAATTTGGTCCATGTATATATTTGCCAGATTTGGAGCAAAAATTGCTCCCATGCTGGTCCCTAAGCATTGCTGGTAGTAGCTCCCTTCCGACATGAAGTAATTATGTGTTAGGGCGATCTCCAAGAGTGAGATAATGAAACTGGTGGGTACTAGCATAGGTCTGGGTCTCCTGTCCAATAGGTCTTTGATCACCTGTATACTCTCTGCTTGGGGTATATTAGTGTAAAGTGCGGTAATGTCTAGAGTGGCCAGCCATTCATTATCGATGTTGTACATTCTGTCTTCCAACAAGTTGATCATGTGCATAGAATCTCTTACAAACGTTTCCTGTAAGGGGACATAGTCTTTGATAAAAAAGTCTATATATTTGCCAATTGGCTCAAAAATGGATCCACACCCAGACAGTATTGGACGGCCTGGGGGATTAATGGTGCTTTTGTGTATTTTGGGGATGGTGTATAGCACCGGGGTCCTTGGGTGTTCTTCATTGAGGAACTCAAATTCTTTTTATTGAGAAATCCTTGGTCTAGGCCTTCTGTAGTTATTCTAAGAATTTCTCTTTTATTCCAGCCAGTGGATTGCTTGCTAGTTTAGTGTAGTGCCTCTCCTCTCTTATTTGTTTCCTTATTTCAGTATCATAATCGCTTCTATTTTGAACCACAATACCACCACCTTTGTCGGCAGGTTTCAATATGATTGATTTATCGGTTTTCAAACTCTCAAGGGCTTTACGTTCATCTATGCTGATGTTATATGGTATGTACTGGTAACCGTTTTTCAGGGTATCTAAACCTGCGAGTATGATCTTTTCAAATGTAAGGAGTTCAGGGGGCATCAATACATTACCTGGGTAAAAGTTAGAAGGTTGTCTGAGTCCCGTCACCGATACTTTTGTAGAGTGCTCTCTATCTGTAAAAAACAGTAGTAATCGTATTTTGCGAAAGAACTGGTACAGTTCTGTTTTGAGATTAAAAAAGTTTGTGCGCTCTGTGATGACAAATGAAAGTCCTTTGCTGAGCAAGCAAATCTCTGATGAAGACAGGACATGTTGTGACAGATTGAAAATGGGAATACTCTCAGTTCCTGTACTGTCAGAACCTAGTACGGCTGGGGGCCCCATTGATAATGTTTGTTCCGTGTTTGCCGTTCCCCTGAATATTGGTGCCATGTTTTGGTTTTTCGCTTGCCGCCTCGGTCTTTGGCGCGAATAGATGCTACAATTACCACCGTTCCTCCACTTGTTCGCTGTCCCTGCACCTAACAAGGAGACACATGCTCCGTTGTTTCTGCCTCACTCGGATACATCCCAACTGCTATCCAAGCAAGATCACGGTAAGAGCAGGCTTTCCCGCCCTTAGTAACTTTTCTTTTGCTGGTTAAATTCCCTTCACTAAACGCTGGGCCTCTTTGCCATCGTTTTTCAGAACTCTATTAGAATCTGGTCAAACCGAGTGTTTTCATCACCGCCGAGGCTTTCCCGGTTCAGATATCCGTCCAAGCTTGCCGAACACCTCCCTCACACGGGGTAAGTTTGTCCGGCCTTACCCGGGCTGGTTTTACCGTACCAGATTTGCAATCATGTTTCTTTCGCCCTAAGTAAATGCCACCTCTTTTTTGTCCTGAGCGCCCGGCTGGGTCCCTGTGAGTCATCTTTTTTCACTTCTCTCACGGTGCCACCCTCTTTCACATTTGGCAGCGATAGCCCTCCCCTTCAGGTATATCATATTCCTGTGCCCAATCATCCTTTGCTTGCAGCTGCAGTTGGCCACACATTGATACTATCCCATTCCTTTAGGTGTCCCACATCTCCTGGTCCTGAAGAGACCCTACATTCGAACGGGGTCGAAACTTCGTCGACAGCTAAATAAGGGCGAACCATTACCCAGCGCCTATGATTGTATAAAGTGCTGTGTAATACAGTGTTCAAAGTCTTCAATGGTCGCCTTTATGTTTTATATTGAAACCTTGCACATATGTCACATAATATGTCACTAATAGTTTAGGTTCAATACGTTACACATTGGGACACCCTTCACTATTGTTCATTTATTGTTTGTTGTAAATAATGATTGTACCTTTGCAGCTTTATGTATATGGTGTTCATTTCACGTAACCATTATATATAAAAGCTTTAGCTTTACCTCGTGGTGTGCGGCTAGCTTTCTTTCTGACATCAACTCAGCTCTGCATATTGCCATTGTGCGTATTCCTATTAGTATAAACCTTATTAATCCACAGGAGCCATTGTTACTTCTCTTGCCTAGAGTAAGATAGGTGGCATGCCAGGGGAGGGGACTTGTGATCCAGTTTGGGGTCCTTGGTATCTGCGCTCGGATGGGAGGATGCCTGGAGGGCATATCATCCGGTAGAAAAAGGATACACATACTACTCAAAAGTCCACGGTTCGTTCTCTAGGTTGGCTTATTCACTAGTGCCCGCAGGTTTCGTACATAGGATATCTGGGGTGGATATTGTGCCTAGAGGGCTTTCTGACCACTCCCCGGTGTCTCTTCAGCTTCATGTGGGTCAGGAATGCCCTCCCTTCCGATGGCAACTGTCATCCTGGCACTTATGGAATCCGACATAAAAGACGCTTCTCTACCGGTCTATAACAGAATATTTTTCATTTAATGTGGGGGTGGTGTCCTCCAGGGCAATACTGTGGGATGCACTAAAACCAATGCTCAGAGGGGTAGATATCAGCTATTTCGTGAGCGTGCGGCGGCGCAGGTCCTGCGCCTGACAGAACTTGAGGCACAAATACATACATTGGAGGTACGGGGCTGTGAGATGGATGGTGGTGCAGCCTGGTGACAACTGTGCCAGGCCCAGCAACAATTTCAACAACTGCTCATGGATGAGGCCAAACAGGCCTGGCAGGCCTCACAGAGCCACATTTATCAATGGGGCAACAAATCCAGTAGAATGTTGTATAGGCTGTGCCAGGCTGCCCAGGCTGCCTTCTTGGTGCCAGTGATCCAAGATGCACAGAGAGGGTTACTATTAGGCCCCAGAGAGGTGGCTCGAAGCTTTGCAGAATATTTTAGGGAGATATGTGCTAAGTAAGAGGCAGCGACCATAGACTAAATAATCGAATTCATAGAGGCCCTACCTCTTAAATCTCTAACAGATGCTGCCCATTCACAGATGGATGAGCCAATCACGGAAGAAGAGCTGTCCACAACTCTAGCAAAGCTGAGGCCCGGAAGGGCCCCTGGGCCCAATGGTTTCCCCAGCGAGTCTCTTAAATTGTATATGCTACAACTAGGGACCCATCTGCTAAGAGTCATTCATACAGCACTAGAGGAGTCACAACTTCCACAGGATTTGAGACATGCTGAAATTGTTATGCTTCACAAGCCAGGCTGCCCAACCGAAGCTCATTCATCATATCGTCCGATCTCCCTCCTCAAGTAAAGCTTCTCACTAAAACCCTAGCCAATAGATTAATGAAATATGTGCCGGAGGTAGTTCATTCCGACCAGGCTGGCTTCATGCCCCACCGTGCTACTCGCATAATATCAGATGTGCATATAATGCGTTGGCCATGGCGGACCGCTCGGAGCGGCCCGCGGCGGCAATGCTGGCTGACATTGACAAAGCATTCGACTCAATCAGCTGGGGGTACCCTTTTGCTCTTTATCGGTGCATTAATCCAGGGCCATGATTCCTTGCATACGTTACATTACTCTACACTTACCCGACAGCCTCAGTTTGAGTGGCTGGTGTGGTTTCTGCTCCGTTCTCGATTTGCTGGGGTACCAGACAGGGGTGTTCTTTTTTCACCCTGCTGTTTGCTCTGGCAATAGAGCCCCATTTCACCTCGGTTAGAATGGATGCTCAGGTGTCAGACAGGATAGCCTTGAACGCCAATGGTATGTTGTTTAACATTACAGACCCAGCAACTTCGGGACCCCATATTCTACAAATTATGCAGATTTTTGGGGAGACATTCGGATTATATATGAATGTTGGGAAATCTGTGATATTTCCGATGGGCGGGGTCCAGGTTGGGTATGGACTGGGCATCGGGATTATCACTAGGGGTGTTCGTGTACCCGGACCCAGCCATTTCGTGGACGCAGAACATGGCCCCTCTGCTCTTGCAAGTTAGAGATGAGGTGAAAGCCTGGTCCCCACTTCCACTGTCTCTGCTCAGTAGATCGGCCATTTTCAAAATGGTTTCCTTACCTCAACTGCTATATCAATACACTATTTCCTCATCGTAGTTCTGACAGGTCAATGCAGCTTTGAGTCACTTCTTATGGGGAGCTGGTGCATCCCCATAGCCCTCCAAACTTGCTTTCAGTCCACCTATTGGGGGACATTGTCGCTGCTGAGGTACGGCCCCACTACACAGCCTCCCACTTACAAGTTATATATGATTGGTGGTATGGGGCACAGGATGACTTGGAATATGCCAATGAGAGATGGGCGATGGGAAACCTTTCTTTCCTAGGCTTTCTATATAGTGGGAGAGAGCTAGGCTCTCTTACCCCAGCAGCTAGGGTAGTGATATTAGTACGGAGGCGGTGTGGTGGGGGAGACTGACACAGGAGACATTTCTGTGGCAGGTTACCTTCCTCCGACAAGTGGCCCAGCTGCAGGGCTTTCACAAGTGGGATACTATACGCATCTCTACGTTAGGCGACATCATACAGGGCACAGTGCTGAAATAATTTCAAGAGATGCAAACAGACTATCAGCTGCACCGTAGTCAGTTTTACAAATATCTGCAACTGCACCATGCTATATCTCCCTATCTGCGCGACCTCCAAGATCTGCCAAAATTCACCCCACTAGAAGGCACATTTTTAATGGTAAATCTTGATACTCACAAGGTCTCCAAAATGTATCAATCCCTGGTCACACATAGCTCCATTACACTACCAACCCTTTGTACGACATGGGGGGAGGACATTGAAAACATTGACGATGATGACTGGACAGAAGTCCTAGAAGCTCCTTGTGGTGAGGTGATATCCTCGAGGCTTCGGCTGATCCAATTGAAATATCTGCACAGGACATACTACAGGAGGAGTTGCCTGTGGTGCATGGGCCTCATTTGGTCCCCAGTGTGTCCTCGCTGTGAGGCTGATGAGGGAACATTCCTCAATACTGTGTGGAGCTGTTCAGCTAATACACGCTTCTGGCGAGGGGTAACGCTCTGTCTTGGTAAGGTTCTTGCCTGGGCTGTTCCTATAGCTATTGAGAGCACGCTCCGCACATTTCTTATATTTAATTGGTGCGTGAGTAGTTTGAAGTGCTTGGCGGGCTCATGTACTTTTCATTCCCCACAACGCGCCCTAAAATAAACACCAGGGATCGCGTGTTCTCTTTCTTTCTGAGCACCCGATTTTAAGTCATTCCGACCGTTAATGCGGCTTTGTTCATGATCTGGGTCTTCTCAACTGTATTTCTTTGCCTAGAACTTTTTGTTTGGAAACCACAGCTTGTACTGATGTATGTGATGATGAGCACCATCCACTCCCCACTTTGGCAACTCCGAGTCTAGCTAAATGTCACAATAGTCTCTGTGCATGCACACGTGATGGGGATATGCTTGTTTTTAACCCTCCCTCCAGTGGTTTCCATGCCTTAATAAGTACAAGGAATTCACTTCGACCCATCCAGGCACAGAAACATAAAAATCAGGTATGCTCTTTAAATTAACCTCATGACACCATCATTCACTGAATGAGCCAAGTGAGCTCCCTGACACTCAGCCTTTCTCTTCTTATTCCAGTCATTGAACTTTCCAAGCCTATATGCGCAAAAGGAAATGTGCCTGGCTCCGTTGACCCAGCCAATACTTTTCAAAGGTGGAGCCCCCTAATGCGACACCCCTCGAATGGGATGTCCATCCTGGAACTCCCAATAATTCACTTTTTTGTGGTCTTTGTTTAGAAAAACAAGTCTTTCGACAAATTTGGGCAATCAGCAACTAGGTTTGCTGTTGGTACAAAAAATATTTTCAATATAAACAATCTGAGTAGACTGGCATGATTACCTACCCGTTGCTCTTTAATTTATAAAGTGTCCCTCATATGCACAGTTCCTACCCTGAGGAAGACCTTCGCTAAAAACACCCAGGACCCACAAGAAGGTTGAAACTCACCGGCGTACACATTAAAGTGGCCGAGAGACAGCCTTTCCCTAGCAAAAGGAGACAAGTAACACAAATGAGAAGGCAAAGAGAGTATTGATACCTTTATGAGGTTAGATTGACCTCCAACCACTAAGGGCCACTTGGTACCTTTTGGACCTTATTTCTGAGGTCTATAATATGTCCCCAGCTTATGGAAATATGTAACATTCATTGGTTAACAATGTTGGACACTTTTTTACCATGAACACCTAATGTGATTAGTTGGGCACTTATAAATGTAAAGCTAGTATAATTCATTATGAAACAATGTTGTATGTATATATTTTTCAATGTGATGTCAATGGAAAAATCATTATAAATGTGTATTATTTGTTTGTTGCACAACACAGAATTCGCTTTGTTTCACCCATGCAATAAGGAGAAAGCACCAACCATGCTGTTTCTTAACATAGCATATCGCTGCTACCTCAGGTGTTTATGCATCACAAGGGGCACAAAATCATATGCGCCTGAGTTGCCAGTGAGGGGCACCCCCAGACGTTCTGCAGCTGTCACTTCACTGGAATTGCATCTCTGGGAAGAAGGGGGGGATCTGCGACATCGGAGACTTATATCAGGAAGGTGTCTTGATACCGTTTTTCTCGCTGGTCGAGGGGGATGGGCTCCAACCAGGTCAGTTCCTACTACACCATGCAATCATAACAACACTAAGCAAGCACTGGAATGTCATGACACAGGAGCCCCCAACACACTTAACAATACAATACATGCATGTTATGGGACAAGGCCGACACCTCACAAAATGGTTCGCCACATCCTCAGGTATCACACAGCGACAACACTGGCACCATTGTGACAGAGTTAGGAAGGGGACCTTCAGCATCCTTTCACAGACTCTGAATGGACCACTGTGCTGGAGGGTCCTAATAACTTACCGAGAAACATGCGCTTACGATTAATACAAAATTACATAACCCAAAAAGCATATCTTACCCCAGCTAAAATTAATAAATACTTTAACCATGCGGATGGTGGATGTCCGCGGTGCCACACTGTTGACGGGGACCTGCTACACATGCTGTGGGGCTGTCCACGGCTAGAGGAATATTGGGAAACAGTAACTGAGGTCCTAAAACGCTGCACGGAATGTACAGTACCCTTGACGTGGGAAGCATGTATCCTACACATCTACCATAGGAGCAAAAGACACAAAGTGACTTCTCCCTTTATCGCCCTGGGGTTAATAGTAGCGAAACGATTGATCATTAAGAGATGGACATCCAATGAACCCCCTAAGGTGCTAGCCTGGAAACGCTCCTTTCAGGTTTGGGCTAAAGCGGAAAGTGTTGCGCTACATAGGGGAGACACGCTAGGCCTATGTAAAACTCCAATCGCAGCATACTGGGACACGATTTTATGTGACTTTCAGGAGCAAAGCGGAAGAATTGATGATATCTTAGCACCCATAGCCACCACTCAACACGAACCAGATGGCGCACAAGACACAGAGTAAGGAAAGACTGGTGAATACACGGTCAGATAACATCCAATATAGGCCTGGCACTATGTGCCTACAGGCCGAGGCGCGGAGATAGATACACGTTTGCTAACATGAGGGGCAGGAAAAGTTGCTCCAGTTCGAGTTAAACAGAGTATTATGGTCCTGGTTTTGTTTAAGTTGTCCCAAGAATTATTGTCCGCCTCCCAAGTTAGAAGACTAATTCGCAACTCACATATCAACACAAGGTTGGTGGAAGCATCTCAATAACTGACTCTCAGCAGACAGTATGGATGAGACTAAATGAGCCACACACAGTGAAATACAATGACACAATGTTTACCATGTACAATGTAATTGTTAAACGCAAATCAACTTCATGTAAAAACTGTACTTATGTACAACAAGAAAGTGGCCACAGTCTGAACAGACGGAGAACTGTGATGTAAATGTCTGCTTTGTTTATTAAAAGTAATAAAATAGATGCAAACAAAAAAACACAGAATGCGTTATGGGTGGTGCCTGAAGTAAAGACACTTAACCAAGTGAAAAGCATCTTTATACATATTTTCTTCGTGTGAGTGATGGTGCATGGATTCACATCAAAGGTAGATGTGTGGGAGCCGAGAGGCTAAAAAGGTCTAGAAAGAATATGAAGTAGTTATTGACTAATACGGATACAGACCAATCAACGTAATCTGTGAAAAGTCATGCTAGGATTTATGGTGTAAGGGGTACTTACATTTTGAATACACTAGTGGGCCTGCAGCACTGATTGTGCCATACACATGAGTAGCCCTGCAAACATGTCTCAGACGTGCCACTGAAGTGTCTGTTTGTGCAGTTTTAAAATGCCATTTCGACCTGGCAAGTGCACCCACTTTCCAGGCCCAAACCTTCCCTTTTATAATGTATAAGTCACCCCAAAGGTGGGCCCTAGGCACCCCCATGTGCCAGGCCCAAACCTTCCCTTTTATAATGTATAAGTCACCCCAAAGGTGGGCCCTAGGCACCCCCATGTGCAGGGTGCAGTTTATTTAAAAGGTAAAACATGTATTGGTGTGTTTTATGTGTCCTAATAGTGAAATACTGCTAATTAAATGTTTCACTATTGCAAGGACTATCCCTCCCATATGGTAACAAGGGGATTGCCTTGAAATATCTTTTAAATGTAATTTCCCTGAACTCACAATTTAAAAGTACAATATTTGGTGAAGTTGGATTTTAAATTGCCCATTTTAGAAAGTGGACATTTTCGTGCTTAATCATTATATATATCTGCCTGTCTGTAGAATCCACGTCTGGGTAAGGATGACTGTTGGGCTCTTGTGCATTCATTCTAGACAGTCAAACAAAGGGAGCGGAGGTGTGCCTTGCATATCCTGATGGGCCTTCCTGAGGTAGAGTGGTGGGAGGAGTTCTCACAACACCTGAATAGGGCTGTGCCTGTCCTCCCACAAAGCTGTCTACACCCCCCTGTAGTGTGTCTGGAGCCTGGTCAGGGAAAGGCAGGGTCTTGGGCACTACTTTGCCTACTTCAAAGGCAGAAAGCAGTATATGTATTGGACTTCAGACACTCTCAAATCAGAACACTTCTGGGCTAAAGGACATTCTGCCAGGAAGAAGAGCTGGATGCTGTAGGAGGGACTGACACTCTGCCTTTTTGCTTTGTTGTGCTGGCTTGCTGCTTGCTGCTTGCTGCTTGCTGCTTCTGTTCTGGGAGTGAAAGGACTCGACTTTGCTTTCTGAATCCTGCTTCCAAGGTTCTCCAAGGGCTTGTGCGTGCTTGCCTCCTGTTAAGAAGTCTCAGGCCCATCACAGACTTCACCTATCAGTGCCTGGGCTATTCTGCTGAGAGCCCTGACTTGCCAAGTGGTGCCACATCCAGTTCCTGGTCCCTTGGAACTGCAAACTGGTGAGAAAATCCACGCAACGACTCTCAGCGTCGGTTTTCTTGACACAGCACTGCTGTGCAGCTGAGAAATTGATGCCTCACTGCTATTCAGCCGAAGAATCGACGCAGCACCAGCTGTTTGGCTGAAAAATCACCACGACCGGTGTCCCGAGCACTGTGTCACCAGGGTCTGTGACACTCACTCCGACGCAGCCCCTGCTTTGTGGCTGAATAATCAACGCATCGCTTGCTTCGCAGCTATGAAATCAATGTAACGCCTGCTTCGCCACAGCTGCATCGACTCAATGCGTCTGGAATTTCGACACATTGTACTTCTATGCTATCTCTTCATCAACATTGCCCAGCAGTAAGGAACCGAAGTCGCCTGTCCAGAGATCGACACATCACCTCCCCTTCCAGTAAGGAACCGACGCATCACCTCCCCTGACAGTAAGAAAAAGACACCACCTCCCCTGAGCAGCAGTAAGGAACCAACGCATAACCTCCCCTGGCATTAAGGAACCGATGTATCACCTCCACTGGGATTAAGAAACTAACACAATGCTTTGTTTATCTGGTGCCTCACCTCCCGTGCTCCTGTTTTCGTCTTTGAATTTTGATGCATCCCAGGTACTTTGTGCTAAAAGAAATGTATCCATAGATTTCTATGGACTGCATTTGCTTTACCTTTGAAAAGTGATATCTTTACTTGTTATGTTGGGTTTTTGATGTTTTGGTCTTGTTTTATTCAGATAAATATTGGCTATTTGTCTAAACTGGTGTAGACTCATTTTGTAGTGTTGTCTCTGTGTTACTGTGTGTATATGTACAAATGCTTTACACATTGCCTCTGAGAAAAGCCTGACTGCTTGTGCCAACCTACCATGAGGGTGAGAAGGGGTTATATTAGCTGTGTGATTCCCATGCCCTGACTAAAGTAAGGGTCCCTACTTGGACAGGGTTCAAATAACTGTCAACTAGAGACAGCTTTTCCAACAGTCCTTCTCTCACTCTCATGAAAGAAGAGCTGACTTGGCAAAGCTGATCTTCCATCCAAACCACCTGATAAAAATTCACACCAATGCAGTGTCTCTTGTAGCCAGAGATAGGGTGGATGCCACGAGCAGCTAATTCTCCAGAAAGAGTTCTTTAGATGGCAAAGATGCATGAAGCAGATGGGAGACCAAATGGGATAATCCAGATGTGGAACTGTCCAGTGAGCACAGCAAACTATGACAGGATCTGAAAGCGAGCATTCTCTAGAAGCTGGGTTGACAGAAGGGCTCCTGGAGGAACCATGCAAACGATCACCTGCTTATATCATTGAGGTCTTCCATAAGGACAACATTTCTAGAGGGTTTGTGGCGCAGGACTAGGATGGAGAAGAGCCCCATCCCAGCTCATTTGACAGAAATAAAGCAATTACCCCTTTCTGGACCAAGTTTTACATTCTGTCCTACAGAGACCTCTCCTTAAGCAGTTCTGGAGACAAGGGAGTAATAATTAACATCCAGTATGGTGAGATGGATAAGAGTTCGTTAGTATAATCATTTCAAACCATGACAAGCTCCCAGATAAAAAAGAGAATCCAAGACTGAAATTAAATCTTGAAGTTGAAGTCCCACCAGTAAAAACACTTCTAGTAAATCCATAGAGCAAGGCCGGCATTATCAATACTGATGTTCTGCCACGAACAAAGGGGGTGATTCTTTTAATTGGGATTGAATCCCTTGCCTGCCCTCCTATAGCTGTGTTGTGCAGAGGAGTTGGATGTTCCACCAGAATGCCATCAAACATCCCCTTGCAGTCTTGGCCAAAAGGTAATAGATATCCTGTTCCTTTTTAACAATTTTCTCCATGACAGGGCCAATACCCTCGGGTCCAGGAAAGGGTTGCACGACTGACATTAGTATACTGACTGAAGTCTTCAAGACATCACTGTAAATGCTTAAAGGAAGTTGGAGTTGTATTTCAATTATGTCCAGCAGATGCCCACAATACAACACCTCCCACGGCACTGTAATCAAGCCATAAAAGTTCCTCAGGAGGAACTGTACAGCATGTGCCACACAAGTGAGCGGAGGGCTTTGAGAACACTTTGAAATAAGGTCTCAGGCCTCTTGTTAACATGGTAAGATGGAGCAGCATTCTCAATTGAAAGACAGTGTGATCAGTAAAACTGGGAAGAAAGGAATACACTATCAGAGTATCTGAGGAGTTACCACTGCAATCGAGGATGGAGTACAGCTTAGACCAAAGTCCTCAGTACTGAAGTATTCTCTGGTTCTGCCCATTCCCCCACAATCAGCTAATGGATACTTGGGGCAGAAGAACACAGAAGAAGTAAGGGAAGTGAGAGTTAAAGGCATTCTCTAGAAACAGAATATCTTCAGAAGCTGTGGAAGGCAGAGTTCTGTCTTGGAAATCTAGGTTGATGCAGAGGAGCTCCAAAATATCGAGCAGACTGTCTGTGCAAACACTTCACAGAAGAATCCACCTACTACACCTTCTCCAGATCATCTGCAGTGTTTAGGAGTTCATAAGCCGCAGATACAAGAATTATTTTCACAATGCTACAATGTAATGTAGACTGTAATCATGTATTATGTTCTGTGTAAGTAGGTTAGCACACTGTCAGGGTGACACATGAATGTGTACATAGATAGATAGATAGACAGACAGACAGACAGACAGACAGACAGATAGATAGATAGATAGATAGATAGATAGATAGATAGATATTTCCAAAATCAATCGGTAAGCCGAAGAACAGCGGGCACTCCAGGCAGCATGTGGAAATGTTTTCCTTATTCAACGGGTTTCAACCGCACTGACATGTTTCGGCTTGAAAAAGCCTTTCTCAAAGTGAATGAGCCCCACCACCTTACAAGAATACATATACCCACATTTTCATGGACATAGAAGACATACTTAGTTATCCTGTGTTTCCATATAACAGAGACACTAACAGATCATTACATGAACAATAAATGTTCACAAATACATCTAAAAATGTCAACTGACACATTTCAGAAAGCGCAATTAAAATAAATCGAAATTATAATCAACACAAAACATTTCTGATTAAATTGATTTATCTGGAACATTACATTATAATGTTACTTCAGAAATTCTAAAATCAACAGCATTCTTTTTAAATTCATTGTGACCTAGACAATTTGCTTAACATTCTGCAAACACTATTATATACTAAAAACGTTTTGGGAGAAAATATGTTCTCAATGGGAACTCAGTGGGTGAGGCTCAAAGCAGTACATTGTTATAAAATAAACTCATGTTTCATAGGCATAAGTACGTACTGGCCAGTGATCACTTTGTGCTGCAGGGGAACCATTGCAAATCTCATTTGTGCCTCTGAAACCTAAAAGATGAATCCAGTGACATACCAATATATCGAGCCAGTATTCACTGCATGTTGGCAATGTAAGCATGCAACCCAGTGGTTCATGATATCATGGTACAGGCTACTCTTAACAAAATTTTATTAAAAATTGTTAATACAAATATCTCAAAAGCAGAGCCATCTACACCATGGAGAGCATGTGAGGATAGGAAAGAGAGTGCCACCTGAGCTATTTAGCCCTCGTGTACCTCCATTTCCTGATCCTTATGCAACCCTGCTGGAGATTTTGTGTGAAGGAACAAAATGTATCTGGACTCCAGGTGTCTTAAATACCTCACCCTGTTGCCACCTCTAAAATTGCTTGCAATTCTATCTATTGTAAAGAACGACAGCTTGGCTACATCACTGTTGTCAGCCACGGCCTGTGCAAGTAAGAGCGGTGGGGGCCAGGTGGGGGGTGATTTCGAGCCTACGATGACGTGGGAAAATTAAATAAATAATTATTTTTCCCTCGTCATCGTCTGTTGAAAATTCCCCCCACCCGGCCCCAGCGCCCCGCCACTCTTACCTGCATGGGCTGCGGTTGACTGTTGTGTTGTTTGCTGAAAGTGTCTTGCCATGGGGTATGTGAAATGAGAGTTCCAGATCACATGTTGGTGTTCCAGTATACGTTTTTGTAATGGAAAGATAGTACTGTCCACATACATAAGTAGACAGGGGCACCCTAAGACATATATACAGTGGTCCGAGCCACAGTTGTAAAAATTACTTATATTTCTCTTATGTCTACCAGATGGGCATACCCTACAGTGTTAGAGATGAATCTACAGGCTTTACACTGCCGGCATTTGCAAAACCTTTTAGGTTTAGTCAGCCAGGTGTCCACCTTTAGGGCCTTAGTATAGTATCTGTGTGTCAATTCATCCCCCAACATCCTGCCTCTTCTATAAGTGATGGAAGGTTTTGAAGGCAATTCTGGGCAAATGACACTATCATTTTTTAGAATAGTCCAATGTTTGCACATTAGCTTCCTAACTTGAAAGAGAGAGAGTTATAGGAAGTGATAAGCCATATGCTCTACCCCTGGGGGTTCTTCCTGGTGTTTGTATTAAGTAACTGATCCCTGGTGAGGGGTTCCACTTTTATGGCGCTTGTACTTATGACTTTGTGCCTATAATTCTGTCCCTGAATCTTTCCCCCATCTGGGAGGTCTATTATGCAAATTCTACATTGTTACAGCAAATTTTCTTAAGTCTTAAAGTCTTTCCCTAGGGTATACATTCAATTAAGCTTTTCAGGTGTTGGCTCTTATAGTGCAATGTACTATTCCTTGCCATTGCTTTACGATGTACTCTCCCCTCCTGTACCCATAATTGAACATCCAGGAAGGAGATCTCATAAGAGCTCGTAGTTACTGTGAATCTCAGGTTAAAAGGATTGTCATTTAGTCTTGCTAGGAACTCACATGCCTTTTACTCACCTGCACGCATTCCAAACATATGATCTATACAAGTATATAAAGAAACCACATCCATAGTGATCATGAGAAAGGACTCTGACGACTCCAAATTATGGATCTTCGGCAGAAAATCTCCACTGTCCCAGCAATAAACCGGGAGGGCTGCAACAAACGGGAAAAGGAAAGAATCTATGTATATAGCGGTGTTTTCCAAAAAGCTCTCATTTGAGGAGACGATTGGTCTCCCTATGGATTTGTAGTGCTCTCATGCACTTTGGCAGTACATAAAAAGAGGGAACTCGAGGGTAATCTGACCTTAGAAAGCTGTATTCATGTTAATCTAAGATCCCCCTATTCTGCCACTCCATAAGATGTTCCTGATACTGACGTATAGAGGCCTAATACACATCAGCAGTAATTACTTCATCCAATCATTATGGGAAAGTTGAGGCTGTGACAAAGACCTTTTCAGGTTGAAACGCGTTGCCGCAATAAATCTTATTGACTTTGCAACATTGTGTGCGGTTTTGCACTTCCTTTACATTGGGGAGGCGTACCTGTTTGAAAATATGCACGGACCCGTATCCGTGACACCGCACCAGCCCCGCTAGGTGGATGTGACCGGTTTCCTTACTTCCTTGTGGGAACACTCTTGCATATATGCAGCGCTCGGTGTTCAGCGGAAATGACCACATTTAAGGAAGAGTTGGAGACTCATATTGAAAAGCATGAAGATGTGGTGAGAGAACGGAAACACACTAAATTTATACGGGATTCAACTGATTATGCCGAAGGGCGCATATTTACCTTTGCGCGGAAGTTCGATGCGCTAAAACAACAGGTGACATGGAATAGTGCAACAAGTATTTCAAGCAGCGCTTCCTCTTTAGCCTCTACTGATCTCAGTGAAGGGGAACCCGGAACATCATCTGATAGGGGTAAATTATCTTTTTTAGGGGACTTGCGCCTCGTGTTACAGCAGAGACAGTGGGAGCAAAATCGACCCACACAACAACAACAAAGGGGAAGAGGAAAAGGGCACAAGTGGGCACCAAGAAATCAAAGAGAAGGGGAAAAAGGCGCAAGTGGAAGCACGGAGAAGATTGGGACCGAAACGCGGAGTATGCGCCAGAGGAAGAACCAATAATGGATGAACTGCAAGTAGTGAACCTATCGAAGAGACCTATAACTGAAACAGAAACCTCTCTACTGAAAAGAGGTATAAACTTTTGCCCGACAAGGAAAATGGATCTGGCACAAGTAAGGATAGATCTATACTTGTACATCCGAAAAATCAAATTGGCAAAATTCTTCTCGGAGAATCAAGGCAAACGAAAAATTAGAACATCAGAAGAACCAACAACCACCTTACAGGTCAAGGATTCTGAAGACTTTTTAACACTATTAAATCTAAATGCAGCAGAGGGTGAAGACATCCCCCTGCGGATGGCATGCACACAAGCAGGAGCAGGCTTGAGTGGCAAAAAATCTAAATCCAAATTCTATCCTCAGTTGGGACCAGGGAATAAAGTGGACCTCTCTCAAGAAGCCGTTATTCAAGATCTTTACAAACTGAAATGCCCTAAATATAGAGACAACCTAACAAAACAAGAAAGGGAAGCACTGACAATACTAACCTCAGATGACCAGATTGAAATTAAAATAGCCGACAAGGGTGGAAATATAGTGATTTGGGAACGAGCGGCATATATCATGGAGGCACATCGCCAGCTAAGGGATACCAAATACTATGAAAAACTAAAAAAGAATCCAACCTTGGAAATTAAAAAAACTCTAGATGAAAAGCTTCTAGAATGGACATCATGGGGTCTAATTGATGAGGATGAACGAAAATACCTAACAGTAACCCACCCAGTGACAGATACGATTTATTTCTTACCTAAATTGCATAAGGATAAAAAAAAACACCTGGTAGACCAATCCTGTCCGCAAAGGGATCCTTATTGGAACCAATCGCAAATTTAATTGACTACTTTTTGATGCCCTATGTGGTTCAACTTAGCTCCTACATACAGGACACGAGTGACCTATTAAGGTTAGTACAGAATACACCATGGCAAGGAACATACCAACTGATAACAATGGATGTCATATCCCTCTATACGAACATTGGGAATGACATGGGTCTGGAAGCATGTAACTTCTTTCTACATGAGAGGAACATCAAATATAGTGACCATAATAAGATGCTTTTGGACATGATCTCAATCTGTCTAAATAAAAATATTTTTGTCTTTGGCGAAGAGGTGTATCGCCAGAACAATGGGACTGCGATGGGATTCTCATTCAGTCCCAGCTATGCCTGCCTAGCAATGGGATGGTGGGAGAAAGAAGTGGCATGGAGTGCAAGAAATGATCATGCAATGAACAAAATCATCAGTTGGACACGATTCATTGATGATTTATTCATCATTTGGGATGGCACTACGTTGGAATTCCAAGAATACTTTGAAATCATCAATAACAGCACTCCGAATTTGAAATTTACTTATGAGATAAGTAATGAAAGAGTGGTATTCTTGGACACAGAAATTTATATCAAGGATAATCAAATCCACACAACGTTGCATAGAAAGAACACAGCAACCAATGCCACCCTGGAAGCAACCAGTTTTCACCAACTGTCACTGATCTCAAGCATCCCGTATGGGGAATTCCTCAGAATTCGAAGAATTTGCAGTGAGGAAGAGGAATGGCGGAAGCATAGCGCAATTACATCTGAAAGGTTAAAAAGAAGAAAATATAACACTGGTACGATCAAAAGATGTTGGGACAGAACAAATGAAAAATCACGAGAGGAATGTCTAGCTCTGAAGCAGAAAGAACAGAAGGTGGATCCGGAACCGATTAGGTTGATAATGGACTATTCACAGGAAAGCAATCAAATAGTGAAAATCTTGAGGAGAAACAGGAAAATTTTACAACTGGACAGCACTGTGAAAGAAATAGTGGGGAAACATCCCACGGTGACCTATAAGAGAGCAAAAAACCTAAAGGACCACTTAATCCATAGTCATTTTAAAGGAAAGAAAAAGGAGGATACATGGCTGAAAACAAAGGGTTTCTTGAAATGCCATACGTGTAAAGTTTGTCAAATTGCCACGCAAACAAAAGAAGTGAGAATGGCCAACAACAAAATGTGGGAAATTCGACAACTAATTACGTGCAAGACGCAGTATACAGTGTATGTGGTAGAATGCCCATGTCCACTAATGTATGTAGGAAGTACCATCTGTGAGCTGAAAAAAAGAATAATGGAGCACGTCAGAGCCACTATACATAAGGACAGAACCAACACTGTGGCCAAGCATATGGAGCAATACCATCAAAGCGATTGGAAACAACTTAAATTCTATGGAATTGAGACTGTCCCAAGAAAGGAACGTAAGTTGCAAAGTGATTGTAAGGGCAAGACTAATTTTCAAAATTCCTTCAGGAAAAAATTCCAGTCAGACAAAAAATCATTTTGTAGATTAGTTTTTTAAAGTGTGGTCACTCTATCCGTAAGAGTGAGTGAGAAACAGCCAACACGTGTTTCACCCCTTTACATGGCCATCCGGCCTGGGGCTTCCTCAGGGCTGTACATGCATTCATGGTGAGCAGAAGAAACAAAAAGACAAAAAAAACACACAAGGGGGTGGTGTGTATCCCCGTAACAAACAGGCGAAAAGAAAAGAAAAAGGAGGTGTAGGGAAGAGTAAAGAGGAAGGGGAAAGCAGAAAGATAAAGTATTAGTAGACCAAAATTAGGAAGGGGAGTTTTATAAAGAAAAAGAGGTAAGAGGACGGGAACACAACAGATGGCATGTGATCATGAAACCATCATTATGAAACATTATAACATAATAATTAAGGTGAAATACTCAAAGTGAGGCAGGCAAGAGACAAAAAACAAAAAACAAAAAACAAAAAGCAAAAGATAACAAACACATATGCGGCAAGAAGCATATGGGGCATAAATGCATGGCACCATCGTATGAAGAAATTTCACGTGTCAAGACGGTTCAAAAATTAATCACAAGTTTTCCAGACGATATGTATTGTTAAGCAATAGTATCAAGGAAGTAATTATTAAAATCATGAATTAAGAGTATGAGCATAAATCAACAAAGTATGTGTAAGTGGGTGGAGTAAACACGGTAAAGAGAAATGAAAATATCATGTAGACAGACATGAGAGGCAGCCCGAAAACAGAATGAATCAGTAAATAAAGAGACAAAGGCGTAAATTATACATAATACATAAACATAACAGTTATTATAGTGACAGTAATCCGCAATCAGAAAGTAAAAACAGTATTTTATGCGAATTTAAATACCATAATAATCCGCATTTCAAGCGATATTTAAGTATATATGAAAGTGATTTACAAGGACGAAGCAGTGACAGATATGATTTACAGGAAAGCGGCAAAGAAAAGTTATTTATCAAACCAAACGAATGGGACAAAAAACAGGAGTACATAAGGAACGTGAAATTTATCATAGGTGATTCAAAACAAAGAGACATAAATATTGATAAGCGAGGGGAGCAAGGGTTTAGACCGAGTGTGTGGAACAGAGGTATAAATACGAAAAACGGGGCGATATAATTACATGTTTTTTCCCGTGTTTAAATGGGGAGGTGGCATTGTCACATCCAGCCGGGTCCAGGATGTATAAATGAAAGGAATGAAAACAAAAATGCCTTACTCGTTAGTCAGGTGGAAGGCTCAAACAATTGCACTAGAGAAAGTGAGCCTCAGGTTATGTCAGCACGAGACAAGTGTGTTAAAAAGCAAACGAGTGTGAGGAACATGCTTATCTGGAGGGCAGGAGATTGCTAGCTATAACAATGAAGTAAATTATGCAATGACAATATATTAGCGGAAACCTGGGTGGCATACAAGGAGTGCAATAATAAGATTGCCGGTGACACATAGACGTCTACGTCGGCAGGAAATATTCGTCTTACCGTAGTGTTAGATAAAACGGTAAAGTCATCTAATAAAGGTCGGTCCTGTATTATCTGTGGGAAAAGGGGAAACGATTGTATAATGAACCTTAGTGCGGCGGTCGAGAAATAGGGAGGGTGATCATGTAGGCGCTGGAGGCCGGGGGGCTTACCTTGTAAAAATAGCGGGCATAATGCCAAGTCCATTCGAAACTGTCTGAAAGTGTAGTAGCAGCATGTATAGTGAGGCGGCCATTTATGTTATGGCGTAATAAGGTCCTTCCGGGTCGGGGTGACTGGGCGCCTTGTTTCAAAAGGTTGGTGTAATATGTGGCGGCCATTTGTAAATGTGAGATCGAGTATATGAAGGATCAAAGAAATAATTCATCAAATTAAAAAACTGCCGTGCCCCAGATAATAAAGGAGGTGGCAAAAATAAATTCTAAAAGAAGGGGGGGTGGGGCTGAGGGATTGAAGAGAGCTAAAATTACATAGTATGGAAAGAACGCAAGGCAGGGGATCGTTATCTAATAACTAAATCGGCCTAGTTGTGGTTATCATATGGTAGTGGTGGATAAATAGTAAAGATAGATAACCGCGAGGGAAGCTGGGAGCTCTGAGAGTATTAAGATACTAACAATTTTAACCGAGGATCTTATCAGGAAAAAGAGGGTAGGGTAGTGGGGGGGGGCGGGGAGAAAAGGTTTGGTTCATAAGGTATCGTGGATGTTTTTTGAAAAAGAAATTGGGTGTTCTATTGATGCGTCAGCGAATGGCAAGATGGGAAGGTTTTATTTGGTAGGTACACATGGAGAGGAAAGACTCCGGACAAAGCATTTTACAGTCCCCTCCAAAATAAACCCATCCTGTTGGTTGCAGTGTATCCTATTCAGTGGCATGGCCGAAATTCATACTGTTATTCCTCTCCTAGCCACACATGCATTTCTGCGTCTTTGTTTAAACCCAATGGTACTGTTTTGAACTTCAGAATAAGTTCGCTTTCCCTTCTCCTTAGTTTTAGTTCACGATCTCCCCTCTTCTTGCTGGATGAACAATTTCCAGACCAAAAAGGTGAAGTCTTTTTGTGTGGGTGCATGCAGTGGAAATGTTCTGTAAGTGGATGACCGGTGCTGTGCTTGTGTATGTTCCGATAGTGTTCTTGAATCCGAGTGCGTAGTGGTCGTATCGTACTCCCAATGTACGGAAGGTTGCAGGGGCAAATAAATAACATAGATCGTAAATTTACTGTTGCAATCAATCCATTCTTTGATAGTGAATTCCTTTCCTTGCGTTAATGGTACTTGTGTTGTTTTGCTTCTGCTAAGTTTGCAAATACTGCAGTTTTTACAGGTGTGGAACCCTGCTGGTCTATCCAGAAAAGTAGTGATGGATTTTCTTTTGTCCACAAATTCAGATTTACATAGTAGACTCTTTAAGTTGGGTGCTCGTCTAAAGGTCATTTCGGGATAATTTTTCAGATGTTCAGTTAGGCTGGGTGTTTGTTGAAGGAGGTGCCAATGACGCTTCAATGATTGTCTAATTTGATGGTGGCCGTTATGATAGTCGGTAATGAAGCGAATCAAAATCTTGCTCTCTTGCTGTTGTTTCTGTTGGAACATTTTTTTGCGTTCCATTTGAGCCACCGAGGTCAGGGTGTTGGTGAGTGAGTTGTGATCATATCCGCGTTGACTCAATCTTGAAACCATTTCTTGACCTTTTTCCTTGAAGACTTGGTCTTCGCTACAGTTTCGGCGTGTTCTCATTAGTTCCCCCTTCGGGATATTCATTATGTTATGGCGGGGATGACAACTATCTGGTCTCAGAATGGAATTTACTGCTGTTTCTTTTCTATAGAGTTTACTATGCAAGGTATTGTCCTTTACATATAGTGTGACATCCAGAAAATTAATCTCCGTCTGTGAGTAAGTGGATGTGGTTTTTATCCCACAGGGATTTTTGTCCAAACTGTCCAAAAATCTTTGGAGTAATGTCATGTCTCCTTGCCAGATACAGAGAATATCATCGATGTATCGTCGCCAAACCACGATGTGGGAGGTGAATTCAGTAAAGTCTTGATCCCACAGCCAGAATTTTTCAACATGGCTCATGAAGAAGCATGCGTACGGCGGCGCAAATTTGGCCCCCATGGCAGTTCCGCGTTTCTGTCTGTATATTTTGCCATTGAAGCTAAATATGTTGTTCTCCAGGCAGAAACTCAACATTTCTAGGATCATTTTATTGGTTTCCAAAAGGTTGGCTGATTGTGTCCAGAGTGATCGTTGGGTTGCTGTAATGCCATCCTGGTGTTCGATAGAAGTGTAGAGACTGACGATGTCAATACACACCAATACAAAGTCAGGTTCCCACATTATGTCTTGTAGTTTTAGGAGAATATCTTTAGTGTCCTGGATGAAAGATGGGATGTCTCCCATCAGTACCTGTAATTTCTTGTCTATATATTCTCCCATCCTGGAGCATGCTGAATTAATCCCCGCTATGATTGGTCTTCCGGGTGGCGGGTATGTCCCCTTATGTATTTTGGGGAGAAGGTAGAGGGTCGACATGGTAGGATGGGTTATATACAGAAAAGCTTTTTCCTCTAGGGATATCAGGCCCAATGAGTACCACTTTTCGATCTTGGCTTTGATTGATTTAAGAATATCCTGTGTGGGATCACGTGATAAAGTTCATAGCATGTTTCATCTCCAAGTTGACGATTGGCTTCGAGAATGTAATCATCTATGTGTAGTGCTACTGGGTATCCTCCTTTGTCTGCTTCTTTTACAATGAGGTCCTTCCTGTCACTCAGCCTCTTGATTGCTGTCCTCTCTTCTTGCGTGATATTGTGGGGTAGATATTTTGATTTTCTTCGGTACTTATTGTATTCATGTTCAAGATCATTTGTAACTGCCTGGTGAAAGGCATCAATGCTGTTGCCTGAGGGTAGTTGTGGAATGAAGGTTGATTTTTTTGTAAGTTCTGTATCTATGGAAAGGTTGGTTTCAATTCCTAATTCAAGGGCAGTTCTAGTAAGTGTATCAGAGTCGTTTTCTTCCTCACTGAGGTGGGTTAGTAAGTCGACATGTTCTAGGTCTTGGATGGATAGTTCGGAAGCTGTTGTTTGAGGTGGATGTTCTTGTCTTGTGACTCGATCAGCAAAAAAGGCTTTAAGTTTGAGTTTGCGTGTAAATTTGAATAGGTCAATGTGTGTTTTTGTGATGTTCCAGGAAGAAGTAGGACAAAAGAGAGTCCTTTATTGAGAATTTCGGTTTCCTGGTTGGTTAACTGAATGCAGGATAAGTTCTTCACCAAATTTCCGGTAGTCAGACTCTTCTTTCCAATTCCTTTTTCCAAACTTAAAGCCTTTTTTGCTGATCGAGTCACAAGACAAGAACATCCACCTCAAACAACAGCTTCCGAACTATCCATCCAAGACCTAGAACATGTCCCTCAGACACCACTAACCCTCAATACATTGGGAAATGGGAAGAAAATCTTAAAGAATGCTCAAATAACATGATTAGACAGTTAATTGATCACGCGGAGGAAGAATACAACAAAGCAAAAACAGAGGTAGACAACTTAAGTAAACATATTGAGGATTCAAATTGGGGAGAACTTACTAAGAGAAACTACGAGATCCTGAACCAGATCATCGACGAATTCGAAGAAGACATCATCAAACGTAAGAACCGTAAATTTCGACGCGATCAACTCGATTACCAGTTCGGCAGAGTTTATACATTTGCGAAAAGATACGACACCAAACCACAGGACAATATTACAACTGACGGCAGTGGACAACAAACAGGGGCATCCTCTTGCTCAGAAATCGATTCTCCTGCACCTGGCCCGGAAGGAGAAACTTCACGATGCAAGGTAAATTTTTTAGAGGAGGTGCTGCGCTACAGACTCGGTATCAGAACCACAAATACCACAAATACTACAACAATGGGAGATTCCCCACAATACGGACGGCAACAAACCACAACAATAGGCGTGACTACCAGGTCCAGGAAAAAGGAATTGGAAAGAAGAGTCTGACTACCGGAAATTTGGTGAAGAACTTATCCTGCATTCAGTTAACCAACCAGGAAACCGAAATTCTCAATAAAGGACTCTCTTTTTGTCCTACTTCTTCCTGGAACATCACAAAAACACACATTGACCTATTCAAATTTACACGCAAACTCAAACTTAAAGCCTTTTTTGCTGATCGAGTCACAAGACAAGAACATCCACCTCAAACAACAGCTTCCGAACTATCCATCCAAGACCTAGAACATGTTGACTTACTAACCCACCTCAGTGAGGAAGAAAACGACTCTGATACACTTACTAGAACTGCCCTTGAATTAGGAATTGAAACCAACCTTTCCATAGATAAAGAGCTTACAAAAAAATCAACCTTCATTCCACAACTACCCTCAGGCAACAGCATTGATGCCTTTCACCAGGCAGTTACAAATGATCTTGAACATGAATACAATAAGTACCGAAGAAAATCAAAATATCTACCCCACAATATCACGCAAGAAGAGAGGACAGCAATCAAGAGGCTGAGTGACAGGAAGAACCTCATTGTAAAAGAAGCAGACAAAGGAGGAAACCCAGTAGCACTACACATAGATGATTACATTCTCGAAGCCAATCGTCAACTTGGAGACGAAACATGCTATGACCTTTTAACACGTGATCCCACACAGGATATTCTTAAATCAATCAAAGCCAAGATCGAAGAGTGGTACTCATTGGGCCTGATATCCCTAGAGGAAAAAGCTTTTCTGTATATAACCCATCCTACCATGCCGACCCTCTACCTTCTCCCGAAAATACATAAGGGGACATACCCGCCACCCGGAAGACCAATCAAAGCGGGGATTAATTCAGCATGCTCCAGGATGGGAGAATATATAGACAAGAAATTACAGGTACTGATGGGAGACATCCCATCTTTCATCCAGGACACTAAAGATATTCTCCTAAAACTACAAGACATAATGTGGGAACCTGACTTTGTATTGGTGTGTATTGACATTGTCAGTCTCTACACTTCTATCGAACACCAGGATGGCATTACAGCAACCCAACGATCACTCTGGACACAATCAGCCAACCTTTTGGAAACCAATAAAATGATCCTAGAAATGTTGAGTTTCTGCCTGGAGAACAACATATTTAGCTTCAATGGCAAAATATACAGACAGAAACGCGGAACTGCCATGGGGGCCAAATTCGCGCCGCCGTATGCATGCATCTTCATGAGCCATGTTGAAAAATTCTGGCTGTGGGATCAAGACTTTACTGAATTCACCTCCCACATCGTGGTTTGGCGACGATACATCGATGATATTCTCTGTATCTGGCAAGGAGACATGACATTACTCCAAAGATTTTTGGAAAGTTTGGACAAAAATCCCTGGGGGATAAAAACCACATCCACATACTCACAGACGGAGATTAATTTTCTGGATGTCACACTATATGTAAAGGACAATACCTTGCATAGTAAACTCTATAGAAAAGAAACAGCAGTAAATTCCATTCTGAGAGCAGATAGTTGTCATCCCCGCCATAACATAAAGAATATCCCGAAGGGGGAACTAATGAGAACACGCCGAAACTGTAGCGAAGACCAAGTCTTTAAGGAAAACGGTCAAGAAATGGTTTCAAGATTGAGTCAACGCGGATATGATCACAACTCACTCACCAACACCCTGACCTCGGTGGCTCAAATGGAACGCAAAAAAATGTTCCAACAGAAACAACAGCAAGAGAGCAAGATTTTGATTCGCTTCATTACCGACTATCATAACGGCCACCATCAAATTAGACAATCATTGAAGCGTCATTGGCACCTCCTTCAACAAACACCCAGCCTACCTGAACATCTGAAAAATTATCCCGAAATGACCTTTAGACGAGCACCCAACTTAAAGAGTCTACTATGTAAATCTGAATTTGTGGACAAAAGAAAATCCATCACTACTTTTCTGGATAGACCAGCAGGGTTCCACACCTGTAAAAACTGCAGTATTTGCAAACTTAGCAGAAGCAAAACAACGCAAGTACCATTAACGCAAGGAAAGGAATTCATTATCAAAGAATGGATTGATTGCAACAGTACATTTACGATCTATGTTATCATTTGCCCCTGCAACCTTCCGAACATTGGGAGTACGATACGACCACTACGCACTCGGATTCAAGAACACTATCGGAACATACACAAGCACAGCACCGGTCATCCACTTACAGAACATTTCCACTGCATGCACCCACACAAAAAAGACTTCACCTTTTTTGGTCTGGAAATTGTTCAACCAGCAAGAAGAGGGGGAGATCGTGAACTAAAACTAAGGAGAAGGGAAAGCGAACTTATTCTGAAGTGCAAAACAGTACCATTGGGTTTAAACAAAGACGCAGAAATGCATGTGTGGCTAGGAGAGGAATAACAGTATGAATTTCGGCCATGCCACTGAATAGGATACACTACAACCAACAGGATGGGTTTATTTTGGAGGGGACTGTAAAATGCTTTGTCCGGAGTCTTTCCTCTCCATGTGTACCTACCAAATAAAACCTTCCCATCTTGCCATTCGCTGACGCATCAATAGAACACCCAATTTCTTTTTCAAAAAACATCCACGATACCTTATGAACCGAACCTTTTCTCCCCGCCCCCTCCCCACTACCCGCCCCTCTTTTTCCTGATAAGATCCTCGGTTAAAATTGTTAGTATCTTAATACTCTCAGAGCTCCCAGCTTCCCTCGCGGTTATCTATCTTTACTATTTATCCACCACTACCATATGATAACCACAACTAGGCTGATTTAGTTATTAGATAACGATCCCCTGCCTTGCGTTCTTTCCATACTATGTAATTCTAGCTCTCTTCAATCCCTCAGCCCCACCCCCCCCCTTCTTTTAGAATTTATTTTTGCCACCTCCTTTATTATCTGGGGCGCTGCAGTTTTTTAATTTGATGAATTATTTCTTTGATCCTTCATATACTCGATCTCACATTTACAAATGGCCGCCACATATTACACCGACCTTTTGAAACATCGCGCCCAGTCACCCCGACCCGGAAGAACCTTATTACGCCATAACATAAATGGCCGCCTCACTATACATGCTGCTACTACACTTTCAGACAGTTTTGAATGGACTTGGCATTATGCCCGCTATTTTTACAAGGTAAGCCACCCGGCCTCTAGCGCCTACATGATCACCCTGCCTATTTCTCGACCGCCGCACTAAGGTTCATTATACAATCGTTTCCCCTTTTCCCACAGATAATACAGGACCGACCTTTATTAGATGACTTTACCGTTTTATCTAACACTACGGTAAGACGAATATCTCTGTCGACGTAGACGTCTATGTGTCACCGGCAATCTTATTATTGCACTCCTTGTATGCCACCCAGGTTTCCGCTAATATATTGTCATTGCATAATTTACTTCATTGTTATAGCTAGCAATCTCCTGCCCTCCAGATAAGCATGTTCCTCACACTCGTTTGCTTTTTAACACACTTGTCTCGTGCTGACATAACCTGAGGCTCACTTTCTCTAGTGCAATTGTTTGAGCCTTGCCCCTGACTAACGAGTATGGCATTTTTGTTTTCTTTCCTTTCATTTATACATCCTGGACCCGGCCGGATGTGACAATGCGACCTCCCCATTTAAACACGGGAAAAAACATGTAATTATATCGCCCCGTTTTTCGTATTTATACCTCTGTTCCACACACTCGGTCTAAAACCTTGCTCCCCTCGCTTATCAATATTTATGTCCCTTTCTTTTGAATCACATATGATAAATTTCACGTTCCTTATGTACTCCCGTTTTTTGTCCCATTCGTTTGGTTTGATAAATAACTTTTCTTTGCCGCTTTCCTGTAAATCATATCTGTCACTGCTTCGTCCTTGTAAATCACTTTCATATATACTTAAATATCTCTTGAAATGCGGATTATTATGGTATTTAAATTCGCATACAATACTGTTTTTACTTTCTGATTGCGGATTACTGTCACTATAATAACTGTCATGTTTATGTATTATGTATAATTTACGCCTTTGTCTCTTTATTTACTGATTCATTCTGTTTTCGGGCTGCCTCTCATGTCTGTCTACATGATATTTTAATTTCTCTTTACCGTGTTTACTCCACCCACTTACACATACTTTGTTGATTTATGCTCATACTCTTAATTCATGATTTTAATAATTACTTCCTTGATACTATTGCTTAACAATACATATCATCTGGAAAACTTGTGATTAATTTTTGAACCGTCTTGACACATGAAATTTCTTCATACGATGGTGCCATGCATTTATGCCCCATATGCTTCTTGCCGCATATGTGTTTGTTATCTTTTGCTTTTTGTTTTTGTTTTTTGTCTCTTGCCTGCCTCACTTTGAGTATTTCACATTAATTATTATGTTATAATGTTTCATAATGATGGTTTCATGATCACATGCCATCTGTTGTGTTCCCGTCCTCTTACCTCTTTTTCTTTATAAAACTCACCTTCCTAATTTTGGTCTACTAATACTTTATCTTTCTGCTTTCCCCTTCCTCTTTACTCTTCCCTACACCTCCTTTTTCTTTTCTTTTCGCCGGTTTGTTACGGGGATACACACCACCCACTTGTGTGTTTTTTTTGTCTTTTTGTTTCTTCTGCTCACCATGAATGCATGTACAGCCCTGAGGAAGCCCCAGGCCGGATGGCCATGTAAAGGGGTGAAACACGTGTTGGCTGTTTCTCACTCAATCTTACGGCTAGAGTGACCACACTTTAAAAAACTAATCTACAAAATGATTTTTTGTCTGACTGGAATTTTTTCCTGAAGGAATTTTGAAAATTAGTCTTGCCCTTACAATCACTTTGCACCTTGTCTACATATTAGGGGGTTAGGGGTTTCCCCCTGTAAAGGGCAAGTATTACAACGAAATCCTTGCTCAATATACGGCCAGTAAGGGATCGGGACTTTTTTACCCCTTATTTCACAGAACCATTCCAGAAAGGTCAAATCCCCGAAACACCGGCGAGCCAAACTTATCTGTCCTCAAAACAGCGAACCAGGCCTGATCATCACACCAGTGGATATTTTTCCAACCAAAAACTTCTATCTCATGGCATTCTGTCAGGACCGCAGAGCACACCGCTCATCTAGGATCGAAGAAACCTTATCCACTAATCCCGTGAATACCAGGAACACAACGACTAAACCCAATCCTACATCGGCAAGAAGCACTTTTCAAACCTTAGAACGTGCAGTCAAAAGAGAAACCACCAAGTGGTGGGAAGCTGAATCTTCCCACCACTAGAGGCGGACAGAATCCCACGTGGACTAAGGATCCTGATATTCCCTCCCTCAGACACCACTAACCCTCAATACATTGGGAAATGGGAAGAAAATCTTAAAGAATGCTCAAATAACATGATTAGACAGTTAATTGATCACGCGGAGGAAGAATACAACAAAGCAAAAACAGAGGTAGACAACTTAAGTAAACATATTGAGGATTCAAATTGGGGAGAACTTACTAAGAGAAACTACGAGATCCTGAACCAGATCATCGACGAATTCGAAGAAGACATCATCAAACGTAAGAACCGTAAATTTCGACGCGATCAACTCGATTACCAGTTCGGCAGAGTTTATACATTTGCGAAAAGATACGACACCAAACCACAGGACAATATTACAACTGACGGCAGTGGACAACAAACAGGGGCATCCTCTTGCTCAGAAATCGATTCTCCTGCACCTGGCCCGGAAGGAGAAACTTCACGATGCAAGGTAAATTTTTTAGAGGAGGTGCTGCGCTACAGACTCGGTATCAGAACCACAAATACCACAAATACTACAACAATGGGAGATTCCCCACAATACGGACGGCAACAAACCACAACAATAGGCGTGACTACCAGGTCCAGGAAAAAGGAATTGGAAAGAAGAGTCTGACTACCGGAAATTTGGTGAAGAACTTATCCTGCATTCAGTTAACCAACCAGGAAACCGAAATTCTCAATAAAGGACTCTCTTTTTGTCCTACTTCTTCCTGGAACATCACAAAAACACACATTGACCTATTCAAATTTACACGCAAACTCAAACTTAAAGCCTTTTTTGCTGATCGAGTCACAAGACAAGAACATCCACCTCAAACAACAGCTTCCGAACTATCCATCCAAGACCTAGAACATGTTGACTTACTAACCCACCTCAGTGAGGAAGAAAACGACTCTGATACACTTACTAGAACTGCCCTTGAATTAGGAATTGAAACCAACCTTTCCATAGATAAAGAGCTTACAAAAAAATCAACCTTCATTCCACAACTACCCTCAGGCAACAGCATTGATGCCTTTCACCAGGCAGTTACAAATGATCTTGAACATGAATACAATAAGTACCGAAGAAAATCAAAATATCTACCCCACAATATCACGCAAGAAGAGAGGACAGCAATCAAGAGGCTGAGTGACAGGAAGAACCTCATTGTAAAAGAAGCAGACAAAGGAGGAAACCCAGTAGCACTACACATAGATGATTACATTCTCGAAGCCAATCGTCAACTTGGAGACGAAACATTCTATGACCTTTTAACACGTGATCCCACACAGGATATTCTTAAATCAATCAAAGCCAAGATCGAAGAGTGGTACTCATTGGGCCTGATATCCCTAGAGGAAAAAGCTTTTCTGTATATAACCCATCCTACCATGCCGACCCTCTACCTTCTCCCGAAAATACATAAGGGGACATACCCGCCACCCGGAAGACCAATCAAAGCGGGGATTAATTCAGCATGCTCAAGGATGGGAGAATATATAGACAAGAAATTACAGGTACTGATGGGAGACATCCCATCTTTCATCCAGGACACTAAAGATATTCTCCTAAAACTACAAGACATAATGTGGGAACCTGACTTTGTATTGGTGTGTATTGACATCGTCAGTCTCTACACTTCTATCGAACACCAGGATGGCATTACAGCAACCCAACGATCACTCTGGACACAATCAGCCAACCTTTTGGAAGCCAATAAAATGATCCTAGAAATGTTGAGTTTCTGCCTGGAGAACAACATATTTAGCTTCAATGGCAAAATATACAGACAGAAACGCAGAACTGCCATGGGGGCCAAATTCGCGCCGCCGTACACATGCATCTTCATGAGCCATGTTGAAAAATTCTGGCTGTGGGATCAAGACTTTACTGAATTCACCTCCCACATCGTGGTTTGGCGACGATACATCGATGATATTCTCTGTATCTGGCAAGGAGACAAAACCACATCCACATAATCACAGACGGAGATTAATTTTCAGGATGCCACACTATATGTAAAGGACAATACCTGGCAAAGTAAACTCTATAGAAAAGAAACAGCAGTAAATTCCATTCTGAGAGCAGATAGTTGTCATCCCCACCATAACATAAAGAATATCCCGAAGGGGGAACTAATGAGAACACGCCGAAACTGTAGCGAAGACCAAGTCTTCAAGGAAAAAGGTCAAGAAATGGTTTCAAGATTGAGTCAACGCGGATATGATCACAACTCACTCACCAACACCCTGACCTCGGTGGCTCAAATGGAACGCAAAAAAATGTTCCAACAGAAACAACAGCAAGAGAGCAAGATTTTGATTCACTTCATTTCCGACTATCATAACGGCCACCATCAAATTAGACAATCATTGAAGCGTCATTGGCACCTCCTTCAACAAACACCCAGCCTAACTGAACATCTGAAAAATTATCCCGAAATGACCTTTAGACGAGCACCCAACTTAAAGAGTCTACTATGTAAATCTGAATTTGTGGACAAAAGATAATCCATCACTACTTTTCTGGATAGACCAGCAGGGTTCCACACCTGTAAAAACTGCAGTATTTGCAAACTTAGCAGAAGCAAAACAACGCAAGTACCATTAACGCAAGGAAAGGAATTCACTATCAAAGAATGGATTGATTGCAACAGTAAATTTACGATCTATGTTATCATTTGCCCCTGCAACCTTCCGTACATTGGGAGTACGATACGACCACTACGCACTCGGATTCAAGAACACTATCGGAACATACACAAGCACAGCACCGGTCATCCACTTACAGAACATTTCCACTGCATGCACCCACACAAAAAAGACTTCACCTTTTTTGGTCTGGAAATTGTTCAACCAGCAAGAAGAG
This sequence comes from Calotriton arnoldi, assembly GCA_963921515.1. Classification (NCBI taxonomy): domain Eukaryota; kingdom Metazoa; phylum Chordata; class Amphibia; order Caudata; family Salamandridae; genus Calotriton; species Calotriton arnoldi. The sequence continues at coordinate 107,906 of CAWUFW010008651.1, read as the reverse complement.
GGGGAGATCGTGAACTAAAACTAAGGAGAAGGGAAAGCGAACTTATTCTGAAGTGCAAAACAGTACCATTGGGTTTAAACAAAGACGCAGAAATGCATGTGTGGCTAGGAGAGGAATAACAGTATGAATTTCGGCCATGCCACTGAATAGGATACACTGCAACCAACAGGATGGGTTTATTTTGGAGGGGACTGTAAAATGCTTTGTCCGGAGTCTTTCCTCTCCATGTGTACCTACCAAATAAAACCTTCCCATCTTGCCATTCGCTGACGCATCAATAGAACACCCAATTTCTTTTTCAAAAAACATCCACAATACCTTATGAACCGAACCTTTTCTCCCCGCCCCCCCTCCCCCCACTACCCTCCCCTCTTTTTCCTGATAAGATCCTCGGTTAAAATTGTTAGCATCTTAATACTCTCAGAGCTCCCAGCTTCCCTCGCGGTTATCTATCTTTACTATTTATCCACCACTACCATATGATAACCACAACTAGGCCGATTTAGTTATTAGATAACGATCCCCTGCCTTGCCTTCTTTCTATACTATGTAATTCTAGCTCTCTTCAATCCCTCAGCCCCACCCCCCCTTCTTTTAGAATTTATGTTTGCCACCTCCTTTATTATCTGGGTTGCGGCAGTTTTTTAATTTGATGAATTATTTCTTTGATCCTTCATATACTCGATCTCACATTTACAAATGGCCGCCACATATTACACCGACCTTTTGAAACATGGCGCCCAGTCACCCCGACCCGGAAGGACCTTATTACGCCATAACATAAATGGCCGCCTCACTATACATGCTGCTACTACACTTTCAGACAGTTTCGAATGGACTTGGCATTATGCCCGCTATTTTTACAAGGTAAGCCCCCCGGCCTCCAGCGCCTACATGATCACCCTCCCTATTTCTCGACCGCCGCACTAAGGTTCATTATACAATCGTTTCCCCTTTTCCCACAGATAATACAGGACCGACCTTTATTAGTTGACTTTACCGTTTTATCTAACACTACGGTAAGACGAAAATCTCTGCCGACGTAGACGTCTATGTGTCACCGGCAATCTTATTATTGCACTCCTTGTATGCCACCCAGGTTTCCGCTAATATATTGTCATTGCATAATTTACTTCATTGTTATAGCTAGTAATCTTCTGCCCTCCAGATAAGCATGTTCCTCACACTCGTTTGCTTTTTAACACACTTGTCTCGTGCTGACATAACCTGAGGCTCACTTTCTCTAGTGCAATTGTTTGAGCCTTCCCCCTGACTAACGAGTATGGCATTTTTGTTTTCTTTCCTTTCATTTATACATCCTGGACCCGGCCGGATGTGACAATGCGACCTCCCCATTTAAACACGGGAAAAAACATGTAATTATATCGCCCCGTTTTTCGTATTTATACCTCTGTTCCACACACTCGGTCTAAACCCTTGCTCCCCTCGCTTATCAATATTTATGTCCCTTTCTTTTGAATCACCTATGATAAATTTCACGTTCCTTATGTACTCCCGTTTTTTGTCCCATCCGTTTGGTTTGATAAATAACTTTTCTTTGCCGCTTTCCTGTAAATCATATCTGTCACTGCTTCGTCCTTGTAAATCACTTTCATATATACTTAAATATCGCTTGAAATGCGGATTATTATGGTATTTAAATTCGCATAAAATACTGTTTTTACTTTCTGATTGCGGATTACTGTCACTATAATAACTGTCATGTTTATGTATTATGTATAATTTACGCCTTTGTCTCTTTATTTACTGATTCATTCTGTTTTCGGGCTGCCTCTCATGTCTGTCTACATGATTATTTCATTTCTCTTTACCGTGTTTACTCCACCCACTTACACATACTTTGTTGATTTATGCTCATACTCTTAATTCATGATTTTAATAATTACTTCCTTGATACTATTGCTTAACAATACATATCGTCTGGAAAACTTGTGATTAATTTTTGAACCGTCTTGACACGTGAAATTTCTTCATACGATGGTGCCATGCATTTATGCCCCATATGCTTCTTGCCGCATATGTGTTTGTTATCTTTTGCTTTTTGTTTTTTGTTTTTTGTCTCTTGCCTGCCTCACTTTGAGTATTTCACCTTAATTATTATGTTATAATGTTTCATAATGATGGTTTCATGATCACATGCCATCTGTTGTGTTCCCGTCCTCTTACCTCTTTTTCTTTATAAAACTCACCTTCCTAATTTTGGTCTCCTAATACTTTATCTTTCTGCTTTCCCCTTCCTCTTTACTCTTCCCTACACCTCCTTTTTCTTTTCTTTTCGCCTGTTTGTTACGGGGATACACACCACCCCCTTGTGTGTTTTTTTTGTCTTTTAGTTTTTTCTGCTCACCATGAATGCATGTACAGCCCTGAGGAAGCCCCAGGCCGGATGGCCATGTAAAGGGGTGAAACACGTGTTCGCTGTTTCTCACTCACTCTTACGGATAGAGTGACCACACTTTAAAAAACTAATCTACAAAATGATTTTTTGTCTGACTGAAATTTTTTCTTGAAGGATTTTTGAAAATGAGTCTTACCCTTACAATCACTTTGCACCTTGTCTACTTATTAGGGGGTTAGGGGTTTCCCCCTGTAAAGGGCAAGTATTACAACGAAATCCTTGCTCAATGTACGGCCAGTAAGGGATCAGGACTTTTTCACCCCTTATTTCACAGAACCATTCCAAGAAAGGAACGTGGTGGGGACAGAGAAAAACTGTTGCGTCAAAAGGAATCACGTCATATTTTAAATCTGCGAACTTTAAATCCACACTGCCTAAATCAATCGGAAGAACTTTATATTCATTTATAACTGAAAACAGTTTCTCTGGAACATAATGAATTGACATCGGAAAGTAAAGGAAAGAAAGAGAAAAAAGGAACACAGTAACACTAACATAATGGGGTAACTGTAGATCAGATTGAGTCCTGGAAGGCACTTGTGCCACCCTTTTTCCCACTGGAAGGATATAATCCTCTTCTCACTGGAGGGATATCAAAAAGGAAAAATGAAAGAAAGAAAAAAGATATAAATGAAAAAATTGACTCTTTGATCTAAATGAAAATATTTATTTTTTAGTTCCCCTTAGAAAATTGCACAATAATTCTTTGTATAATATATTGGGTAATATGGTTCACTTGGGAGAATGAGGCAATAGTATTATTGTCTTTTTAAATCTCACTTTCACGAGAGTGGTAACCAAAAAAACTACATCCTCCATAATGCAAAGGGGCACTTGTATCACCAAACAGGAAATGATGTAATAACTGTTTGAATACTTGTATGGGGCGGTGACAAGTGGTCGGTTGATCGTGAGCAAGGTATTTGTAGATACCGAAACGCGTAGATCGTTTCTCACCTATATCCCTGTAAATGAAGGAGTAAAAGAAAATAAACAAAAATTGCAAAAGAACTACGGGAGTGCGACCCGTTTTTCCTTCTGGCTGGAAGGATTGTGTGAGAATATATATATATTTTTTATGATTCGAGGCAGCGAGGTGTTTGTCAAAATCATGGAGGAGGGCATAGCCACCCACTGTGGTAACACTTGGATTTTATTTTTGTTGCAGGTTTAACAGCTCACTGTAGCGACACAAAGTTGGAGCACCACAATGACCAGAAGGCTGTGCGAGCGGTCGCGCCCACTGGGGCGGTGGTCTTAATCAAAAGTCAGGTGCTCAAAAGGTTTTCCTGCACATAAACATCCAAAGCCAATGATTAAGGGCAGGAGCCCAAAACGCGTCTGGCGTAATGACTGCTGTGCGGATCCTACCTACTTTGCCAAACAGCCTTGAATAAATTGTGAAAGCTAATACTTACCCGTGTGTTGGACTCCTTCGTTGAGGTAACTTTTGCGGATTGATATATATATATATATATATATATATATATATATATATATATATATATATATATATTAAGACAGATATATATATATATACACACATATATATATATATAATATACATATATATATATACACACATATATATATCTATATATATATATTCACTGAAAAAAACATATTTTTCAGGGACGTTATAGGTAGAAATTAGCATTTAAAAAACCATAGAAATTCACTGAAAAACCATAGGTTTCAGGGATGTTATAGTTAGTTGGACATTTCACTCGTACAAAACCAGAGAAATTTGGCCGTTATAGTTAGTTGAGCTAACTATAACTCACGCCCCCGCAATGCACTGCTGATGACGTCACATATTACATCATTCATGACATGGTCAGTGACATCACTAATGACATCACTGATGACATCTCAAATGACATCACTGATGACATCACTGATGACATCATCCAGTGACTGTGTGTCTCTGTAAAGTTTAAATATGTTTTATATATATATATATATATGCCAAGGTATATTGAAGTATGAGTGGGTGTATGAGTGTCTGAATGGATGATTTAGTAGGTGCGTGACTGACTGTATAAGTGAGTGATTAAACGTGTCTTACTGAATGCACGGGTTAGTGAGTAAACTGTGCAAATGTCTGTATAGTCTGTCAGTTGGTGTATAAGCGGCTGCATGGGTTGGTGAGTAGCTACATGAGTGTCTATATGGGTTATTGATTGGTTGTCTGAGTATCTGTATGGGTGCCTGACTGTCTGTGTGGGTGGGTGGGGTTGTGACTCTGTGCATAGATGTGTGAGTGGGTAATTCACTGGGTGTATGGGTTCAAGAGTGCATATGTGAAGGGCTGTATGGGTGGGTGAGTGTGTGTATGGGTGTGTTGGTGAGTGAATCGATGTCTCAGTGGTACTTGTGTGAGTAACTACATATGTGAAAGGCAATATATGTGAGTGTTGGAGTATATAAGTCACTATATGTGAGAGTGAGTGATTGTGAGAGTGGCTGTATGGATGAGTGTGTGCTTGTATCAGTGATTGTATAAGAGAGTAAGTATGAGTTAGTATCTGTATGAATAAGTGAGGTGGTGTGTTTGTATAACTGTATAGGTGATTAAATGGGAGTGTGAATGATTCTTTGCATGATTGACTAGGTGTGTGAGTAACTATGGATGAGTGACAATGTGTGAGTGTCTGTATAGGTGTATGAGTGCAAATGATAGCGCTGTATTGATAAGTGACTGCATGTATGAGTGACTGTATGGGTGAATGAGTGGACGCGTGTGTAGACCTAGGAATCAGTGAGTGGGTATGTAGTAACTGGTATTGGTGTGTCTATGGTTTTGAAAATGGTAGTGTGTATTTTAGAGTGGGTGTATCGATGTCTCAGTGGTACTTGTGTGAGTAACTACGTATGTGAAAGGCAATATATGTGAGTGTTGGAGTATATAAATCACTATATGTGAGAGTGAGTGATTGTGAGAGTGGCTGTATGGATGAGCGTGTGCTTGTATCAGTGATTGTATAAGAGAGTAAGTATGTGTTAGTATCTGTATGAATAAGTGAGGTGGTATGTGTGTATAACTGTATAGGTGAGTAAATGGGAGTGTGAAGGATTCTTTGCATGATTGACTAGGTGTGTGAGTAACTATGGATGAGTGGCAATGTGTGAGTGTCTGTATAGGTGTATGAGTGCAAATGATAGCGCTGTATTGATAAGTGACTGCATGTATGAGTGACTGTATGGGTGAATGAGTGAACGCGTGTGTAGACCTAGGAATCAGTGAGTGGGTATGTAGTAACTGGTATTGGTGTGTCTATGGTTTCAAAAATGGTAGTGTGTATTTTAGAGTGGGTGTATCGATGTCTCAGTGGTACTTGTGTGAGTAACTGCGTATGTGAAAGGCAATATATGTGAGTGTTGGAGTATATAAATCACTATATGTGAGAGTGAGTGATTGTGAGAGTGGCTGTATGGATGAGTGTGTGCTTGTATCAGTGATTGTATAAGAGAGTAAGTATGTATTAGTATCTGTATGAATAAGTGAGGTGGTGTGTGTGTATAACTGTATAGGTGAGTGGTGTGAGGAGGTGCATCAGACTAGCACGTGGATGATGTCATCAGTGATGTCACTGACCATGTCATGAATGATGTAATATGTGACGTCATCAGCAGTGCATTGCGGGGGCGTGAGTTATAGTTAGCTCAACTAACTATAACGGCCGAATTTCTCTGGTTTTGTACGAGTGAAATGTCCAACTAACTATAACATCCCTGAAACCTATGGTTTTTTTCAGTGAATTTCTATGGTTTTTTAAATGCTAATTTCTAACTATAACGTCCCTGAAACCTATGGTTTTTTCAGTGAATTTCAAAGGTTTTTTAAATGCTAATTTCTAACTATAACGTCCCTGAAACCTATGGTTTTTTCAGTGAATATATATATTTATATATATATACACATACATATACATATATATACATATTCACACACTAAATTTACTTGCATGGATTAGCCGATTAGAATTCACAATGCATCAGTTGGTCTGTTTTGACGGAAACCCTGGGCGGTGGGTCATATTGGTCTATTAATACGTCACTTCCGTCCATGTTTTTAACGGAAGAGTGGCCAACTGTAACTGGTCACACTGCATATTCACTATGGTGCCTGGCACCAATTCAACCCGTAGTGCGCGGCACCCACTCGGGTACTCCCTTCCTGGTCACTTGACCTATAAAGTACTTTAAAATCGGCTGCCATTGCGCCTTGCCAAGTATGGCCAGAGGAAGGTATATTATTAATTCATGCCCACTTTATAAATAAACTTGACTTTGACTCTGTGCCCACTTTAAACATGTTTGCGCTTTTAGCCGCAATAATATGTGAACAGGTACTAGAAGAAGAAAAAAAACATACTTCACTGACACAATAAAAGCGTAAGAAAACAGGACGAGCGTGCAGATTGGGAGACGGCAAGAAGTGACGAGGGCCTTTTTCTCCTCACAGGCGGGTGTGCGGTGGCACTATGTGGGAGGGGTGGTCGCGGGTATGCAGCAGTGTGTGTAACAGGTGCTCAGGTCGGGGTCTGCTAGCTCGTGTGTGTGCTGGAGAGGGGGAGACACATGTGAGGCTCTATCCAGGCATCAAGGGAGGCTGGGAAGGGCGAGGTGAATGGGACATTGAAAAACAGGGGTTGGTGAAACAGTGTGAGGGAAGTGCTTGGGGCGGCAGTCTTGTAACAAGTCCTCCGAAGTATGCAGAGGTATCGGCAAGGTTTAGGAGGCCATAGAAAGTTAGAGCAGAAAGTACTGTGGGCTGCTGCAGCCAGGTAAAGAGGAGGTGCAGAAACTAGATATGGCGACTCGTTTATGGGGGGAGCGGTGCCCTATAGCGCGACGAGCACGGACAGGTAGGGGTGTGGGAACACAGACGCACACGGGTGGTTGGGGGAGGCAGCCGGGGACAGTAAGACGCACAAGACCAGCGAGACGCGCAGCAGCGGTAGAAACGCTACGGCACCTGTACACGGCTCTCGGGCAGGTTGATCTTCAGGGCCACCTCTTCTCGCATGAAGATGTCCGGGTAGCGGGTCTTCGCAAACAGCGCCTCCAGCATGTCCAGCTGCGAGCGGGTAAAAGTGGTGAGCTCCCGGTGCTGCTTCCGGGGGGTTGCTGTGTGGAGAGATGGACAGCTTCAGCCAGGGGTCACAGGCATCAGTATCAGTAAGAGCAAAACACCCGGGCCACATGCAACCGCCGGCATAAATGATAGCCATGCACACCCACACACAGCAACATCAATAAGAGCATAACACCACACACTCCACCAGGCCACATATAAAAACACCGGCATAAATAATAACCAGGCGCACACACAATCAATGAGAGCAAAACACCACACACTCCACCGGGCCACATGCCACCACCGGCATAATTAGCATCGAGACGCACCGACACAGCAACATCAACAAGAGCAAAACACCACACACACACACACCACTGGGCCACCTACAAACACCAGACTAAAAGCAGGGAGTCACACCATACATCAACACCCCCTCATACATGCAGCAACAACAGCACCAATAACTAGAAAAGTATGGAGCAGTGGACTCCATGCACATAGCAAAACTAGTATTAATACTAGCAAGACGAACCATACACACTAGGCCTCGCACACACAAACGACAGCATGACAAAGCCACACGCATTACCAGGTGAAAACACCAGTTTTAACTGCGACATCTACCACCCAAGATTCAGCCGGCACCATGTGCACTGCCCAGCACTACCACGTACATACAGCACGACCTCACAGGCGCCTACAGTGCAGGGAAGCGTCTCCCTGTATAGAGGGTAAAGGCTACAGATATTGTCACTGCACCGAGCACTGCCCTCCCGTGGTATCAGAATTATGCTAAACTATCACTTTTTGCCATTTGATGTTGGTCAAAAATTAGTTTAAGCTTATTTTCAACTAAATAAATTCAGCATACATATTTTCAAAAGTAGACAGCAAGAAAATAAGGCAGAAAAAAGTGGGTCTTATGATCATTGCCACTCCAGAACATTTTTAGATTGAATGATCCATATCTGCCCCTTCCCAGAACTTTCCGCCTCAAAATAAAAACAAGTGTTCAGAAGCTGAGGGAAATAATTTAGCCATTTGTAAACAACTATATACACATTTGCAGCAGACTGCAACACTTCCTCAATTCTTGGGTTCAGTAGCACTTGAGGAAAGGAAACCTCCACACCTGGGCAATGGGCTTGGAAAAACAAAAACACCCTGACACTACTTCCGCTGGCTTTTCTTCGTAAAAACAAAACCCTGGCTTTTAGAGAATCAACTAGAGAACAACAGTTCAGGTATGCAGCACTGTCCCTCTTGTGAGACATGCGGCAGACATGGGGTGGGGGGGTAACCGAACAGCGCCTGGATACTGTGTGCGGGCCGCTGACTTGCACTAGGGTTAAATACGGTAAAAGTTGTGCAAAGGCCCCACCGCACAGGGACACCCACCACTTGTTAATATGTTTACTTGTGCCGTTTTACAAATCAACCATCTTTTAGCTTAGGGTACTAAATAGGGTGGGGTATTTGAAAAGAAAAGAAAAATGGACAAACCACTGTGAGATTTCCCGCCAGCATGCCACCCCCTAGCGCACACGCTCACACCCCTTACCCGAGGGGTGCAGCAGGTCCATGCCGGCTCCGCTCAGCCCCAGGCCGCTCATGCCGTAGGGGGGCTTTGTGAGATAAGACATCATGCTAAAACCCTGAATGGTGCCGCCGGGTCCGCAGCCGAAGAGAAGGGCCCGGACAGACGAGGCTCTTCTTTCTGGCGCTTCACAACATCTACACAAGGAGATGATGGACGGAGTGCTGAAACTTTTCAAACACTCACCCCCAGTCACAGATCTGGGTTGAATCCATCATCATTCTTTAGCTCACTTTGCCACCCCAGTTCAGACACAGCTATATGCAAATCAGTCTTGACCCTGTGCCTCATGGGAACAGTCCAGCCCGAACTGCCAAGCCATGTCTTCCCTGGACCGGAAACAAGCATCCTGGGACCGGTTTCGGGCTAACAGCCCTCATCAGCCAGGCTAGCTTGAATCCAGTGGCAAAGTGAGCAAGGGACCCACGTTTGGGCATGCCCTGCCAACTTAGGGCGAACAAAGCAAACACAAGGAGATGATGGACGGAGTGCTGAAACTTTTCAAACACTCACCCCCAGTCACAGATCTGGGTTGAATCCATCATCATTCTTTAGCTCACTTTGCCACCCCAGTTCAGACACAGCTATATGCAAATCAGTCTTGACCCTGTGCCTCATGGGAACAGTCCAGCCCGAACTGCCAAGCCATGTCTTCCCTGGATCGGAAACAAGCATCCTGGGACCGGTTTCGGGCTAACAGCCCTCATCAGCCAGGCTAGCTTGAATCCAGTGGCAAAGTGAGCAAGGGACCCACGTCTGGGCATACCCTGACAACTTAGGGCGAACGAAGCAAACACAAGGAGATGATGGACGGAGTACTGAAACTTTTCAAACACTCACCCCAGTCACAGATCTGGGTTGAATCCATCATCATTCTTTAGCTCACTTTGCCACCCCAGTTCAGACACAGCTATATGCAAATCAGTCTTGACCCTGTGCCTCATGGGAACAGTCCAGCCCGAACTGCCAAGCCATGTCTTCCCTGGACCGGAAACAAGCATCCTGGGACCGGTTTCGGGCTAACAGCCCTCATCAGCCAGGCTAGCGTGAATCCAGTGGCAAAGTGAGCAAGGGACCCACGTCTGGGCATACCCTACCAACTTAGGGCGAACAAAGCAAACACAAGGAGATGATGGACGGAGTGCTGAAACTTTTCAAACACTCACCCCCAGTCACAGATCTGGGTTGAATCCATCATCATTCTTTAGCTCACTTTGCCACCCCAGTTCAGACACAGCTATATGCAAATCAGTCTTGACCCTGTGCCTCATGGGAACAGTCCAGCCCGAACTGCCAAGCCATGTCTTCCCTGGACCGGAAACAAGCATCCTGGGACCGGTTTCGGGCTAACAGCCCTCATCAGCCAGGCTAGCGTGAATCCAGTGGCAAAGTGAGCAAGGGACCCACGTCTGGGCATACCCTACCAACTTAGGGCGAACAAAGCAAACACAAGGAGATGATGGACGGAGTGCTGAAACTTTTCAAACACTCACCCCCAGTCACAGATCTGGGTTGAATCCATCATCATTCTTTAGCTCACTTTGCCACCCCAGTTCAGACACAGCTATATGCAAATCAGTCTTGACCCTGTGCCTCATGGGAACAGTCCAGCCCGAACTGCCAAGCCATGTCTTCCCTGGACCGGAAACAAGCATCCTGGGACCGGTTTCGGGCTAACAGCCCTCATCAGCCAGGCTAGCTTGAATCCAGTGGCAAAGTGAGCAAGGGACCCACGTCTGGGCATACCCTGACAACTTAGGGCGAACGAAGCAAACACAAGGAGATGATGGACGGAGTACTGAAACTTTTCAAACACTCACCCCCAGTCACAGATCTGGGTTGAATCCATCATCATTCTTTAGCTCACTTTGCCACCCCAGTTCAGACACAGCTATATGCAAATCAGTCTTGACCCTGTGCCTCATGGGAACAGTCCAGCCCGAACTGCCAAGCCATGTCTTCCCTGGACCGGAAACAAGCATCCTGGGACCGGTTTCGGGCTAACAGCCCTCATCAGCCAGGCTAGCGTGAATCCAGTGGCAAAGTGAGCAAGGGACCCACGTCTGGGCATACCCTACCAACTTAGGGCGAACAAAGCAAACACAAGGAGATGATGGACGGAGTGCTGAAACTTTTCAAACACTCACCCCCAGTCACAGATCTGGGTTGAATCCATCATCATTCTTTAGCTCACTTTGCCACCCCAGTTCAGACACAGCTATATGCAAATCAGTCTTGACCCTGTGCCTCATGGGAACAGTCCAGCCCGAACTGCCAAGCCATGTCTTCCCTGGACCGGAAACAAGCATCCTGGGACCGGTTTCGGGCTAACAGCCCTCATCAGCCAGGCTAGCTTGAATCCAGTGGCAAAGTGAGCAAGGGACCCACGTCTGGGCATACCCTGACAACTTAGGGCGAACGAAGCAAACACAAGGAGATGATGGACGGAGTACTGAAACTTTTCAAACACTCACCCCCAGTCACAGATCTGGGTTGAATCCATCATCATTCTTTAGCTCACTTTGCCACCCCAGTTCAGACACAGCTATATGCAAATCAGTCTTGACCCTGTGCCTCATGGGAACAGTCCAGCCCGAACTGCCAAGCCATGTCTTCCCTGGACCGGAAACAAGCATCCTGGGACCGGTTTCGGGCTAACAGCCCTCATCAGCCAGGCTAGCGTGAATCCAGTGGCAAAGTGAGCAAGGGACCCACGTCTGGGCATACCCTACCAACTTAGGGCGAACAAAGCAAACACAAGGAGATGATGGACGGAGTGCTGAAACTTTTCAAACACTCACCCCCAGTCACAGATCTGGGTTGAATCCATCATCATTCTTTAGCTCACTTTGCCACCCCAGTTCAGACACAGCTATATGCAAATCAGTCTTGACCCTGTGCCTCATGGGAACAGTCCAGCCCGAACTGCCAAGCCATGTCTTCCCTGGATCGGAAACAAGCATCCTGGGACCGGTTTCGGGCTAACAGCCCTCATCAGCCAGGCTAGCTTGAATCCAGTGGCAAAGTGAGCAAGGGACCCACGTCTGGGCATACCCTGCCAACTTAGGGCAAACAAAGCAAACACAAGGAGATGATGGACGGAGTGCTGAAACTTTTCAAACACTCACCCCCAGTCACAGATCTGGGTTGAATCCATCATCATTCTTTAGCTCACTTTGCCACCCCAGTTCAGACACAGCTATATGCAAATCAGTCTTGACCTTGTGCCTCATGGGAACAGTCCAGCCCGAACTGCCAAGCCATGTCTTCCCTGGACCGGAAACAAGCATCCTGGGACCGGTTTCGGGCTAACAGCCCTCATCAGCCAGGCTAGCTTAAATCCAGTGGCAAAGTGAGGAAGGGACCCACGTCTGGGCATACCCTGCCAACTTAGGGCGAACAAAGCAAACACAAGGAGATGATGGACGGAGTGCTGAAACTTTTCAAACACTCACCCCCAGTCACAGATCTAGGTTGAATCCATCATCATTCTTTAGCTCACTTTGCCACCCCAGTTCAGGCACAGCTATATGCAAATCAGTCTTGACCCTGTGCATCATGGGAACAGTCTAGCCCGAACTGCCAAGCCATGTCTTCCCTGGACCGGAAACAAGCATCCTGGGACCGGTTTCGGGCTAACAGCCCTCATCAGCCAGGCTAGCTTCAATCCAGTGGCAAAGTGAGCAAGGGACCCACGTCTGGGCATACCCTGCCAACTTAGGGCGAACAAAGCAAACACAAGGAGATGATGGAAGGAGTACTGAAACTTTTCAAACACTCCCCCCCAGTCACAGATCTGGGTTGAATCCATCATCATTCTTTAGCTCACTTTGCCACCCCAGTTCAGACACAGCTATATGCAAATCTGTCTTGACCCTGTGCCTCATGGGAACAATACAGCCCGAACTGCTAAGCCATGTCTTCCCTGGACTGGAAACAAGCATCCTGGGACCGGTTTTGGGCTAACAGCCCTTATCAGCCAGGCTAGCTTCTATCCAGTGGCAAAGTGAGCAAGGGACCCACGTCTGGGCATACCCTGCCAACTTAGGGCGAACAAAGCAAACACAAGGAGATGATGGACGGAGTGCTGAAACTTTTCAAACACTCACCCCCAGTCACAGATCTGGGTTGAATCCATCATCATTCTTTAGCTCACTTTGCCACCCCAGTTCAGACACAGCTATATGCAAATCAGTCTTGACCCTGTGCCTCATGGGAACAGTCCAGCCCGAACTGCCAAGCCATGTCTTCCCTGGACCGGAAACAAGCATCCTGGGACCGGTTTCGGGCTAACAGCCCTCATCAGCCAGGCTAGCTTGAATCCAGTGGCAAAGTGAGCAAGGGACCCACGTCTGGGCATACCCTGCCAACTTAGGTCGAACAAAGCAAACACAAGGAGATGATGGATGGAGTGCTGAAACTTTTCAAACACTCCCCCCCAGTCACAGATCTGGGTTGAATCCATCATCATTCTTTAGCTCACTTTGCCACCCCAGTTCAGACACAGCTATATGCAAATCTGTCTTGACCCTGTGCCTCATGGAAACAGTCCAGCCCGAACTGCCAAGCCATGTCTTCCCTGGACCGGAAACAAGCATCCTGGGACCGGTTTTGGGCTAACAGCCCTTATCAGCCAGGCTAGCTTCAATCCAGTGGCAAAGTGAGCAAGGGACCCACGTCTGGGCATATCCTGCCAACTTAGGGCGAACAAAGCAAACACAAGGGGCCTGATTCACAGAACTAACTTACGTCAAAAACGTAAAGTTAGTACTTTTTGGTATTCACAGAATACACTTACTCATTTTGGTATTCACAGAATGAACTTACTCATTTCGGTATTCACAGAAGTTAGTAGTCCTAACTTTAGGACTCCTAAATGCCTTCTGTGAATACCGAAAGTCTTAAAGTTAGGATTTTTCTCAGTTTAGGAGTAGTAAAGTTAGGAGTCCTAACTTTACTACTCCTAAACTGAGAAAATCCTAACTTTAAGACTTTCGGTATTCACAGAAGGCATTTAGGAGTCCAAAAGTTAGGAGTCCTAACTTTACTACTCCTAAACTGAGAAAAATCCTAACTTTAAGACTTTCGGTATTCACAGAAGGCATTTAGGAGTCCTAAAGTTAGGACTACTAACTTCTGTGAATACCGAAATGAGTAAGTTCATTCTGTGAATACCAAAATGAGTAAGTGTATTCTGTGAATACCAAAAAGTACTAACTTTACGTTTTTGACGTAAGTTAGTTCTGTGAATCAGGCCCAAGGTGTCTGAACTGAGGTGGCAAAGTGAGCTAAAGAACGATGATGGATTCAACCCAGATCTGTGACTGGGGGTGAGTGTCTGAAAAGTTTCAGCGCTCCGTCCATCATCTCCTTGTGTTTGCTTTGTTCGCCCTAAGTTGGCAGGGTATGCCCAGACGTGGGTCCCTTGCTCACTTTGCCACTGGATTCAAGCTAGCCTGGCTGATGGGGGCTGTTAGCCCGAAACCGGTCCAAGGATGCTTGTTTCCGGTTCAGGTAAGACCTGGCTTGGCAGTTCGGGCTGGACTGTTCCCATGAGGCACAGGGTCAAGACTAATTTTCATATGGCTGGGTCTGAACTGAGGTGGCAAAGTGAGCTAAAGAACGATGATGGATTCAACCCAGATCTGTGACTGGGGGTGAGTGTCTGAAAAGTTTCAGCGCTCCGTCCATCATCTCCTTGTGTTTGCTTTGTTCGCCCTAAGTTGGCAGGGTATGCCCAGACGTGGGTCCCTTGCTCACTTTGCCACTGGATTCAAGCTAGCCTGGCTGATGAGGGCTGTTAGCCCGAAACCGGTCCCAGGATGCTTGTTTCCGGTTCAGGGAGGACCTGGCTTGGCAGTTCGGGCTGGACTGTTCCCATGAGGCACAGGGTCAAGACTGATTTGCATATGGCTGGGTCTGAACTGAGGTGGCAAAGTGAGCTAAAGAACAATGATGGATTCAACCCAGATCTGTGACTGGGGGTGAGTGTCTGAAAAGTTTCAGCGCTCCGTCCATCATCTCCTTGTGTTTGCTTCACAACGTCTGACAAACCTTGTTGGAAAAAGAAGCGAAAACAACAGTTTCCTGAAAAGTGTATACTATTGTCTGCGTTACTAAATGTCATGTTTGAGAACACACTGGACAAGAATCACGCGCCAGTTTCACACACCGACTCGGTGAAATAAATGCACTAAAGGTATCAATACAACTAAAACATTCAGTTGAAATGTTGTCTGCAAGGCTCACATCAGTCGTTTCTAAAAGGCTAGCTTTATTATTAGATGCTAAAGTTGCAATTAACTTTTTCCACACTCCAATAAGAGCAAACTCACTTAAATGTTTTTGGGGAGCATCGATAAACAACGCATCGTCCAGAGAGGGTAAAGCGGGAATGTTGTTCGCCGTGCAGGTCGAAAAACAAGAAAATTAGAAATTTAGACTGGAATCCAATAATACAAAGTTAAACCCACAGACGGCGGCTTTAATTATTATATTTTATTCAGATGTCAACTGAACGCATAAAAGCAAGGTTTAGTATAAAGTGTTCTTTCCTTTCAAAACCCCGGACACACCACTTATTTGCCTTTAAGCCATTTCAAGGTATTTCAGTTTGCACTGGGAGATATTCCAGAGACGGACAGTTTGTCAGTATCACTGCATGGAGTCATTTTGTTTTTAACCCTTACATTGATACAAAAAAATACGAATTCGATGCCCAAGTATTTTGTAGATAAGCCGGAAAGCACTTGAAGATCCAAATGCAATTTTAACAAGCATTTGCAATGCAATAGGTCTCGCATCTACGTGAGTCTGAGCTATTGTCATTGCAAATAACAATGCCTTTTATTTTTGTTTTTGTTTTTAAAACATAAAAGGCATTCAGGCACATGCATCAACCAATTTTGCGAGCGCAAACGGTGCGATTCGCAAAAATCGGCCGTTTGCGCCCGCAAAAAGGGCATTTCCGATGCATCAAGGTTCAAGGCACTCGCAATCTGAGAATTCGCAATTATTTGCGATTTCTCAAATTGCGATTGCATTTAAGGAATCGCAATTTGCGATTCCTTAAATGCAATGCAAGAACCCCTTTAGAATAGCGGTTTCGCTAATAGGGAGCGCAAATTACCATGAAGTTGAACTTGATGGTAATTTGCAAAAACTTTGAAAAATGCACTTTAGTGCATTTTTCAAAGTTTCATGTTGCGCACACACATGCCCTTGGGGCATGTGTGTGCGCAACATGGGTGCACATCACTATTTCAGGGGTGCAACAGGGTGTCATTTTGACACCCTTGCACCCTGAAATGCATGCGCAATTTGCGAGTACCTACTGGTACTCGCAAATTGCGCATGCAATCTCCCATTCATTCCTATGGGCGTGTAGGCCCATAGGAATGAATGGGGAGCCATTCCTTAATTGCGACTCGCAATTTGCGAGTCACAATTAAGGAATTTGTAGGAATCGCTATTTTCTCAGTGATTCCTACATGCATAGGCATTTGCGCTTCCTTATTAGCGAATACTTATTTTTCGCTAATAAGGAATCGCAAATGGCATGTTTGATGCATGTGCCTGATTGTCATTTACAATGCCAATAGGTTAAACTCGCGTAAATGCGAGACCTATTGCATTGCAAATGCTTGTTAATGTTAGTGAACTCAGCAGTCGCAGGTTTGGATAGTCTTATTGCTCGAAAAATATATTTCAATAAACAGCAAATCGAAACAAGTGCCAATTGAGAAGTCCAAGCCTGAGCTAGCTGTTATTAGTGCCAGAACACAAATGCTATGCTTTGCACACAATGTTTGTTTGTTTATTGAGTTTTATATAGCGCTGGCTAGACCCGGAGGTATCAGAGCGCTTTACATAAGGAACAACAGAATAATTTAAAAAATGTTGCATGAAAAGTCACACTTGCACGGAAGCCCCAATGATGTAAAAGAACGGGTTATATCACGTAGGGCCCAATTAACAAGTGTAGGTGCTATTTACTGCACCTGGTATATAAGAATACCACATGGTTCGTTATTTATCATTAGGTGCGATAAATGGCACCTATTATAGGTTTCTAGGAAACAACATGTGGATTTTGGTGTTTAGAGCATAAAAATCCGCACAATACGGCAATTACTGTATGGTTTTCCCCAGTTAAATTTCAGCAGGTGAGACCTTTGCAAATATATGCGTTAAACACCACAACTCCTAATTCTGACCCATGCGTAAATAGAGGTTTACGGGGAGGAGAAAAGAAATCATACTTGTAATCAGGCCTTTAGACGTGCAAACCCAAAGCTTTCACGGAGCATGTACAGAGTGACTGGGCATGACACACCCACAGGGTTAAATAAACTACAGTGAAAACGCATATTTCTATAGTGTCTTGCCTACACTGAGCAGAACGGGCACGTCAACTCTCCTCGGTACAGCCTATTTGAGTGCACACTTCTACTGCTCCGCATATCTTCTAAAGTAGCATTACCATGTGTGATCCCCACTGCAGCAACAACGATGTTCTGGGCCAAGTAACAGCGAAAAAGGTTTACCGACTCATCGAAAAGCAGACAGGCCACGACTATATAATAACAATCGCGCGCGCCTTGGGCAAGTAGGGGGTGGGGGAGAGTGCGGCAGTACTGGGCTAACAAGTGGGAGGGGTGGGGGGGTGCAGCAGTACTGGTCAAACAAGGGGGAGGGGGGGGGGGAGTGCGAGAGAACACACAGCGATTCCCTTGCGGGAGCGAGCAAACATATGTTGCCAAAGCTCGGTCCCGCAAGGGAATCGCCAAACGTGCACGCATTGCCATTGAAAGCAATGCAATGCGTGCACGTTTTTGGATGAAAAGCCGAAGCGATTTCTATAGGTCTTTTTCCTATGCAGCGCATGCGCGCTGCGTAGACGAGACCTAAAAAGGGAAGTCTTGGCTTATCAATAAATGACAACGCTTGAGACTGGCGTAGAACTCGAACAGCACAAACTCTACTTCATCAGGCATTCGAAAGATACGTGTAACACAAGTACACTTATTTTTTAAATGTATATTTCAGAGACTAAAGTAATACAAATAACTGATGCCAACAGGCGAAGCTGTCGTTTACAAAAGTTAACTCGTAAATATGAAATGTTTGACCCCAAGCCTGCTTTCTTTAAAATAAAATAACACATTGTGGATAGGTTTAGAAATTTCTCATGAGGGCAGATTCCACACACAAAAAAACTTACTTCTAGGCCTTGTCTTTGACAACCTGTTGCACTCCACACCATACAATCCCTTCTAATGGCTGTAAACGTTGCAATCAGAATATGAAAAGGCCATGGTGTGGAAATAAACACACACTGGCAGGTTTTAATTACACAAGCTGCTTTAATGCAAATGCCCCAATTACCTATGTTTACCAAAACGCCGTTTTCCTACTACGAGTGCATAGGAAAAGGAAACAATGCATTATCCATCCCATCACGACAAAAGCATTTCTACCGATGGAAAAAATAGATTGTATTTAGGGGGGGGAAGTGTGGGGGACATATGAGCAGGTCGGGAGTCTAGAGAATGCTGCAAGGCCTAATTACCCCGCGGGCCAGTGCACAGGAGGGGGCAGCAGCCTTATCAGCAACAAAACATTCACCCCTCCGAAAGAGAAAGAAAACCGCCCTTCCAATTACAAGCTGGACCCACTCACCTCCATCAAGAGCGCACAACCGCCCCCTCTTCTCCTGCCAGGGCCGGGTCTCCCAGGAGAGTAGACGTCCTCGCACGGTAGTTATTATTAAGGTTTTATATTAAATACTCCAGATCGAGGCCATATATTGGGCCCACACGAAAACAACTCAAGATGGGACATTGCACGCATTTTAGTAGTCTCACAGACTACTCATTTGCTAACAACACGTCAACAGCAATTCCTATAGTGTTGCCCCCTAAAGTGCGCAGGCCGCGTAAAGACTATACTTTAAATTCTAAAATTCGGGACCCCATAACTTTTCAATTTTAAGTTACTTCATTCCCTCGATTTTCACTCGTCCAGAAGGGAGAGAACCAGTGCTTTAAATGGAAAAAATAAGTGCAGGTACTCACCAAAAGGAGCGGTGGACTGGGGGGTGGAGTGTGGGGTGGGACTAGGGGCAGAGCCAGAGGCGGGGCTAGGTTTTCAACCTTTCCAAACTTTATATGCAAGAAATCCAAGTGCATTGTAAAAAAATCGGAAATATCTGTCCAATGGTTATGGCCCTAATAATCATTTATAAAGCATTTACTAATAAGGGTATGTTCAAAACCGTCTCTGAATCTTGCCATCAAAGCTTTGCATGCTGGAATTTTTAGAAACCCTTACTTATAATGAGAAAGGGGAACTACGAGTCCCAGCATGCAAAAGCATTACCAGCTAAAATCTAGAACTGTCTGAAAGTGTAAGGCATTCCATGGAGCTGCCTGTCTCATTTGGATTATGCATGGTTCCCATCGAAACAAGGGGCTTAAATGCACCAAACCAAACAAAATTCTGTTGCCTTTAAGGTGTTTTTTTGTTTGAGGGTAATCATACAATTGGCAGCAAGCGCGGGGATTTAAATGCCTAATTTAAATTGCTGATGAACTAACATTTTCAGTCATTTAAAACAATGGCATGCTAAAAGGCTGTACTGCCCTGAAGAATGCGCCCCACGCCCTCGTCCATTATTTTTATGGTGGTCTCTCAAATCCTACTCTGCAGGATCAAAGGGTAAACCAAACACCCTGCCGCCACACCCTGCTGAAAGAGTTGCAGAGAGGCAGGACAAGATTGCTGTGTCCTGGTGACAAGAGCTGCTGTTCTGGCAGTAGAAAATGCGAGCAGCACCACCTGTGTCTAGGCAAGGCCCCCATGAGTACCAGTACTCTCCTTGTCCTAGAAGAAGTTCCGGTACTCAAGGGGTGAAAATAAAAAAGTGCTGGTACTCCGTACCGGTGAGTACCGGCCCATTTAAAGCACTGGAGAGAACCAGTCTAACAACTTAACAGTCACATCGCCTGGCGACAGGAGGAGGCAGGATTGACACCCGACCCGCACCCCCCCACCTGCAGGCGCACGTCAGTGGGCCTCAGAGCACAACAACAACACCGCTCACAAGAGAAGCACAACTCACAAGTGAAGCACAACTATGTCCATAGCCCGGAACTGCACTTTCTACATGATGGGGACAGGTCTTTAGTGATGGAAAAGGGTGGCAGCATTGGGCGCTCTTGAAATGGAGGTTTGGGGAGGGGGGTTGGGCTCCGGCACTCTGCGCAAAAACTGTGCATTTAAAGAAGACAAAAAGCGTAAAACCGAACTTTGCTGCAGGTCTGCCGAGAGGAGGATATGTGTTTTTTAACTCGAGAGAAAACATAAGTCGATAAAGCTAGAAAAAGTAAATAACTGCAGATACCCATAAAACAGACCAGCTGTAAAGTGCAGTCCAAGTTGTACTGTGCACCGCAGAAGTATAGTCGGGGCAGTTTAGGAAAGTAAGGCGCAGAAGCGAGAGTTTGGTCGGTGCAGCTGCTGCTGCCACGGAGCCCTCCCCCAGCACAGACACGCGGCCCTGCCCCCTGCGCTCAGAGATGAGCCAGGGGGCGGGGGCGCTGCTGCTGACGACGTCAGGAGCCCGCGCTTCGTTTTTTCTTTTTCTCGGCAGGATTTGCGTACCCAGCGCGAATTCTGCCGATTTTTCTTTTTTAAAACAAAATGCTTTTTTTGGCCCTGCAGGCCTAGGGGGTCAGGGTGTTTCTACCCTGCCCCCTTTTCTTGTTTTTCACCTTTGTTTTTTACTCTTTTCTTGTGACTCAGTTACCGAGTCACAAGATGGCTGCCAACACTTCCTGGTTTGGAGTGTTGGCAGCCAATCAGAAGTCAGCTCGTGCTCGGGAGGAGTCGCGACTCCTCCTCGGTGCTCAGATATCGAAAGTTTTCTTTTTTTAATTTCTCAGGAACTACTGAACGGATTTACACCATTTAAAAAAAAGGGCGCTTTCTGGACCAAGACCTACCTTTTTGCAAAATTTGGTGTAATTCCGTTTAGCAGTTCGGGCTGTAGCTTTGTCTAAATTTCCTATGGAAATTAACATGGAGAAAACGCGTTTTGGGACCCCCCTTTTTTCTCGGCCCCCGCTTGGTGAATCATCCCGAAACTTTCAAGACAGGAGCTGACCGGAGCGCCCCATTAGTTTTGAAAATTTTGCAAAGATTTGTCAAACGGCACCACAGTTATTGGCAAATAAAAAACGCTTTCCTATGGAAACTAGGGGGCATATTAGCAACAACTTGCGATAATTATCGCAAACCGCGCTAGCACGTTTTTTTTTATCGCCGCCTATCGCTGGATTTTATCGTGGAGATAACACGTTATTAGCAACGTTTATCTCCAATGCGATAAAATATCCAGCGATAGCGGCGAATCCCAGCAATAACGCCAGAATTCCAGCGATAAATTCCCATCGCTAAGGAAAATCTCGCTAATAGGCAGGTGGGGACTTAACCGTAGAATCCACCTCCCATAGACTATAATGGGTAAGTCAGGTTTCTACCAGGTGTAAAAATCCAGCGCTAATCGTGGTTAGCGCGCGTTTTTCTATCGCTTCGCGGGCATTGCTAATAGGCGATAGGTATGTTAGCGACTGCTTTCAGTCGCTGTAAGGTTGGGAACGCCTCCTTTGCATGTCATTAGCGATAAATATCGCTGACATGCAAAGCGGCACCCAAACCAGTCGCTATCGCCTGGAAGCTGTCGCTAACACCTGTTAGCGACAGCTTGCTGATAGAGCGATAAAAAAATCGCCGCTTTGGCGGCAAAAAGTGCAGCTAAAGCGGCGATAAAGCCCTTGCTAATATGCCCCCAGGTTCTAACTATAACCACCTACTGGCGACCGCCAGTAGGTAATATATATATATATATATAGGCTCCAGTGAGGAGTAAGCTGCGGAAGCCCCTGGACGCTGGAGATTTTCCTACCTGACTGCCGGGATCAAAGTGACCGGATTTCAAGGACCGGATCACTGCACGATATTCTGCGAAGGTAGGAAAGAACTGACTGTCCAGTTGAGGAGTGTGCGCATTCCAGACGCGGATACATATCCCAACGTCTGAGTCTGCTGTTTGTTAAATTTTGCCCACACCAGTGCATCATGTCCGCGGATGCGTTGCGTAACCGCGAGGAAGCGGCTGATGAAATGTTTAGCGATTCCCCAGCTGGGGGATCGGCTGTGGCCATGCAACAAAATATTGCACCGATGGGAAATGTAAATACAAGGGACTTATTTAAAAGATTGGAAAAGCTCATGCGCTCCGAACAATCGAAGTGGTGGGAGCATAAGTCTCTTATCACGCTACCTGGAGGTAGGCAGGATCCCTAGAGGCTTACGTATTACACTGGCACCGAGTTACGAGAATCCAGACCCCAATATGCTGGCAGAATGGGCCAACTGCAATTTGGAGTCCAGCAGTAGGTTGGTCCGGATTCTTGTGAAATACGCAGAGAGTGATCGTGTGAAGTTACAAGCCAAAATAGAGGATCTGAATGAGGAAATAGGCAAACTAGAAGTAACGGACAACATAAAAAAACTTAGGGATGAAATGCATGTACGTCTACAAAAGGATGAGGATGTGATTAAAAGACGTAAAGCCTATAAATTTCAGCGAGATAAAATGGACTACTTGAATGGGCAGGTTTTCACATTTGCCCGCAAGTATGATGCCGTGAAAGCAAAAACGGGTATCAGTCGCCAGCCAAGAAATCAGGTGGGCTCCGGTGAGGCAGTCTTGACATCAACGTCTGTATCAGATCTGAGTTCTGCTCCAGAGAGTGAACCCGAGGGGGAAATAGCACAAGCATCAGGATTGGGGTTTACAAAGTTATCCCTGGCGCAGGAGGTCGACTGCCTGTGCCAGGACAGGAGAGACACACTCAGACCGCAAGCCCAGACTGGCCAAAAAATAAAAGAGTCAATCAAAAGCGCAGCAAAAGACGAGTGCGCAGCCAGCAACGAAAGGCAGACAACCAGAAAACAAATAAGAGGCAGATGGAATCGCAAACAAAAGTGATACAGAATGTTAATCCCAACACAGTGGTCAATCTTACAGAGATCAACTTGACCATGGCGGAAAAACAAATTCTGGCCCTGGGACTTTCATACAGCCCGGAAAGTATTTTTAATTATTCAGAAACCAGGATGGACGTTTTTAGATTCATCAGAACATTAAAACTACGCAAATTCCATCTGCTACGGGCAAAAAAACAATCGGATCCTGTGGAGCCAATAACCTGCAGTCCATCACTATTCACGGCAGGAGATGTGAATTTATTTCAGGACCTTGTGGCCCTACAGAATGAACAATCTGCTGTAACTACTAATCTTGGCTTGGAAACGACCAATATTAGCGGAACTGTGAAAACACCCTTTAAACCAAAGTCCATTTTTCAACCTGTCATGTTACATGACAATTTGGATGTCTATCATGAACAGGTTACATTGGAATTGAAATATCTATACAAATCAATTAACAACGAGAGCTATATATGTAGCCGACAAAATCATTGCTACATACAACTTATGAAAAAGTTACAAAACAACGATAACCTTATAGTAAGACAATCAGATAAAGGAGGGAATGTTGTTTTATGGCCTCGCAAGTTGTATATGGAGGAGGCTTACATTCAATTAAGCGATAATGAATGTTATAAAAAAGCAATATCCATATTGTAAAATCTGCATGGAATGATTATTATCTCAAATTATTGGCTTGGAAGAGTGGGGGACTGTTGAGTGAGGATGAATATCGGTTTTTAAAGAAAGAACATCCAGTTATCCCCGCTCTTTATTTCATCCCTAAAATTCATAAAAATGAAACGAAACCCCTGGTAGGCCAATAAACTCGGCCATCAATAGTTTGATGGAAAACACGTCAAGATACGTAGATTATTTTCTTCAGGAGTGGGTAAATAGTTTGCCTTCTTATTTACAAGACACTTCAGATTTCCTCAGGAAAAATTAATGAAATTTCGTGGAGTTCAGACCTACTTTTGATAACTATGGATGTAACTTCGCCATATACATCTATTCGTCACCAGGATGGCATTAAAGCCATCGATTACTATCTGAACCGTAGACCAGCATATCTGTATATGCACAACAAAATGTTGGTCAATATGGTCACTACATGTTTAGAACAAAACTATTTTTTCTTTGACAACCAAATTTACCAGCAGACCAGGGGAGTTGCAATGGGGGCCTGTTTTTCTCCCAGCTATGCCTGTTTGCATATGGTGCTGTGGGAGGAACAGGTCCTCATGGGGCAATTTAAAAACACAATAGATCAACATGTGCCCTTATGGCTACGTTATATCGATGATCTGTTCTTGATCTGGAGGGGCTCTGAGACACATGCTCTCCAGTTTATTGAACAGATCAATGACAACCATTTGAACCTTCAGTTTACGGCTAATATCAGTAAATGTTCAGTTTACTTCCTTGATGTGGAGGTCTACATCAAGGAGGATGAAATCGCCACTAGACTATACCGCAAACCCACTGCTGGTAACTCACTGCTGCATGCTACGAGCCATCACCCGCGCCATTTGATACAGAGCATCCCATATGGGGAGATGCTACGGGTGAGGCGTATTTGCAGCAGTGAGGAAGATTACCAAATGGCACAGTTAGCCAGTAAAGAAAGATTCCTGGAAAGAGGATACACTTTGGATGTCATTGATAGGGCTATAAACAAAACCAGGTTGCTCACCAGAAATCAGGCACTTACCATTAGAACCAACGAACAGGGCACAGGCTCAGATTACTCAGAACAATCTTGTAGAGTTATTATAACCTACAATAAGCAGCATCAAGCCCTTAGAAAAATATTAAATAAACACTGGAGCCTGGTACGTAGTGATCCTGTTGTGGGCAAATACCTGCCTAAAAACCGGAATTGACATTCAGAAAAGCTAGGTCTATGAGTAACAGTCTTGTCAAAAACAGTCCAGAAACTAGATCCCCTACCAATTGGCTTAGCACATACAAAGGATTTATTAAATGCCCGACGTGTAAAGCTTGTAAATTTGCTATCAACAAAACAAGCTACACAACCCCATTCAAGTCAGACCCTACACTCATAAGTAAAAGACTGACTTGCAAGACGGAGTATGCGGTATATGTGCTGGAGTGTCCTTGCGGCTTAAGATACATAGGCAGCACTAAGCTTCTAGCACACAAGAGGATACTCCAGCACATAAGGGCAATTACAAATAAGGATCAAGCCTATCCAGTGGCTAGGCACTCTGAGGAGAGCCACGACAGCAACCTGATACACCTACTGTATTTTGTAATTGACTCGATTCTCCCTCTGAGAAGGGGAGGGAATCGTGAGGCCCAACTCCGTCTTCTCGAAACGAGATATATATTGGAACTCGATACAAAGACACCTGCAGGGCTCAATGCGAGTGAAGATTTTTATACTTGTTTATAGTGGGAAAGAGAGTGGGTATCTAGTTATTTGATGTACTGTGGCAGCGCCAGCTTATTCCCGTAAAATGTAGTATTATACATGCATGGATGATAAACATTTCCCTTGTTTTATATTTTCTAATCTTTTTAATTAGATGAATTTGTTATTTATTAATTTTTGCACTTTATGGCACTCAGCACTTTTTTGAACAAGTTGGTTCAAGTGTGTGACACGTTTTTATATAGTATAGATGCTGTTGGTTTTAGACATGTAGTAATTGTTTGCCCACTAGGGCTTTATTACTCTAAGCGCATTATATACAAAGAATATATCATCTTGACACCATACAAGTAAAGGATTCCATCATTACTATTAAATGTGATAAACTTTACCTCATAACCACATCTATTAATATCTTTTGACAGCTCTATGTGCGGAATATTAATTCTATATGGAAGTGGTTTTTGTGCAAAGTAGACTGATGTATATTTATGACCAAAATATGGGTGTTATAAATAATGGCATTTTTAGCTTTTTTACAATTTGTATGTTTGAATGTTTTAATAGATTTTAAATGCCGGAAATCAAGTCTTATGCTTACATTTGCAATTATATTTATTTTATTTTTATGCACATACTTTTTGATATATTTATTGTATATTTATGTATTTATTGGATAAATGTACGCTATTTGCACATGGTGAACCTTTTGTTGAAGCGCTTTCAGTTTTACAAATACTATATAGTATTTTTTTCATGTCAATCCAGCAGTCACCTGTTTTGAGTTGCACTAGCACTTTAAATGAGGGTTAAAAAATATGCAACGCGTCATGTGATCAAGGCCCAGGTGGGGCTGAAATGCGTAATGGCGGAGATGCAGGGCAGCTAAATAAAATTCAACTGCACAAGGAACCTTGGGTCCGTGTTCATCTGTCCGAATGGGAGTGGATGTTTTTAAGACGAAGTCAGCGATATATATATATATATATATATATAAGCACCAACTCCGAATCTCTTTAAAGAATCAGACACCGACACAGGGGTCACGTAGCAAATCCATCTCTGCTTTATTCCTTGTACGCTGTTAACCGTTTCGGCACACCTGCCTTGATCACACAACAGTCTCCATTACCAATACTCATTTAAAAAGCAGAGTGACGCGGTCACATGACACACGTTCTCCAGTAGGCAGTGACGACAGACTATCAATAGAAAATTAGAGGAAATACTATAAAATATATTCATAACCGTTTTCTCAACACTGTTTTCTAAAAACATTCAGTTTTCCCCAAATCATGGGATTTGGATTTAGCAGTAATACATGGTTGAATCAACAATTGCAGTTTCATTGTCATAAAAACTGAATCTTGGCCATTTTAAACATTTCATTATGCACAGCTTATTAAAATCCCACTTCTCACGGGCATGTGCCCTATGTCCATTGTTTTCACAAAATGATACATCTCATCAATGATTTTTTCACAATTGGACCATCCTACTCAATTGTTTTATCTTATTTATCTCATTAAAATAGCATGAAATAATGTAAAATCCATTTATCCTGTGCATTATACTCCCAACCTTGTCAAAGTTTGCTTTATCAATGCGACCATGCTAAATCCAAGGGAAAACAACAATAAATTCAAATTCAAGAATACAGTAACATAATAAAAGTGCATGCGCTATTCATCAAGTTTTATGGAACTCCATTCATTTCATCCTGACGGATTTCTGATATTTTCAGTTTTCATTCATGATGTATCCAAAATGTAATCAAAGTGCAAATGCATCATTTTGGTACTCTCTTTTCATAATTTAAACATTAGTGCAAAAGTTACATCACAAAGTGCAAGTGCATTACCGTACCTAAATATGTGCAAATTTCTGCAATAAAGTGCAAAGTTGCTTAACAGTACTGGATCTTTTTTTGGTTTTACTTAAACCAAACTTCAAAGTGCAAGTGAGCCACCCTACTCTGTCCATTAAGAGTACTTTCAATGATTTCATTCGCCTCTCATAACATTTCTTTTAAACTGAAAAACCTCTGTTATGAATTTACTTAGAACTAATCAATTCATTACTCAAATTTCTTGTTCAATTTTAGTTCTCTTATTACTGCAACTTGCATCTACTAATGCCCGTCTCTGCTACTTATTCTTGTTTATTCACTCTGCTGACATTAAAATTCACTATAAAAACAAACTGCAATGGATACATCTCTTAAGTTAAATGGACATGCAGATCTTCTTCAGCATTTAGTCCAGTAGGATTTTTAGAGTTAAACAGCAAGATATATTATGACTCTAATTTGCGAAGTTTACTCTCTCGGTTTCCCCCTCTTCTGGATTTCGGTATTTGGTCTATCGCAAAATATGTCAGGTCATTAATATTACCATTATGTATCTCATTAATATGTCGTGCAACCACATAACTTCTATCGTTATTTTTTACAGCTCTCAAGTGCTGTAAAATACGGATGTGCACCATATGGATCGTACTTCCAACATATATTTTTGGACATGTGCACTGTAGGATATACACAGCATATTCACTCTTACAGTTCAGTGAGCATCTGATCTCCCATAGTTTATTTATTAACGGTGAGATGACCTGTTTTTGATTTTGACCAATCTGGCACGCTTTACATTTAAAGCATTTGTGGAAGCCAGGGCCCGCTTTTAACCAGGCTTCCTTTTTGCTTACTTCTGGGCTGGTGTTAAACAAGTCCTTCCTCATTGAATTTGCCTTATTGAAAGTGATCATGGGTCTACGGGGATTGAACCGCTTAAAATTGGGTCATATTTTACTAGATACCAATGCCTGCATAGACTATCCCTCACTTTGGACTGGTAGGCACTGAATCCAGTAATCATCCTGATTTGTTGTCCAGTTGTCTTTTTCTTATTCTTTATTTTTTCTAGGTCCAGTTTCAATAGTGTGTCCCTGTCTATTTTGCTCACTTTTTCACGTGCCTGGTTAAGTACTTCAGACTTGTACCCTCTCTGGAGAAATCTTTCTGTTAATGAGTCTTGTGCTTCATCCAAAGCCAGTGTCTCACTGCAGTTGCGTTTCATCCTCAGATGCTCATCATAAGGAATACTCATTTTGAGTCTCTGAGGATGAAAGCTACCTGCGTGCAGGATGGTGTTACCTGCTGTTGGTTTCCTATAGGTGCGAGTATGGATAACCCCCTGTTCAACGTATACTTCTAGGTCTAGGAATGTGACACTGGACTTACTGATGTGGTCCGTGAATCTCAAATTTAGATCATTGTCATTAATGTCATGAACAAAAGTTTTTGCTGAATCCCACGAGCCATCCCACAAAACAAAAAGATCGTCAATGAATCGGATCCAAGTTACAACATGATCTTTCCATTCTCTGTTGTGTTTGGTTTTGAGCACCTGCTCCTCCCACCAGCCCATATGCAAATTAGCATAGCTGGGGGCGAAGCAGGATATATGTATATATTGCCTACTGATGGTCACCAGTAGGTAGCTATAGTTAGGACCTAGTTTCCATAGGAAAGCATTTTTTTACTTGGCTATAACTTTGGCGTAGTTTGACCAATCTGCATGACATTTTGCCAAAAAAAGTGTCACGGTGGGTACTATTGATTGGGAAAGTTTGGGGGTGATCTGTGCAGTTAGGACTGAGAATTTGGGGCACGAAATAAGGTTGCGTTTGTAATGTTAATTCCCATAGGAACCTTTAGCCATTTCTACAGCCTGAACAGCTGAAAGGACTTACACCAAATTTGGCAGGGAGGTAGTTATTGGTTCAGGGAAGTGCCTTTTGCTTATTTGGTGTAAATCCATTCAGTAGTTTTTGAGAAATGTAAGTTTAAAATTATAGTAATATCTCTGGTCACGGATATTTCGCTAAGGTTTCGCGATGAATTGCGAATGCACGCGCCTACGGGAATGCTCTGATTGGCTCGACGCAACCCGAATTGAAAGTTGCTGCCGCCATTTTATCTATCAGGAACGGTTCCTGGGGCTGAAAATCTGTGTGAAAGCCCACATAAGTGGTCAGGATGGAGATACTCTGACCCCATGGTTGAGAAATGGAGGTGTTAGTGACAGAAGTTACATGTCCAAAATTGATTTTTTTAATGAATCACTAATATGCATTTTTATAGAAATATTGATAAATGTTTTTATAGAGTTATTTATATAGTGACTTATCTACTGTGATGGTTAGAATTAATTATATAGTTATAATTTTTTTATGTGGTGGTGGCTATTGAATTCTTGCTTTTGCTTTCGCGATGTACCCGCGGGAATCACGATGACTGATGTCATTGCGTTCTCCGGCCTCACAGCGAAAACGGAAAATAGGTTTTTACGGATGGTTGTTCTTGAAATACAGTAGAAAAACATTAGTTTGTAGTATACAGTAATGTTACATTTCGTATAGAGGCCCTAGTATAGACACGTTCCTATATGCCGTATATGGTCATAATCGTATATGCCCTATTATGGTCATACTCGTATATGCCCTATTATGGTCATAATCGTCTATACCCTATTATAGTCATGATCTCCTAAGCCCTAATATAGGCATGATCTTTCACCTACATTAGTTCCCTACAGTACACAACTAACTCTGACTGTTGAACGTTATCTAGTCTGTGGTTAGAACACTGCAAAGTCTCTCCCGAACACAGGCCTACAATGTACTCATAAATTATGCATGAGCATTCATCAGCTACATCTCCCGCATAATATGTATGTACAAAGTTCACCCCTGACGTCTTCCTCATGTCTAACAAAGACCAATACAAACCATACTGAGGGACGAGACACTTTAGGGTATAAATACACCACATCTTGCCATGGTAAGAGAGAGGGAACCGAGACTTCCATGCTGACACACTGACCAGAGACGCTGAGGCTCTTGCATGCAGTCGCTCCAGCTGACAGC
Source organism: Calotriton arnoldi (assembly GCA_963921515.1). NCBI lineage: Eukaryota > Metazoa > Chordata > Amphibia > Caudata > Salamandridae > Calotriton > Calotriton arnoldi. Next base: position 77,422 of record CAWUFW010008651.1, on the reverse strand, counting down.
GGTCTAACACAGCCCTTGCGGGGTGTCCAACTCGAGACCAGGATGGGGTCCCACACTCTCTCTATTCAGGTATATGGGGTTCGACTAAATCCTAGAAGGATTCTTGGCTCTTAGGCTTTTAGACCTACACACATGCTAGGTACACTTAGGTACATCTAGTTAGGCATCGTAGGAGTACGCGCACTTTTGGGTGACATTCTATTACGCATTTTATCTTCATGTATGTATTCATGATTATTGCAATATGGTAGAACTGTACTACCCTTTCACTTTTATCGTACTGCTGATAATATATCTCTGCTATTGTCTACTGGTTGCTGCAGCACATATATTTTACACTAGAATAACAACTGTTCAATAAATACTTATTGAAACGCCCAGACTGTTTATTCTGTGTAACTCTCTGAGACAAACCGAATAAGTAAGCACGAGTGACTGAGCGAAAAGTAGTACATTGTTTCCACGATTCTGAGGGATCAGGGTTGTCATGATCTAAGGTTGCCAGAAACTAATCTCTCCCCGATAAGAGGAGATTCTAGTGGCACTGTGAGCTAGCTAATGCAAAACAGGCTAACATATGCGGTGGGGGTGCACAGAGTCAGTCTAACACCAAGCCCACAGTTTATGTTATCCAAACGCGCAGGTCCTGCAGGGGTACTATAGGAACTACACAACAGTAATAAACCTCTAGTGTATAGAATACTGTAATGTGTGTGCATATGTGTTTTCACTTTATGGGAAAGGCGCGATCGTGGTGGTTAACAACGCCATTGCGACGTCCCGAATAACCGCGAAAATGGGAAATAGGTCTGAAACATGGTTTGTAAAGAAACTTAGTACAAAAATATGAGTTTAAACATTCTTTGAAAGAAGTATGTATATAGTAATGTGTGTAGGGCAAAGTGCAGAATGGATTTTTTTACATATAATTTTTGGGTGTGTTGGTGGCCATTGAATGTCGGCTTTTGTGTTCCGTTTTCGCAAAGTGTCCACGGGGATTGGGACGTCGTCACGAACATTCCCAAAAACTAAAGAAAAAAAAACCCTTTAGAAAAAAACTTCACAATATTTCGGGTACTAGGGTGGCTCTGACAAGAGCCATAGTGTTGGTTGTGTATATATGGCTGCTACACAGAAGACCGGATGCAGAGTTTCAGGTTACTTAGAAACACCCTGTTGTCTTCATTTGTAAAGTGCACTCCATCATTTCTATAAATTCCATGCATGTCAAAACTCTGATTGTTGTTATAGATACAGCCCATGCGATGGTCTCTGAGGAATGCAGAAACAGTTTTATTAACATGTTTCCTGGCTTTGTCACTCTGTGGACAGAATCGATTTGACCACTTCCATTTCAGTCTTTGGCATATATTAGAGTACACTAAGACAGTGTGAGGGAAAAGTGACATCAGTTTTGGAAAGGTTTCTTTCATTAGGATTTCCAGCCCTACCCCAGTCAATGTTCCTAGGTCGTTGCCACCACGGTGCACAATCATGAGGTGAGGAGCTTGGGAATCCACAATGTATTTAACCAAAGCCAGCAACTGATGAAACTTTAACCCTCTCTGTCAAAACCAAGTAATCTGCACGTTTGGCAAACCCAAGTTCCTGTCAATACCTCTCTTTTTTGCAGCCTCTTTAGCCGAATAGATATAGCTGAGGCCCACAATCCATACTCTAAGCATTTTGAAGTGAAGGAGCAATAGTAGTCAGGAGAAGGCTGCGGCTGAATGAGGTCGTTTTCCAAAGGTAAAGCAGTTAAAATGGAGGTTTAAAAAAAAAAAGATATATATATATATATTTCATTGGATGATGTCAGCATGAAAGTGAATACAATTTGGTAGTGTGTTGGATGCCTTAGCAAGAAGTCTTATTATTGTCTGTTGTTGAAATACAGACATGGATATGTTTTTGAATCTGTGGAGTAAAGCACACCTGCTGTATCTTATTTGGAAGCAGCGTGTTTCTTCCACAATGTGCTGTGAACTTTTGACCTACTGGCTCCACTGGCTTGCTAGGTACAGTGAGTTAAGACTTTATTGGGGGGGAAGGGTGTTAAAGAGACAGAACATTTTTTTAAAAGTTGCGGAGTGATGACACAATGTAAGTAATGGCAAGTTTTAATTTCCAACTCAGGACTATGTCATAAAATTTCTGAAAAATGAATCTAGATAGAGGTTTGAACTCCCGTTTTTTTCTCAGCGATCATTGCAAAAACATGGTGAAAACCGCCAACAGGAACCTCGTTTTGAAAGAGAGGGACAGTGTTAACAGATGCTAACCATTCACAAGTGGAGATGCAGTAGTCTAAAATGAAAGGCATGATTTCATTTGCTGCTTTTCTCATGATGATAGAGTGGAAAGTTGAAGAGGTTGCCATTTTAGAGTTGCTTTGTATGAGAGTGGTGTGCCATTCTTCTGCTTAGTTTTTACAAATCTAAACAGTGTCAAAACTATGCAGAAAGAGCTAAAACAACAATATAATCTACAAACTGAATTCAGTAGTATGTATAAAACTGTGTAATTATTTTAAAAATGTACATTTGAAATGAAGATGTATATGGGAGTTTTATGAAAAGGAGTATCACAGTGATGAAAAAAACATATCAGATGAACTGTATGTATTAGAGGGTATGTGTTTAAGAGGTTAGTGGTGAATGTTTTGGGAATAAGAAAAAATGAATTAGTGCCTGTTTATTACATTGTGTATTTTGTTGAAAAATAACAGTATAGTCATGTGGGAAGTTGCAATGAGGAACTAAGAATGTTTTAAAAGTCTAAACATCATGTGCAGAATATATACATCTGTCATTTGCATTTTGGGAGTTGTAGTACTTTTAGTAATATTATTAAACAGGAATGGTGTAGTGATAAATAAAAGATGAGAACATGTTGTCCGCCTATATATGAATTACAAAGAAGTAATACTTGTTAGGTACGTATTGGGCAGTGTTTGTCAATGTGGTTTTTAATGTATTTGACCACTTTGCATATGCTTAGATGGTGAGATATGGTTTTTGTGCACATAGTTATATATACATTGGGACTTTTGAGTTTTCTTAAAGATGCAGTAAGGTATATAATTTGGGAAAGATGGCTTGGAGGTGTACATCTATTAAGAAATCGCACATATGTTTACAGGGTGATCTATGTTCAGTAAGGCTGATGGGGGGAATTTAAAATGCCCTTGGTGTAGCTGGACACCTCCATGGCCCCTAGCTGAGTGCCCGTGTCCTCCCCCTCAGCCAAGACGCCTAAATGTGCAAATCAGTTCAGAGCTATTTTATTGAATACTCGTTCGCTGCATAAACACGCAGCCCAAATATTTGATCTGCTGGTAGATGAGGGGCAGGATCTTTTGTTACTTACCGAAACGTGACTGTCCGAGTCCTCAAACCCCTCTATTGCGGCGGCCATTCCTCAGGGATATAAAATCATAAGAAAGGACCGCCCGAATGGGAAGGGTGGTGGTGTGGCCATCATTTTTAAAATGGAATTGAACTGTGTCCCTCTCTCTTTAGAGCCAATGGAAGGAGCTGAATATCTAGGTTTTCGCTACTCCCTATCTCCCCAGCAATGCCTAGCAGGGATATTAACTTATAGGCCCCTTGGTGCTTTGGGCAACGTTTTGCCCTCGTTGAATGAAGCCATCACCCCCCTTGCGATTAAATATGACCAGTTCCTCCTTCTGGGTGATTTTAATTTACATATGGATAAGCATACTGATCCTAATACTATCTCCCTGTTTGAAATTACGGCGGCATGTAATCTGACGCCGTCCATCTCGGCTCCCACCCATAATCTAGGACACACACTTGATCAGATATTCTGTAGCACAGATTTAAAAACTGACCTACCGTCCCCCATCACTTGGTCCGACCATTTTCTCATTAATTTAAGGATACCTAATCAAGCCTCCGGCTTCCAACTCAGGCCAACCAGGACTGAACATAAATATAGATCTTTTCATAAAATATCTCTGCCTTCGCTGAGGGAGGCTTTGGAATCATCAGCCCCTAGGCTGGCCGGCAATCCTGAATGTGACGTCACCGCACTAGAATACTGGCTTAAGTCCAACCTTGAAAATGCCGCCCCCCTGGCCACACGGACTTCTAGGAGGTCCCTCCCATCTGCTCCTTGGATTAACGAAGCATTAAGAGCAAGTAAAAGGACTTGTAGGGTTCTAGAAAGGAAATGGCACAAACATTATTCCTTAGATGACAGGAAAATCTATAAGAACGCCCAGAAATCCCATTACCTTTTGGTAAAAGAGGCTAAAATGAATTATCTACAGGCAAAGATTTATATGGCCCAAAATAAGGGGAAAGTAATCTTTGATATAGTGAAATCCTTCACTGCCCCTGAGGCAATAAAGAAAGAATCCCCGCACTCAGCCGAATGGACGCAGCAGGTTGCCCTGTCCTTCCACAATAAGATCGCCCAAATTTAACAATCCTTTGTTGAAACTACGGAAGAGCACCTAGTGACAGATCAATCCCTGACATATAGAACTGACTTTTCATCATGTCCTGCGTTAGTAGATTTTCCTCAAATACCATTAGCCGACTCACTCCACTATCTTAAAGGCCTCCGGTCCGGCTCGCCAAGTGATGCCTGCCCGGCTAAATTACTTGCCTCCCTTGCCCCCACGATCAATGTTACAGTAAATATGGTATTGAACTCCTCTCTCGCCACTGGTAAAATGCCTCTCAGATGGAAACAGGCCATAATCCTTCCACTTTTGAACAAACCCTTGGCTAACCAGAACGATTCAGCCAATTATAGGCCGATATCTCTCCTTCCGGCTCATTCAAAAGGTCTGGAAAAACATGTTAATAAAGTTATATCTGACCATGCAGAGAGACACAATTTGTTGCATCCTTCCCAATCCGGCTTCAGGGCTAACTTCAGCACTGAGACCGCCCTATTGGAGGTAACCGAATATATGAGAGGAATACTGGATCAGGGCGGAAGGGCTGTGCTGATATTACTCGATCTGTCAGAAGCTTTTGATACTGTCCCGCACGAGAGACTCAATGACAGACTGAGGAGTCTGGGAATCGGTGGGAAAGTACTGACCTGGTTGGACTCTTTCCTTCAGGACAGAGTCCAGGAGATATGGATTCCCCCTTTTTCAGCTCCTATGCCAGGAATAAGGGTTGGAATGCCTCAAGGATCCATTCTTAGCTCTACTCTTTTCAATTTGTACTTGTCCCCCCTGGCACATATAGCAGAGGCAAATGGTGCAAAGATCGTATCCTACGCAGATGATACACAGTTGATTTTCACCTGCGGAAAAGGAGCAGATTTCGACTGGGCTAATATCAGGACCTGTTTCCAGTGGCTGAAGGCGAACCAGCTCAAATGCAACTCGGATAAATCTGAGATTGTCTTCTTAGGCCAACCTGCTGTCAGTAACTGGAACGCATGATGGCCAGAAGAATATTCACCACCGCACACCTAGCAATCAGTCGTAAGAAACCTCGGAGTTTTGCTGGATAACACCTTGTCCATGAAGTCTCAGGTCCAAGCACTGGTTGGCACTTGCTTTGGCATTCTGCGCATGTTGAGAAAATGTCTTCCCCTCTTGACAATTGAGTCCAGGAAAATAGTAGTCCAAGCCTTGGTGACATCAAGACTGGACTACGCAAATGTCCTGTATTTGGGTCTTCCATGTTACCTTATACAGCGCCTACAAGTGGTACAGAACGCCGCAGCCAGGGCGATTCTCCAACCAAAACCAAGGTCTCTAATGTCCCCCCTCCTTAAATCACTTCACTGGCTGAGACTGAAGGAGAGGATCAAATTCAAAGCTCTTGTTGTCTTCTTTAAAGCCCTTCATGGGATAGGAGCTGGCTATCTTAGCAAACGAGTCAATCGTTATATTCCACCTCGATCCCTAAGATCCACCTCCTCCAATCGTGCTTGTACTCCTAAAGTACGTCTAGCCCGGATGGGCGGTGGATCTTTGGGTTCTTAGGGGCCCAGGCTTGGAACAGGCTTCCAGTCGCCCCACGTTCCATTTCAGATGTCTCAGTTTCTAAGAAACACTTGAAAACATGGCTTTTTAAACTCTAGTAGCGTTCCACAGCTTCCTAACCGCTTTCTGGCAGCGCCGGGACACCTTTTTGAGTAGCCGTCTTGCGCTATAACAAATGTGTTTCATTCATTCATTCAAAAGTTCATGCATATGGTGAGGGTAGTGTTTTTCTTTAAACATGCTTTGTTTAACATTGAGAAGGATTAATAGTGCAGAATGCCTCGAGAATTATTGTGCTAGCTTCATTTCGAGTGTAACTTTTGTTTGAGATCTGCTTAATATATGTTTTAGAAGCAGAAGAAGTATTTAAGAAATGATGTCGGTATGCAATTCGTAAAAGCTTTTGTGCTTTAAAATTTTTCAAAATGTTGTTTTCCGTTTTAGAAACTTACTGATGCATGTGCATGCACCGTAATAAATCAATGTATGTTTCTAGAGGGCCATGTATGCAATTATATATCAAGTGTGATACCTAGATTTCATTCACACATAGTGTGAGAAGTTGGCCTGGCATATGCTGTCCACTAATTATAGTGGGCACCTTGCACCAGTCCAAACAGCCCCTTATTGGAGATAGGTTAAAGACAACCTTTATTGAAAGCTATCCTAGTGGTAGCTATGGAGAGCAGCCTTCAGGCTAAGTCTTGAAGGAATGTAAAGCAGCTTGTTTTACCAGTCTATAATCTCTTGAGTGACCAAATGAAAGAGGACCACACCAGGTATATATTCAAAATATATGTATTTATTACTAAACACACCCCTCTAGTCTCTTTATGAGGCTAGAGTTCGAAGTACATACGTTAGGAGTTAGTTATCTACAGTAATAGCACAAATACACGTTTGAGCCCCAGGGGCGTACCAAACCATATACCAATAAAGTGGTATAAGAACCACGACTGAGCTAGACACAAGGCCTAGAGCCTGTAGAAGTGCTTGGACCACAAGGAACCACCCAAGGCAGTGACACAGGGGACCCACGGGGGACGCGTGCAGTGTATGAACACAGCCGCGAACCACCGTTAACTTCTATGGGGAAAGTCGCGATTAGAATTTAAAAGAAAAGGGACACTTAGAGGAGGACTTGGAGCAAACCCTTTGAGAACTAGGCTGTTCTAGTGTCAATACCCACGGGAGCACCGGAGTACTCGAGTTACCTCACCCAGGGAAGCCGGGTGCATAGGTGTCTTTCGGGGTCGGGTTTCGTCGTCGCTTTCTATGGCGATCTGCTGCAAAGTGCTGCTGGCGACCAAGTCGAAAGTGTTCGGGTGGATCCAAAGGTGGATCGAAGATCTGAAGAACCTGAAAGCAGAGGGGACAGAGTCTGGGTCACTAGCCAGTGACCAGGAAGGCGATGAGCAGATGCCCACCGATGTCGAGTGCTTCAGGTAGGTTGACGGTTGTCTTGACTCTTCAGCCACGATGTCCAGGAGGTGTCGACGACAACCAGGAGCTGGATTCGAGCTGTCCCACAACGTCTGTCGATTGCAGGGGTGTCGGCGATCGGATTGGACCCAACAAGCCTTGGCAACGGCAAGTCTTGTGGAAATAGAAGAAGGACGATGTTGCAGACCAGCAAGGTCTGGGGGACTCACCCAGCGAGGATAAGTCAGGGCACACCTGGAGCAACCAGGGAGCCCAAGCAAAAAAAGATTGGCCTTCGGGAGCGCCTACTAGCCAACGGACTAGCGACCGCGAAGGAGCCTCGAGACAATGCACGTGGAGCTGGCTCACAGGACACTCGTGGAGTGGAGGCCAGTGATCTTCGGTGCAGTTGGTGCTGGAGGCTGGGGCTACTCGGAGCCCAAAGTACGACTTCGTGGAAGACCCAGAAGAGGATGCACTTGCAAATACGATCGGTGTCCAGGGGTCACGGTTCCACGTTACCCACGTTACCCACGACAGCTACGGGCCTCAGCTTTGCTGGGGACTCAGGGCAGCCTCGGGGAAGTCTGGAAATCCACTTCTGGTGATGCAAAGACTTCGGCGTCCGACGGGAGCTTCAGCGATGCAGACCGGACAATTGCTTCTTTGGTGCCTGCCAAGCAGGGGAGTCACTCCTTGACCCCAAGGGAGATTCTTCAGTCCTCTAATCTTGAAGTAGAGCGTCGAAGGTCCAGGATTCTGTGTCAGAGTTTCGTCCAGGTTCATCTAAAGTCCTAAGGACTGGGTTCCCCTACTTATACTAAGGTAGGGGTTGGACATACTCTGTGGCCCCACCTATGGGAGGGTCAGGGCAGAGGGGTGGTTACACCCCTTTCCCTTTGTCCAGTTTCGCGCCAGAGCAGGGGCTGGAAGCCCCTGAGCCGGTTTGAACTGGGGTATGCACAGGGACACCAAGTGTGCCCCCAGTGCAGGATTTCAAAGCACCCGAGAGTGCTCCCGCCCAGCCCCAATACACACTATCCTGTCTGGGGAGGTGGTCACACCTCCCTGGGACAGGAAACCTATTGTCCAGGCCTCCCCTGCCGGAGTTTCGGTCAGCAGCAGGAGGCCAGACTCGTGTCTGTGGCAGCGGCATCCATTTTGTGATGCCAGGGCTCTGGAAAGTCAGTACCGGGTATACCGGTGTGTACATGTCTTTCCCTCTAGAAGGGTGGAATGCTACCCCCGCCGCCAGAACTGGCGGGGGGTAGTATTCCAAGATGTTTGACACCAAACACGACATGTTTCCGTGCAGCCATCCCAAAGTTAGCATTTAACGCGAGGTTATAATGCGCTTAAGAGTATATGGTCAGGCTGCACTACAAACAGCATCAGAGAAGGGTCTCCGAATGCTGCAGAGGGGCCCAGCTCATGCAGGGGCACCCTCTCACATAGGAACCACGCACTCTGCCTTCAGGATTGATAAGGCCTGCCATAGGAGTGACTTATAGGTTTATATGTGTGTATGTATGTAGTGATATAGGTAGCCTATATCACAGTAAGGGGTGCATGCACCACCTTACCCAGGCTGCATTAGCAGACCTGTGGTGTCAGTTTGGATGGCCTTCCAGGGGTGGCACAATACATGCTGCAGCCCCTGGTAGGCCTCAGAGGTACCTATGCCCTGGGTACATAGTATACCATATACTAGGGACTTATAAGGGCACTCCAGATTCCAATCAGAGATGTGCCTAAGGCACATGGAAACCATTTTATAGAGGAAGCAGATAGACTGGGGCTCTGAATAGCAGGATCCCAGTCCAACTAAGTCATAAACCAGCAAAACACCAGGAAAAAAGTGGGGGCAACCATATAGTCAGATTCCACCTTCCTACATAACCCCCCAAACGAAAGGAGATAAGGCTAACCTTGGCCAGTTGAGCCTTTATTGACCAAGTGGCCATATAAGGAAGCACCTGCACTAGCATGGTTGCCCCCTATCTTATGGTCCACTAAGCAATCCCTCACCCTAAGGGTATGAGAGGGTCTCCACCATGGGGAATTACTACCTGTGGTGTGCTTTGGTAAAGTACAAGGCTGGTGAGGTGTCTGAGAAGGGAAGTGAGGCCCTAGGAAGGTTGGTCTCAGCTTCCTCATATCACTGGTCACCATGTATGCCTGTCTTTCCATGACTGAGTTGCACTGTGCTCTAAGGGTCAACCTTTGGCTGCCTACAGCTGGGGGTTGGGTCCCTTTGGATGGACCACTGGAGGGACATGGCAGGTTTGGAACCTTTTGGTCCCAGGTTTGCCCTTGCCTAACAGAGTCCTTCTGGGGAGGTCCCTACACAAAGGTATGGGGGATCCCTCAGTGTGTTGAGGAATTTTCGCCTGGCTAGGGCTACTAGCCTGGGTGCCCCTAATCTGTTGATGGGGGTTCCTCTGGACAGGGGGCCCTGGGGGTCCACTGACCTCCCTGACCTCTGCAGCCCTGGGCTGACTGAGGCAGGGTAGAGAGGGGCAGGTTACCTGCTCCAGACTGGGTACCACCTTGGAAGGGTCCTCTGCCATCAGGGGTGGGGCCAGGCCAGGCCTGACTACCTCTGGGGCAGTTCCTTCACTAGGGGTAGGGTCAGTTCCCTGAGGAGGCTGACCCTTACCTACTGTCTGGAGGGAAGAAGATTTTTCTTCAACCCTTGTGCTCTCTTTTGGGGGAGAGTGGACCATTCTTCCAGGCTCCATCTCTCCAAAATTTCCCTGGGCTGGGGCTGTGGCCATCACAGCCCCACTAACTTTTACAGGGACGCCCAGCATTCTCAGATGGGTTTGGTGTTCAACTTCAGCCCAGGCTGAAATTTCCAGATCATTGCCCATCAGGCAATCTACAGGCAAGGTTGGGGACACTGCCACTCTTTTTGGGCCTGTGACCCCTTCCCAGCTGAGATTGACTATGGCCATGGGGTGATCTGTTCTGACACCATCAATGTTGGTCACCTGGTATTTAAACTCAGGTAAAAGCTGGTGAGGGGGGACTAGGTTCCCTGCCACCATGGTGACACTAGCCCCTGTGTCCCTAAATGCCACAGCTTTCTGACCATTAATTATTGGCTCCAGTCTGTACCTGCCCAATGCATTGGGACCCATGGTAAAGGTGGCAAATCCTACACCACCATCAGAGTCAGAGGAGTCTGTTGAGGGGGTCCTGTCTAAACTAGGGCCCACCTCTGTTCCTCTTGCAAAAGCACCTAACTTTTTGGGTACACTACTCCCAACTGGAGGATTACTACTGGTAGTACCAGGAGGGGTGGTAGTAGTTGTTGGAGGAACATTTTCTTTATTGCCAATCCTGGGGCAACTGGGATCAGTTTTCCAGTGTCCAGGCTTTTTACAGACATGGCAATAGGGTTTCTTTTCAGGAGAGGAAGGAGTTTGGGACCCACCCCCAGAAGAGGACGTTTGGGGCCCTGTAGTGGATTTATCCTTAGATTTATCCCCACCTTTCTCTTGGGACTTGGTAGAATCTTTCTTCTGGTCACCACCCTGATTCTTAGTCTTTACTCTGGTTCTGACCCATTTGTCTGCCTTCTTTCCCAATTCTTGGGGAGAGGTCAGATCAGAGTCCACCAGGTACTGGTGTAAAAGCTGGTTTTGACAATTATTAAGGATCTGCTCCCTCATAATCAAATTGTACAATCCTAAAAAGTCATGCACCTTGTTGCCATGTATCCAACCTTCCAGAGCCTTAGTAGCACAATCTACAAAATCAACCCAGTCTTGAGTCTGAGCCTTTTGGGTGTCTCTGAACTTCAACCTATACTGTTCAGTGGTTAGGCCAAACCCATCTATCAGAGCACTCTTCAAGACTTTGTAATTGTCAGCATCCTCCTCTCTAACAGTGAGGAGCTTGTCTCTACCTTTGTCTGCAAAGGAGAGCCACAAGATTGCTGCCCACTGCTCCTGAGGGACCCTCTGTACTTTACAGGTCCTCTCTAGAGCAGTTATCCATTTGTGGATGTCATCCCCACTCTGGTAGGGAGGGACAATCTTGCTCAGGTTTCTATGGTCATAAGACCTTTCCCTATCTTTGGGGAAACTGCTGCCACCATGGGACTCTAGTCCCAACTTTTGTCTCTCTCTATAGAGATCTAGGGACTCCCTGTCTATAGCCAATTGCTGTTTCCTGAGTTCAAGCTGAGTTTGCTCATATTGAATCAGTCTCTTTCTCCTCTCATGAGAGGATTCCCTCCTATGAGAGGAGACAGAGGTCCCTATTGAGGTGTCAGAGTGGTTAGACTCCTGAGAAGGAGACCTAGACCTTCTGGGCACACTCAGAACTCTTCCTGGGGGACAAAGGGGAGGTCATTCTGATCCTCTCCCTCCTCCTCCTCCACAGGAGGATTTGGGTTTTCCAGGACAAGGTCATTTTCACCTTCCTGGCCAGTTTCAGAGGGGGGCCTGGGTTTCTTCACCCCTGGCCCCTTCCTCATCTTCTGCCCCACCCTCTTTGCCTACCCCTTCAGACCCTAGGGGCCTGCTGAGATCATCAGCTAGTAACACCTCCCTGAGGTGTTGGGTGCTGGCACTTTTGCCTGCCTTCAACTTCCTAGTATTGCATAATGCTCTCAATTCCAAGAATGGGAGTTTATCATACTTGGAGGGAAGAAGCCCACTGGCTTCTGGCAAGGACTCACTGGGTCCTGGCTTTGAAGACATTACTAGTGAGGTGTGGTGTATGCACTACCTACTCTAGTGTGGCCTACCAAACTCTCTTGAGTTGTAGAAAGGGTGTGCTATCCCTTAACACACAACTCTAAGTTCAGTAGAACTTACTGTATTACTAAGCTTGATTTATATGTACCTTGGGTACCCTTAGTGGTTTTCAGTTGATCAATTCAATTGAGATTATCTGGTAAAACAATAGCAAGCTGGAATCCCACACGCTGCACACCAATGTGAGAAGTTGGCCTGGCATATGCTGTCCACTAATTATAGTGGGCACCTTGCACCAGTCCAAACAACCCCTTATTGGAGATAGGTTAAAGACAACCTTTATTGAAAGCTATCCTAGTGGTAGCTATGGAGAGCAGCCTTCAGGCTAAGTCTTGAAGGAATGTAAAGCAGCTTGTTTTACCAGTCTATAATCTCTTGAGTGACCAAATGAAAGAGGACCACACCAGGTATATATTCAAAATATATGTATTTATTACTAAACACACCCCTCTAGTCTCTTTATGAGGCTAGAGTTCGAAGTACATACGTTAGGAGTTAGTTATCTACAGTAATAGCACAAATACACGTTGGGCCCCAGGGGCGTACCAAACCATATACCAATAAAGTGGTATAAGAACCACGACTGAGCTAGACACAAGGCCTAGAGCCTGTAGAAGTGCTTGGACCACAAGGAACCACCCAAGGCAGTGACACAGGGGACCCACGGGGGACGCGTGCAGTGTATGAACACAGCCGCGAACCACCGTTAACTTCTATGGGGAAAGTCGCGATTAGAATTTAAAAGAAAAGGGACACTTAGAGGAGGACTTGGAGCAAACCCTTTGAGAACTAGGCTGTTCTAGTGTCAATACCCACGGGAGCACCGGAGTACTCGAGTTACCTCACCCAGGGAAGCCGGGTGCATAGGTGTCTTTCGGGGTCGGGTTTCGTCGTCGCTTTCTATGGCGATCTGCTGCAAAGTGCTGCTGGCGACCAAGTCGAAAGTGTTTGGGTGGATCCAAAGGTGGATCGAAGATCTGAAGAACCTGAAAGCAGAGGGGACAGAGTCTGGGTCACTAGCCAGTGACCAGGAAGGCGATGAGCAGATGCCCACCGATGTCGAGTGCTTCAGGTAGGTTGATGGTCATCTTGACTCTTCAGCCACGAGGTCCAGGAGGCGTCGATGACAACCAGGAGCTGGATTCGAGCTGCCCACGACGTCTGTCGATTGCAGGGGTGTCGGCGATTGGATTGGACCCAACAAGCCTTGGCAACGGCAAGTCTCGTGGAAATAGAAGAAGGACGATGTTGCAGACCAGCAAGGTCTGGGGGACTCACCCAGCAAGGATAAGTCAGGGCACACCTGGAGCAACCAGAGAGCCCAAGCAGAAAAAGATTGGCCTTCGGGAGGGTCTACTAGCCAACGGACTAGCGACCGCGAAGGAGCCTCAAGACGATGCACGTGGAGCTGGCTGACAGGACACTCGTGAAGTGGAGGCCAGTGATCTTTGGTGCAGTTGGTGCTGGAGGCTGGGGCTACTCGGAGCCCAAAGCACGACTTCGTGGAAGACCCAGAAGAGGATGCACTTGCAAATGCGATCGGTGTCCAGGGGTCACGGTTCCACGTTACCCACGACAGCTACGGGCCTCAGCTTTGCTGAGGACTCAGGGCAGCCTCGGGGAAGTCTGGAAATCCACCTCTGGTGATGCAAAGACTTCGGCGTCCGACGGGAGCTTCAGCGATGCAGACTGAACAATTGCTTCTTTGGTGCCAAGCAGGGGAGTCACTCCTTGACCCCAAGGGAGATTCTTCAGTCCTCTAATCTTGAAGTAGAGTGTCGAAGGTCCAGGATTCTGTGTCAGAGTTTCGTCCAGGTTAATCTAAAGTCCTAAGGACTGGGTTCCCCTACTTATACTAAGGTAGGGGGTTGGACATACTCTGTGGCCCCACCTATGGGAGGGTCAGGGCAGAGGGGTGGTTACACCCCTTTCCCTTTGTCCAGTTTCGCGCCAGAGCAGGGGCTGGAAGCCCCTGAGCCGGTTTGAACTGGGGTATGCACAGGGACACCAAGTGGGCCCCCAGTGCAGGATTTCAAAGCACCCGAGAGTGCTCCCGCCCATCCCCAATACACACTATCCTATCTGGGGAGGTGGTCACACCTCCCTGGGACAGGAAACCTATTGTCCAGGCCTCCCCTGCTGGAGTTTCGGTCAGCAGCAGGAGGCCAGACTCGTGTCTGTGGCAGCGGCATCCATTTTGTGATGCCAGGGCTCTGGAAAGTCAGTACCGGGTATACCGGTGTGTAAATGTCTTTCCCTCTAGAAGGGTGGAATGCTACACCCGCCACCAGAACTGGTGGGGGGGTAGTATTCCAAGATGTTTGACACCAAACACGACATGTTTCCATGCAGCCATCCCAAAGTTAGCATTTAACGCCAGGTTATAATGCGCTTAAGAGTATATGGTCAGGCTGCACTACAAACAGCATCAGAGAAGGGTCTCCGAACGCTGCAGAGGGGCCCAGCTCATGCAGGGGCACCCTCTCACATAGGAACCACGCACTCTGCCTTCAGGATTGATAAGGCCTGCCATAGGAGTGACTTATAGGTTTATATGTGTGTATGTATGTAGTGATATAGGTAGCCTATATCACAGTAAGGGGTGCATGCACCACCTTACCCAGGCTGCAGTAGCAGACCTGTGGTGTCAGTTTGGATGGCCTTCCAGGGGTGGCACAATACATGCTGCAGCCCCTGGTAGGCCTCTGAGGTACCTATGCCCTGGGTACATAGTATACCATATACTAGGGACTTATAAGGGCACTCCAGATTCCAATCAGAGATGTGCCTAAGGCACATGGAAACCATTTTATAGAGGAAGCAGATAGACTGGGGCTCTGAATAGCAGGATTCCAGTCCAACTAAGTGATAAACCAGCAAAACACCAGGAAAAAAGTGGGGGCAACCATATAGTCAGATTCCACCTTCCTACACATAGCCCAGAAGAAAAGCATGTATACATTAAAAAAGGTAGTTTGATACTGACAGAAGGAGATAACCAATGAGTCAGAGATTTAGTGACAACTGATATGTATCTAACAGCAATGAAGGTACTTTCTCAGTCTGTCAGGCAGTATTCAGGCATTCAAGGCATCACCCAGCCACTACTCAGGTAGTCATAAAATCTGTGATTCACTATCCATGGAGTCATTCAATTATCCAGAAACTACACATGTACTCTTGCAATCAGGCAGACAGAAATTATATAGTCATTGAAGTATGCAGGCACCACGTATCCATTCATCTAATCACCTAGTTACTAACTATTGACTTATGCAATTAACAAGGCTATAACTATGCAATAATTATAATATTTGCACAGAACCTATGCAGGCTTCTAAACACCCACTTACAACCCATGCAGTCATTGAAATACTGAGGCACACGCGTGCACTAATTAAACACTCAAGCTCTACTCATGCATTCATGTAATTACGTAGAGATGGCCCTGGGGACCCCATCACCCAGGGCCAGGTTCAGCTATGCCCCAGGGTGCCCACCCCCAGGGCCACAGCAGTTTCCCTCTGTTTGCTCTCACTTGGCGGGAGCAATTTAAAGCTCTATGCCAAGAGAGAACCATCAGTAAGTCCGCTCCCAGCAGGCAAGAGCAGGAAAAAATTTCTCGCCCACTGGAAGCAGACTTTTCATCTGTTTTCCTACCCACTGTGAAGCGGGCAGGGAAACAGATGAAAAAATTACTCTCACACAGAGGGAGCCACCTTTTTTGCTGCTCCCTGCATGTGCGAGCAATACCAGATACCGATGGAGGCAGGGAGCCGGCAAGGACCCCGGGGCATTGGGACTCCCCTCGCAGCTCCTAACAATAATGCGGTTGGTGCCCAGGGTGGGCTCCAGGGCACCCAACCTCAATTGGCTGGGTCCCAGGGATGGGGTTACAGGGACCAAAATCAGGCCAAGGAGGAAGCCACGCGGCCCCCTCCCCTCCTGTAAATAACAAATGATCCTAACTTCTTAGGATTAGCAAAGGCAAAGAAAGTGTATTTACACAGCAATTCCATGATGCAGGTGAATGCATTGTTGATTTATTGGAGCGCAATCTTTTCTGTAGTGAGAGTGACGAGTGGGTTCTATCTTGTCATCTCCCGATGACAGCAGAGTGCATGGTTCTCCCTTTAAATTATTACAAGTATGCGAATGCGCAAAATCACTTGCAAGCTCTTCCTATTTGGCACCACACCATCCTCTTTAGTAGTAGGCAAAGGTCTTCCCACCTCTTCCCATGTTAATGGACAGCTTACCACAAGGCCCCCCGAGCATGTTTCCCGCTGATTTTGGAGATGATGCAGAGGAATATGAGGACATCTCCACCAAACAAAGAAGCACTTCCTTCATATAGTTAAGAGAAAATACCCTTGTTTGGTGGAGAGCCACCTCTTTACAGTCTCGTCCTCCTCTATAGGAGAATTCATGTTATCACAGATTTCTGAAAGAAAACGCTTGAAGAATAAGTCACATTAGTGTAATTAAATGCAAACAAGGTTACTGGAGGAATTACCTTCTGGTTCATTACACAGCTGTGGTGTAGAATATGCACTAGACATTTACCCAACAAGATAGCACTTATTAATTAACCAGTAGAAAGTTCTCCAGTTGGGTAGACATTTTGTGCAAAACTGTGGACTCTTCTTGGATCACATTGCTGAAATAAATGTACATAGGGTCACTGGAGACATTTGCTCATGGTCCTTTATGCAGAGGTAGTGTAGAATATGCACTAGACATTTACCCAATGAGATAGCACTTACTAATTAACCAGTAGAAAGTACTCCAGTTGGGTAGACATTTTGTGCAACACTGTGGACTCTTGCTGGATAAAGGGGCAGGTGAGGTTCCATTCTGGCCCAGCCACTCACAGCCACTGACACACCTTCACAGTCACTCAGATACCCACTCACACACACATACAGCCACGCTCACGTCTCCTCACAAACCGACACAGTCACTCACACACTTACATAACCATTCACACACCCACTCACAGACACATACAGACACTTGCACAACCACTCACACATACAAAACTACTCACACACTTACTCACCTACCCATATAGCCACTCACACACCCACTCACAGACCCCCTACAGCCACTCAAATACCCATTCAGATCAATGCAGTCACTCATAAACTAACTCACACACCCACACAGCTACTTACACACCCATGTATAGGCCCCTACAGCCACTCACACACCCACTCACTGACCCACAAAACCACTCACACACCTACTCACACCCTCAAAACTACTCCCACTCCCCCTCATATACCCATACACTCACACACCTACTCACAGACCCATACAGCCACTCATATACCCACTCACAGTACCATACAGCCACTCACACACCTACTCACTGACCCATACAGCCACTTACACACCCACAAAACCACTCACACACATACTCACAGACCAATACAGCCACTTACACACACACCCACAGACCCATACAGCCACTCACACACATACTCATAGACCCATACAGCCACTCATATACCCACTTACAGATCCATACAGCCACTCACACACCAACTCACCGACCCATATAGCCACTCACCAGCCTATACAGCCACTCGCACACCCACTCTCAAAGGTTACAGTTAGGAAATAACATTAAAAAACCTTAGAAATTCACACAAAAAAACAAAGGTTACAGGGACATTATACTTAGTAAATAAAATTAAAAATACCTTAGAAATTCACTGAAAAAAACAAAGATTACAGGGGCAGTTTAGTTAGGCGCAGATGTCACATGCACAAAACCATCGAAATTCAGCAGTTATAGTTACCTGAGCTAAATGGAACTTACGCCCCTGCAATGGACTGCTTATGACCTCACTCATTACTTCACTCATGACATGGTCAGTGACATCACTGATGACATCCTTATGACATCATCCAGTGAGTGTAAGTGTTTTGTTAAAGTTTCTGAGACTTACCCTCTAATAAGAGCACATTTGAAATCTTTGAATCATGTCTACTTCACTACAGCGCAAACATTGAAAAAGGCATGTTGCCGAAATGCATCTGTTTGCTGTTATTAAATGGAATGAATTCTGGACACCACAAGCGCCCGTTATTTCCTTTGGAGGTTTTGAGTATTGATGTGAGTGTACCATCACGAACGGAGACACCCGTCCTGGAGTTTGGCAGGAAACTGGTGGAACAATGTGGGATTAGTAACTTTGTACACTGCCTGAACCGCCGCAATCTATGTGTGAAGCAACTAGCAGAATAAATCAAGGCATATATAAAATCCTGCCGACTGAATGTCAAAGATTATTGAAATGAGGGAGGTAAAAATGGTAATTTTAGTGACTCCTACAGGTATGTGCCACAGTTATTTCTGTTGTAAACATTGTTTGCGGTTGGTGAGGGGTAAATCTGGAAAGAGAGACTATAGCCTAGTGAAGAGGTACACAAAGCGGATGCAGTGGATGTGCATGACTGCTAGATATGCCCAATGTACAGCAAATGAGTTTGAGGAATATCCTGCTCCTAGGGGGACAATTGGCAGCCCATGCAGGGCATAATTAACTGTTGGAGGACCGAGTAAATAGAGGTACATCTCTGTCTTATGCATGTTTGATATATAATGTAGCTGATGTTTTTCCTAATACACCTATTCAAGGTTGGACTGTATTTGGAAGGCGTCTGCCATGTCTGATGTCTATAGGAATCATGAACATGATATTTTACATTTTTATATTGTAGATCAACGTACACAGAGACACTTCCATGAATATCAACTAGGAAAACGTAGATACTGCCATTTGGTATAAATTTGTAATTGTACATGCAATATGGCAGCCAAAAGCACTGTATTTGGTATTAAAACGGCAAAGTCCTCTTTCGACACCTTCATGTAACCCTCCAATAAGAGCACGTTTAAAGTCTTTGAATCAAGTCTACTTCACTATAGCGCAAACATTGAAAAAAGGATAGTGCTGAAACACGTCCGTTTGCTGTTTTAAATTCTGGACCCTGGGAGTGCCTGTTATTTCCTTTGAAGGTTATAAATATGTATATAATAATTAGCACGGTGTCAGGGAGAAACCAGTATGTATATTGAATTATGCTGACCACATTGATTTTGTGGTTTTCTAATGAGATATTTGTCTATTGGAAATTATATAAAATATGTTCTTTGTTACAAGTGGCGTTGATAATTTATATATATGGGCCACTTATTTGAAAATTGGATATGCAAAATATGAATATGATATTGCAGTTGTACAAGAATATTTGTAAATAAGCTGTTTAACTTATTAAAGTGTCTTCAAAGATGAGGCTTTTGATAAATTATAAGTTTGTGTTTAATTTATTTCCCAGCAGTGAGACCCATGTGCTATTGGGCTAGCACAATTATCCTGTTGATGTTCCTTATAAACTGTTAATTGGACTGAAACATCAATATTTCATCATTAATTGGACCAAATTATATGAATTATCTCCAGCTTTTTCATTTTCTTGAGATGTGTATGAAGTCCAATGATGTTTTAATATGGCTGATTGATGTATATAAGTGATATGCATATATGTCTACTGAACGTTTTTAAGTCTGTCTTGTATTGCTTTTTGTAAAACAAATCACTACAAAATTAAATTAAATTGTATATACCATTTTTGATAATTTCAGGATATTACATTTATTGTTAGCACCCCATGCAGATTACTTTCAGCTACCCTTAGCTCTTTAAGTATAGCAGACTGGGTATTGGTCATATTTTACAATAGAGCTGTTTAAAAATGAGACCTTAGAGGTGTGTTTGTTTTTATTATCTTTTCATATGGCGGCTGCGGAAACTGGGAGTGGCCCTCATTACTGCAGGACTTCGAATTTTGCTCTCCCATGCCAATATGGCAAACTCAGATGAAGTCTACAAAAAAAAGTGAAAGTGAATAAGGAAACAGCAACATACCTTCAAGCCATGTGTACAAGTAACCCTCTTTACAATCCCCAGCTATAAATAACTGGCACAAATAATTACATTTCAGAGGGCAAAATCCCCTACTCAGATTGGGATGCCTTTACTTGCATGGAAGTTCTTCCAGTATGGTTTGTGAGCATACATGCAAGGGCCTAACAGAAAAAGGTAGTGAATACCTCCAGTTTTGAAGATACTAATCAAACATTGTTGGTAGTTTCCTACCCTGAAAGCATAAGCATCAATGTTGTCAAGTGTAGGAGTAAATATGTTTTTAGGATTGGAATGGTGAAGGGACACCCATAAAATTAATGGAGTGACAGGGGAGTGGCTTCCACGTGGCAATATATATTTTCTCTTCAGAGAAACAAAAGCAGAACAATGTTAAAGTGCAAGTGCAGTTGTGTATCAGATTTCAAATACAGAAATGTACACCTTTTACATTTCGGCTGTCAGATATATGCATGGAAGTGAGCATTTCTGGGAATGTGTTACAAAATCATATGTAGAACATATATTGCTCATAAATGCATAATAAATATAATCAAAAAGCATCATAGTCCAATTAAAATCTATTTCAGTACTATTTTTGCTATTTATGTGATAATAAAAGGAACTAACTTATTTGGCCTTTGCTGCAGTCCCATGTATAAACTGCGAAACATATTTTCTCAACTTTCTATTTTATAAACACTATAAATGCAGACCCACATAAGTTTGGTGTGGGCACATGAATGACAAAACACGATACAAAAGATAATGTCAAGTTGCTTTCCATTTTGATGGCTTGCAAGCACAGCACTAAATTGTGTTGTATTGTGGCCGTGCAAAATTTAGCAAATGTGGGCCATGGTGTCAGATCAGTGTGTGCTGTATTTGTTGTGGTACAAAACATTTGCTCCATTCATTATTAAACAAGGAGCAAAAATAGTGCAAATGAATTTGCCCATTTTTGCCCCAGTTCAGTGTTTCTGTAATACTGCCCTAGAATGGGTAGCTATTGACACTTATCGGTATAGGTTATGTCATATTGCTGTAATTCATCATGTGCAAATTTGCATCCAAACAACAGTTTAAAATGCATGCATAGGCAGACTTCTTGTTACCAGGTCTTTGGAATATTCATAAAGTTGGCTTTGGCTCCACTGAGAGGAGTATTCTGTTCTCACCTCATGCTATTGTCTGTTCAAGGTATCAATTAGCTAAATAAGAAGTGGTTGCATGCAATGCATGAGGAACTATTTTATATCTAACAAGTACACTCAACTATCACACTTTTTGTCACACTTAAGTCTTTATCGCATAAATAGATGATGTTTGCATTTTTATTTTATTGGTTTTCTTGCATATCATGTCAGCTTGACTACAACCAGGAATACCAATAATACACCACCACCAACACCGCAACTGCCACCAACACCACCAACACCAATACCACCACTACAATGCCACACTGTCATTACCTTCACCAATACCATTAAGGTTACAACCAATATCACTGTCATCAATACCAATACCACAATCACCACCAAAAACATATTATACCAATGCCACACCAACCATACCACCAATATCATACCACCACCACACTGTCACCAATTTCATATTACCACAAATATCACACCACAACCAATAACACACCATCACCAACACCCATACCTCCAATATTAATAGAACTACAAATGTCACCATTAACAATATCAACAGCACCACTACCACCGCTGCAAAGCATTGGCAAAGGCAATAATATGCCATTGCATGGAAACATAATTTCTGTATTCCTCTTTGCATGTGTCATCACAATAAAACCAGACCTATTGAGTTTGTCAATGTTTGCTATATTTTGCATAAGGCAACCATGGTAATTCGAACATTTTTGAATGTCTTGAACATACAGCAAAGCAAACACAAGGAGATGATGGACGGAGTGCTGAAACTTTTCAGAAACTCACCCCCAGTCACAGATCTCGGTTGAATCCATCATCGTTCTTTGGCTCACTTCGCCAACCCAGTTTGGACCCAGCCATATGCAAATAAGTCTTCACCCTGTGCCACATGGGAACAATCCAGCCCGAACTGCCAGGCCAGGCCCTCCCTGGACCGGAAACAAGAATCCTGGAACCGGTTTTGGGGTAACACCCCTCATCAACCAGGCTAGCTTGAATCCAGTAGCAAAGTGAGCAAGGGACCCACGTCTGAGCATACCCTGTCAACTTAGGGCAAACAAAGCAAACACGAGGAGATGATGGACGGAGTGCTGAAACTTTTCAGACACTCACGCCCAGTCACAGATCTGTGTTGAATCCATCATCGTTCTTTAGCTCACTTCGCCACCCCAGTTTGGACCCAGCCATATGCAAATCAGTCTTGACCCTGTGCCTCATGGGAATAGTCCAGCCCAAACTGCGAGGCCAGGTCCTCCATGGACCGGAAACAAGCATCCTGGGACCGGTTTCGGGGTAATACCCCTCATCAGCCAGGCTAGCTTGAATCCAGTGGCAAAGTGAGCAAGGGACCCACATCCGGGCATACCCTGCCAACTAGTGCAAACAAAGAAAACACAAGGAGATGATGGATGGAGTGCTGAAACTTTTCAGACACTCACCTCCAGTCACAGATCTGTGTTGAATCCGTCATCATTCTTTAGCTCACTTCGCCACCCCAGTTTGGAGCCAGCCGTATTCAAATCAGTCTTGACCCTGTGCCTCATGGGAACAGTCCAGCTCAAACTGCCAGGCCAGGCTCTCCCTGGGACTGGAAACAAGCATCCTGGGACCGGTTTTGGGGTAAAACCCCTCATCAGCCAGGCCAGCTTGAATCCAATGGCAAAGTGAGCAAGGGACCCACGTCTGGGCATACCCTGCCAACTTAGGGCAAACAAAGCAAACACTAGGAGATGATGGACGGAGTGCTGAAACTTTTCAGACACTCACCCCCAGTCACAGATCTGGGTTGAATCCATCATCCTTCTTTAGCTCACTTCGCCACCCCAGTTTGGACCCAGCCATATGCAAATCAGTCTTGACCCTGTGCCTCATGGGAACAGTCCAACCCGAACTGCCAGGCCAGGCCCTCCGTTGACCGGAAACAAGCATCCTGGGACCAGTTTTGGGGTAACACTTCTCATCAGCCAGGCTAGCTTGAATCCAGTGGCAAAGTGAACAAGGGACCCACGTCTGGGCATACCCTGCCAACTTACAGCATCCATAAATATTGGTGGTAGGAAGCCTTTATTTTCCTAACTGTATAGACACTAGAAATGTTTTGTGTTTTAACAAGTTTGTGGCTCTACTGGTATCGAAACTGAAACAGCACATAAAAGTGGTTTTATGGAACACTGTCACAGAACAACATGTTTGGGGCACATCCAACACAATATGTATGTTTCCAATTCTCATTACTTTGAGGAGTAAATCAATTGACGGCAATTCACAATCCTTCTGACTGATCATGAAAGCTCACGGAAAAGCAGTTGTCTAGCATTTTTACAATACCTTCTCAAAAAGGAGAAAATTCTGTATTGCCACCTTGAAAAAATAGGGCTTAGGGGGCATTAGGCAAGTGGGAATTAAGGTGTTTGGACTACATATTGAATAGAAAATATTGTGTAAACGATAACGGGATGTCAAAAATATCATCAAAAGGAATATTGAAGGTAAGAATAGTGCTTTAAGTGTTGTTTTTAGTATCTTTGTAAAAAAATATCGATTTAGAAAATATAATTGCATATATTATTGTTTGTGTTATTTTGAATGCATTTTACGTAGTATGTTTGATTTTATATGTTTAATACTTTTTTATTTGTGTGTTTAGTAACATAATTTACTAATTATTAATTTTTTGAACTTTGTATTTTCTGTTGTATTAATATATAAAAATTATGTATATATACTTTTTTCAGCAGAATGTTTGGTTTTTAGGGGTCAATTTTGGGGAGATTTTATAAAGTGAATATTTACATTTAATGTTAATCATTTTAATTGTACACAAATTAATATGTATTGTAAAATGTATATATTTATCTTCTTATATTAATAGTTTTTCCAAAATAGTTGACAATTATTTTGAATGTATATGTAAATTATATTAAATAAAATAATATTGTATTGCAAATATTAAAATACTTGTTTACATTTTAAAAAAGTTGGTAAAAATTAAAAAATATCTAAAATAAATGTTATAATGTGGAATATGTATAAATATTTTTATAATAAATTATATTTCATATTTTTTAATTCAGTTTCTTTACAATTTTAAAATATTTTTAGGGATATTTGTAAATGTTGAAAATTATAATGTCATTGTAAATAATATTGTTGGAACTTTTTTTATTTTTAACTTTACATTTATTTTAAAAGTGTTTGAAATGTTGTCTAATTACATTGTGAAAATAGAGCAATTATGTAGTATTTATGATTTATACATTTATATTTTGTTCTATATTTATATGTTCTATATTTATTTATGAAAAATGTATTAAACAACATTTTTATAGTGACATTTCTAATATGCTTATTAATGGAATAAGTTCTGTTGTTGGGAATATATTTTTTAAATGTATTCATTTGAAAGTAAAACATATTTTTAATATTTAAATTGAAATTAGTTTAATATATTTTTTTACATTTATTATTTTCATTTTTTGAGTTTTCATTTCTTTATGTTATGTTTCAAAGTTTATAAATATCACTAACTATTGATAGATATATGTTACTTATTGATAGTGAAAATATATTGTTTTATATGTTAATCCTTAATTAAAAATATATAGGTTTTTAATTTAGTTTATTGTGATTTTTAAGTATTTTTGGGGGGATCAAAAATGATGTGTGAGAATGTGTATATATACAATTTAGTGTCCAGCATCTTGCATAAAATATTTTAGATTATATTGTAGTGGAAGTATTAAATGTCATCCCTTTAGTGTTCAACACCTTCCCCAAATTGGTTGAGATTGGAGCGGGAATAGTACATGCCACTACTTCAGTGTCCAACAATTCTTTAAATTGGTTTAGTTTGGATTAGGAAAAATATGTCACCCCTTTACTGTGCAACATCTTCTCAAAATTGGTTTAGATTGGAGTGGGAATAATACATTTCACCCCTTTAGTGTCGATCACCTTCCCCAAATTGGTATAGATTTGAGTGGGAAGAGTAAATGTCACCCCTTTAGTGTTCAACACCTTCCCAAAAGAGTTTTGAATTAGAGTGGAAATAGTAAATGTTACCCATTTAGTGTCCAACACCTTCTCCAAATTGGTTTATATTGGAGTGGGAATAGTAAATGTCACCACCTTAGTGCCCAACACCTTCCCCAACTTGGGTTAGATTGTATTGGGAACAATAATTGTCACCCTATTAGTTTCCAACATCTCCCCCAAATTGGTTTAGATTGAAGTGTGAATAATAAATGTCACCCCTTTAGTGTCCAACACCTTCTACAAATTGGTACACATTGGAGTGGGAATAGTAAAAGCAGTCCGTGCAGGTAACAGTGGTGGGGCCCAGTAAGGAGGGATTTCAAGGGACGATGCAGTGGGAAAATTAAATAAATAATTAATTTCCCCTCGGCATCGTCCCTCGAAATCCCCTCTTGCCGGGCCTCACCGCCCCACTGCTGTTACTTGCACGGACCGTGGCTGAGTAAAAGTCAACCCTTTAGTGTCCATCACTTCCTTCAAAATGGTTTACGTTGGAGTGTGATTATTTACTTTAACCATTTTAGTGGGAAATCTTTTTGTAAAATTGTATTTCTATGTAGGGCCCGATTACGATGTCTTTAGGAAAGGATCCGGCTCGGTATTGCAGAATCCGATTCGGAACCCTTGTTCCCAAACGAATCGTACAGATTTCCCAGCGACCGATTACGATGCCCGTACACCGTACGGACAGTCTGAATCGGTTCCGAAAGGCATTGGGACAGCCCGAGTCTTTTGGAGCCAAATCGTACAGCTCTATGGAAATGGTTTCCGGACAGGTGATTAAGATGACCGATTCCAACAGCCGTTCCGATTCGGTTTGCCCGAGACTAAATGGCTGCTGGAATCTGTCTTTGGGGGCCCGTTGCAGGCCCCCCTTCATCCGGAGATGTACGAATGTAGCCCGTGGGGGTACCCAAGGGACCCCTCTTCCCAACCATGCACAATGTGGCAGGCACCATGGAGTGCCCGCCACAGGATGCAAGGTTTCCACAACCACCCCTTCTTTCAATGTGAGCCTGTGTTCTCGTTCGGAAACCAGGCTCCCATTGAAGTCAATACGAGTCCGACCGAACGATGTTGGGAAGCATCATAATCGGTCGTCCGGACTCGCAGGGCACGATTCGTTTGGAAACTAGTCCGGAACCGATTCGTTCGGGACAGTTTCCTAACGACATCGTAATCGGGCCCGTAGTAGGAGTAGTTTGTGTTATTTAATTAGTATTGTTGGTGTTTAGAAAGATAATTAGAAAAGTAGTTAGTTCTATATTTGTAATAAATAACATTATTATTTACATATTTTCATAGAATAAAGACGTAACACATTTTTCATTTTTATATATTTTTTCAAAGTTTGTTTACTGTATATTTTTTAATTTTGAAACTTATTATATTTCTACTTAAAAAAATATTTATATACTGATAAATAAAACAATGTTAATACATTTTTATCATTAAATTAACAATGTAAATCATATTTAAACAGTAATGTATGTTGTACATTTTCCATGTTTTTTTCTGTTGTTTAACATTTTTTTTACATTTCTTAAATTGTTTCATATACATATTTTAACATCATTTTAACATACTTTTTCAGTTTATATTAAATAATTGTATATTTGTAACTATTATTTAATTTGTACTCTATCATTTTTGTACATTATTTGCAATATTGTTTTATATGTTTTACATGTTTAATATTTTTTTTACATTTCTTAATACACTTATTCAACAAATTAACCTATTTAGTTTCATTTAGCTGCCATTTTTTTTACCACTACTTTTTATTTTGTTGTCTATTTGTGGGATTTTCTGTCTTTTTCATGGGATCCAGGTTGTGGTAAGGTGCTACTGTTCATCAGAACAGGTAAGTCCTTTTTGAAGTTTTATTTTGTGTTTTGAGGGGAGGGGAATACAGGGGGAGGTGTAGAGGTTAGTTATAGTGTTGTTTGTGGGGGTTTTGTACATTTAGTTCTATTAATTGCAGTGCTTCGCTCACACTATGGGATTGTTTTTATTTTTGCATTTTTGGGAAAATATGTTCCTCCTTTTTGGTGGATTTTACTTTTTAATTACATGGATATAGAGGATGATCTGCTGCTACAAAACAGTAAGGGCCCCATTACAATGTAGGGCGGAAGGCCTCCGTCCAGCGTTCGGAGGCCTTCCGCCTGGCATGTTAGGTTTAAAGTCCGACCGCCGTATTAGGATGACAGCGGTTGGAGTTTAAACCTATGGGGGAATCTGACATGGTTCCGGTCAGTCGGAAAGGCATAATAATCCCTTAAGGACGGCGATTTCACCGTCGGGATTATGATGGCACTGTCCGACAGCAGTTCCATGTCGGCCTTTCCGACAAGGAACTGCTGTCAGAAAGTGTCTTTGGGGACCCCTAGCAGGGCCCCAATCCCTCCGTGGCCTTCACATACTGCCCTGTGGACACCTATGATGACTCCTCAACATATCTGCCTGCCAAACGGTGCAGGGATGTTTACAAACTTCCATTTCACAATGGAAGCTTGTGCAACGGGTGTTTTCTGCCAGCCGCACAAGATTCCATTGTGAAATGGAAGTTTACGACCGCCCTATGGGCTGTCGCATCGTAATGGTGCAGTCAGAACCGCCGACCTAAGGTCGGGCGGTTCCTTTCCATAATGGTGTCATTTGCCCGACATCGTAATTAGGGCCTTAGTCTCATTTAACTTATTTGTTTTGAGTGGGAAATGTTATATTTTATTATTTGTGTAATTGTGATTGCTATTTGTAAACGTGTATTTTATATGTTGCAATTATTTTACATAATAGATTAAATTTGTTCCTTGAGCTTTTTGGTTGGTGAGGATTAGAATTTTAATATAAATAATTTATAGGTTATTTTATTTAAGATTGGAGTTTTATTTAATGTTTTGACTGATGTAACAAAATATTATGTTTGTTATTTATCTAAAAAATGGTTTTCAATGTTGGTTATGATTGTGTTATAGTTTTATAGTTTTTGGAGATTATTGGAGGTTAGTATTTATTTAATAATATGCTTTTGGCTATTATAGCTATGTAATCTACTCCTTTGTTGTTTATGGAGAGTTTGGCTTTAAATTGTAGCACATCCCTTTCCGACAGCCTTTTCATGGTGGTCCAACCGCCCTGAAAAGGCTGTTGAAAGGGACTTTGGGTGCCCAAAACAGGGTCCCTGTGCCTTGTGGGCCACTGCAAAGTGGCCCTGGGGGTTGTTATGTGCCTGATTTAGGCCCATGTAGCAATGCTGCACATTTGCTTACAATGCTCTCTTTCTGCACAATAACATTGTTTGGGGACTTTAGGGAGTACTAGTGAATGCCTCTATTATATCCTGCAATAACTACTTTACTTCTATTTCTGTTACATTTAGAAGATGGTTGTGTTCCCTTACATTAATTAAAGCATCACCTTTTGTAGTGGCCCTTCTATAGCATGCATTAGAATAATATTTGGTACATTTCCTGTTCACATTTTCCGTAAATGTACTTTCTTGATTGTAGGGGTAGCCGATATGACTTAGCAATTGCTTTCCTTTCTGGGATGTTATGTATCTTGCTCTTGCTGTCATTGTGTCTGAAAGTAGTGTAATAGTATAAATGATTACAGATTAAAATATTTATACATTTGTTATTAACATATACATTTATACAACTACTTCTATAATTTATACTTACATGTATGCTCTTCTTAGATGTTTCATACTTTTTGGCTGCTTTTCTTTTGCATTGTGGTGTTGTAATGTGGCGCAGGTGATTTCTTTTCTGTTGGAAGAAAAAAGAGCATCAGTTTCATTTTCAATATTTATTTATTGGCAGTTTGTAGAAGTTGAGGTTGTTGGGTTTTATTTTAATTGGTTTTGGCGTGTTTCTATTTTATAACAATTTACATATACTTACTTTATTATGACTTTTTTCTGGTTTGTGATTGGTGTTGTTTTTTAGCAGGTTAGCACTTTTCAAAGTTGTAGTATTTTCTCTTAGTAAGTACATGTGAAGAGATAGATGTTGGAGAGTGTTTGTAAATTTTTTGCTATTTTACAATTTAAATTTTAATTACAAGTAAGTTTTAGTTTAAATATAAGTTTTACTTACTTTGCAAGGTAGTTGTCAAGGCGTGCACATTTCATTTTTATGAGTCTGGTCAGAGAATCTAGTATACTCGTCTTGCAGCTTTTGTCGATTTTGAAGTATTATGTTGATAAAACTTGTGTGCCTTTTATATTGTTGATTTAATTGGTTGTGTGATTTTATTAAGTTTGTTTATAGTTTAATTTTGTCGGCTAGTTTAGTCTTAGTTTGAAGTTTTTATCAGTTATGTCCTTTTATAGTAAACGCTAATTTAGGTTTTCCTTATAATGTTTAATATGTAGTTTGATAGCTTGGAATATTATTATATGTGTGTGTGAATATATTTATTAATATTTCAATTGTTGTATACATGTCTGTAGTTTATGTAAAAAAAAAATTGTTTATATTGTTATGTATTTATTTATACTTTTTATTGTTGTGAATTATAATTATTTTGGTGATGTATTTTAAATTCAAACATGTACATATATTGTTCAATATTTATTGTAATCATTTTTTTGTCAAACTTATGTTTATTGAACTTTTTCCATTACATCAACCAAGAAGTTGCCATCATATCGCTCATCGCAGTGAGCTCTTGAAGAGGATGCGTAATACGGGGTAGAGCAGTAGCATAGTACATAGCCAATGACCCGGCCAGAGTCTCGTAAGATAGTGCCAGTACAAGGTACAGTTGCTAACGTTATAAAGGCTCGGACCATTTCTCAATGTCATTTAAAAATAGAGTTAACCGTTCAATCCATTCTTCTGTAACGATGGGCTTCTGTCAAAACCTTTCCAACGGGAAGAAGCAATGTGAAATAAGTAAATGCCCCCAAAGAAGAAACAAAACCCCCCAAAAAAGTCATAAAAACCCTCCCCTCCCCCCCCAAACGATGGTGGCGGCTCACTCGTACTAATGTGTTCGACAATGAGTAATCATAGAGGGTTCAAAATTGAAAGAGATGCATTTCTCTGACAGAAGGAGAACAGACGGCTAGGGGTAGACCCCGCGAGAGAAAGGTAACCAATGGTCCCCATATATATTCAAAATTTTTATAGTTGTCCCGAAAGATGTCAGACATCCTTTCGAGGCTGAGCAATTTCCATAGACGGGAGTGCCAGAGGGAAATCGCCGGGGCTTCTTTCCTTTTCCAGGCGGCCGCTATGGTTACCTTGGCAGCGCCTATACATAACCACATGATTGCTTTGTCAGCTCGAGTCTAGTGTTCAAGGGCTGGGTCTATGGAGCCCTAAAAGTGTCTCCGCCATAGAAGTCGGGATGGGGTAGCCTAACATGTCCTTAATATGTGTTAGAATTTCTTTCCAGAAGGGGCGTATAGTAGGGCAATCCCATCATATATGTTTGAAGTCGCCTAGGAGTCCGCATCCCCTCCAGCAGCGATCAGAGGTGTGAGGAAAGATCTGTTTGAGCTTGGAGGGGTGAAGGTACCAATCTATCATAGTTTTGAGATGGGCTTCCCGCAACTCTATGGAATGATTGTGTCTCGTGATGTCAGTCCAGAGCCGTGACCATTCCCCATCTGAGATATCCCGTTGAAGTAAGCCCTCCCACATGTGCATGTAGCGTGGCCGTGGGGTGAGAGTAGTGGTGAGTAAGTAGTTATATATGAATGAGATTACCCCTTTCATGGTAGTGCCTTTTAAAATGAAAATCTCGAATTTCGTGGGGGGGCGGGTGGCGCCTCCCGCACCTGTGGGGTGAGAGCCCAGTGTATCAGTTGGGTGTAGTGATACCGCTCCGTATTCTCCAGACCGTATTCTCTTCTGCAATTGTCAAAGGTGAGGGGATCTGTGTTATAGAAGAGGTGTGTCAGAGCTAAGCATCCTCCCTCCCTCCAAGCGTCAAAGGGTCCCTCGTGTAGTGCCGGAGGGAAATCCGGATTAAAATGAAGAGGCGTATATGGTGAAGGGAACGTGGTCCACTGCGCATTACTCGCTATCGAGTCCCATACTTTCAAAGTGGTGCGTGTAGGGGTGCTTATGTATGCATTCTTAGGCCTATCTTTCTTGGGTCTCCACACTAGGTCCCAGATGGTTCTCCCCGTTATGGAGCGGTCCATATGCAGCCAATGTTTATCGGACTCCGGCTTGGACCATTCTGTCAGCACTCTTAGCTGGGCAACCTTATAGTATAATGTAAGATCAGGTAGTCCCACCCCGCCCTCAGCTCAGGAGCGACGTAGTAATGTGAAGGAGAAGCGGGCACGTCCCCCCTGCCAGATATAGTGGAGAATCATAGATTTAACCTTACGAAGAAAGTCTCTCTCCACTTCTATGGGCAAAGCTTGGAATAGATACAGGAGCTTAGGAAGGAGTGTCATTTTGACAGCGTGAATGCGGCCAAGCCATGATATGAAGAGAGGTTTCCACCTCGCAAGGTCCATCTGTATGCGTGTGAGAGTGGGTGGGAAATTAGCACTAAAGAGCCCTTCGACCCGAGGTGTTAACTGAATCCCCAAGTATTGTATTGAGGAAGCGGTCCATTGGAGAGGAGTGTGAAGCTGCAGTTGACGCACTTCTGCTGTCGGAAGAGTGAGATTGAGTATATATGATTTGCCAAGGTTTATCTTGAAGCCTGCCACTGCTTCAAATCTCTCTAGCTCTAATTGCAAGGAAGGAAGGGACCGAGATGGGTCAGAGAGGGACAGGAGAACATCATCTGCAAAGAGTGTGATCTTGTGTGAGTCACCACTAAAGGAGATTCCCTGAATCTCTGGATCGGCCCTGATAGCCATCGCCAGGGGCTCAATGCTAAGGGCAAATAGGAGGGGCGAGAGCGGGCACCCCTGACGCATGCCTCTAGTGTGGAGGAAGGGGGCTGATTGTATCCCATTAACTTGTACTCTGGAACATGGGTGGACGTAGTTGGCCCGTATCATGTTAATAAATTTGGCTGAAAACCCGAAGCTTGTGAGCGTATTAAACAGGAATGACCAGTCCACCCTATCAAAGGCCTTCTCTGCGTCGAGGCCCACCAGAACAGCGGGAATTCTTCGTTTGGTGGCTTTCTCTATCAAGTGTACTATGCGTTGAGTGTTATCATGAGTTTTTCGGCCCTTGATAAATCCCGATTGATCAGGGTGTATAAGATCGGGCATGAGGTCATTAAGGCGCGTCGCCAGGATGGTGGAGTATAGCTTCGCGTCCAAATTTAATAGGGCAATGGGACGATACGACGCGCATAATTGAGGATCTTTTCCCTGCTTGGGTATAACGGAGATCATGGCCTCTGCCATTGATCGTGTAGCATCTCCTTCCTCTGCCATTTTATTGAACAGCCGCATGAGGTGTGGTATGAGGTCTGGGGCAAAGGTTTTGTAGAACTGGGCAGTGTATCCATCTGGGCCTGGGGCCTTGTGTGGTTTGAGAGCTTTTATAGCATCGCTTATCTCATCAGGAGTGATGGGTGCAGTGAGCGTGTCGTTCCAGGCTGGGGAGACCTGCGGGAAGTGCAGTATTTGGAGGTAGTCGCGTTGAGTGTTCGAATCTCGTTGATCCGCAGTGTAAATGCCCTTATAAAAGGAGCCAAAGATGTTAGCTTTTTCCACATCCTTATGTGTGAGCTCCCCGTGTTCCCCTCGTATACCTCCTATATATTCAGGTTCTCGTTTTTCCTTCAGCTCTCTGGCTAGGTGTTTGCCAATTTTATTACCCTGGGCGTAGGATAGGTGGCGGAGCCGAAGGAGAGTAAATTCCGCTCTATTGTTATAAATGGCTCTAAGCTTGCCCCGCAGGGCAGTTAGGTAGCGAAGAGTTGCCCTAGTGGGGTTTGATTTATGTGTACTCTCGGCCGTAGCTAATTCCACCTCAAGAGCTTCTCTCTCCTTGGTCCGCTGCTTATTCAATGTCGAATTAAGGGCAATGCATTTCCCCCGGAAGATTGCCTTGAATGTGTCCCAGTTGGTATATACCGATGTGTCCTCGGGGTTATAGAGAGTAAAAAATTTAGTGATAGATTCTCTCAGCATGGTGCAAAACACCTTATCTCGCGTGAGGGAAGTCGGGAAATACCACCTGGGAACGGCCGAGGCAGTGCTTCTCCAAGCCAGGCAGATTGAGACTAGGCCATGGTCTGAGACTGAGAGAGGAAATATCTTGGCTTCCCGAAGTGCCCCCATCAGTTTCTGGCTGATGAAGATGTAGTCAAGTCTGGAATACGTGCGATGCACATGAGAGTAAAAAGTATAGTCACGGGATTGGGGGTAAAGAGTACGCCAGGCATCCAGAAGACCCAGGTCATGTATTTGTTGTTTAATGTCAATGGGAAATGAGCCCATGTCAGAACGTTGCGGTGGGATCTATCCAAGTCTTTCTGCCAGGACAAGTTAAAATCTCCCATGAGAATCGTTGGACCCTCTGCAAAGTCCTGAACCTTCCCCACTAATGTGTTTAAAAAAGCCGTCTGCCCAGTATTGGGGGTGTAGACTGTTATGAATGTGCAAAGGTTACCCATCAAAAGGCCCTTGACCATGACTAGGCGGCCTTCTTTGTCGGTGTGGACGTCCACTGGTTGAAATTTCATCGAGGAGTGGAAAAGGAGCGCCACCCCTCTATGTTTCGTCTGTGCAGAGGATCTATATATCAGTGGGTATTGCTTATGTCGGAAGCGGGTGTCCTCCGCTCTAGCAAGGCGGGTCTCTTGCAAGGCCACTATATCAAGATGATGATCGGTGAGATATTTCCAGACCTTTTGGCGTTTTTGGGGAGAGTTAAGCCCCTTTACATTCCATGAGCCAATGGTTATAGCCATCAGTTTAGCCTGAACATGTCTGCGTCTCCGCTAGTGTGAACTGCCTCCTCGTGTCGTGGTGTCTGAGTTGTCTCAAGGGGCGCACGTCATGTGTGTGAGTGATGCCTGAAGGTGAGTTGGAACACACAAAGCAATCAAATAATAGCATTAAAGAACCGCCACCATCACCCTCCCCCACCCCCCCAGGTCCCCAAATAAAATATAAACTAACATTACCAAACATCGCGGTTGTGGAACCGCTAACATGTTCCCGGCTGGGGAAAGAGTAAACCCCACAGGAAGTGGGAGGGGACGGTACGACCGAGGTCCCCGTCCGTGCCCATCCCGAACAGAACTCAATGGTGCAGTCAGTTACGGCTATACCGATATCTTCAAAACTACGAGATGTGTCATCTTCGCAAAACTACTGGAGATGTGTCATCTTCGCCTCTGCCTGAGGGATCGTGACTGAGCAGATCTCTGGACCATTAGCTTCCAAACTGGACACATGACCCCAGCACACAAACAGGCTCCGGGCCTCTGGAGTGATCTGCAGGGAGAGACCCAGGCCACAGCAGAAGGGAACCACAACCCAGCCGTCACCCAGGCCTCGGTGTGAAGAATGCAGCTGGACCCGCCTTAGGTTAAAGTTCCTCAAATCGTGGGACGCCTAGCCTGTCCGAGCGGCATCAGAGTACTAGGCGCAATAGCCAGATCAGAAGGGAGGACCCAAAGGCTTCTCGGCAAGCGCCCAGGGGA
The DNA here is from genome assembly GCA_963921515.1 of Calotriton arnoldi. NCBI lineage: Eukaryota > Metazoa > Chordata > Amphibia > Caudata > Salamandridae > Calotriton > Calotriton arnoldi. Next base: position 42,510 of record CAWUFW010008651.1, on the reverse strand, counting down.
GCCGAGCGTATGTCCCCACAGTGAGCATGAATAGTTGCGATTATCGTCGCTCTCACCGTTCCGCCGGAAGACAACTGCTGCCTGGTGTCCAGAAGAGGGCGATTGTCCATATGGCTATGTAGCGTATTCGTGGTCGAGTGGGAGAAGGTGCGTTCTCGAAAGTCATCTACGGTTCCCGCGTGAGCCCTTTAACCAGGGAATCAGCGTCGGGCCACCTGGCCTGGCCCCTTGCGCTGTGGTGCAGGCAGGGCCCGGATCCTCCGAGGAGAGGCCCAGGAGGGCCAGCCCTTCTTTCAAGTCAGAGATGTGGTGCTGTTTGTTATTAAACTCAAAGCTCAACCCAAATGGGTAAGTCCATCTGTACCTTATGTTATCGTCTCGCAGCTTCGAGGTGATGGGTCTGAACAGTTGTCTCCTAGCCAGGGTGGTCGGTGCTAGATCCTGGTAGATGGAGCAGGAGTGATCCTGGAAGGAGATGGCCCCTTTCTTTCGAGCTGCTAGGAGCACCGCCTCTTTGACTTTGTAGGAGTGGAACTTGGCCAGCACATCTCGCGGTCGTTTCTTTTCGCCGGTCGCCAGACTGCCCACTCGATGGACTCGATCTAGTTTTATTTTGAGAGTTTGAGGGCTTAGGATCTCCACGAAGAGCCCCTCCAGGAAGGTCTCGAGGTCAGGTCACTCCGCTCCCTCCTCCAGATCCCGTATCCGTAGGTTTTCCCTCCGGGCCCTGTTCTCGAGGTCCTCCGCTTTGAGTTGCGTCTGATGGAGCTGGTCCTGGAGGTTTCGGACATCTTCTGTCAACTCAGTGGTATGGTTGTCGGGCTCTTGAGTGCGCGCCTCGAGGTCCAACACTCTTGTACCCACTGAGTCCACGAGTTGCTGCAGGGAGGACAGCCTTTCCGTATGGTCCGACCGCAGTTGTTCCATCGAAGCTTTTATGTCCTGGCCAAGATCTTTCCGCAGTTCTGTTTTAAAGTCTCTAAACATACCAAGGAGGTCCTCTTTCGTTAGGGCCATATTGTCTGCCTCCTCACTGGGACCCGGCGATGACCGCTTCTCTGCTGGTGCAAAAAAATTTGAGACCCTTCTTGATGCCTTACTCGTCGTCTTCTTTGGTGGCATAAGGGCGGGGGCCGTGCAGGTATCGAGGGCAGAGTCCTTTAGAGATTGACTGCGATGCAAATCTCGGCGGCAGTCTCACACCTGGCTACTAGGTGTGTGCTGAGGAGTGCCTGTCATCCAGAGTTACAGGTCACTTGCCTCTGGTGTGCTGCTGTCAGTACTGCATCACCATGGAATGAGCCGTGGGTCTCAAGTCGGGGGGAAAAGGTATACCTCCGTCTGCAGTCACAACCTGGCCGCCATCTTAAGGTCAGGCGGGTCGCACGAAAGTGGTCAATGCGGTGATTTTTGGGCTCCCCTCCACCTGCGATAGGTCCCCAGCTGCCAAATTCAGTCGGCCGATGCCCCGATCCTTTCCCCCGTCGGTCACGCACCTGAAGTAATCCGCGCGACTCCGTAATGCCGCAGGGTCTGTCAGAGCGATAGTGCTGTCTTTGCTTCTCCACACCCGGGGGTCTGCAGCGGTCGCGATGGCATTGGGCGTCTTCCCCAGTCCTGCCAAGCAACGTGATCGTCGCCCCCACCGCCTAGCTGGTGCAGCACCGGACCAAGGCGCGTTCTGGCTTGCTCGGGCCGCGGGCGCCATTTTGATGAGTGCCCGAGCTCCGCCACGAGGTATTGTTACCAGCCAAAGGAGTGCGTGTGGGGCGATTTGGAGCACTCAGTTTGCGCCCCTCATCTTCCGCTTCTCAGCGATGTGGTTTTCCGCTGGCAGGGTGTTGATTAGCCGCAGCAATCAGTTCAGGAATGGCGCGCGGACCGGGAGCAGAAACGTTCTACGTCCGTTCGTCCATCTTGCCCGGCCACGCCCCCCCTTTAATCATTTTTTAAAGTAAAAAGTAGTTTTTTTTACATTTATTAATGCTAATGTAATTATGTTGGCAATATTATTGTAGTTGATATTGTGTGAGGTGACATTTTTGACTTATCATATGTTAATTTAAAGGTAACGACATTTTTGTATCCCATATTTGTGCTTTCGATGTAGGTAAAAATCGCTATTTTTAACAATGATATTTGTGTTCCCAGTATTTGTGGTTTTATTAGTTAACATTTTTTGTTAATGATATTAATTTTCCAATATTTTTGTGCTTCGATATTGTGTGCATCAATATTATGCCAGTGATCCGCAGGTTAGGTGACAATCCCCTGGAATTCAAAAAGAACAATATGTTTTTGCCAAGTTTTGTTCCATTAAATATATCGACCACAAGACTAAGGGTCTGATTACGACTTTGGTGCAGTGGGGCTCCGCCATGAAAAGGCTGGCGGTCCAGGAACTTGTATGCTCAGCATATTGCATTGTGGCGCTCCTGTGCCACTGCCAGGGAGCAACTATTCCCTGGCGCAGCCGACGGTCCACCATCGCAACGACTTTAGGAGTCATAATACGGCTGACAGTGGCGGTCACCGCGAGTTTGGCGGTTGGAAGACCACCAGACTCGAAATCAGGCCCTAATTTGAAATGAAACGAATCTATATTTTTTATTGTGTCCATTCAAAGGGATATCAATAGCATGTCTATTTAGTTGGATGTTAGGAAATGTAGCAGACTGATAGCGTTTCTGGTGTGCCTACACGCTTAAATATTTTGAAGTACAGAGTGCAAAAATTTCAGGTGTTATGTAGGATCCAAATGTGTCTTGATCTCACATGTCCATAAATGATGCCTTCCCTCAATATTTCTTTGTAAAACATACAGTCCCAAAGTCATTATTTCTTTGTTAAATAATGACAAAAATATAAGGAAAATATATTTAGCCATTTAAGTTTGCCATCAACAAGGAATCTAGCAGTATGCAGCAATCTCCATTTTTAGGTCAAGCTGCTGTCAGCCAATGTCATGTCAACACACATAAATATAGAAAGAAGGGTTTTGGTCTGCACTCGTCAAACATTGGCTTGTTTGAGTCACCCCTGTTAACCCGGTGCATGTTTAGCCTGTTATCATTTTGCAATGGTGCTTTTGCATTGGTTATTAGTACAAAAAAAGCTGTCTGTTTGTGACATGCATTCCTTTAATGCCTATCAAGTCAGCGTGATGACACGTTCAACATCTTATAATAGGTGACTCAATCAGCTGAGTCATAATATTGACCATCATAGATAAGGTAATTTAACATTCCAGGTCATCAGGAAGAGTCACCTATGGTTTATTGTGCACCTTTCTGAAACAACTAACATTGTGGCAATCATCAGTTTTTAAGATGTCAGCTCTGCTGTTTTCTCTTAACATTCCTAAAGCAGATGTGCAATTCAATCCAAAAGAAATATTTAAACAAGCAGCAATATTATCACTGATGAACAAAACAGTATCTCTTTCATTAAGGTGACAAGAAATGTTTTTTAAATGAAAATTCTAGTGAAATGCACTACATTTGAAATTGAGGTAATAAATTAAACGTCCAGTTATTCATTAAGTAATCCACCATTATAAAGTATCCCATGATGCTTTGCACCACTTAGCATATTAAGCAAATCATAGCAATATTCACCACGCTACATAAAAAATTCTGTTTCACAAGATGAAATTTGGCAAAATGTTATTTATTTAAAAGCGCTTATAAATGCCTTACTTTAGTCCAGAACATTTATTTAAAAGTGCTTTTAAATGTATTGATTAGGTCCAGCAAGGTATAAGTGTTCAAACTATTTAAATTCACATGCTTCAGTTGATTTTCACTGGCCATCTAGTAATTTACTGGAAGTACTGCATTCCTTCTGCTGACTTTAGAGGAAGCAGTAGTAACTACCTGAGGCACTATACCCTTTCTGTTGACTTCTTCTTTACCTCTAGTGACAATCTGGGATACTGTACCACTTCTCCTGACTTGAAAGGGATCTCCAGCAACTGCCCCGTGTACTTCACACTTTTACACCTGACATAAGGATGAAGGAGCAAATACAGCTATTTCTGCTGAGGGAGGATAGAGAGGGATGTAGTGTCACCTACATATGAATATGGTGTTTTGTAAAATTAGCATATATGACATTTTTGTTGGTATATCTTCAACTTAAATGTGACAGTACTACTGAAGGATGTTTCATACATGGCAATGCACTGAGTATAAGTGCATGATAAAAATCGCAACAAGTACACATACTTCCTGAGTGATGGTGAAAAATCTGTACATAGCTAGAATTATTGAGTCATGATGCCAATGTGCCCATGCAGACACATCATGTAAGAAGTCATGCAAATTTGGTCTGCCATTCAAGATTTTTTTTAAACTTTTTATTTGTTTTGAAACAAACAATAAACCAACAACATCTGCAGACTGTAATCCATCTTTGACATATTTAGAGACTTACATTAAGTTATTGACCTTCATACAGGCTTTAGTGGTCTTCAAAGCATTCAGGGGCATATTAGCAAGACCCACGTTAAAGTTATCGCCGTTTTAGCGGCAGGAAACTGCCGCTAAAACGGCGATAATGGGCTTGCTAATATGCGTTATGGAATTCCAATAGAAGCCCAGGTTAGATGTCCTGCACATCTAACCTGGGCTTCTATTGGAATTCCATAACGCATATTAGCAAGCCCATTATCGCCGTTTTAGCGGCAGTTTCCTGCCGCTAAAACGGCGATAATTTTAACGTGGGTCTTGCTAATATGCCCCTCAGTCTCATGAATTCTTCCTTCTCTCCTTGGGTGAGTCTCCTCAATGGTCCCCAGATCTTGTGTGCTTCTTTTATCTTGTTGTATTCTGGCACTGTATGCAGCTTGTTCCACCTTTGCACAACAATCCATCTGTCTATGCTACTCATTAACCAGGGTCCTTTCCTGATCTCCCCTGCCCGCTATACCCTATTTTGCCACAAGAAAATCCAAACCAACCAGTATTTACATGTAGTCAGTCAATCCCAACAATGTCATCTTGGGAACCCAGTTAATGTAACTCTCTGTCACTTGTCCCAAGATGTAATCAATCAAATACCAGTATCAAGTAAGATCAGGGCTAACCCAGACCATGTAAATAATGAGCATGCCTAGTATATATGACATCAAAGCCATTTGGAGTGCGACTTCTACCCAACTTCTACATCCTCTTCTGCGTATAGAAGACCATACAGAATCATTTAAATTGAATTAGAAGGAGACGTGTTGATATTGCCAGAATGCATGAGTCTACCTTGGTCTCAGTTCATTCATCCTGCTCTAGGAGCCCTATGTTAATCTCACATATAAGCCTATGGAATTGCATGGAGTCAGGTGTGTTCAGCACCAGGAATCTACAAATTCGGAAGGCACCTTTGCTGCATACGGGCTTCATGAGCAATTCGGACTCCAGTGGTTGAAAGTCTAGAATTAATGTTTCTTCTGCAAAACACAACACAGTTTTAGCTGCGTAGACCCTCTGACCAAGGGCGGGCTTGTCGCCAACTTAACAAATGGAGACAGAGATCCTGGTGGGCTGTACCCACTAACCACCTGCACATTACATGAGAATGGTGAATTCTGGACAACAATCAGACCTATGAGACTATTTGTTAGTGAGCTCCAAATTACTTTAACTATGAATGGACACACACAAAAATCCATGTATATGATATATATATTTTTAAAACTTTATTAACATTCTCTTCTAGTGCAGATAATATGTATAGATGTGACTATAAAAGCAAACAATATAGTCGCAATGAAAGCAATTCATATGCTACATATTAAAAACAATTTCAACATTATGATGGTAGTTCATAATTTCATTTCCTTGTATGATGAAGCCATTCTTTGTTCACCAACCCCTGCCTTCTAGCCCCTTGCTAAGCTGTCTTAGCCCCAAAAGTGCCCATATCTCATTCTCTCCAGGTGACTGTTTTATACAGTACATAAAAACACAGTAATGTAATTCAGTCACTACCCTAATGCGACATTACAACATACAAAATCGTACAGTCAGAGTCACCTAAAATGTCATACTTACCTTAAACAAAATATTTAAAGTGTCTATATATGTGTTTTACTACTGCTAAACTACACTGGAATCACAACCCTCCCGTGACTCCAGTAATACATGATGGCACTGTTCACGACAGCGTCGCGACTCCGGACAATGTATTAAAACAAACTCTAAAACGTTTTTCCTTTATAATTATAATACGTTTATTACTTTATTAGTAAACCACTTACCTTAAAGAAAACCTTTAGGGGGATATTCACAAGAACGTGCGATAATCATCGCCAAAATAGGTTAACGCAATTCTTCATATCGCCGTCTATTGCGGGAAAATAATGCTGTGTCAACGTCACATTCTCAACACGGCGGTAACATGCAATAGTTTCCCGATAACGCGTCAAATGTCAGTGATAAAATCACCGGGACGGCGATAAAAATCCCAAACCGAACGTGAAAAAAGTTGCGATGGGCCCAACCGTGATAAAAAATCAGCGATAAGCTGCGCCAGGCCTGCAATTCACACACGTCAGGCGGGAAAAATCACCATAAAAGCAGAAAAAAAAACACAAACAAAACCAAAACAACAGCGAAGCACAATGGAGGTAGCCGGAGCAAGTACAGAGGACAACCAGAACCCCACAAGCCCCACGGAGGACCAGCCTGGGACCTCGGGGTCAGGGAAGGGCAAGGAGAAGAAGAAGAGGAAGACGCGGTTCAGTCCGCAGGAAAACAGGATCCTGATAACGGAGGTGATAGAACACCATCAACAACTGTTCGTCACCTCCACTGTGTCATTGGCAACAAAAAATGAAATATGGCAGTCCATCGTGGACAAGGTGAATGCAGTCGGAGTGCTGAGGAGGACAATGGAAGAGCTCAAGAGGCGCTGGAATGATGTGAAGCGCAAAACCAAGCAGAAACTCGGCAACAACCAGAAGGCAGCAATGGAGACTGGAGGTGGGAGTCCAGCGCCACAGGAGGAGCTGGATGAGATGGAGGAAATGGTGTCCACAGTCATCAGTGTGGAGACGGTGGCAGGAGTTGGGGGACCGGACACTGCTCAACATGACCTGACACAACAGCAACAGGGTGAGTAACGACCAGGGACTGGGGGGACGACGGAGATGGGCACAATGGCACACATGCACAATTAAGTATAGCACAGTGCACACCCACAATGACTCTGGATCATGTCCCTGATCCCCTTGGCACACTGCAGCACACCTAGAAACAGCAAGTAGGCCCCCGTCGACTATGTGCCCAGAGGGGGCCCTTCCCACACATCACCAATCTCACAACCAACCCATGCACATGTGCCAACCCCAGCAAAGCGGCGTGTCTGTGAGCCACACTGGCAATGCAAGTGACACTGCATGACGAATAGCATGGCTGCAGTCAATATAGCATGACATGTTGCACGCCACGACACTGAGGTGGCTGAGTGTGGACCACATCCGTAAAGGAGCAGGTCACACTCTGACACATCCACGTGCACAAACAACCCCTGACGTCAACAACACATCTGAGGACAAACCATGCCCCAGAGTCCCAACTCCCACCAAGAGCCCAATTTACCCAAGTATGCAACATCTCAGCACTGTATAAGCACAGAAGTCAAAGGCACACCGCCTGAAAGGGATAAGGGGCAGCAAAATCAGAGCTGCAGGGGCGACCCTCCCAAAATGCAGCACACACACATAACATTCAGAGCACATCAACTGTGACAAAAATGTGGTACAAACTGCAACACGTTCACAACAGAACAGAGGACACAACTGGTGCCGCTTGTGTGTAGAAACTGGCATAGCAGGGAAATGGGAGATGATAATGTACAAGTACAAACACACATCGGTGATGTTGTCGAAATGTCCACTGTACCGCATCAAATAGGCAGCTCCTCCCAAACAGTCACAATCTACATTGTCATGCAGTCTGTATGTAAACTTGTACAATGCGTCAACATACATTTGAACACAATGTTAAACTGCATCTCCCCTTCACATTGCAGAGGGAGAAACAACACCTCCTGCAGAGCAGACCGAACATCTCTACACTGATGACGAAGAGGACCTCCCCACCTTCGACACCGACGCCCTCCAAGAGCTCATGGACAGCTTTGGCACTTCACCTCCAGGAGCAGGGCAGCCCAGCTGCATTGAAGAGACCGCACCCCCTGCACAGACCACACAGCAGGAAGCACCCACCACCCCGGCTGTCTCCCAGGACCCCCACGAACAACACATGGCCTTCCAGCACCGTGTGTTAGGGGGCCAGGAGAAGATGGCTGAACAGGTGCGGGTGGGGTTCGACCTCATGGCAGCCAAACTAGATGTAATACGTGGGTGTCTAAGTCCCATCAGGGACCACTTACAGTCCCTAACGGACACCCACAGTCCACTCCATGCTCTCCAACGATCCATGGCTGACATCGCTGGAGTCCTGACTCAGAGACAAGAACAACTGTCTAGTAAGAGTGGCTCCAGCGATGTCAGCCGGGAGTTGGAACACATGCGGAGGATCATGGAGAACAGGGAGCGGATGCAGGCGGAAAGAATGGCTGCCACGGCTGCACACCAGCGAGATGTAGCTGGGATCTTCCATGCCCTGCAGACCCTCATCATGGCATTGCTGCCACAAGGCCTGGCGCCAATGAATGCTGCTGCTGCTTCTACATCCACATCTCCGCCCCCTGATGTGTCAGTGCCTCACAGTGCGGCAGACAATCCACCTCCGACCCCTGATGTGTCACTGCCACACAGTGCGGCAGAGATTCCACCTCCGGCCCCTGATGTGTCAGTGCCACACAGTGATGCAGGCAAAACACCACCACCCACATGTGAGGCACATGAATTATCAGAGGACGAAGATGCGGATGATTCTGCCATAGTGGTAAGGAGGAAGCGGTAGCATTCATCTCCGCCATATGGCCTGTTTCTGCTTGGTTCTGCCCTCTGCATCATCACCTTCCACTGTCCCCCGACACACTCTGCGACACTCACCTTGGACCTCGACATGGACTGCCATATTCTGTTTGGTTACCAATGACACAGCAATCAGACTGCGGACTGAACTCTTCCTCTTCCAATGAACTTGTCATTCCCTGAAGGACTCTGGCTGGCCCTCCACGGGGCAACAATGTGAAGTGGGGTTTGCATGGCCCTGTACTGCTCCAGCTGCAACACTCCACTGGATGTGAATTAAACATTCAAATTCACACAGATGTGTCATGTCTATGATCATTCAAGTATGAAAGTATGGATGAATGTAAGGTCAGTGATTCCCCCTTACGTCCATGTTGCTCATGTTGTGGGACTCGAGTCACAGGGTGCAACATTGCTGATTGCGGTCCGGGTGGCGCCGACACTACGACAGAGACACATGCATTAGTTACTTTCTTGTCCAGCCCAGAACTGTACCACGCCCAGAGCCCCGTTCACACCCCTACGCTGGACCGGCATACGCCAGCCCAGCCCACTCCGCTTACGCTTACAGGGGGGACGACAAAGCTACATGTCCCAGGTCTTCCCTGTAGTGATCTGCTGATCACTGGTCCAGTTGTCAGCATGCCACAGCCACTCCCTGAGGGCTGGTTTACACCCACGCCACACCCATCCAGCACAGGCGTCACAGGACATGTGACCCTGCCAATAAAAGTAGCCTACCACATCACATTCCCCACTGCCGGAGGTGACATGATGGCGTCCGCACCACGAGACTCAATCATGAAGGGGCCATGACTTGTGGCGCACTGGGTTAGTGGCACCCGATGAACTGCGGCTGGCACAGGCCTACCCCCACGGGACGATGACTTGTGGTGCACAGAGTTGGTGGCACCCGATGCACTGCGGCCGGCACGGGCCTACCCCCACGGGACGATGACGTGCGGTGCACAGAGTTGGTGGCACCCGATGCACTGCGGCCGGCACGGGCCTACCGCCACGGGACGATGACTTGCGGTGCACAGAGTTGGTGGCACCCGATGCACTGTGGCCGGCACGGGCCTACCGCCACAGGACGGTGACTTGCGGTGCACTGAGGTAGGGGCACCTGAAGGGCTGAGCAGGTATGCAGCCTACGATGATGCGTAGACCTCAATACGCCGTCCTGCCAAACATGATTCGATTTGAATTGAGAGCCCTGCTGGGCCGCAGTGTATGCCGAAGGCAGCAGTCAGCACACACATGACTCCACGGTGCGGTGCCGCAGGGTGTGCTGGGGGCCTGTGGCGCAGAATCCAGAGATCGGCTGAGGAGGTTGCACCGGCACGTGGTGGGCCCTCTTGGAGACATGCCGGTGGCGGCAGGTGAGCATTGAGGCCTGGGTGTGCAGGGGCGGCCAGTCATCGCTGGGCGGCAGACCGGTCTGGGGACCAGGGCTGGGGTGCAGCAGGTGCACAGGATTGCGCAGGCACCACCGGTCACGGCGGCGGCCTCGTGGCTGGGTGAGGGGGCAGCCCTGGCAGACACGACTCTGCATGCGATGATGAGATGTGCGCGGGTTGGCTTGGGACATAGCCACCTCGTCTCCAGTGTAAATCTGGCCATTGAGGGTGGTCGGCCACGTGTGTGTAGGCCTATGGACAGGATATGGCAGACACAGAGACACACGCAGTAGTTACTTTGGTGGCCATCCCGGAACTGTACCATGCCCAGAGCCCCGGGCTATTTATTCACGACATACGCCGGCCAAGGCCACTCCGCTCATGCTTACAGGGGGGGACGACAAAGCTACATGTCCAAAGTCTTCCACACTGCCTGGGAAGTTTGCAACAACATTCGTGAACAGGCCCCGGTGGTCCACGTTTGCCTGCACATTGATGGAATGCGTGTGGTTTCTGTTGCGGTTATTGTGTGCAGTGTCGGCAGGGGGCACAAGTAGTAAATGTGTGCAGTGAATTGCCCCCAACACATGCGGGAAGCCAGCTATGGCGTAGTTCCCTTGCTTGGTCTCCAGCTGTTCCTGCGCAGTGTGGGGGAAGTGAAGGTGCAGGGGTATCAAGCTGATACAAACCGTGATGCTTACAGGTACGATTAATCCTGCATAATAAGACCGTAACAGAAGTTTGTGTGGTCGTAACCTTCCTTTTCTTTCCTTTGAAGGTTACGACCACACGAAATTCTGTTACGGTCTTTTTGTGCAGGATTTATCATGCCTGTCAGCATTCCGGTTTGTCCAAGTGCAATGCACTGTGCCAGATTACATTTGTGACTATGCGGACGCTTGACCATTGTCACCATTTATCCAACAGGTTTCTGAATACTGACTTTCGGAATATGGAATTGTATTGGGGAGTTCCCGCAGCATATGCAGTTAATTGAATCCACATGTTGCCCTGATGAAGTTCCCCGTTGGGAATGGAACGCGTTGGCTGAGCTTTTCGTATTGTTGATTTATGTATTTGTAATAAAGAACTGTTTTTACACTACTGTTGACTACTGGACTTTATGACCTGGCGCACCCCCATTTCAGTGACTATAATCTTGGATCTGGGGCACAGAGGCGTCAAGCAACGGCTGGCGTTGGGGTTGGTTTTGCAGGAACACTACGAATTGGAACTAGCGTGTGGTGCGGATACAGGGGCCCGCCGTTGCTTTTGTGGACATGCATCCGAGACAGGTTTGAGGAACTTTGATAGGACTGGCTGTGAGACTCCTCCGACTCTGGCAGTTGTTGGTTGGAAGGTACCAGGGGCCAACAGGTACAGTACAGCCAGCAGCTTTGTCTGCGGAGGGATGTTGGTTCTCCGCTGTGTTGGTACTGTCGGCCTGTGGGCAATGTGGGTCAGGATGCGGAGGATGGTTCTCCTTTTGGGCCTGTAGTGGGCAATGGCATCCTCTGGCGTTGAGTGTCTGAGGCTGGTGTGTTTTAGGAACGTCTGCTGTCTTCTTCTGCGCTGCCTAGGTGGTAGTCTGGGGGGGGCGGTATAGGGGGGGTCCTTGGGTGGTGGTGGTGGGTGTTGTGGCCCTCTTGGGTCTCCAAGCTGCATGATCATTGGCTCCATGGCATCTGTTGGTCTTCAGATGTGGCTCTGGGCTGGGCTCCCTTTCTACTGCAGGTTGTCGTCCTGCTTAGCACCAGTAATAGGCAGGTGTTAAATCCCTGCTGCTAACACGCCTTATCGCCTGTTTTTGGCTCACTTCGCCGATCTGGCTGGTCGTTGAGAATATCGCGAAGTGGTGTTTTTATGTGTTTTTGCACGGGAACGCCTACTCTGCATATCATTAGCGTTAGTTGTCGCTCTCATCCGTGGCGATGTTTTTTACGGCAGCTATCGCTGGAAAACTGGCGATTTCGGCAGTTTGCACCAGCTTGAGAATAGGGCGGAAAATCTATCGCCACTTTTGCGGCGCTAAAGTGCCGATAAATCGGCCATATGTCCTTGAGAATATGCCCCCTAGTGTCTATATACCTTTTTCAGTAGTGCCAAAATCACGGCAGAGTCTTGACTTCCCCGTGACAGGTCAAGATGGGTTCACCACTCCCAAATTAAAAAAAATAATAATAATATTAATGTAAGCAACATATTACTGTACACAATTCACATCCCCTAATAAACCTTAGAAATTCACTTAAAAAACAAAGGCTATAGGGAGGTTATAGTTAGGAAATAAAATTTTAAAAAACAGCTGAAAGTTAGGAAATAAAACATAAAATAACCTTAGAAATGTACTGAAAAAAGCTAAGGTTACAGGGACGTCATACTGAGAAAATACAATTAAAAATAACTTAGAAATTCCCTGGAAAAACCAAGGGTTACAGGGACAATAGAGTTAGGAAATGGAATTAGAAAAACCTTAGAAATTCATTGAAAAAAACAAAGGTTACAGTGGGCTTTATAGTTAGGTTAAGAATATACTTATACAAAACCATAGCAATTCAGCAGTTATGGGTGCCTAAGCTAACTACATCTTACACCTCTGCAATGACATATACAGACACCTTAAATATTTTGTTTAAGGTAAGAGGTTTACGAATAAAGCAATAAAAGTAGTATTGTGAGTGGCTGTATGGGTGGGTGAGTGAGTATGTGAGTGACTGTATGGGTGAGTGAGTAGATATATGAGTGGCTGTATGAGTGAGTGAGTGGCTGCAGGACTGGCTGGGTGAGTCAGTGACTGTGTAGGTAAGTTCATGTATGTGTTAGTAGCTGTATAAGTGAGTTTGTGGGTGTGTGAGTGGCTGTATATATGACTGAAAGGTTGTGTGAGTTGCTGTATGAGTGAGTGAGTGGGTACATGAGTGGCTTATGGATGAGTGAGTGGGTATGTGAGTGGCAGTATGGGTGAGTGAATGAGGGGATGAGTGGGTATTTGGATGTGGTAGTTGGTGTGTGGGTACCTGTATGGGTAAGTGAGTGGATGTGTGAGTGGCTGTATAAGTGTATTAGTGGGTGTGTGAGTAGCTATATAGTGAGTGAGTGACTATGTAAGTAGTTATATGAGTGAGTGAATGTATGGGTGTCAGTATGAGTAAATAAGAGGGTGTGTGAGTGGTTCTATTGGTGAGTGAGTGGGTACATGAGTGGGTGTATGGATGAGTGAATGTGTATGTGTGCAGGTGTGTGGGTGAGTGAGTGACTGTATGAGTGTATGAGTAGGTGTGTGATTGTCTGTATGGGTGAGCGACAGACTGTGTGAGTGTTGTATGATTGAGTGAGTGACTGTGTGTTTGTACCTATAGGGGGAGCGATTGGGGTTGTATGTGTTTACATGGGAGAGTGACTGGATGTGTTAGTGATGTTGTGGGTGACTGAGTACATGAATGACTGACTGCATGGGTGAGTGAGTGGGTGCCGAAGTCTCTGTATGAATGAGTGAATGATTGCATCAGTGGCTGTATGGATGAGTAAGTGCATGTGTTAGTACCTGTATGAGTGAGTGAGTGCATGTGTCTCTATCTGTATGGAGAAAGTAAGTATATATAGTTGTAGATGTTTGTGTAACTGTCTTGGTCTGTTATTGATTGTATTGGTGTGTGAGTGGCTGAGTGGGTGACTGGCTGGGTGTATGACTGGGTTTCTCAGTGTGTGTCTATCTGTATGAATGCCTCCATGAGACTCCAAGTTTTATATTTCAAACAAAACAGTAAGCATTTCCTATGCTGTAATAGTATTTCATATTATAGTAATGGCATTTTGTTCCTTTTTTACTGTTTTCAGATTTTGTACTTGTATACCATAAACAATGTATTGTATACATATTTATTTTTCAACAGTGGGGAAAAACAATCACAAACATTGTTAAACAAATTCCCTGCTACCAATTTAGCACCTGTTGTTTTCGTTTTTAAATTAAATTGTATTGCTTCCTATACCATTTGCAAATAAAATGGCATCTGATGGCAGTGAGGATCAGTTGCCACAGCACAGCAAAGCAGCAATCAATTGCACTGCAGTTTTTCACCATCCCCTTCTGTCAAAAGAAACTGGTGGCAAAGTGCTCTTTATGCATGAAGACCCTCTCCAAGAGTATGTCAAAGAAGTATTTCTGTGGCACTACAAGTATGTTCACACATCTAAAGGCATATCACTACAAACACTGTTGTGAAAGAAAAATAATAGAAATATAAGTTAGTAATTGATTTACAAAGTTCCAGAAACATAACAGTACTTATGCTGTAACCGTATATAACAATATGGTAAAGCATTTAATTTTCCTTTTTTCACTGTTCTCAGCTTTCATACTTGTTCACCATAAACAATGTACTGCATGAAGCTTCATCCTTGAACAGTGGGGGAAAAACAGTTGTATAGACTGTAGAAAAAAGAACCTGCACAGTATATCACTATAAATAAGTGACACTATGCATTGCACTTACTACAATTTGTGAATCAGTTGTTTTACCTACAGTTACTATGCTAATCTAAACAAACCTATCTTAAAACTTTTTGCTTTATTATTATACCTGGAAAATACTACTAATAAATATAAACTGCACTTGAATTTTGGAGGTCCTTTTGAAAACATCACCCTTGGTAGCCCAAATGATGTCTGAAACGCTGATGATCCATATAGACAAAATCTCATACAATACTTTTTTTCCACAAATAGTACATAGAAGTTTGGTTGAAGAAACAAAAGGTGACAATTTTGTAGTTTGAAAGGCAGTTTTGGTTTCAATTTAAGGTTTTTGTGATTGCATTATGTCCATCCAGTTTCACACTTTAATTACAGAGTGTAGTATTTAGATGTTATATAAACTCTTTTGTGGAAGATAAAAGGACTCTCGAATTTTGTAGAATTTTTTAAAGACATCACCCCTGATAGGCTGAATGATGTCTAAAACACTGACGATCCACATAGAAGAAACACTGTACATTACTTTTTTTCCAGAAATACTCCTTAGAACTTTGGTTGAAGAAACAAAAGGTAAGAATTTTGTAGTGTGAAAGGCAGTTTTGGTTAGGATATAAGGTTGCTGTCAATTCCGTCCATCCAGTTTCACTCTTTAAATAGGCAGTATAGTGTACAGATGTTACATTAAGACCTTCATGAAAGATGCTAGCCATAGTAGTATAAGTTCTTCCAGAAATTGATATTTATCCTGCTTGAAAGTTTGTAATTTCAGTTTCCAATTTAGATCCATTTGCTCTGCATTCCTGCAGCATTAAAAGAAGGAATTTTCCATTTCTTTGTACATGCAATGTAGACATAACATCTGATCTAAAATGTGGGCAGGTCAATTTTGGTAAGCCATTTTAATCAATCTGTCAAAAGGCACAGTTTTGGAATCTGGTAGTGGTAGGTACAGAAACCTCTCCGAATGAATCTGAGTGGTAAACGTAAAAGAGCAATCTTCACAGTCATGGTTCCATTTGTAACTCAGTCCCAATAAGTCATCTATTTTTATTTCTTCTTAACATGTATCTACTAGATCTTGAATGCCTGAAGCACAATGTATCATAGTCCTATCACCAAGTAAAAGTTGTTGCAGGGCACACAGTGCAGAACATAATCTCTTCTGTGGTTTCTGTTCAATTACATTCATAAGATGTGGTAAATGAAACAGCACATTGAGAACAGCATTGGTATAGCAGTTGACACCAGAAGTGTTTGACCTCTGGTAACCTACAATCTCTCCCTCATTCTCCAGTTTTCTCTTCTTAACACTTTCCTTGTTCTCCTTCTTTTCATTTTTTTCAGAAACATCTGTAGATTCTTTTGTGAGCTTCCACCTTGGACAGATTATCCTTTTTTCATAAATGGGATACTGTCCTAAATGAGGAGCATATACACTTCCTAATCGGTTTTAATCTCTGACACAACTTGCATCAGCACTAACTTTCCTGTCATCAAAATCAACCAAAAATAAACCAGAAAATGTTCTTACTCGAGACAATGTAACATAAGAAATACCTTCTTTAATTACAGTACCACCAATATTAATAATACCTGTGTTTACACTTAAACCTTGAGATTTATGAATAGTTACAGCGTATGCTAGAGACACTGGGAACTGTTGCAGATGCACAAGCAAAAAACATATAATGCATAGGCCAATCTGCTTCATGCTATCTATCTGGTCAAATTTTATAGCCAAATATTCAACCTCATCTCTATTTGGAATATTAATGAAATCAATAACTTTCCCCATTGCGCATTTACTAATCCTTCCTCAACATTTCAATTATGAAGCAAAATAACTCTACAGTTTTTGCACACACGTAAACATTTTTCTAATCCTGCAGTCCTTGATACAGATTTCTTCAATTAATCTAATTTTGCTTGTAGCTTCCCATTAAGCAGTACTGTTACCCCCCTGGGGTTCCATTTTGTCAATAGCTGTAATTTCCAAAATTTCTTCTTTGTCCAGTTTCAGTAATTGCTCACTAAAATTGGAGCCCTCTTGAAGTGTAGGCATTAAATAGACTATAGATTTGCCTTCTTCAATAAAATGGAACATTAGCTGTGCTGCTGTATTCGTAAAGGAGAAAAGTTTGTTGATAGATTGATTTTCTAAGGTACTTTTTCCCTCCTTTGTCAGAACTCCTACTCTAATGTCCTTGAGAGTATTTCCATATTCTATGTCAGATGTTTGATGTATATTCATCAGTAGTTCCTTGTATTCAAAGTTTAGCCAAATGTTTACATTGCCAATACTTCCCGAAGAATTCTGAGTTTCGTCATGGAGTAGAGTCTTGAAAACAGGCTGTCCTTTGAGGGGGGTAAGTTGCAGTAGGTCACCGGAGGCGATTAAAGGCTTTCCTCCAAACAGCACGTCATACCCCGTTTTATAAATCTGTTGTATTCTCAAGTGTACTAAAGCAAGCATTATATTTGAGCCCATGCTTACCTCATCGATGATTAAAAGCTGCAGTTTATTCAATACTCTTGACACCTCATGACAATCTTTACCAGATAACTTCTGGGATTCCAGTTTATTGTCATGTTCAACAGGTAACATTAGTAGTTGATGTAGAGTAATTCCTTTAATGTTGTGTGCAGCTAAACCAGTTGGTGCTATTACTACACATAATAAATTTGATTCTGTAGTCTCCTCTATAGGTGAGCGGTGAGAACTTTAATTTAAAAGCTTTTCCTGGTGCCAGCTCGACCACTGATGTATAATAATATTGAATTAATGATGAACATTCGCATTCTTTCTCCGTGCTCTATTTTCTGTTTTACCTCTATATAAATTTCTTTCTGATATTTGTTCAGTTGTCCAACAAATTGTTCGAAATCAACACTTTCCTGTCTGGGTTGTCCAAGAGCATCTTGACTCAGTGGCACAGGCCTTTACCTGCTTTGGGAACTTTCCTTAGCTACCTCAGCAGCAATCATTTCTTTCTGTTCAATCTCAACATTTAACATTTGTAAATAGTTCACGAAGACTAAACACTGAATGCTGTCTTTCACAGCATTTGAAAGATTATTTGTAGCAGTCAGAGTCTCTAAGTAGGTCTGATTTAGCCCACCAAGGCTTGAAGAGTTGTAGAATTGCCAAATAGAAAAACTATTTTCTGTCTGAAGTTTGGCAAGTACGTTTTCTGTGGTTAATTAAATGTCCTTTTGCGTATCTCACCAAACAACCATCACATCCAACTACTGCATATTTTCCTTCTTCTATATTTTCAGTTACATTGTTTTTGTATCTGTAATGTTAAACTACTTCATAAAGGCGCATGTTTTGTAGGTGTGGACTCCTTCATGGATAGTGCGTATCTAACATATTTGATTTCACAATATCTGTGCTTTCCGGATCAAACTCTGCTAGATACTGAATTTCCGGAAAAGACTTCAATACTCGAGTGCTTGCAAGGTATAAACTTATCCAACCAATTCCTCTTGACTTTGAGAATAAACTAGCCAAGCTCAACCGATCCGAGCATTCATAGGATCCTATCTCATTGAGGGAAAGCATTTTCAAGCTGAAACAATACAATTTCTTGGTAAGAAATCTCCTACCACATTTCCTTCATCTCTGTCTTCTCTGATTTTGTAATATATGCAGTGACGTAATGAGCAACAGCAATGGAGTTGTCTGCAACAAACTATATATCCATGTTAGCATTCCACACTTTCAGAGTGACTGGATTATAGTCATCAATATACTTCCAGGCCTCTGTTCTTCTCAGGTTATATGTGTTTTTTGGTGATTCTTGTGTCTGACTACAGATAAAAATTAGGCCTGGGTGGTGAACTCCGCTCCATTCGCGGAGATTGCAGAGTTTTCTGAACTCCGCCGAGCTGGCGGAGGACAGAAAACTCCGCTCCGCATAGCGCAGCAGAGTTTTTTCCCCGCTCGCGCTACCAATGGTAAGTTGGCGAGCGCAAGCTGGCACTTAGGTAGAATTTTTACCCGAGCGGCAGGAAGATCAGCATGAATGGCAGTTTTTCTCTGCGAACTCCACCCAGGAGTTTAGTCTTCCTTGTGAAATGACGGGTCGTGGGAATCCAAATTGACATCTTGCATAAAATTTACCTTTGCATCTGTATTTTTGGCGACAGTAATTCCCACATCTATGAGCTTGAAAGCGCAGAACTTGTTGTCTCAAGCCCCTTTCACCACCGTTTTTTGGGATGGTGCATGTCACATACCGTTCTATGAAAGACAAGACAGACTCATCACCGTCTGCTCCAAATTTGTGTGCATCTTTTATCCATAATAGCACTTGAATATGAGGAGCACCTCTTGCTTGGTAGTCTTTTCACTAAAAGAAATCATTTACTCCACCAAGAGGAGGATTTGATTTGTTGCAGATGGAAGACATCATAGCTTGAAACCTGTGGTTAAAATATCTGGAAACATTAGCGGTTTCAAAGGAGCAAAGTTCTCCATCTGCCTTCACTTTGGTATCTTTAATGTTAAAATTAGCTTCTCTCAAAAATTCAAGCAGGCCATCCCAGGTGTACTCAGTACAACTGAGTGTCAAGTAGGTGCATCTAGATTTCTTAACATACATTTCAGTTCTCTATGACGGCGATTCCAATTCTCGTTGGTGCCACGGTGGCACGCCATCAAATTATTTAAGCTGTAATCTAAGTTTTCATCCTTTCCATGAACTTTGTCAATGAATTCCTTTTCAAAAAGATTTTGAAGATTAAGTCCTATCTTTAGTATGTGTTAACAGCATATGAAAATCCAGACAAGACATTCTCAAACAGAGGATGAAATATAGAGGGAATACTCTGCTGAAATCTTGGATCCTTTGAGTATAATCTGGTTGACTGGGATTCAGCTGCTGGTATTTGTACGGGGCGGTCATCAAAGCTGCCACCTCCTCCAGTGGGAAACAGTTGTGGAAAACAGCGAGCTTGTAAACGTTTTGAACCAGGTATAATGTTGCTTTTTTATACTTTACTAACAGCCACTAAATCTTGCCAGATTGTTTTATTCTTCGTAGGCATCATTTACTAGAATGATTAGTTATTCATCTACTTTTCTGTGTACACCAACAGTTTCAATATTCTGTTTAAAATCTAAAGGTAAGTAGACAACACTTCCTTTAAGGCCTTTTTGAAGGTCAGTTGGTGCAGCTTCCCTGTCTTTGACTCCATACGAACTATAGCTTGAAATGGGCGTACACATTGTATGAGAATTTATTCATAAACATTTAAATTTTGTCGTTCTTGTGGAATAGATTCTAATTCTAACTTGTTATGTACTGCTCTAGCTGGCATTTTCTTTTCCTCTAATTATCATAGCAGTACTTCCATATAATTTGTCATGTGGACAAGTCAAACTGTTTCTCTACAAATAAATAAACAGCAAATTTGTGCCATTTATCTTTGTTCTCCTATTCAGTTCTTGAAAATACAACTACATTGCAGGTTTGACTTTTGTAGTGAGTGAGTTGACAACAAAAGCAAACACAGTTTGGTTTCTCAGGAGAAACTGTGCTAAACTTCCTAATCCTTCTGTCAACACTAATGCCTGTGTCTAATACCTGTGTCCTGTTCCTTTACACTTGCACCTACCAACTTCTCATTTTCTCTAGGCTCCTGTTCAGGACCAAAGAAACACAATTGAACATCTTTACAAACTTTTTCTACCTCTGCTTTTGTACCATGCAAAAGAGCTCTATTCATTATTTCCTTAACATAGGGCAGGAGTTTTTGCATAGTAAAGCATCCTAACTAAATTTCGTATTTTAGAGTGGTGAACAGCTAACATTCTGAAGTGATGAATGCTGCTTTGGCATAGTTTCTTTGATGGACATGCTAGTGAATGTCCCTGTAAATGTGTATACTTCCTTACTTTGCATGGATCTAATCCATGCAAAATCCCTATCTTCTGTTTCAGATTTTTGCATGGAAGGTTACGTAGGAAACCTCTCAATAAATCAATAGATTCCTGCCGAACACTGCAAATACCTCTCTAGTTCCATTTGTCAACAGGGGCCTGTCTACGTCTTCCCTGTCCCTTTTCATCTATCACTTCTTCAACATTCCTAAGTACCATCTCCTCTTTTGGAATGGGAGTACCATCCTTCATCTCATAACATCAACCAGTTGTTTCTACTGCATGCACTAATGTGTTCCTTTGGGAGTAGCTTTCTTCATTAAAGAAAGGCCCAGTACTGGAAGTATACTTCCATTCACCATTGAAAGTGTTTCAAAAATTATTTCTCTTCAAAAGTCTTTGCTTTTGGCTTCTTTTCCTCATAGACAACACTGCTGTAACCAGTGTTCTCATTCTACTCAGAATCAACATAAATGGCTTTCTCTTCAGAACAAATGCTTTATCAACTACAGCCTCAACACGTTCTTTTTGTTTGACTACTTCTCTTCTCCTTTTATGCTGTTTCATAAATTCTATGAGATTCTGAGTTACCCTACTGCGAAACATTTTGACTAATTTCTTTAAAGCGCTCTGTCGCCTTGTTAAACTATCTCCTTCCTTTTTTTGTTTGAATCTGTTTTATTGACATTTTCATACATTTAGCACTGCAATATGTTTACAGTATAATAATTGTCAAACACCTGATAATGTATTACATGGCACTACATAGCAGGGCATGACAACCAAATGAATGAACACAATAGTTATATTATGAACATTGCTTGTATATGCACAGCATTCCTCTATGATGGGAAAACAAAAAGACACCAAGTGCAAATGCAGGTGCTTAAGGAGCCAGCAATAAAACAGTGCCCATAGTGAGTCCTCCCATATTATATGGCAGGGAGATCATTACTTCTAAAAACAATTCACAGTTAAAACTAATCTAGAACAACACACCAGACCTCACAGCTGTGTTACCCAAGATTGTGCTGTCCACTTTCTCCCCCTGGCAAGCGCTGTGTGGCAATCCAATAGTTAAACTATCTCCTTCCTTTTTTGATTTATTACTCTTGCTGTCACTTCCTTTTTTCCTTTCTTAGCTGATTTGAGACTTCCCATTTTATCAACTTGGTTTTGCTCACTTTGCAGCTTTCCACATGTTATTTTAAGTAACTTCTTAGTTTTCTTACCAGCAGCTTTCTCTTTAACCGCATTGTCCACATTTTGTTCCTTTTGTTTCTCTTTTGTAAGTAAATTGTATTCTTTCCTCTGTTTCTTTCAGTTTTTTCCACATTATAACTATCTGGTTTTATATACAAGTAGATCTCTGAAATAAAGAAAACAATATACTTAGGTTTCCATTATATGCTATTAAATGACATAATATAACCATTTAAGTCAAACAGTCACGTCACAATGTTATAGGCATTCCATGTAAGCCTACCTGTGTCCCAATATGCATTAGTGTGTGACTGAGTATATCACTGTATGGATCAGTGTGTGAGTGGGTGTGTCAGTGTATGCATTAGTGTATTTGTGGCTGTGTCACTATATTCATCAAAGTGTACCTGGTTACATTAGTGTATGCATAAGTGTGTACCTGGTTGTGTCAGTGTATGCATCAATGTGTGCCTTGGTGTCTTAGTATGTGGGTCAGTGTATGTTAGTGTGTACATCACTGTGTGCCTGAGTGTCAGTGTATGCAGTAGTGTATGTGTAGCTCTGTCACTATGCGCTTGAGAGTATACCTGTGTGTGATAGTGTATGCATGAGTATGTGCGTAGGTATGTCAGTGTATGCATTGGTGTGTGTCTAGATGTGTGACTGTATGTATCATTGTCTGCCTGGGTGTGCTAGTGTATGCATCAGTGTGTTCATAAATATGTTACTGAAGGCCTCAGTGTGTCCCTGAATGTGTGTCTGCCGATATATGTGAGTGGTTGAATGTGTTAGTGTATGCATTAGTGTGTGCTTCGGTGTGCTACTATATGCTTTGGAGTGTGTCTGTGTGTGTGACTGTATACATCAGTGTATGTCTACCTATGAACAACATTAGAGGTAACTTATATGTAGAAAAAGGGAGTTTAAAACTCGGCAAGGAGTTTCAAATGCCTACCCTACCTGGTAGTACAACTGCACACACAGAGTATGCAGTAGCAGGTCCAACACATGTTTAAACAGTACTTATCTGTATATGTGACTTAAAGTATCAGTACTTGAGTACATACCTAAATAAGAGAATCAGTTCCCGTCTAGATGTATCACTGGATGTGTAAGTAACTATGTAAGAGTGTCACTGGCTCGATTAGTATCTCTATAAGTCTCCATATATTACTTATTAGCTGTAGTACAGAGTGTTGGGATATATATGTATGTGTGCAAGTGGCTCTGTTACTGCTGAATACATAACTGCTGTATGGCCGTCAGATTTAATGCATAACTGCCATTGTCTCTGGCTGGGTGGGTGAGTGCCTCTATGGTTTTGTATATGCTTATGTCAGTTGCAGTATGGTGGGAGACTGGATGTTTAACTAGGCATATGGATTTGAAAATGCGCATGTGACTTACTAAAACTTCAGCCTGCGTCTTACCTTCTAAGTGCATATCACCCTACCCTATGGCCAATCTGCAGCCTACCTTAGGGGTGACTTATATGTAGCTGAACAGAACTTTAAAAGCTTGGCAAGTAGTTTTAAATATGAACTCAACCTGTTAGTAAAACTGCACATGCAGCGTCTGCGGTAGCAGGCCGAACACATGTTTAAAAGCCTACTAATCTGGATGAGTGACTAGCAGTATTACTACTTCACTACATATCTAAATAAGTGGTCAGTGTCTCTCTGGCTGTGTTACTGGATATATAACTAACTAACTTCCTATATGACTAGCTGTTGTAGTATCTCTATTGTCTTTACATATGTATACAACTGCCTGTATTACTTATTGGGTCTATTACTAAGTGTTGATATATAACTGTGTGTGCAACCGGTTCTGTTACTGTTAGATACACAAGTACTGTATGGGTATGTGACTGAATGTGTAACTGCTTCTGTCTGACTGGGTGGATGACTGCCTCTATGTTTTTGTAAATACATATCTGACTTGCAGTATTGGTAGAACATTGAATACTTAACTTGGCATATGGGTCTGTAAGTGTACATGTAACTGACTAAAACTTCAAAGTGCATGTTTTATGGTCTAAGCACATAGCAGCCTGCTGTATGGCCTATCTTACGAATGACTTATATGTAGTAGAAAGGAACTTTAAGGCTTAGCAAGCAGTTTTGAATGGCAATTCGAACTGGCAGTAAAACTGCACACAAAACCTCTGTATCAGCAGGCCCAACACATATTTAACTGCCTACTTGTCTGGATGAGTAACTGCTAGTGTCAACATTTGACTATATATGTAAATAAGTGCATTAGACCTTCTCTTGGTGTGCCACTGGATGTGAAAGTAGATATCTCGCTCTATGACTGGCTGTCTTACTATCTATATAACTCTCTAAATGAGTATTTAACTGATGTATATAATATTTAGTGACTCTATCACTGAGTGCTGGGGTTTATAATTGTTCAAGCAACTGTCTATTAGTGCTGGATACATAAGTGCTGTATGGGCATGTGACTGAATGTGTAAGTGCTTCTGTCTGACTGGGTGGATGAGTGCCTCTATATTTATATAAATATGTATATGACTTGTAGTATGAGTGGCAGCCTGGATGTCTAACTGGGCATGTGGGTCGGGAAGTACGTATGTAACTCACTAAAACTTCAAAGTGCACGTCTTACAACATATAACTAACTAAACTTAAAAGTACCTCTCCTACATTTTAAGACCATGGCACCCTCTCTAAGGTCTACCTTAAGGGTGGAAGATAGGGCCTATCTTAAGGGTGACTTATATGAGGTACAAGGGGAGGTTAAGGCTTACCAAGGGCTTTTAAATAACAATTCGGCTTGGCGGTGAAACTGCACACACAGTAGAGATGTTTAAAGGGCTACTTGTCTGGATGGGTGACTTGGTTGTGTCAGTACTTAACTACATATGTGACTGAGTGTATCAGTGCGTCTGTGGGTGTGTCACTGGATATGTAAGTAACTACATCGGTATATGACTGGTTCTTTTACTGTTTGGGTCTCTAAAAGAGTATGCAAGTCACTGTATGGATTGCTTACTGCTTATGTTAGTAAGTATGGGGTATGTAACTGTGTACAACTGCCTCAGTTACTGCTGGATACATAAGTGCTGTGTGGATGTGAATGGATGTGTAAGTGCCTCTCTCGCTGTCTGACTGGATGTGTTAGTGGCTCTATCATAGGTATATTTTATATGGTAGGGAATGCACACCGTTTTTCATTTTTTCTGAGTTCATCACTATTAATCCACAAAAATCATCCAATATTGCGTGCTCACTTGGTATGGTCTATCATAGGTATGTCAGTTGTCAGTTGCAGTATGGGTGAGAGACTGAATATATAACTGGGTGTATGTGTATGTAAGTGCGCCTATAACTCACTAAACCTTTAAGTACCTCTCTTATATTTTAAGAACATGGCACTCTACCTATGGCCTACCTACGGCCCTATGGCCTACCTATGGCCTACCTTAAAAGTAACTTATATGTAGCTCAAGCGGAAAGTTTTAAAAAGAGTGGGGTGCAGAGCTGAGCCCTGGGGGATGCCCCAACTTATGTGTCTGAACTGAGAAGTAAATGGTGAAAGAAATGCGGCTGTTGTATCAGACAGATAGGAACAGAGCAATTCTATAGCCCTGCCCTTTATTCCTACCCTCTCCGGTCTCTGTGTAAGGATGTGATGGGACACCGTATCGAATGCAGTGAAGAGGTCTAATAAAATGACCTCTGCCTTTCGACCTAAGTCTAAATTCATTCTGATGTATTCAGCGATCTCTAGAAGAGCAGAATCAGTACTGAATCCCGCCCAGAAGCCAGATTGAGAGGGATGGAAACCATGATTCTGCTCAACATAATTAATTATTTGGCAATACACCAAAGATTCCAGCATCTTCCTTAATCTTGGAAGGAGAGATATTAGTTGATAATTACGTAGAGTGAGTGGATCAGCATTTCTTTTTAAAAGCGGTATTATAAGAGCCCTTTTCCAGATTGTAGGCACTTTATCGCATCCAGCAAAAGATTAAAGAGAGCATTAATCTGGGAGTTAATTGCAACTGCTGCCTTAAATAGCATAAAAGAGGGGCATAAATCAAACAGGGAGCCAGACTTCACTTTATGGATGATAGATTCTGATTCTGCTAGCGGGATTACTTTAAAAAAATCAAGCACTGTACCTTCTTTATCATATTAGGAGTGGGAAAGGGACCTCAAACGGGGAGAGACAACAGCCTGTTCAAAGTTTTCACATATTTTTTCTATTTTAGTGTGGAAAAATAGGGATAAATTGTCCGCAAATGATTGGGAGGTTGAAATGTGCTGTTTGCATGGCTTAGGCTTTAGGAAGGCTTTAACAATTTTGAATACTGTACTGGGAGTATTTTCAGAAGCATCTATTTGTTTCGCAAGAAACGCTATTTTAACTTTCTGGATGTTTTTTCTAAACTGCTTAAAGGGCAAGACAATAAGTCAACTTTTTCTCAGTATCATCTTTTAGCCTTTTTTTCCTCTCCAATTGTTTACATTTATGTTTTTCAGTCTGAAAGCTGGATGTGAACCAGCCTGCCAAGGCACGGACCTTTTGCTAGTATGACTCCTTTTGGGTGCCACGGCGTCAAAACCTGATGACAAGGCATCATTGAGGGATCTGACAGCAGCATCAGTTCCCATAGATGTGTTGATCTTTGTTTGGGAATATAACATGGCTAAACTCAATTCCGAGATAGTATGCCAAGGTCCGAAGGGCCCTTTTACCTTGCTGCTAACAGTCAAATTTGTAGCATATTTAAGAAGAAAAGGCAATATAAAGTGATCAGTCGAGGTAAGTTGGAGACGTAGGTCTGTCTCAACCAATGAGTGGCTAGAGAAAATCAGGGCCAGGGAATGACCATTAGTGTGAGTAGTGTCCTTGACAACCTGTGTGAGATTCAAGTCAGCAATAGATTCCTTGAGCTGTTCCGCTAGTCTGTTGTTGGGGTCATCTACGTGTACATTAAAATCCCCAGTATTACAAAATTTGCAGATTGTAGATAAAAAGGGGTGATTGCATTCATGGGTGCATTTATTGACTGGGAAGAGGCTTTTGGGGTACAGTAGATTAGGGCACCTGATTGGCAGAAATTTCTAGAGATGTTTAATGAAAAAACCATTCCCTCAGTTAATCCCAGACCCTCCAACTTAATAGAGGAGCATGAAAAGTTTAAATGATATATCACACCGATCCCACCGCCAGGGCCTGTTGAGCAGTCGGCATGAGAGATCGAATAGCCTTCTGCTATGACCGAGGTGATGTCAGGGCTGGAGTTAGTATTAAGCCATGTTTCATTTAGAAACATAATATCCCACACATTGTCATTAAGTACATCTCAGATTTGTCTTTATATTTGGACGGGGATCTAACATTAATTAAATACGCTTTTAGTTCCCTTTGTCCATGTGGTTGAACCCCTTTCCATAACTTAGAGGGAGGCAATTCATGTTTATAGGGAACTGTCCCAGAGGAGTCAGACAATGTACACCACTTGAAATTACATTTAGAGCATCTTAGGTCATGGTTATCTACGCTAAAGCAAGGCAATATTTCGTCACTTGGCTTCATGCGAAGAGAAAGTAATGAATCTTTACCGTAACATATTCTTTGAGATTGCGTTCTCGGTGCGGACGGGCGCACATGGGTGCAGGCGGGCTTGCCTTTGGCATGCCTGCGGAGTAATGAGGAGAAATATGTTTATTTCTCCTAGTTTTTTCCTTTTTTCTATGTGTGCTGCAGAAAATGCCTCAGGGGATTGTTTTTGTGCAGGACGATGTCCCTTCCTGCACAAAAACAATACTGCTTCCAACTCAGTCACCCTTGCACCATGGTGCAAGAGTGCTCGTGTTGGCGCTAGGCAGCACATTGTGTGCCAGCTCTGAGAAAAGAAAGGAATCTGCCGCATAATGTTAAATACGGCTCATTCCTGCCCTTTCCCTATCACGCAGCGCAGGAAGGTGACTTGCTGCACTGTGCTGCGCTGCATGATTTGTTGATAAATATGCCCCTAACTGGTGTAAACATGACGATATTTGGACAGTCATCCATGATGCTACATAGCATGTAATAATGGTAGGAGAGCCCACTTGTATGAAACATACTTCTCTGCTAGAAAGGGTAGCATGTTTTATGTGCTTTAAGTAGAATCCTTCTTTGCACTGTTGATAATGTGCTTTCAGGGCCAGTTTTAGCACTGGTGGCGCCCCATACGACAATGTTTGTTGCCTCCCATGACCTCCTTCCCCACGGATCCCCTCAAAACTACCTTTAAACAGTGCCCCTTAAGTCTCCAAAGCCACTCTCTCTCACATGCATTTCTTTTGTTTTATAGCACCACTCATCCTAGTGTAGAGTGTCACAGCACTTTACATCACACACATTATACAGAGACAATGAATCATATGTGTGTAAATCAGTAAATTGGAAATGTTACATAGGCCAGAGGACCACAAGGTGTAGGAGTCGCATGTCACCCATACTAGTAGACAGTATAGTTTAAGAGTGCTTGTTCTGGAGGAGCAGAAGCTCAGAATTTAAAACGTAACACCATGGTATCTCCCATCTCCTACTAAAAAAACGGGCATGGACCACAAAGTCTTAAACAACTTCCGACCGGTATCCAACAACCTTTCCTGACTAATTTGGTTGAAAAATGCACCCACGATCAGCTATGTGAACATATTAAGAATTTTTACATATTAGATAATCACCAATCTGGTTTCAGACCTGGTCACAACACTGAGGTCGCCGTTCTAAACATCCTTGATGATATCCAAACATCACTTGATCAAAACAAATCCTGTCTCCTTATACTTTTGGATTTATCAGCGGCATTCAGTACGGTCAGTCACAAACACCTCAGAGAAACTCCTAAATTCAGAATGGGACTATCAGGAGCAGTTCTTAACTGGTTCACCTCCTTCTTGCAGAACCAACAACAAAGAGTTAAAATCATCAGAACCCTATCTGATGTAGATGACATTGACAGTGATGTTCGGCAAGGATCTACAATTTCACCAACATTCTTCAATCTATACATGGAACCACTCAAGGAAATCCTTAAACAATCAATAGTCTTGTACCACATGTATGCTGATGATACGCAACTTTACATCAAATTCTCCTCTCAAAAGGTTATCTAGAGACTGGATAACAATCATCCTGAGGAAAACACAGGACTGGCTAGCACACAACCATCTAAAACTAAATCTGCTGAAAACCGAATTCATTCTCTTCTCCCCACCCCTTAGAACCCAACAACCTCAACTATGGTCTTATAACCTCAATTCGCTAAACTGCACCCAAACCATCTGAGATTCCTTAAAATCACTAAGCATCATACTAGACTCTAATCTTAACATGCAAGCTCACATAAAAGCTGCACCAGAAGCGCTAACCTACATCTACTCCTAAGAAAAATAAAACCATTCATACCACTCGGAGACCTCAAAACGGCAGCCTAATCTCTAATGCTCTCAAGACTTGACTATGGTAATGCCACACTCATAGGTATTCCTAAAGCCAGCCTAGCCCCAATAAAAGCGATATTGAATACAACAGCAAGACTCATAATAGGCACACAGCGCTATGATTGCACATCCCCATCATTCAGAGCCCTCAACTGGTTCCCAGTGGAAGCTAGGATCCAACTGAAGGTTGCATGCATAACACACAAAGCTCTACACAATTCTGGTCCCAAATACATGGCAAATAGGATCAAACTATCAGGAGGTGGAAGGGATTCTAGAAGTGCTACATCCCTCATACTAGAACTAGCCAGATTCATATAAAGGAAAACGGTAACTAGACAAAATATCGAAGTCAAAATATAGAATGGACAGAATATCGAAGTAAAAATATAGAATGGACATAATATCGAATGGACATAATATAGTGGTTAAAAATATCGAAATGCAGGTAAGTAATATCGACTGTCAAAATATCGAAATACATAATATAGGCATTAAAATATATCGAATTTTTAATAATATCGAATTTTTAAAGTGTTTACTATGTTAGTATATGTGTTAAAAGTGTATATTATTTTTGTAATGTATGTTTAATTTTTTTAAATAATGAATTTTATGTTATTTAATTTTGGCGTAATTTAATTCCGTAGTGGGTTGTGGCTTTATAGGGAAATAGGGTGGGAAGTAATTTAATTATAGTAAATTAAATATTAATTTTTAGGGATTATTAATTATTGTTAATTTAATTTTGCGTTTTAGTTCTGTAGCGGGTTGTGGGTTTATAGGGGAATAGGGTGGGAAGTAATTTAATTATAGTAAATTAAATATTAATTTTTAGGAATTAATAATTATTTTTAATTTAATTTTGCGTTTTAGTTCTGTAGCGGGTTGTGGGTTTATAGGGGAATAGGGTAGGAAGTATTTTAATTGTAATTAAGTAAATATTTATTTTAATTTATTTGTATTGATAATTAATTTATTGTTAATTAATTATTAATTGGTAATTAATTTTTATTAATTGGTAATTAATTTTTATTAATTGATAAATTGATCATTATGTTAATTGTATTAATTTATTATTTGGAGCGGGTTGTGGGTTTATAGGGTAATAGGGTGGGAAGTAATTTAATTGTAATTAAGTAATTAATGAAATTATTTTTGTGTATTGATAATTAATTTATTGTTAATTAAATATCAATTGGTAATTTTTTTATTACTTGTTATATTTTTGATATTGAAAATTAATTGGTTGTTAATTATTAATAGGTAATTATTTTTTAATAAATAATATTTATTGGTATTTCTAATTAATTAATTATTAAATATTTTGTAATTGGTAATTAATTTTAATTAATTTTTTATTGGTATTGATAATTTTCTTTTTTTTTTTAAATATTAAATCATTACTTTCCCTACTGTTGCACTCACTGGAGTGGGAATAGTAATTTTTACCCCTACGCTATCCAACGCTTTCCCTACTGTTGCACGCACTGGAGTGGGAATAGTAATTTTTACCCCTACGCTATCCAATGCTTTCCCTACTGTTGCATTCACTGGAGTGGGAATAGTAATTTTTACCCTTACGCTATTCAATGCTTTCCCTACTGTTGCACTCTATGGAGTGGGAATAGCAATTTTTACCCCTACGCTATCCAATTCTTTCCCTACTGTTGCACTTACTGGAGTGGGAATAGTAATTTTTACCCTCCCGCTATCCAACGCTTTCCCTACTGTTGCACTCACTGGAGTGGGAATAGTAATTTTTACCCTCCCGCTATCCAACGCTTTCCCTACTGTTGCACTCTCTGGAGTGATAATAGTAAATTTTACCCTCCCGCTATCCTACGCTAAAAATATTGAATATTTTTTATTAATATTAAGTTAATATATATATGTATTAAAAAATAAAAATGTATGTTTATTTTTTTATAACTTACATTAATTATTTATTAATTTTAAGGTTATTTAAGTATTTTTAAGTATGTTTTAGTTAATTATATTTATTATTTCATTAATTTTACATTACTTTTAAGACATTTAAGACATTTAAAAAATTCGATATTTTAACAAACTATGGGGCCCATTACGATACCCGGCGTAAATAAATCCGCCAGGCATGGAAGCGGCAAAAATCCGCCCGCACACACCGCCTGAACACCGACCACGCCATTATGAGTACACAAACTGAAAACCGCCATCGGCGGAAAAATCATACAAAATACCGCCCGCCATCGTCCGAGTCGGAGTCAAACCGCCCGCCACGGACGGAAACACGCACGACAACACAAAACCGCCCGCCCACACGGCCGACACACCGCACGTGAAATTACGATCGCACCGCCATGAGCGCGGAAAAACAACAAAAATACCGCCCGCCAGCGCAAACAACGCCGATGAGAATCGACACGGCAGAAGCCATGGCGCCCACGTACCTGCACAGAAACCATCCGCACACAAAACCAATAGCACACAACATGGCCAACAAGTCCACACAGCAAGGCACGCACAAATACACAAGCACAGTACACATCCCGAAAACACCCCCCGGACAAACAAAAAATACAAAGGCCAGAACCCCAGACACAACACACCTGAAAACAACAGACCATGAGGACACACCCACATAGGTGAGTACAAAAGCAGCACTCCCACAGACCACAACCCCTTGCTACATTGCAAACCAGAGAGGAGAGGAGAGGACACAGTGACACAGCAAGGACAGCAGCACACCACAGAAACGCACACATCACAACCACCACCACCACCACCACCACCAAACACCGGCACCACAAACACCCTGCACATTACACAACACACACCGCACCACCACCACAAACACCATGGCACCACAAAGGATGCCCAAGTTCACGCCCATGGAGCTGACGGTCATGGTCGACGAGATCATCAAGGTGTACCCACAAATCTATGGGAACATGGTCCAGCACACACCACTAGCCACCAGAAACAGAATGTGGACCCGGATCGTAGACCAGGTCAATGCAGTCGGGACCCTGCCCAGGAACAGAACCGAGATAAACAAACGTTGGAATGACGTAAAGAGCCTGGTCAAGAAGAAGGAGGGCAAAAACAGAGAGCTGGCTGCCGTCACTGGCGGAGGGAATCCCGCGCTCTTTAAGACCTTCAAAGCGTGGGAGGAGAAGGTGCGAGTCGTAATACATCCGGAGATCCTCGCCGGATTAGCAGGGGAGTGGAGGCTGGTAAGTACAAACTAATGTATACCAGCACACCGCTATGTACACACATGCGCAACCACCATGCCACAGCTCCCAGGGACAAACACCCCCATGTCCAGCACACAATACACAACACATCACACGCACATGCAACAGACACTACCACACACAGGCCAAACCGAACAACTGTAAGATGCGTGGGGACATGTGTACACTAAGCCAGCCACGTAACCACCAACAGGTCCACAAATATGCCAGAAGCGCCACAACGAGCACCCACCACACCCATGTGTCCGCCACAGCTGCACCAACTGACAAGTAACAGGTAAGTGGCAGGAACACAAAGTGCAGTGGGTCGGAGGGGGGACAGCTGAAGTACAACACCCACCAGGCCCCCACTCCCACAGACCAGCAAGGTGGAGCACTCCCCACACCCATGTGTCAGGCACAGCTGCACCAACCGACAAGTAACAGGTAAGTGGCAGGAACACAAAGTGCAGTGGGTGGGACGGTGGACAGCCCAAGTACAACACACACCAGGCCCCAGTCCCACAGCACAGCAAGGAGGAGCATCCCCCACACCCACGTGTCAGCCACCGCAGTGCACAACGACAGCCGAAAGGCAGACATCACGGTCCACAGCAATCGGTGTCAGTGGGTGTACAGCCACCCCCACGACCCACTACACCCCCCACCCCCACAGACCTGCAACATGGAGCACCCCCCGCTAAGAGCCATGTGGCATCCAGTACAGTGCACGCACGAACAACTTGCAGGTGGGAAACTGGACAGGGCTGGATTACTGGAGGCATGAGGACCATAACACCACCAACACATGGGACATGTCACGTAGCACACGAACACGCAGCACCGCCCACCGTCACGAACAAGTGAACAATGTGCACACGGACATGAACAGCAGACTCACACCCCACATGACCCATCACAGACATAGCAACACCCAAGGAGCCACGTCTGCATGCACAAGCCACACTGAATATAGTCCCACACGGCAGCCACTGTGCAACTCATCACACACAACCGAAACACCATAGAAGTCCTGTCCATGTAGCCCCTACTGCCTGTCAACCACACACCCCACAACTACGCCTATGTAAGACAAACAACACTAGACGCAACAGAGCGGAACAACAGAAATGCACACGAACACCACTGAACCCATCAAACACACAGACACACCATGCACATACAACATACCATCCATCCCATCCGTCAGCCCCAGTCTCATGAAAGGCATGTCATCCGCACAGCTGCCACACATACAGCAGTCACGCTAAGACGCATGCCCATGACCAACCATGTGCCAGAAGTCAATTAAGCGCACGACACACTGTGAGCAACAACACACAACATGGGCCACACCCCCCCGAGCACTGCAGTGATGCACATGGCACAGGGCAGCACGCACACCAAGGAGATGGGACAACTGCAATACGTTGGCTGGCACACAACTATCACTCACTCATAACGATGCGTCCAATGCCATGTCCAGTAACCACAACAGACAGCAAATATGCAGGGCATGTCAGGCATGCACACACCTCAGACCATGCACTGTCATGCTGCCACAACACATGTCACGTTCGGCACCCATGGCTCACAGCATGTACCCCAAAAGCATATACCCTCCCAAATGCGAATCTGGGGCATGGCCCCCATGTTGCCATATGCGTTCCTAAGCGTTCCATTTGAACTCCAAAAGCAAAGTACAAACCAGACCCAGGATGGGCCAGGAGCCCGCATACACCAGAGTCACAATGAGTAGGGGCAAAGCAACACACCCATCGGCATGGCCAATCCGTCCCATGCCACATGTGCACAGCACACAGTCCCATTGCCTAGCACACACAACTACAGATGCCACAGCCACACACTCGCCTCCGGGAAACCCATGTACGAGATTGCACGAACTGCCAATGTCAGACGACTAATACATACTTCGCCAGGTGCAACACAATAACAAATCTCATTCTCTCCACAGGTGACGAACTGCTGGACGCTGGGGATGGAGACAGCAGCCAGCACAGCCAGCCTACAAGCCCCCAACGAGGACACACGGATCTGGAGGATCTGTCCACCTCTTCGGACACGGACCACCAAGCTGGCCCATCTGGCGTGGCAGGGGCCAGCCGCTCCCCAGGACCCCTCCTACCCACCAACCCATCATCCAGGGATGCTGAACAGTCCCAGTCCCCTGCTGCCACTGTCGTTGCGGCCACACCCACGGTCATTGCGGCCACTACCACTGCCGCAACCGCCACCATCGCCGCACCGACCACCACCGCCTCCACCACCACCACGTCTTCGCTGGCACCAGCCCCAGCGCAGGTGGTGGCCCGGCCGACTGGATCCACCCTGGGAGCCACAGCGAGGACCGTGGTGAGCAATGTGGCTAGTGGGCAGGCCGGTGGCAGCAGGACTGGTAGGAGGAGCAGGGTCAGGGAAACGCCAGCCTCCCCTGGGAGCCATGCCCTGCCTCAAATGGCCAGAGTCCTTGGGGCCTATGAAGAGGCCCAAGGACAATGGGCCAGGTCTGCTACTGACACGCGGGAGGTGCTGGGGGTGCTGAGGTCCATGGACGCCCATATGGGCCAATTCGTGTCCCGTATGGACCAACTCGTGGACCTCATGGGCCAGCTGGTGGTGGCGGTGGGGTCACAGGCAAGGCCAGCAACACCACCTCCGCCACCACCTGCTAGGGCGCAGGCTCGGGCAGCAGTGTCCACTTCCCCTGCATCCACAGCCAGTGAGCACACCTCACCCACCACCAGCAGGTCGCCACCACACACCCCCTCCCAAACGTGGAAGGGGCCGTCCGAAGAGGAAACAGATCTCCCGGGAGGACTTCGCACGCTCCAGTCGCAAGTGAGGCAGCCAGCCAGCCTTCCGCCAGCCTTCCTTGACCAAACACTGCATTGACTTGCTCTACGATCCCACTCCACACAGCCATCTGGATGGCATGTGTGTGTTGGACTATGGACATAGAACCAGTGGGTACACCCTGATCATCACGCAGCCATGACCGACAGCTCATTGTCACTGCACGCACCACTTTTGTCATCACCTTACACACAATCACATGTCACAGTTTGTAATAAATGCACCTTTTTCACTAACTGCTGTTTGTGCCCTGTGTCTTTATTGTACGGAATACAACGGCCACCTTGGGCGGAAAGGCACCTGATGCGTGGCATGGAAATGGAATCCGGAGGGCCTGTAGGGACCTAGGGGTGGGAGACAGAACAGGAGCACATTCAATGAGTGTGTCACACACCCATCACACAGTACATGTCAACAACTACAAGCAATGTACACACATCGCACAGAGCAATAGGGCACAATGCCACAGCCACCAACAGTGGCATACTACCCTGGCCATGGAGCGTTGACACACTGCACGCAGTGAACATACGGCCACCCTGACACAGCACACACACACCTGCATAGATACAGACACATCATCCGTCGTACATGGACACTCACCGTCAAGTGAAGTAGCGGGCGATGAGCTGCTGGCGCACATTCCCAGCTTCCTCCTCTCCGCTGTCCACCTCACTCGAGCTGTCCTGGTCTGCGGGCTGGGGCCCTGGTTGATCTCCGTCATCCACAATGAGGGGGATCTGCTTCCGAATGGCCAGATTGTGCAGCATGCAGCACGCCACCACTATCTGGCACACCTTCTGTGGGGAGTACGCCAGTGCACCCCGGTGCGGTCCAGGCACCTGAACCTGGACTTGAGGAGGCCAAAGGTACGCTCGACCACATGTCTGGTCCTCCCATGTGCCTCATTGTATCGATCGTCTGCTGGGGTGCGAGGATTCCTCAATGGACTGAGCAGCCATGCCCCATTCGGATACGCAGAGTCACCTGGGTGTGAGGGACACAGAGAACCGTTGCTATTCCAACTGGACAGGGTACAGCATCGCACAACCAGCACGCTACACCACTCCACATACTCACCGACAATACAGCCACGATCCTGTTGCAGATTGGCCATCAGTAGTGGCAAGATGCTGTTGCGCATTATGTGTGCGTCATGGGCCGAGCCTGGAAACTTTGCACACACGTGGGTGATCACCATGTCCGCAAGGCACACCACTTGCACATTCAGGGAGTGCGTGTGCTTCCTGTTGCGGTACAGGTGCTCAGTGGCCTGTGGTGGAACAAGGCCAACATGAGTGCAGTCAATGGCTCCCACGACGTGTGGGATTCTGCCAAGGGCATAGAATGCACCCTTCACTGCCGCCAATTCACGAGCCCTGGGGAATCTGATGTACCTGTTCCGGTACAGCATCATGGCTGCCAGTACATCCCTCAGCACCTTGCTGAACATGGGCTGGGACATCCCTCCTCCACTGCCCACTGTGTGCTGGAATGACCCAGTGGCGAAGAAATGCATGGCGGCCATCACCTTAGCCGTGGGGGTGACAGCAGTCGGATACACCCTGCGGGGACGGAGATGGGGCTCTAACATGGCACACAGTCGATGCAGAGTTGGCCTGTCCAGCCGAAACTTCCTGATTACCTCTGTATCGTCCATGTCCGCCAGCAATTGGTATGGGCGGTCAATGTTCGGTCTCCGCCTGGGGTAAATGGCAGAGGACACATGTCAAAGCAACACGGCACATAGCAATTTCGCATACACATCACTGACATGACTGAGCAAGCACATGAGCCACAGCCCAGCTGTCAAGCTGGGACGGCACGGCCACAATACACTTACACAGGTCTCCCAACAATGGCAATGGCAAGTGAGACATACCACTGCCATGTGCATGCACATGGGGATCTAGGCCCCAATGAATTGCGGGGCGTGCTGATGGGGACTGACTGCATATTCGTCAAGCGGCAACGCCACGGCAACATGAGTGTCTGCTGAGCATGGTACTGCTTCCGAGGCTGGATGAGTATGGCACACGACGACGACGATGTGGGCACGGGCTGAGCGGCCAATACAAGTGGGACCTGTGGCACGAGGGGATATGAGACAGTAGTAGGTGTCAGCACTGCACCCTATGTACAGCACTGTACGGATCACAGCTCCCGAAACATTGACTGGTGTCCACATTGACAGCCCCATGCCAAGACGGCTGTGTGCTTGCAGTCACACGTCACAGGTGAGAGGTTACATTGCACGTGCCAGGTGGCAGTCGTACATAGTGGGAGCTGGCATGTGTGTGCATGTGTCTCCTGTTCAGGATCCACCAGATGGGCGCTGACTCTGTACTGACCATTGGACACAGCATGTTCCGTGGAAGGCTTGTGTGTGTGGGATGGTGGCACTGGATGTGCCTCCGTTGGGTGGGGGGCCATGCACAGGGCGGGTACGTCGATGATTGCGCATTGTTGGTCACGGTGGGTGCACCAGCTAAGATGTGTTGCCCTGTGTTCAATTCCTATGTCCGCATGATGATGGACTGTGGATGTGGGCAGACTACACATTGGTCGATGTGCTGTCTATATGCATGTGCCTTCACACCAGGCACAGCTGCCCCTGCACATGTGACCCCTGCTGGACTCGCTGCTGGGTCTGTGGAGCTGATGCACCTTCTGCGCGTGGGGCGGACAGCTCTCCTCACTTCCCTCATTGCGCATGTCATGTCTTTGCCGCAGGTGACATGGATCATGGAGGGCCCACATGTACGCGTGGGTAGGCTACACATGATTGTTCACTGGTCGCCACCCCCAGTAAGTGTTTCGAATGGGAAGGTTGTCGTGCTGGTGGTATGTTCGATGTGGCGGATGGGCGGGCCTAGGTGCGGGCTTACATTCCGGACATGGGGGGTAGTTGGATTGGCGACTAGTTGCAGTACACACGGGACACGTCTCTTCCTTTCCACATCTGGGTCATCCCTTGTACTAACTGACAGTGATACAGTCATCTTCGCCCCAGCCCTCATGTCCTCCCCTCGCCCCCCAATATGCATGCTCACCTGCGAGGCTAGCGCTTGCACAGGCAGCCCCAAGCTCGCACCAGAGAGGGCAAGGAGTGTATGTGTGGGTCCAGTTGCACGAGTGGGCTGTCTCAGGGTATGATGTGTGGCGGGACACCATCCACCTGCGTGGTGCCCCAAATGGAGACCCGGCCTGCATGGACTATGCATCACAGTCTTCGCCTTCCGGATCCGCCACCTGCGACACCCAGTGGCTGTGGCTGCCCTTGCGGCCATGCCGCGTCCGTCTGTGGCTGTTGGCCCACACATTCACTCTTTGGCCTCTCTGGGGAGGGCTCAGGGGTGGTGGCGCACGCGCTTGCACTTAGTCGCAATGGCATGTGGCGTGGTTGGTATGATGGGCAATGGATGGGATGGTGCGAGCCACCTCCCGTGATGTCAGTGCTGCTCGTGCTGTGGTGCGTCCCCCTACACTTCCATTTGACTTTTTGCCATGCTGGACGTTGAGGTTCTATTGCCTGCGTGATATGACCAGGAGGAGCGCGAGGAGACCTCTCACACACCATGCTCCACTGCCATCCCGTGCCCTGTATCGCCTGTGCGGATTGACTATGTTGGGGTTACACCTGGTCGACTGGGGCTGTGTGTGCCTTGTCAAGGGGCATGGCGGGCGCACAACAGGATCCAGCTCGTCCACAGAGGGTGGGCTGAGGTGCGCCTGGTACCGCTTTGTACGTGTGCCCGGCTGCTGTGCACACACGTGTTCACTCCCCCCGACAGGTGTCCTCTCACAATGCCCAGGGAAGCGGTGGTGTACTGTTCATGAGCCCTCCCAACACGGCGTGCTCCAACTTGGCATGTGCGCATCTACCCGTCGCACCCACCCACCTGAGCACTGCGTCCATACGACTTCACACGACACATGTGTGTCTTCCACAGTAGTGCTACTCATTTGCGTTGACATCCAATACCAGTGGACTACATGGTCATGTCACGACTGCCGTGTACTTCACATACTCTCATCCTCTCTCATTCGTACTTGTGAAATGAGTCAGCGGAGACAGTTCTGGTTTCAAACATTATATTGAGTCTTCTGTCCTCTGTGATGCAGTATAGTGGACACTACTGGCAGCGGAATACATATTGAGGATATACTGAGCATGATTACAAATGGGATAGGGTGTGGGGTTACATCTGCTTGGCCAAGGCTGTGCTAATGTACATTTACGTATAGCTGCGGAGCTGCGGACTTTGACACAGACGGTATACATGTAGCCTACCAGACCGCTTGGCATCATGGGCACAGTCCATCTCAGTTCCATGTGACAGGTTTGCTGCGGTTGTTCCTCATGCACGCGTGCATGTGAGATGACATCAGGGCATGTGCTTGCGTGCATGCAGCGGCGTGCCACTTGTTGTTGCACTGTGGTGGTTACTGGACATGTCACAGTCACTGGGGTCGTGTTGTTGTTGTATGCACTTGTCGTCCATGCAAAGGTCCTGGTATGGGATTCCCGGGGCGGGGGTGGGAGGGTGCAGCACCCACAGACTCCAGGCGACCTATTCATGTCCACTGAGCGGTGTGTGTGTCCATGTGCGCTGGATCCATGTCGTGTCCTGGTTGTTCGTGCAGTTCCGTCCATGTGGGTGCGATGCACAGAGCCCATGCCACTGCCTCCCACGATGCATGCGGTGTTCCTGGATGTGATGGGGAACAGTGTGCATGTCCCGGTCATATCCGATGTCATGGCGATGTCGTTGATGGTGTGGTTACAGTTGCCGGTCGTTTGGTATGGCTGTTGTGGTGGTGACTGGCCAGTCCGTGCGGAAGCTGAGCATGGGTGCGGGGTTGGACTTCATAGGTCACTCGGGGAACCTGCGTTGTGGTCCGACGTATTTACAGGTTGTCAGGTATGCGATGCCGTCCAGCAGGGCTTCCATGTCATTGGTGGTGTACATGTTTGCCAGCCAATGAAGCGGATGGTGGCTGTCAAGGTGTTGTTCGTAGGTTGTCCCTTGGAGGACCATGATGGGGCATGCTGGGTGACATTCGATGTAGCTGTTCTCGATGATCCGTCGTGTGGAGGCACAGTGGTTCCATTTCAGTGCGCGTGCGATGTTGGCCACATACGCCATGCCCCCATAGGCAGAGCAGGCCCTGTCGTGTGCGTCCAGAGGGAGGAGTAGTGGTAGCAGGTCCGCCTTCAGACATGCCGGGTTGGAGAGGCATATCTCGACGGGATGCTGGTAGGGACACCTCCGACAGTAGAAGACGGGCATGACGCAGCTGAACAATGTGATGCGGTAAGTCAGTCGGTAACTTACGTTCAGCAGGGACAGGAGATCGCATCCCAATGTATGTATCGTGCTGGTTTGGTACAGCTTGAGCTCTTCGGCGTAGTTGGGTAGGTGTGTTGCGGTTGCCATTTCGCAGCGGTGCGTTGTGGTGGCGTGCTCCGGCTGTGTGTGCAGTCTGCAATGTGCACGCTCCGAGGTTGCTGTGAGCTCTGTGTAGTCGTAGGGAGACAGGACTTGTGTTCTGTTGGCTTGTTTGGAGGACACGGGCCCTCTTCCCACATGCTTCTCAGACAGTTCAAGGTCAGTGCTGTGTGACTCCTTCCAATTAACTTGCATGTGGCCGACATGGGGAGTGTTTTCTTCTTTCTTCCCCGTCCGTTGTGTGCTTCTGTGATATGCGCTATCTGCCGTGTGGTCGGTCTCCTCGGCATGCCTGTGTTGGTCTATTCTTGGACAATGGCTGTATTCACCGGCTTCTGTCGTAGGGCTGTGGTTTCGGAGTTGGAATGGAAGGTCATTCAGTGCTGTCTGCTCTCCCTTGTGTGGGCGGCAGGCTGCCTTTCCGCTCTGCGTTGGGCCTTGTGTGTGGATGTAATTCTTGGGCCACCTGTTGTCGGTCACCGGGCTCTTTGGTGTTCCGTTTCATGTGTCTTGTTCATATGTGCAGGGTGGTATGGATTTTTCAGTGTGGTACTGGCGTTCCTCTTCCCGAAGGGGCCCTGCTTCTCCTAGTTGGTGTTGCCGCCGCTGTGTGCTTCGCCATGTTTGTTACACTGGGGTGTGTCCTGCTGTTGCGTGACTTCACTGACATGTGTGCGTCGGTTGTGTGGCGTTGGGTGTTGTCCGTGAATTGGGCGTTGGGGACATGTCTGTGGCCGGCCTGTCACGTGTCATGTGCGTTCGGGGTGGGGCTGGTCTGTGTGCTGCTTGGTTGTGTCCCTGTGTCTGTGTGCGACGCATGCATGGCGCTGCGGTTGGCCTCTGCGTTGTGCGCATGTGTGGCGGCGTCATCGGCGCTTTGGGGCCGTGACGGGGTGGTTGGTTCCTAGTCCCAGGTGGTGTGTACACATGTGTTCCGCGATGTTTGGATTTGGCCTGTGTGTCATATGTGGATGCAATGGTGGATGTGTAGTGTGCACGCGCTGGTGGGGGGTTGTCCGCTTTTTCCGCCCTTGCACTGTGTGCTCTGTTTGCGTGCACTTGTTGTGTGTGTGCCTACCTGCGTCTCCGCGGTACGTTGCGTCCTTGGTGGTGCATCAGCAGAAGCATGGGAAGGGCCTGCAGTGCTGGATTCATGCCCGGGGTGCCGCTTCTTCGTTGTCCGTGCTCTGCGTCCGTGTTTCCGCCTCTCTTTCACGTGCGGTGTCTCTTTGCCGTGGGAGCCGTTTGTTTGCGGCATCGTAATTTATGCGCCGGGCGGGACGTGTTTCGTCGGACGGTGTGTGTCAGTTGTGCTGCGCCGCTACGTGTGCGGGCGCACTTTGATGGCGGACGGTGTTGCTGGCTTGCCGGCGGTGTTTGGCCTGCTTTTCGCATCGTAATTGGGCGGGCGTGTGGACTGCTGCGTGCCGGCGGTAACTGGTGGTTTTTGCATCCGCCAGCACGGCGGTAGTGCTTCCGCCCGCCATCGTAATGGGCCCCTATATTATTTACAACGATATTTTGGATTCGATATTTTTGTACTTACCTGTTTGTAGATAGGAATTCGATATTTTGGCAT